>CM047807.1:81780322-82980322 GCA_026214975.1 Gentiana macrophylla
GAGAAAAACTGAAGCAAGTTGTTCTCTCACCTCTAAAGCAAGCTAAACCAACTGAGGCTGAGACAAGCAAAGCAAAGAAACAACAAGAAGGAAATTCACAAGATGTTCCTACTAAAGTTGATCTCATTAGGTATTATCAGAATGAGATACTCAGAATTCAAAAGGATGACAAAAGCTTATTCGGAAAAGTTTTAAAATCCTTAGAAGCCGATACCAAGATGAATGAACCAAGCTTGAAAAGAAGATGGACACTTGTGTGAATGACAATCTGTCAGAAACCACTCGCTTGAGATTCGGAAAACAACCACTTTGAACATGTCACAAAGAAAAATGAAAACTCAAGGCAGATGGGAAGGCATTCTTAGTAATATAGTTTTTAATGGAACATGGCATAAAGGACTCAGTCGTGGCTCAAACCATATTGGCATCAACTCAACAAACATTGAATGCTTACATCAAAAGCCTGATTAATAAAGATGATGTCAATAAGGGGGAAAGTTTGATATCTTAAAAGTCCATGCAAGCTGAAATGCCACAAGCCCTCACAAACGTTGATGATAAGTTGAGTAAACTGAAGAAAGCAAGAGGAGATTTTACTGATGATGAGATGAAACTGATTGTTAAATACTCAGAACCAACTGACAAAAGAGTTGGTCTGGATTCTCGTCTCTACAATCTATTCAAGAACTTACCAGAGAGAGAAGGAGTATCAAAAGAAGAATCTCTTGAAACATTTCTACACATGCAGAAGATACTCGTGTACTATTGGAATAAACTGAAGAAATGGGAAGCAGATGGAACCTTAGATAGAGCTTCAGAGAAAGTTGAAAAGGCTGAACCTGAATTTGTTCAAACTTTACTGAGAACAGCCACCAATGAAAGACTAAGGTCATCAGTCTTTACATTTGCAACTCTATTCAAAAGCAAATTTTTCAAGAAAAACAATTTAGCTCAATCATGGAACATTTGGGCAAGCATTCATGGAATTGAACATTCAGCCACGAATGATGAAATGAGAATTGTTGTGAAAACTATGATAATCAACTCGGTTTAACAAATCAAGTAAAAGAAAGCGAATTTAGTTGTTTTTACTTTATGTTGTATCTTAATATTCAAACATTGTAACTCAGTTATCAAATAAAGTTTCAGTTTCTCAGTTCATAGTGTTACTTACCGTATTTTGTCTTTTATCTTTTTGCATTGCTTTTAAGAAGGGTATTGACATCATCAAAAAGGGGGAAATTATTGGAAATAAAATTTATGTTTTGATGATGATTCATCACTTATTTGTTAATTGTTCTTAACCCCATTGATGAAGTGTCATAACTAGCTGTTATAGTGCAAAGCAAAAAGAAGTCTAGATATCAATGTATAGGATTTATTAGGGTCTGATATTTGTATAAGTTAAATCAGACAAGCACTGTAATAGTTCTAGGATGGAACTGAGAAATGAAGAAACTGAGATTTAATCTAGCTGAGATTCTACAAGAAACTGACAATAGAGCACACCAACAGAAGATTGAAGAAGATTAGTTCGCTGAGGGAAACAGAATCGGTTGGCTTATCTAGAAGACTGAAGAACTGAGGGACACAGACTCAGTTATTGAAGAATGAAGAACTGAGGGTTCAAACTCAGTTATGAAGATTACAAGTCGAGACTGTAAAGTTGGACTTCAGGCAAGATTGTGGTGACCTGAACTGACTTTATGGATCTTGTATGAAGACCTAAGAATCATAAGGACAATGAATTCTTAGATGATAATGAATCATGGTGTACTCTGATTATGTCAATTATAATCAGATGAAAACTGGAGTACTGATATTTGAAGAAGAGTAAAATCTCAGTTAATGCTCCAAGTTAGTTAGGAAACTGACAAATGAAAAGCTCAGTATAAAACTAATAAGGAAACTCAGTTTTATAAGTCAACCATCCAACAAACTGATCGTACAGTCGAACGTTGTAAAGAAAGAAATTTCATTGGATGAAGTACTGACACAGCAGAACGGTCAGAAAATATAGCCGTTACAAGCAGGATGAACGTTGAATGAACCCTTATAAATAGACTACCTTTACAACATCAAAATAGAGTGCAGGTATATGATAATAAAGCAAGAAAATTAAAAGGAATCTATCTAGTCAAGAAAGATTAAATTGACGGGGAAAGCCAAATCCAAAAGAATACCTGCTAAGTACTTAATTGCAAGATCAAGAAATTTCTTCAAAGTGTTCAAGCATATTCAAGCAGATTCAAGATCCAACATTTGAAGAAATACAGAGCCGTGCTTAAGTTAATCATCCAGAAGAAAAGCTCAAATCACAGTTGAATCATAGTTATTGATTCAAAGTCTCAACTTTGATTTTATCAAAGGTTTAGACTGTGAAACACCAAGAAGGTGTGAAGGACAGTTGAGTGCAGTCCGTGAAGACTGTGTTTGTGATGAGTTGGTGAAGAGGTAATTCTACCCTCCAAGGACCAAGTGGTTCAAACAGCTTGAAGAGCAAAGAATCCTACCTGTTCTACAAGTGTTTAGATAGTGAAGCTAGGGATTAGTCAAGGACTATCGGCTTAGAACTTTTTGTAACCGGGCCATCTCAAAGAAGTTCTAGTGGAATTTTCCTCCATCATCACAAGGAAGAGAGGATTGACAGGATTACACCACCTGGAACCTCTATAAATCTTGTCTATTTACTTTACGATTCATTTACTTTATTATAGTTATATTTATGTGGTTTTCATCATCGAAACTAAGTTAACTAGTTTTTAAAGGCTAATATTTATCCGCCGCTATTAACAAGACTAAATATAAGTCAAGATTGACTTATATTCGGCTGAGCTAATCGAACTCACACAAGTTATGGACGGAACAAAATCGAATCAAGATCGCTTTGAGTTTCAGAGAAACTCGGCCTCCGGGCTTTTCCAAATTCAGATTAGTTTTTGGTGACAAGTTTATTCACCCCCTCTAAACTTGTGTTAGCCTTTCCAAGGACCAACAAAATGATTTATAATTAGGGGCCAAATTTATTCCCAATTTTTATTGTAGAGAATCAAATTTTAAATGATTTTTCTAATTTTAAATAATTTATTCCCTATTTTGATTGTGAGAATTAAATTTTAAATGAATTGTCTAATTAGGTAAGCAAATTCGTGAATTATGGTTGGTTTTCTTTCCGAGAAATTAGAAGAACGTTAGCGTAATTTATTCCCTATTTTAATCGCAAAAAAGTTGGACAAATTTAAAAATCGATGCAATTGAAAAAAGAATTGAATTTGGTTATTTTTACTTCTAAATTTAAAACATCATCGATTAAGTTGGCTTACAGATTTGCCAATTTGGTTATCAATATGATGTCAAAACATTCAAAACACAACAAAATATGAAAAAGAACGCTCAAAACAAAAATAATAAACAAAAATTAAAGAACTTAATTAGCCAATAAAAAAAAAAGAAAGTAAGAACTCACCGTAAAATTCTTTCTTATGAGTGACGATTTGTCAATTTGGTCAAGAAATATCTCACTAAGAAAATATTCAAAACAAAAAAAAAAAAAAAAATTTGAGGTGTAACAAAACACAATTCAATCTCATAAAAACACAATTTAAAAGAAAACAAAAAAATCCATAATACAAACCAATCGATTTCTATACCATAGTTCGTAGAACGTTTTTTTTTTCTTTTCAAAATGAAGAAATGGAAAAAGGTTGTAAAGTACAAGATCGGCTTAAATTTGTGATTTGCATTGCATTTGATTTGAATTTTAAATGAAAATCACCTCGATTGAAAGACATTTAAAACATTCGATTCAACATAGAAAATAAATTGAATTTAAACATGAATCATACCGTCAACCAAATGTTTCCTCGATTTCATTCAACACGGAGTCTAATTTTCTCGAAGTTTTCACGCTCATCCGCCACCAAGTGCCCAAAATACTTAAAAGTCGCTTTTAAATCGACAAAATAAAAACATGATAAATAAATGGCCAAGCGAGAAACGTGGACCATGAAATCAAAATTCCAAAATCAAATTACGAAGGAAATCAAATTGCAAATATATCTTGCATACCTTGTGTATTCACACCTCCTAGAATGATCTTTAATAAAACATGTTAAATGTAAAAGTGGAAACGAAGAAAATTTTAAATGTGAGTGAATTTATGTAGAGCCAAAATTATTTTAGGTTTGTTTTCCAATGTGGAAGTGGAAATGGAGAAAATTTTAAGAAATGTGAGCCGAATTTATGGAGATTGGAAATTATGGTAGGGTTTTTTTTTTCCTATAGCCGAATTTATTTCGTAAATGGTAGGTTTTTTTTCCTTCACATTAGACGGGTTTGGGTCGGGTATAGAAGTGGTCAATTGGGTAATTGGGTTAAATTGACTCTATATATATATATATATATATATATATATATATATATATATATGTGTGTGTGTGTGTGTGTGTGTGTGTGTGTGTGTGTGTGTGTCCGTTTTTCTACTCCTTAACGAGTACAAATGCACTTAGCTCTTATAACTGCTCACATCTCAAGGTGATTGGCGGGATGATGGTTATGAGTATGATGACAACGATGATGGAGTTGACACTTGAGTTCGGGATTATGTTGAAAAATGTTACCAATTTATTTATGCATTTTATATTATTGTTTGTGCGATAAACATTCATGTTTGAGAGTTACACTTTATTCTTTTCCGTTTCATTGGGATTGTAATAGTTTGGAACAACATTTATTTCATTGTTTTGTCTTTTCGCTTTCTTAGACGTAGGGTGGAACGGTTGATCCACTTTTGTTTTGTCTTTTGACATTTCAAGTCGTCTTTAGTTTTAATTTATCCGCTTTACTCAAGTTAAATTGTTACAATATATATTACTTTTATTATTTAAAAAAATATATGTACGCATATTTTTTCTAGGATAAGCGACTTCTATTCTAAACGGTGAGGCGAAGAAGTGCAAAGAAGATGAAAACATGACCATGATCATGTAAGAGAGTTGATTCTGCATATCCAAATATGCAATTATGTAAAAGAAAATTAAAGACATGACGTCACAACGTTCATATGCATGTAGTAAAACAGAATTGAAAATTTTATTGAAATACAAAAACGCTTTCAATAATATAATCACTTAAAAACCATACAAATTACTGCATTATATAATATTTTTAGGAAAAATCAGTTTATAATCCATTTTTTCCCTTTAATTCAAATGTTAATAATCCACGATTTTTTAATCAGATAATGATAAATAAATTCCACCTGATTTAATATACCCTTATTTGAAAGCATGTTGTATTCAGCTGCGGCCTAATCGGTAATCCGGCTTCAAATAAGATGTGTCAGAAATGCGTTTCAGCTAGCTCAGCTACCGGAGGAGGTGGAGGTGGAGGAGCTATGATGTTTGGAGAGAAATCGCCGAAATCGAGGTCATCGCTGGAGAAGATTTCAGATCCGAAGGAATCAAGTCGAGATCTGAAAAGAGGATGTTCAATCGCAGGTTTTGATGATGATTTATCTGTTCATGTGCAGCAGCCGGCAGCTAAGAAAAGAGAGGGGAACAGATGCTCCGGTTGTCGGAAAAAGGTAGGTTTGACCGGATTCAGATGCCGGTGCGGTGATCTTTTCTCTGGTGAGCATCGATATTCTGATCGGCATGATTGCAGTTACGATTATAAAGCTGCCGGAAGGGAATCGATTGCTAAAGAGAATCTTGTATTCAAAGCTGCTAAAATCCTTAAGCTTTGATTATGAACAAATAATCAAAATTAATGAAGCACCATTTAATCCTAAGCTAGGAAGCAACATTTGTTTCTCAAAGAAATGGTACGCCGACAAGAACAAGACAGATCTATACTTTAACCAAATAGTGAAAGAGATAATTACAATGTAGGCCGATTTGTGTTGAAGGTGGGAGATTTACTACACCAAAAGAATGCTCTGTAAATTAATAGTGGAGTGGGATCACATGGAGGCCGAGAAGTGGTGTTTTTGCCTAATTTGTAGTTTGATCAAGTTCTAGCTCATATGCTTGATGAGCTATTGCCTCCTTATTTGCATAGTCTGGTTTTTTGGGAAATAATTGTATGAAGAGTTGGTATTGCACCGATCCGTTAAATGTTTATAATTTCTACACATACATATGCCATTCATTTGATTGTTGGATGCAATGTAAATTCCATACCAAGAATCTCTCGATTTTGCGGGCATGACAGAATCATTTGCAAGTGAGCTAGTAGCAAGGATGAATTCAATTGGCAATGCCACCGATAAGTCAAAGAGGAGTTGATATCTTTATGTGCCAATCTATGTGATCGCTTTTCAATTTCTTCTTAGATTAATCCGCCTAATGTGATTGAACCCAAGAACAAGAAGAGGCCTAAAAGAAATGATCCTAAAGAAAAGTAGTATCAAACATGCTCCAAAAGAAGTACATATGTCTGCTTGAATTGTAAGAAGACATTCAGTTCATAACAAAGACTTTGGGGACATAGACATTGCAACAAAAAAAACCGAAAAGAGAGTCCTTTTGAGACCGAGCATCGTGTAATCGACATCGACATCGAGTCATCACAGATCGACATCGATATTGTGTTCCTAATGCAATAGATAGGCCTAGTTCATAGGCCTTGTTCATAGCCTTACTGTGTGCCTTGGCATGCTGAGGTTTTTGATCTACATTGTATCATCATGTAATAGATAGGCCTAGTTCATAGGCTTACTGAACTTGTGATTCAGCACCTTGTGAATTCCGGGCATGGTAATTTAGTTCTTTGAAATTGAATATCCTTCTTATAATTTGGCTGATAGTTCAGACTGTTTCAGACTTGTATTGATCTTCTATGTATTACCTTTTAGTCTGATGTACCTATTGTACTAAATCTATAGTCTGATGTACTTGCTATTAATCTGCTGAGTTTGTGAATAGTCTGCTGGAATGTTCTGCTGCATATTCTTGTATAATCTAACTATTGTATTGATCTGTAGCATAACTTAATTTGTATGTGAACTGTTGTACCTGAACATTGATTTTATCTGTAATCGTCTAGTTCATCCTTTGTTTATATTAGCTGGTGTTCATCTGAGTTAATATTGTTTATACACATATCCTGAACTGAACCTGCATGTTATAAACACCACTCCTTAATCAAGTTAATTTATATTATTCTTTCTATCAATCAAACCCACTTAAACTTGACGTAGGCTTAATAGTTAATCACTTGAATTAAGCCTTAAACGGAAGATTATATGAGCCAATATGTGTGCCTTGAAGTAGTAAATTGATTTAAGCCTTAAATAAGATCGACATCGCTTATGATAATCGAGCATCGACATCAAGCATCGACATCGACATCGTGTTAGTGTAAATGTTGCGGTTAAATTCGCTTTCAAATACTACGTCGAAAAGGATCAAATGGTCTCAAAATGAAGATAAAAAATATGAACATTGGTGAAACAATTTTGATGATCGCGTTTAAATCAAAAGTTACTGATCGCTTATAAGAAAACGCCCGGTTAATGCAAATATTTTTTCGCTTCCAAATTTACGTTGGAAGGAGTATTGTTTGGGCCAAATTAAAGAGCAAAAAAATATGAAATTTGGTGAAAAAAATTTCGATGATCGAGTTATAAATCAAAAGTTACGGATGTTTGAAAAAAATTAAAAAATAAACAAAACTCAAGTTAATGGAAGAATGCATATGCACACGCCCCTTTAATAAAAGAGATAATTTTGTCCGTCTGAATTGTTTGTCATTTTTGCAGCTAAAAAAAAGAGTATGTCCTATTTATTCATTTTGTAATTTTTTTGTCCTTTTCCCTCAATCTCTCATATTTTTATATGATTACAAAAATGTCATTCACATATATGAGAGATGATGACACAAAACATGAGCATCTGTAACGTTAACTTTTGTAGCAAACGTCAACCGGGTTGACGTTTCTGCATAACAACTTTTTAACATGAAGAATGTTAAAAGGATTTGTATACTAATATAATCGAAATATATGATGCCCGAGCAAGTTGGTGATTACAATAGAAACGCCCGAAGCAAAATACATATATAGTTTGATGTTTGCAATTTTATTTTTTGTATCTCATATGTGAATGGAATACAAGTAACTATTTTAAATTTAAAAAAGACGAGAGAGTAGAAGGTGCACGCCGCGCTTAAAGTTTTCTTGGATGAAGGCATGCACCTTAGTTGTGTGGATGAAGGCGATCGGCAACCCTTGTCCGGGACAGGGACCGGTTGAACTAATATTTTTCATTTGGGAATGACTTTTCCCAACGAAACCTCTGCACCAGATTGTGGAGGAAAACTAAAATTGTAATACGCGCGAATTCTTTTCCTGGACAAATACGTGATCCTCCTCCAAAGGGTACATATGAATATGACGCCGGTCCTGCTCCCTCAAACCTTGATGGATCAAATTTTTCTGGTTCAGGAAAGTACTGTGGATCCTTATGCGTTGTATGTGGAGTCCAATACAACTGCAGACACAATTTAGAAGATTTTAAATTTTTTTTCTATAATATTCAGATAGCGCAAATATTTTCTTTGGTATATGCGTATGCAGATTTTCACTTAAATTAATAACACATTTGACATATAAACATTCTTGTACTTTTAAGCAAAATATTGGCATGCGAATATACTTCCAAGAAATTACTCGTTGCCATCCTCATATATGCTCGAAAGAGGCGATTAAAAGTATAAGAGAGTTTGCTCAAACATTACCTTCCATCCTTTGGGGATAAAAAATCCAGAATATGTGAAGTCACTCCGAGCCTCTCGAAAATTGCCTTGAACGGGAGGCATCAATCGCATCACTTCACTTGCCACATTCCATGAATATTTCATCTTTTGTATATCTTTCCAACTCAGCTCTGTTGATTGTTTATCTTGAATGATGCTCCTTTGTTCTGTTAATGGATTATAACATTGAAATCAAAGTCAAAAGTCTAAGCAATCGCTGAAAATTACACACCACCAATGGTAGACCCACATTATCCATGGTGGGTGGCCCTAATGAGATTTTGTCTCGTTATAATAGATTTGTGTACTATTTCCTCCATTTCAATTTTTTTTTTTGATGCTGTTGTCAAAATTACAAATAACTTGAAAATTGAATTAATATATTGATTTTAAGAATACAGTGGCTAGAAAGTCATTGGGTATAATTATTGTAACCTTTTTGTTATCTCATATGCTGTAATAAATAGGTAAAACGAAAAAAAGTATAACAATTGTTACATTAGAAATGCAATTGTCTTGTAAGAAATGGAACAATTAATTTTGATAGCTCTATCTGATAAATTGAAACGGAATGAGCAAAAGTTTGGTGAACCAAAATTCAAAGAAGAGTGTGATTGGGATTTGAATGATCAAAATTTTAGTAATCGACTGGTATATTTCATTGAGATTATGTGTCATGTTATAACGAGATGCGCAATCTCATTGAGTTTTCATATATAAGCAAAAGATGAAATACTCATGGAAAATCTATGATTTATAAGCATATAATTTTAGTAAAATATAAATATTTTCTATTATATTTTATAAGATACCCGTAAGAATTGAGGTTAAACTTATCGGCTAGATCCACCACTCCTCACCACCTATTAAATCCCTCCAATTTTTTTATTAGTTAATTTTGGTGTAGACACATAGACTAAAATATTTATTAATATCTCAAATATATTATGAAACGACTAGATTGTTTCTTGTTTTAATATCTTGAATATACTATTTCGTCAATAAATATAAGTAATCATACGTTTTAGATTTGTTTCCATAATATATTCATTTTACATTAAGAATGCAATATTTATCATCATTTTCTATCTTAAATTTAATTTATTATCAATACAACTATTTTTCATTATTTAACAACTATTGTGTTAATGATAATCAATGGGTCTTTTTGACATTAACATTCAAATTTATGACGTTCAACAATTTTTTTTAATACGTGTGAAAACATTTAGGATGACTTATATTTTGAAACGAATGTAATATATATACAATCATTAAATACACTATATACAAAATATGAAAATACATTGATAGTTATACTATTGGGGTTCCAAAATGACATTTCATGTTTTTATGCATTGGAAATGTATTTTTATTATTTGAAGAATATGACTTTAGATAAATCTTCAGACTACCTCCGCCTCAAAATGTAATTTATTTTTCGCTTTTTAGTTTTATTTTAAAATGTAAGTTCATTTACAAAACAAATAAAAGATTTATTACATCTTTCTTCATCCACCTTCATTTATTATATACTCAACCACTTTTACTACTCAGATTAATACCAAAGAAAGGTTATTTTAGTCTTTTAATCAAAATTAATGACAAGTAAAAATTTAACTAACTTTTCTTAATATGTGTGCAAAAAAAACCAAAAAGAACTTACATTTGTGATTTGAGGTAGTAATTAATATGAATGTGTAAATAATAAAAATATATAAATAATGTATTGACAATCTAAAATTACAGTTATAAGACGTTCAAAAAAATTACAGCTATAGGTTAAAGAATAAATCTAAAAAATGATCGTTAATAAAATAAAATAAAAACGGTGGAAGTATACGATCAAATTAAGTGATATTGGTGTGATGACTAGACAAATTAAATTCTTGCATGATGCTTTAGGAGTATTAAAATCAAGGTCAAAACTCAAAACAATTGTTGAAAATTACTCGGGGGAAATTATATCGGCGAAAAATAGTGGTCAGATTATATAAATTATTACAAAAGTCAAACTAATTTGGAGTGCTGACTGCTGGCAAAACATATTAAATACTCAACTACCAAACGTAAGTCGATAAGTATAGAATAAATCATGTGCATCAATTATTGTGAGCGAAATGATAGAATTTTCTTTTACCGACTTGAATGAATATTTCTGTTTTTTCTGAAAAATATTATCTCCGTTTTTAAATACAGAGGTTTTATTGGTATACTTCAATTTACTACTGACATCCTATTACTTCCGGCATTATAAAAAACTATTTCGGCATCTGGTAATTTTTTATAAAGGGAACATTAGCCTTACTGTTTTTCCTTGTTGAACACCAATGCATGTGTCACTGATGATGGTGTTAAACAAGAATCGACACCAATGATCGACGTTTATATAAAAGTGTTAAAAACTTAAAAATTTTAGTCTGCACTTTTTCTTTGGTGTGCCTTGTTGAACACCAATGAAAAGTCGTGGAATGAAATTTCTAAGTTTTAACACTTTATATGTAGAACATCGAGCTATTTGGTGCTTCGTTGAACACTAACGTCAAATGAAAGTGTTCAACAAAGAACACCAACGATGTGAGTGACGCTTTTTTTTCACCCGAAAATATAATGAAAAAATGGACGCCGATAAGAATTTGAGGTGGCCACACGATATAACTCACTTAAATATAAATCACTTTAGAATTTTGGCTTTACTTCACAATATAAATTCATATGAAATATAAATATAGCATTTATTAAAAATTCTTCAATTCATTCCTAATTTATTATACATTCATATTTACATTGATGAGAGTTGAAGAGTATTATAATTTTTAACATTAAAATTATTGACACTTACAAATTTTATAATCCGTGTAAAAAGTCTAAATGTATTTATATTTTTTAGACGTAGGTAGAGTATGCTAGTTTATCATTGTTATTTTTACTAACTTTTATTTATTTAGTATTAGTTTTTGAAAGTTGTGATACACTCTATCAACTTATTAGCTATTTCCTCGATTTAATAACAATGCCTGCAGAAAATAAACAAAATAAACATTAATACAAAAATAGATGTCGATTAATAAGTTCTCCCTCTCTTTTTTTGGGTGGGTGGTGGGTGGGGTGGTTAAAGCTTCTCAATAATTGCCCAAAATGTCACGTAACACTTTTACTTTCAAGCAATAGAGGACAAGCGGTGGTGTCAACTTTTATCTTAGAATGGAAAATGCTAAATCCAAACGCCTTAAATTGTTTTATTATTTTTTAGGGAAAAAAAACAATTTTATTAGCAATCCCCTTAAAGCAAGAATTACATCAGAAGGGTAATAATACGGGCACAACTATTCGGCCACAACGAGCAATGCAATCTTGATCTACATTGTTGATTGTGACGGCAATGCATCATGATCAATGAACCTATGTCATAATCAACGATGTAGATCGATGTTGTGTCGCTCCTTATGGCCGAGTATTTGTGTCTGTATCATTACCCACATCAGAAATGACTACTACCCTAAAACGAAGAGCCAACGGACAGGTGAGATGAAGCATTTCTTGATCGTTTTTAGGCTATCTCCAGTCATAAACTTTTTAAAAGATTTATGATCATACACGTCATCTAAGTTATAAACCTTTTCGCTTTATAAACCTTTATCTACTACCATAAACCTTTTATTTTGCCCGCGTGTGATGACGGTTCATAATCATTTTACAAAAGGTTTATAAACCTTTATAAAACCTTCACACAATAAGAAAAAACATTTACAAAAGGTATGTAACTCTTTTGCAAAAGGTTTGTAAATACAAACCTATTTGGAAAAACCTATTGAAAAAACATTTTCTTATGACGGTGAAATCTTTAAAAAGGTTTGTAAGCCGCCAGAACCTTTGCCTCCTACCATCAAGATAATTTTACCCATAAGAAAAATAATACGTGGAAGTCGGTTAATTTTCAACCAATTGGAATTTTAAAGTGGTAGTTTTTTTTTTCTGAATAAATTTTTCTCTATTTCTATTGGTCTAATCATAAAATGACATTTGGTTCTAGACCAATATAAATATCAGGCATATATTTTTATTTACTATTAATAGCAGATTTATTTATTGAATACAATAATTTCTCTTTCTTACCTATATACTTTATTTGATAATAAACTCAATTCAAAAAATTATATTATATTATCGTAGGAATGTTTATCGTCGATACGTATACGTGCATTTTATTCCATGTCACTGAATATGGATGTGTTGTTTTTTTTTTTTTTTTTTTTTTTAAACCACAGAAATTTTATTAATAAAAAACTGAAGTTTTACAATGGCCAACCTCTGGCCTAACTCTCCAAAAGAATACGTCATCAATACACGTTTATCACCTCCTTAAACCCTTAGTCCGGAAAACCCATTGTGGATGTGTAAAATGAAGGAGAATGAAAATAAAGAGGTATGATGTATGTCACTTGATACACCTTATATAAACGATTGTGCTATAAAATATATTAGCTCAATACAAACCAGAATACATTTCAATCAAATTTTAGCCGCTAATGCAATTAAGTTGAGATACTTTTGTGTCTTCTGGTTAGTAACTCCACATGGAGTGAAGTTATATGTAGCTTAATGGATATAAACTATGTAGTTCTGATTAACTTATTGGTCCAAGTGATTTTACTATACCAAAATCTCTCCCCACCCAAAATGATAACCTACCGATGATTGCAATTTCTATTGGTTGTGGTTGTGGTTGAAGTGATAGTGACATATTAAATGTTATAGTGAAATATTATACAGTAGCTGTGCTCGAGAGGTTTTGACTTGTGGGTTGTGACAATGGTAACCATATTAAAAGGTGTGAGTAATATTATATGATAACATTATACAACCCCTAAAAAGATTATACCATACAAGTGACATCATTATTCATCATGTAAATCTACCATTATCAGAGAAGAAAAAATATATTGGGTCATTCGTTATATCAAAATAGTTATAATATCCACATAGTCACTATTCCCGGAATAAACTATAATGGCTTGTTTGAAACACGTGAATTGAAAGGATTGATTTTCATTTCATTCAAATACTGTATATGATTATAATGTAATGGGATGAAATAAAAAACATTCCAAGGAAATAAAGAAGGACAATTTTTATTACCACCAAAAATTGATAGAATGGAATTAAAATCGACAAAGCACGAAATGAGTGTTGTGGGTAAGAGTGATCGATGAGGTAAGGTGGGGTGAAGTAGTAAGGGAAAGTGGTTGGGTGTGGTAAAATACGGAGGGTTAGGTAGGTAAAGTAGATTATGGTTAGGTATGGTAGGTATATGGTAGGATTCGATGGGAAAGGTTCAGTTAGGGCAGGATAGGTAACTTAAGATGGGTGGTACAGTAGGGTAGGTAGTGAGGTAATGTTGAGTATGGTAGGGTGAATGCCCGAATGGGTAGTGGAATGCGGTGGGATAGAGTATGGTATGATATACAGAGCAGTAGAGTAGAGTGAGGTGATGGGTAGGGTGTGGTGAGGTGAGGTTTGTGGGTGGTATGTTAAGGTGGTAGGGCAGAGCAAATGAGTGAAGAGGTTCAGAATGGTGGGGGTAAGGTATGGTGTTGGGATGTGGTAGGGTAGGGTGAGGTGAGGTGTGAGATGCTAGGTGGTGGGGTAAGTGAGGTGTCGATGTTTGGTAGGGTAAGATAGGTGAGATATTGTAAAGTAAAATGGGTGAAATATGGTGAGGCGGGGTGGGTTGGTGGTAAGTTAGGTTGGGGTGCTAAGGTAAGGTAAGGTGAAGAGGTAGGGTACGGTGGGGTGATGTTTGGGGTGAGTGGTAGGTAAGGAAATGTGGGTGAAGTAGGGTAGGACGGGTAGGGTAAAGTGGAACGGTGTGGTGGGGTAAGGTGGTAGGGTAAGACTACCCTACCCCAACTAACTTTACCCATTCCACCCTATCCCACCTCACATACTATACCCTACCCCAACCCACCTAACCTTAGCCCACTACCCTTCAAGATCTTTCATCATTCAACGCCATATATTATGAAATTTGTTTCATTTAATTCTTTCACATTTTTAGCTCCATAATAGAATGAGTTTATTTCATTTCTTTTCATTACTATTATTTATTTTCTTTAGATTTCATCGCATTGTTAAGAACAAATTTGCCATAATCGACGTAAAATTTTATTTATAAAGGTTGAGCTCTTACCTGACGGGTTCCCATTGCCTCGCTTCTATTTCTTAATGGAAGACGAAATGATCGTATGACACAATGGTCCTGATGTGCAATGTTTTTGTGGAGAGAAAACAATATAAGATATCGAACTTCAAACTCCAACTCAAAATAAGTTTGTCACTATAAACATCACTATTCTTTACTACTACGTTATGTATTTGGGGCGAAATTCTATTTAAAGCTAAAATACAAAGGAGAGCGTGTATTGATGATATGGAGTATCTTACGATCCTTCCTATATTTATTGTGAGAATTTTGGAAATCATGCCCCTGTACTGACATTTTTTATTCAAGTGGGACAAATTCGATGTTATTTTTCAAGTCCCACATAAAAGCTTTCTACGTTTTCAAAACAAGGATCGTAGAAACGCATAACACTAAATTCATATTAGTGTGTAAAAATTTCAATGGGCTAACCTTAGAAATTTTTAACTTTTTCCCTCACCTCCCCACCCCACCCCAAAAAAATGAAAGAATAAATAAATAAATAATTAGTATAATAATTTCTACGTTATTGGTTTCCAAATTTCTTATGTATATTTTGGGAGAGAAAGATATTCACATAATACAATAATATTTAATGCAATGGTAGATCGTAGTAAATTAAACGTATGCAAGACTTGTATTCATTCTTTCTTTTTTCTATGGGCCAGGGGATAAAGTTAAAACAAACAAACAAGAATGCATAAGTGTTGACTGCAATATTAATTAAATCAAGTGTGCAGTCTTTCCGGTGCTAATACTTGAGAGCAGTGATACAACTACAACGAAAATATATAAAAATTAACACAGTAATAATCAACACTATCAATATTATGGACCTAAATCAATCAATATAGATACCATAAATATCAATGGTCTATATCATTATTGTACATGCGTTGGTTCACAGATTATTTTTGTTGTCAGATTATTTTCCAAATACTTAATATTTGACCGGTAAAAACGTTAAACAAATCATTGATCTCTTAACTTTTAAAGACTTCTTTATATAATTGAGTAAACTCAGCGATGCTACATCCGTTTTTAAAATACATGTCATCCTATATGTAGTTCTTTATATCACAAATTAACATTTATTTATTCTTATTTTTTCTATCTTAAATTTCTAATTTTTATCAATTCGATAACTTTTCATTACTTAACAATTATCAGATAAATGATAATAATAAACATTTTAGCCATTAACCATCAAATTTATGACGTTGAACCGCTTTCTTAATCGTGTAAAACAACTATGACACTTATAAAATATTTTTACGAGTAAAACGTTAAATAATCATTGATAATTTACCTTTGAGGACTTCTTGATAGACTAGAGGAAATTCAGCAAGATATTTGACAAGAAAAGTGATTGTTGTCCTTGTAGAATCCTGGCTAGCAAGAAAATACACAACAATATTATCAGCCATTTCCAGATCAGTCAAAAACCTTCCTTTTTCATCCGGCACCGTTATCATATTCCACAATATATCATGACTCCACGGCGATTTTCCGGCCTTCACATGTGCTTTCCTTTCTCTAATAATTTCATACAGCATCTCCCTTATCAAATTCGATGCTTTGATTCCTTTGTTATACGCCGTTCCCGGAAAGTTCACCGGAATGCCGAAAATCCCGGCAGCTAACACATGGAAAGGTTTAGCCATACCTTCTATGCTTCTTGTATCATCAATACTCAAGAACAATTTACATACCACTGCAAATCCATATTCTTTAGCTAAAGGCAATGCTTTGACTTCTGATTGCGAATCCCATTTCGAATCGAAATGTTTTCTAGCAACCCCGTCAACGATCGGAACACAGTTTTGTAAGAACTCGGGCTTCAAGAAATCTATAAGAATATTCCGAACCTTTGTGGATTCTTCGGCGACGTTTGTAATGGATTCTGAATGTGGGAGGATTTTTCTAATGGTACGAGGCCAGAAAATAGACACCAGCTTGTTCTCATTTGAGAACAAGAATTTGTTCCCGGTAATTCCACATAAAACTGCGGTTTTTTCACCGATTAATGAAGTTTTGAAAACTTCTTGTGAGTATTTTTCCATTCTTTTCTGGAAGAATCTTTCTGGAATCCCTTTGCCTCCAAGCATGCCTAATTCCACGGTTTCGCCCACAACGGGCCAACCAGTACTACCAGGAGGTAGATTTGCATTTGATTTTGAGTTTTTTGACTTTCGAACAAGAAGATTTAGTGCAAAGTAGGAAAGGATTGGAAGGAGAATCATGCAAAGAAGGACGAGATCCATTGTTGAAAATGGTTTATCAGCTAGCTCACACCGTGAAATTATAGGCTAGAAAGTTGCCTATTTAAAGAGGACAATAGATTATGAATAATGCAACCGGCACAATCACCCTACCACAATAGGAAATAACATTACACAACAACAACGGTTCTTGATACGCTAGTGGATCCCAATTTAAATACCCTCTATGTCCTAAAACATAACTCTATTTCAGACTTGACACGCAATTCAAGAAAATTTAGTAAGTTGGTTATGTGTCATTAAATTTATCGGTAAAAATAAAAATAAAAAAAATTGGAAAGTTGTTACGTGCCATTAAATTTATTGGTAACAGTCAAAAGAACATTTATTAAGTTAGTTACCCGTCGTTAGATTTATTGGTAAAAATTTAAAATGATATTTGAGTGTAATTAATGCCAAACATTATTAAAATAAAATTGTAATAACACGAAAAACTTTAACATCATTAACAACGAAACAATATGAGGATGAAAAATTTGACTTTAATGGAAAATTTATATGGGGATGACTATTGACTTTTATCAAAGAAATGTCTATGGCTTTCGTCCTTAGTACACTAAGTATCCGCCTTTCAATTTCATCTCAAGAAGTAGAGAATGTGTTCTAGTGAATAAAAGAAAACAACAAAATTCAAATAATTTACCAAGAATTAATACACTATTTCCGCAAAGGAGGCGATACATCCTATACACATAATATGTATTGAACAATCGGTACACATTTTTTATCTATGGATTTTATTTACTATACTTTATTAGAGATAATGACAAGATTGAGTTGTTTAGATAATTTTTTTTTTTTATATTTGAATTATATTAAGATACATTATTTAGTTTAGATAGAGATTTATTTATCATATATTAGTCTATAAATATTATAATACTTTCATTATTATTATCCATCAATACAATACAATCTCTTTCATATTATTCTATTATGGTAGCAGAGCTTTCCGACTAACGTCGTTTAAATAATAATCAATTTTACAAGAAATTCGTTTAAATAATAATCAATTTTACAAGAAATTCGTTCGGGTAGGGATTCGTTACATTAATCTAAACTAACCCTCGCCCCTCAATTTATTTTTTTTTAAATTCCTAATTTCCTTCCCTTTTTTTTCCCGGATCCCTTTCATCAACAATTGTCTTCTTCCTCCCCCAGCTATAAAAAAAAAAAAAAAAAAGCTTTCGTCCACAGCCCCTCCTCCCTCCTCCCTCCGCGTCTCCGGCCGGCTGCATCAATTTCTCCTCCGCTGAGTAAATTACGATCTCTGTTCATTCTTCTCCGGTAATTTTTCTCTTCGTGTTCTGTACCCATGGTCGACTCACCGATCTCCGGCACATAGGCCTCTATTTCCAACCCCAACAACAGCTCCACCCAACTAAATCTGGCTAAATGCACGAACCGGACCGAACAGGGCCAGAACCGCCTGTTTTTGTTTTCCGGTTCGTACCGGTTCACTGAACCGGCAGTTTACGGTTCAAAACCAGCAGTTCAACAGTTCATACGGTTCACGGTTCACACGGTTTTCTTCCGGTTCGCATCACGGTTTTAAAAATTAGTAATAATTTTTTTTATATTTGCATATAATACTTATTCTTTTCACTGCAATAACAAATTACTATTTTTTTCACTTCAATTACTTAAGCGAATGTAATATATATTTTCTTATAAATAGTTTTTTTATTCAGTTTCAAATATAATATTAATATTGTGTTATTTTTTTATATGTAAATTATGTTACTGTTAAAAATTATGTTATTTTTTCAACGCTTATACCGGAAATTCCGATTTGCGGCGATCTTTTATATGTAATCGTGTTGAGTCTTATATATATAAAAATCAAATGAACGTAGTTTTATAGTTTTTTTTTTTTTTTTTTTTTTTTTTTTTTTTGTCTTTTATAGTTTTTTTTAGTATGTTTTTATAGTTTTTTTATAGGTTTTTATAGTATTTTATAATTTCGTCGAGTTTTTAGTCAGTTTTAAGTAAATAAGTTGATTAAAAATGTTGTTTTATTAAATATTACGTGAGAGATATTGTGTTATTTTTCTTATATGTAAATTATGTTATTTTTTCAACGCTTGTACCGGAAATTCGGTTGTCTACGTATCTTTTATATGTAATTGTGTCGGAGGCACGACACATATAAAAAAATCAAAGGGAACGTAGTTTTTATTGTTTATTTTAACACTTGTAAAAAAATGAGTTAAATAAAATACAAACAAAATTTACTTATAACTAAAACCGTATTGAAGTCACGATTAAATCAGCACAACTTCAAAAATCGGTATCGTAAAGTAAATTTGATTGTTGTTTTTAACAACTAAACAAACTTGATTACAAACAAAGAAATGAGTTTGAGATTAGAGAATTAGAAGTGAAGAATTGAGAGAAGAGTAGGTGTAAAGAATTTGGAAAATGAATGGGGTATTTATATGATTTTTTGAAATGGTTGGAAAATAAAATATATATATATAAAAAAAAGAGCCGGTACGGTTCCGGTTCCGGCCGGTTGAACCGTCGGTTCTGGTTCCAAGAATACCGTCCATGAACTGGTGAACCGCCGGTCTCCCGAACTGCCGGTTACACGAACCGCAGGTCCGGTTCACGGTTCACGGTTTTTTTGGCCCCTCTACACCCAACTCATCAGAATCGGCCTCTCCTGTCCCCTACGCCGTCACCGTTATCATCAGAATCGTGTTTATCCTCCTCCTCATTTTCCCCCTTCCATTTATTAATTTTATTTCTCACCTCTGTTACATTATTTTTGCGTAATTTTCCACTTGTGGTCAGTCCATGGATTTGAAGTCTCCCCTGTTGTTGCCATTGACTCTTTTCTCTCCACCGGTCTTTTTCTTTTCCTTTTATTTTATTTTGGTTTTAAGTTGATTTTTTTGAATCAAATAAATTGCTCTTTGTCATAATTTCTCTTCTTCCGATAGTCCCCCAAAATATTTTTTTTTTCCTCCTTTACTTCTAATATAAACTATTTTATCCAATTTTGTAACGGCAGTTAGGACAACGAGTCCTTATCCGGAATCGAAGCGTTCAAGACGCATAATATTAAATAAATAATATTACACGTAGTTCTACTACGTCGTATCAAATAAAAGAAACTAAGTTTAAAAGACTCGGGTAATTTTTTTCAAATAACCAAGAATAGAAATAAAGAACTAAAGAGGAAATGTAATATTATTACATCCGAAACGAAACCAACGAATCCAAAATATACGAATCCCAAAGTACTAGAAGTAACTACAGAATCCGATAATAATCCAAGTATATGACATAAATGTAAATAAATGAATAAACAAGGTCTTCAAGTCCGGCGTCCTCAAACGAAGTCATCAAAGTCCTCCTCGAACTCCTCATTTACCTGTTCGTCTTGTCTCCCCCAAACACATAAATAAACATGCATTTGAGGTAAGTACATTTGTACAAAGTAAGAAGTAGAAGCTACAATTCAGTTAAGGTCATTATTAAAGATGTTATCTTAGTGAGACCGACTCAATTTAGGGTTCAATCCAAAACCATCGACATGTCATGACTATACGTCTCTAGCTTAGCTTATCTTTGTTACATCATTACTCAAGGACACAATGCATGGTGAAAATTCCACCACAAGATATACTTGCCAACTACGGTGATTAGCACCGGTAGTTCCGGGATCTCCCCGGTATGCATATACGTTCGATGGATTTCCTCCACTACCCTTCAGCCTTTTGTGCCAGTAGCGTTGTCCACCTTTTATGAACGTATCACATCGCCGATTTGAATCAGTGCCTAACCGAGAATAATTGATGCTTTAGCTTTTATCTACACATATGTAATTATTAATGTGAATTAACTAGTCACCTAAGTGTTTTCAGAATAATACTCACCCTATCAACTCTACTCCCTCACTTAGACAACTAGACATCACATCCTATCAATTACACAGACATTGATGAACCCTAGTTCATCAAAGCACATGCCCTTTCATGCCCTTCCGACGGATCCGAACTTCAACTCCCTTTAAGAGTACATTCGGTGTTTTAACTGAACGAATCAGAAGTTCAATCGAAGCTTGTTCATATTTAATTAATGTTAACATATCAGGATTTAGGGTTTAAAACAATGGAAACACGATTATGAAGCCAAAAACCAAGTTAAAATGCTAGAATAGTGAAAACAAGGTAAAACAGGCCAGACGCCCGTTTGAAACCCTATGGACGCCCGTCCGTAACCAAACGCCCGTCCACTAACCTCAGACGCCCGTCCATCAAAAACAGCAACATCCTGAATCAAAAATCTAACCTCAAACGCCTGTCTGCCTAATGCAGACGCCCATTTGAGCTACTGCAGTCGCAAACGCCCGTCTGCCTAATGCAGACGCCCGTCCGCCTAATGCAGACGCCCGTCCGCCTGGGTTTTTCCCAAAACGCTAAAACCTTCACAACTCAATTTCTGAATCGTCCCTAACCTAATTAACTTCGATCTCAACTCAGTAAAACGTAGAAAACATATCTAAACTTCTAAGATCCTTCGATCAACGAAAAAGCACAACTCTCTTGCATTTTACGCATCATAAGTCTTGATCTAAACCTCAATAACAATAATTAGAATTGTAGGAAGAGCCTCTTACCTTTTAAGCAGCTAAATCCAAGTCCAAACTCAGAAAAACAACAGCTAAAACCGTCCCTTTTCTGCAAAAAACATGTGTGATATATCCAAACTAAGATTAGATTCAATCACACGCTTCTAAACGAAAAAACTACGAATTGATGAGTTTGAATCCATCAAACTCGAAGAAGAACAAAGTTAGGGTTTAATCATACCTTATCAAGGCTTCAACTTTTTGATGTCACAACGTTGCTCTCTTCACAACGATTCCGGTGCTCGATTCTGATTTGAAAACCATCAAGGATTGAATTAACAACTGATGAAAATTCCTCCAGCCCTATTCCCTTGCCCACACACGCAGAGAGCAAATTTGGAGGTGGAAAAATCTGATTAAAAGATTATGGGGCTGATTAGGTTGATTTTCCCTTAAATAGGAAAAATCCCATAATTACCTAATTTCCATTATTTTCCATAATCACCCTAAAAAAATCAGATTTTCTTCCTTAAATATTTATATATATATATATATCTCGAAAATACACATATAAATATCCAAATTATTAAACTCCGAATAAAAGGAACCGAACTCAATATTTCGTTTGCGCAAAATGACACGTCTGCCCTTTCCCGAAAATCGGAATATTACATTCTTCTCCCCTTAAAGGAGTTTCGTCCTCGAAACTTAGAACATACCTGGTAAGTCCATAAAATCTGGAAACTCGCTGATCATATCGTCCTCAACTTCCCAAGTAGCTTCATCCGGTGAATGATTGCTCCATTGCACCAGGACCAAAGGAATCAACCGTCTCTTAATCATCTTTTCTTTCCGGTCCAAAATTCTGATCAGTGCCTCATCATACGCAAGATTGTCTTGAAGAATCTCCGGATCAACCGTAGTCTCAACATCCGTCTTGGTCAAACACTTCTTCAACATCGAGACATGAAACACATTGTGGACTCTTGACATGGATTCCGGTAACTTAAGCTTATATGCCAATGGTCCAACTCTTTCCAGAATCTCAAAAGGTCCAACGTACCTAGGGCTTAGCTTTCCCTTTTGTCCAAAACGTTTCACTCCCTTCATTGGTGAAGCTCGTGAGGTAAACTCTTTCAACAACTTCAAACTCTAAAGGCCTTCTTCTAACATCGCCCAACTCTTACATCTATCTTGAGCGCCTTCAAATTCTTCTTGACCAACTGAACCCTTTCTTTAGCTTGCTCAACCAATTCCGGCCCGGTGATTTGTCTTTCCCCGATTTCATCCCAAAACAGCGGCGTTCTACATCTTCTTCCATACAATGCTTCAAACGGTGGCATGCCTATACTTGCATGATAATTGTTGTTATAGGCAAACTCCGCTACCGGTAGGTAATCATCCCATGATCCGCCTACTTCCAAAACACAAGCTCTCAACATATCTTCAAGTGTTTGGATAGTTCTCTCAGATTGTCCATCTGTCTGAGGATGAAAGGCCGTACTCAAATCCAACTTGGTTCCGAAAGCTGCTTGTAAACTTTTCCAAAACCGACTGACGAATCGACTATCTCGATCCGAGACTATAGAGATAGGAACTCCGTGTAACTTCACTATATTATCCAAGTATAGTGTCGTCATCTTCCTCAAGGGCATATCAACCTTATACGGTAAGAAGTGAGCGGACTTGGTCAATCGGTCCACGATCACCCAAATTTCATCACTACCGCCTCTCATCTTAGGTAAACCGGTGATAAAATCCATAGTGATCTTATCCCACTTCTATTCCGGGATGTCCAATGGCTTAAGCATTCCTCCTGGTCTTCTATGTTCTGCTTTAACCTTCTGGCAAATATCACACTCTGCAACGAACTTGGCTATCTCCAGTTTCATCGAGGGCCACCAAAACCTTTCCTTCAAGTCTCTGTACATTTTAGGATCTCCCGGATGAACTGCAAAAGCGATCCTATGTGCCTCTCCCATGACTCTCTGCCTTAAATCACCCACATTAGGTACACACAAACGATCCTGATACCAAAGATTCCCATTCTTATCTAACACATAGCCAACCGTAGGCTTTTCTCTTGCAACTCGCATCAAGTCAACCAAAACTGGGTCTTCATCTTGCTTCTCCCGAATATCATCCATTAATTGAGACCTTGCTAACAACGGTGCCACAAACTTCCGGTCTTCAATCGATCAAAGCTTCGGATTCTCGGCCCATCTAATCTTTCTCGCCATTTCTTCAACACTTGAAACCGCAAACATCGTTTTCGCTCAAAGCATCTGCTACCACATTTGCTTTACCCGGATGATACTGAATCTCCAGGTCATAATCCTTTACGAACTCCAGCCATCTCCTTTGTCTCATATTCAGATTCTCTTGGGTAAAGAAATACTTCAAGCTCTTGTGATCGGTGAAGATCATGGCCTTAACTCCATACAAATAGTGCCTCCAAATCTTCAAGGCAAACACAACTGCTGCTAACTCCAAGTCGTGGGTTGGGTAATTATTCTCATGCACCTTCAGCTGTCTGGATGCATAAGCAATTACCTTTCCTACCTGCATCAACACGCAACCTAAACCTTGTCCCGAGGCATCCGTGTAAACGTCATAATTATCAAAGATCTCCGGAACTGCCAAAACTGAGGCTGTAGTCAACATCCTTTTCAACGTCTGAAAAGCATCTTCACACTCATTGGTCCATTCAAAATTCACATCCTTTTGAGTGAGCCGGGTAAGTGGTGTAGCTATCTTTGAGAAGTCTTGTACAAACTTCCTATAATAACCAGCCAATCCGAGAAAACTTCTAACCTCTGAAACGGTAGTTGGTCTGGACCACTTCTCAACTGCTTCAATCTTCGCGGGATCAACCTTAATGCCATCTCTAGAAATGACATGACCCAAGAAACTTACTTGATCTAACTGATGTATGATAAAAATATAACCATATTATATGACTTTTTATATCGTATTTACGATAATATCGTATAAATTCTATAAAAATATATCTAAAAACACATAAAAATCGAAATCGTTATAAATAGATATTATCGTTATAATTTTAGTAAAACTTATAGTTTTATGATCAAAATTCTTGTGGCTCGTGTTTTTGATTATTTGAGAGTGCGTGTGATGGAAAAGCGAAGGATTAAAACCAGCTTGAAGAAACGGAAGAAAGATATTTTTCAAGATCCGGCCCGAACCGAAAAAACCCGGCTGAGCGTAATCTCTCGCCACCAAAGACATGGGGATTGTCAGAGAGAATCTCCATCGTAGCACCGCCCGCGCCGTACTACACCGCCCGCGCGCCGCCTTGTGTTTCACTCTATAAATACTCCTCATTTGCGCCTGATGGAGTTGTACCAATATATATATATCACTTCTATATATATATATATTAAATTTGTATTCAAGATCATAATAATGTTAAAATAAATGGTTTAATTGTAACTAACACCGGAAAGTTAAATCGATCCGCCTGACAATCGGAGCCTTTTGAATAACATCGGCCGTCTGACAAATGGAATAACCTCTTTTATCCGGGGTAGATTTGCACTGTACTGTTCGAGACTAAGCGAGATTAGCATGGGGCAGTTGTGGAGATTAAACTGATGACAATTTGACATATGACAATTTCATACGCTCGTGTGAGGAGGAGTTGTCTAGCTTAGGAATACACCGATTCACATATAATTGATTCACCTTAAATTAAGGAAAGATCGAGCACATCTATTTCCACTAAAAAGAGATACTGATTCAGTGACATATTCTTGGCTAGTTTCTAATAATATTACTAGTATTTATATCTTATATATTGTATTGGTACCTATATATATTTATATCTATATATATATTTGTATTTCTATATGCTTATATATATATTTTTGTATCTATATATATCTGTTTTAGTTTTATGCATTTATTTACTGTTTTAAGGTTACTAAATAGAAAAAAGAAAAATTGCGACTTAGATTGAGTTAATAATAGCTTCTTGGTGTTTAGCCACACTCTGAATTACCATACGTTTCCCTGAGGATTCGACACCTGACTCATCATACTAGCACTACAATTTGACCCGATACACTGTCGGTTAAGGACTGGAATAGCACTAGAAAAGGCCACGTCAGCTTTCTGGCGCCGTTGCCGGGGAACACGACGCTAATTCATTGTGTTCGAATGGTTTCTACTTGTATTAGCTCAAAATTCTCGAGGATAAGTCAACACTCTTCTTATCACATTTCTTTTTATTTTTCGTTGGTACTTACCTTGTAGGTAAGTTACCAATTTTTTTTACTTCTGTCTTTATCAAGTTATTTTCTGTTTTTGATAGTTGATGACCAGAAGCGGTAAGGCCCCACTCACTCCTTATAAGCCTGACATAAATACTTACGAAAGGCAGTTAAGAGTGGAGAGTAAACATGGTCATACTAGTCAGGGAAATCCTGACGAATCATCATCAAATCGAGAAACGAGAATGGCCGAAATCAATGATGAAACACCTGAACAAGGTATTGTACATGCCCAAGGACATGGACAAAACCTTAATCAGAATCCACCAATACCAAATAATCAAAATCCTAATGATAGAAATAATCAACATCGGAACCAGAATAATCATAATAATCCTAACCTACCAAACCCGAGACCTTGTGATCAGACCGTAAGAAGAAACCAGACTAATAATCCAATTCGTTTACCAAATGAAGGAGCAAATAATTTCGAAATAAAATCTCATCTTTTTGGTTTAATTGACACAAGAGCCCAATTTCTAGGAGAAGATGATGAGGATCCACATCATCATCTTTATCTTTCGAAGAATTGTGTAATCTGACCAAAAGTCAAGGTGCTCATCGTGAATTAACAAGGATGTCTATGTTTCCTTTTTCTTTAAAAGAAAGAGCACGAGATTGGTTTATGTCACTCCCACATCACTCGTTGACAAGTTGGGAGGAGATTCAAACCGAGTTCTTAAAGCAGTATTTTACTCCTGGTAGAAATTTGGAGTTAAAGGTCGAAGTTGCTAACTTTAGACAAGGATCTGAAGAAACGCTTGGGAATGCTTGGGAGAGATTTAAGAAACTATTAAGAGTTTGTCCCGATCATGGTTATTCCTTAGATATGCAAATCCAACTTTTACGTCGTGAATGGCGAGGAAAGACTCACGTTCGGGACGTTGATCATGCATGTGGTGGTTCTTTAATGATGAGTGAAGCCCAATTAGTTTACGATGCCATAGAAAAGATTTCCAAAAATAACAGAATGTGGGAAACCGGTTCTAGCACAAGAAAAGTAGCATTTGCAGGAGAATGTACATCGAATACGGAAGTTCTAGCACACTTGGAGAATTTAAGTATGAAATTTGATGGCTTACAAACCAGTAAGAATGCTAACTTGGAAAATAATTTAACAAATGACTACTCAAATCATGATAATGTGTCATTAGGGAAAGAAGAACCAGAAGGATATTCAAGGGAGGAGGTGAGTTTTTACAACAAAGATAAGAATTTGAACAACGCGTATTCAAACTCGTTTAGTGCTATTAGAAGAGATCACCCTACTTATCGTTGGTCCGAAAACCCTAGTAAGCAAGGACAACCACCGTATCCGGGTTCAATATAAGAATTCATATAGTAATCAAGTTTATCAAGGAGATACCATGAATCAGAACCTACAATCATTACCTAGATCGTATCCACAACATACTACTCAAAGTATACCAGTCACTCAAAGTTCAACTCAACTTGAAGGAGTTGATAAATGGGAGAAATTAATGGAAAATATGATGGGTGTAGTTTCTACTCAAGCTAAAAATGTAGAAACTATGATAACTTCTATAGTGATGATCACTAAGGATATGAGTATGCGTTGAAAACATCCATGAGTGGACATGATACTGAGAATGAGAACTATAGAAGCATCAATAAGGAATATGGAAGATCATTTGAGTAGAGAAGGAGAACGTAAAAGCAGTAGACCTCAGGGAGGATTACCAAGTAATACCGAAAGAAACCCGAGAGAAGTAAATGTTGTTATTATGAGAAGTAGAAAACTTTGTGGAGATCTTTGAGCAGAAAACTCGAGGAGATAATGAAGTAGAGAATGATTTAAATGGAAAAATTGAGACAAATATGGAAACCTCAGTTGAACTTGAATTTCTTGATGAAGAAGAAGAAATTATTGAAGATTTCTTGAAACAAAATAGTAAAGTTGAACTGAAAGTAAGAATAAGGAATGGGTTAAAACTCCTAGGATTCTAAAAATCCAATGGAATGGTGACACGAGAACCTTATTTAAGGAACATGTTAGAGAAAACAATCTTTGAAGAAAAGAAGGAAGATTTGCCAATAACCGAAAAAGGGAAAATCGATACAGAAGATGTTTCAAAGAAAAGATCGTATGAGAATGAAACATGGCGAACAAGTACTGCTCAAAGATTTAAGGAAAATGGAAAAGAGGGTATAACTTCAGAACCAAAGGTTATAGATTTGGAATCTTTACCTTACCCACCAAAGGATCAAATTAGAAAGATAAAAACTGATAAGAAGTATGCTCGTTTCCTTGATACTTTTCGTCATATTCATGTCAATATCCCTGCGATCGAAGCCCTAATCAACATGCCTACCTATGGAAAGTTTCTTAAAGATATCCTATCAAACAAAAAATGGTTAGAAGAATATGAGAATATATGCCTTAATGAAGAATGCTCGGCAGTACTCCAACATAAGTTGCCTCCTAAACTTAAAGATCCTGGTAGTTTTACAATCCCATGTGAGATTGGAGGATTTCTATTTAAGAAAGTACTATGTGATCTTGGAGCAAGTATAAATCTCATGTCTTATGAGGATTATAAGAAACTAGGCATATGAGAGCTTACAAATCACGAAATGACCCTTCGGATGGCGGATAGATCGATTAAACATCCTAAGGAGTCATCGAGGACGTGTTGGTTAAAGTAGACAAATTTTACTTTCCAGTAGATTTTGTAATAATGGAAATGGAAGAAGGATATTCGGCGCCAATTATTCTAGGTCGTCCATTTCTAGCAGGGGAAGAACATTAATCGATGTTCGAAAGGAGAAGCTGATACTAAGAGTTAACGAAGATGAAGTTTCCTTCAATATCTTCAAAGCTATGAATCATCCATACAATTCACACGTAATCGTGTTCTTTTATAGATGAGATATCTACACTCTGTGATGATCAATTGCAAGCTTATGAAGATAAGCTAGAGGAATGTTTAGCATTATCTATCTATAAAGAAGATGAAAATGATAATTTGAAATGAAAGAAGTGATCCTTTATCTTGATAAAGGGCTGTTTTCTAAACATCCGTGGCATAAGTATTTGGAATTAGAACTAGAAGGGGGTTCTAAAACCTTGATAGAAGATCCACCAAGGAATGCGGAATTGAAACCACTTCCTACAAATCTTAAGTATGCTTTTCTTGAAACCGATAATCTACTACCGATTATTATTTCATCAACCTTAACTAATGAACAAGAAGATCAATTACTTAGAATGTTAAGAAATCATAAGAAAGCATTTGGATGGACAGTGGCAGATATTCAAGGAATTATCCCTGAGATATGCGTTCATAAGATCATCCTAAATGAGGGAGCTAAACCTTGTATTCAGCCACAACGCCGCCTCAACCCAAATTTACAAACCATTGTTAAGAAAGAGGTTATTAAGCTATTAGAAATGGGTATAATCTTTCCCATATCAGATAGTGAATGTGTGAGTCCAACTCAAGTAGTACCAAAGAAAGGAGGTTTCACGGTAAAAGAAAATGATAAAAATGAATGGATTCCGACAAGGAAAATACAGGATATCGAATGTGTATTGATTTTAGAAAAACTGAATGAACATACTAAGAAAGATCATCATCCACTTCCATTCATCGTACAAATGTTGGAACGATTAAGTGGACATAAATACTACTGTTTCTTAGATGGCTATTCAGGATATTTACAGATATTCATTTCTGCAGGAGATAGAGAAAAAACTACTTTCACTTGTCCGTATGGAAATTTTGCTTATAAACGAATGCCATTTGGTTTATGTAATGCACCAGCTACATTTCAGCGATGTATGATGGCAATATTTTCTGACATGGTCGAGAAATTCTTAGAAATCTTTATGGATGACTTTAGTGTTTATGGAGATTCTTTCGATGAATGTTTATCACACTTAGAACGAGTGTTACAACGCTATGAAGATACCAATTTAGTATTAAACTGGGAAAAATGTCACTTAATGGTATCAGAAGGAATTGTTCTAGGTCATAGAATCTCTGAAGTAGGTATCGAAGTAGATAAATCTAAAGTCGAAGTAATTGAAAAGTTACCTCCACCAGTCAATTTAAGAACTTTGAGAGGATTTCTCGGACATGCTGGATTTTATAGGAGATTTATTGCAGATTTCTCAAAAATAGCAAAGCCTCTAAGTCATTTGCTTGAAAAAGAGGTACCATTTAATTTTGATGACAAATGTATGGAAGCCTTTCAGACCCTAAAAGCGAAGTTGACTACTGCACCAGTACTGGTGGCACCAGATTGGGATTTACCGTTTGAAATAATGTGTGATGCAAGTGATTTATTTGTAGGAGTGTCTTAGGTCAAAGATATAACAAAGTACTCAAAGCAATTTACTATCGTCTCACACTCTAAATGCAGACTCAACTTAATTATGCAACTACTGAAAAGAAGCTGTTGTTGTAATATTTGCCTTAGAAAAGTTTAGATCGTATATTGTCGGATCTAAGGTTATTATTTATCTGAGACCATTCGACCTTGAAGTATCTCATTAAGTAAGAAAGATGCTAAACCACGTCTTCTTAGATGGATTTTGTTACTCCAAGAATTTGATATAGAAATCAAGGATAAAAAAGGAAGTGAAAATGTAGTAGCAGATCATCTAAGTAGAATGGAAAATGATGAAGGAAGAGGAAATGAAATACGAGATTCATTTCCTGATGAACAACTTTTAGGATAGATACTCCCTTAACCATGCAATTATTAAAAGATAAAATACCATTAAAAGAAAATTCACCATGGTTTGGGAATATAGTTAACTACCTTACCTGTAATTACGTCCCGTCTCATTGGACTTAGCGTGAGAAAAAGAAATTCTTTTTACGACTTAAAGTTTTACTATTGGGAGAAACGGATCTTTTCGAAGATGCTCGGATGGAATAATCGAGAAAATGTATTCACGATAGTGAGATTTTAAGTGTTTTATCGTTTTGTCATGATCGTGAGGCAGGAGGTCATCATGGAGGATGGAAAAGCGCTTTTAAAGTTTTACAATGTGGTTTTATTGGCCTACACTATATAAAGATGCGTATAAATATGTAAAATCTTGTAAATCATGTCAAAAATGGGAAATATATCGAAAAAACATGAAATGCCTATGCAACCGATTTTAGAATGTGAATTATTTGATGTATGGGGTATAGATTTCATGGGACCTTTCCTATATCATTTGGAAAAAGATTTATTCTTGTAATGGTTGATTATGTCTCGAAATGGGTAGAAAGTGAAGCTCTTCCCACTAACGATACCAAGGTTGTGCTAAGGTTCCTTAAAAGAATATATTTACAAGATATGGCACTCGAGGGATATCATTAGTGATAGAGGTTCACATTTTTGCAACCCGACCATTTACTAAGATAATTGAGAAATATGGTGTAACTCATAAGCTAGGAACACCCTATCATCCATAAACTAGTGGGCGAGGTAGAGGTGTCTAATAGAGAAATTAAAATAATCGTGGAAAGCAGTGGACTCAAATCGTAGAAAGCAGGCGAGAAAGACTAGATGATGCATTATGGGCATATAGAACGACCTTTAAAACACCAATTGGTTGTTCTCCTTATAAATTAGTTTTTGGTAAATCTTGTCATCTCCTGTTGAATTAGAACACCGAGCTTTGTGGGCTATTAAATTCCTAAATTTTGATCTAAAAGTGTTGGTGATCATAGATTATACATAATGTAATGGATGAGTTTCGACTCGATTCTTATGAAAATGCTCGAATCTTCATGAACGCATAAAGCTTTCCATGATAAGAAAATCTATAATCGTGAGTTCCATGTAGGTGATCGAGTACTTTTGTACAATTCACGTTTAAAGTTGTTTCGGAAAGCTTAAATCTAGATGGACAGGTCCCTACGACGTAACTAAAGTCTATAAGTCTGGAGCTGTTGAACTAACTGATGGGAAAACAACTTTTATAGCCAATGGCCACAGGGTAAAATTATTCGTGAAACCGAAGGATACCTCAAGCAGAAGAAATATTATTGCTTAACGACCCTCCAACGGATTAAGGAAGCGAGAATTTTAAACTCAACCGATTACGGGTACTATCTTTCTAAATTCACTTTTTAATATGCAATTTAAGTAGTTTCGTCTTTTACCGGGTAGACGTAAAAGAACTGGAATGCCTTTCATAGATAGAATAGAAGTTTTTATTTTGCTTTTAAAATTAGGTTTAGATAAAGATGTTGCCTTTAGAATAGAAGCCTTAGTTTCTAACTTGAACAAGGAGCGATACGAAATCGAGAGAAAGAGATCTTTGTAATGGAAATTCAAGGAGTCTTTATAAAAGAAGGCGGGGATTTCTAAAGAGATGTAGAATTTGTGGCAAAAGTGAACATAATGGAAAATGTGGGGACAAACACAACCAAATCCAGGATGAATGTTTGAATGTAATTAAGATGGGAATGACTAGGTGGTTATCCGAAAATCCCGATGGACAACAAAGAGAGAATTCAAACGCATCATTCCTAGGAATTAGGTTGATGGACCGTTATTATAGAAATCTTGAAGATTTAAGGATGATGGGAGTAGAATTCAATTAAGTTTTATTTTTTTTTTTTATTTTTTTTTTCAAAAAAGAGTCATAAAAATTTTATGATAAACTCATGATTATATCATATATGGTTTATATGATAGAATTAAAATTTATCATACCAAAAATATTTTCTTTAAAAAGCTTTTATAAAAAATCGTAATAATTTATTTTATCATTAAATAATTTTATGATTTTATAAAAATATTTTTATGATGCAATCTAAATTATTACACAAAAAAAAAAAAAAAATTTGAAAGGAGAATTGAGTAATTACTAACGATTCAAGTCGATAGGAGTTCGATTCGATTCGTTAGCTTTATAACCTAAAAATATCACACTTTCATCTTCATCTTCCTCATTTCTTCCACCAAAAAAAAAGCCGACCCCCACCCCTTTTCCCCTCTTCAAAAATTTCATCACTTTTCAAACCAAATCTTCTATCCCAAATTACTTAATTAATCATCTTCTCTTCCATTCCACTCCACAAATTCATCACCATTGCATAAAAGGATAGATTTTTTCAAGCAAAACTCTCTCTCTTTTCTCAACATTTAGTGGCACCACCATCTATTCCGGCAACTACCTACTCTTTCTAGCTCTCTACGGTAACTATATATATATATATATATATATATATATATATATATATATATATATATATATATATATCAATCATTTTAATTTTTATCAAGCTTTTAGTTTTTAATTTTATTTTATTTTTTTCCTATAATTTGGTCTAAGTACTTGTTTGTGTTTGTTGTTTGTTGTTGTTTTTGTTGTTATTTTGTCATACCAAAATCGTAGATGGCCTAAATCATCTAGGAGAAGCTCTAAGAAAAGAAAACCGAGATAACCTCAGTAGTAGTACGGTTCATGAACCGCGACCATTAATCGAACTTGAAGAAGCCGTTTCTTTTGAAAAAACCGCTAGTATTGAAGCTAAAAATGCCTATGATGGATTTTTTCATAAGTCTTGGGGTCACTTTAGAACGTGGTATGGATTTTGACTGTTTGGGAGAAGAAGTGAAAAAAATCTTCCAAGATAGGGAATGGATGGAAATTGCGATGGAACGCACTAGTAACATAAATGTCACAATGGTAGCCGAATTTTATTCTGTTTTATCTACTTATGATAGGGCTACTCTTGATGATCTAGAAAGTATCCCTCTTAGGACGGTTAATGTCTCCTTCAATCCTGTCATGATAAATTCTATTTATGGGTTACCTGAGATACTTGAGGATGATGATTATCAGACTGTTTGGAATTTAGACCTACCTGGTAGACTGCTAGCTAAATCATTTGAAGCTCAGGCTGCCTTTGATCCCACAGCAGTTTGGAAGGATAATAGGTTTCCTTATGGACAGTGTATAAGGGACATCAGGGCTATCAAGCAATTTATAGGATATAATGTTAATCCTTCGACTCATCTCTGTGCTTATGGTCGTGAGGATGTTGTTTTGACCTGGGCTATGGTGCATGACATTCCAATAAATCTAGGAAGTTAATTTTACCAAGGCATGTGATTTTGTTAAGAATAGAACTCGAGGAGGGCGTCCGCGTTCCACTAATCTTATTTACGCCTTGTGTGATCTTCAGCGAAGTACCGAACTACCCTCGATAGGATTATGTCACCTTTTGCTCCACTTATTGGCGAGAAACTAACTGCCTTGCCTGCTGGTAGAATCAACTACAATAATCCTAACCGCCAGCAACATCAACAACCACCACAGCCATCTCCTATTCATACATCTCGAGTTCCTAGGCAATCCCCTCACCGCATCCGCCAGGGCGAATAGCGGATAGAGGCTATGTTTGACATATGATTCAAGCTCAGGCTAGAAGCGATGCTAATATAGCCTTAGCTTGTGAGCGAGAATAGAAGAAGTGGGTGAAGATCTTAGGATTGGCCAAAGAGGACACTGAGCTTTCATCGATGATATAGATCCCGGATATGCGAGATTTACGCTCGTTACCCTCAGTCGGCTGACCCATATACTATGCCAGATTGGATTCCACCTGTCCCACCACCGATTTTATTCCAGGACTTTATGCCGTCATCTCAGTAGGACAGGTAGTATGTTTACTGAGTTCGTTTGATGCATCAATGGGCATGGGAGGAGTAACCATGAGCAGATGATGTGACAAAGAGGTCTCGGCTCGTTTGGATTGGAAGGTTCGGTGATGAGCGGCAGCGAGGCAAACTCAGGCTACATTTCAAGCTTCTACGTCGGTGGATCCACAACATTTAACTATGATTTTAGTACACGACTCGGTCTCTGGGGCTGATTTTACTTCTAGTATGTTTGGATCTTTTCGGCTCATTTTGACTCATCTTATGACGAAGATGAGGATTACGATGGAGATGAGTAGTTAAGTGACGATATACTTTGGTTTGATTTTTATTTTAGACGATTTGATGTACTTTGTGGTTAGTACACTACGCAGTTTTACGTTTTTACGTTGTTTCTGTATTATTAGAATTTTTCACCCTGTTTTAGATAAAATTACGTGTATTCACACTGAATTAACTTGATAAAACATCCTGAAATGCAAAAATCGTGACCGAAAGCATCTTTGTAGCACCGCCCGCGCCCCGCCTGGTGTTCTACCGACCTCATTCAGGTTGTTTCTTATCTATTTCTGGCACTTCTATATAAGGAAACAGAGGGCTCACTCCTCAATTTGCCAATTCACCTCTTTAGTCTCTCGTTTTCTTATATATTCCGTATAAAATGTCCGATCATTCGTCAGTTAACAGTTATTCTCCTCCGCATACCCCAAACTCCGTACTCCCTAATTCACATTATCCGTTTTTCCACCCAATTCCTTACAATTATATGAATGAATCGAATCCAAACCCTTTTTTGAGTAATTTCAACCAATCACCGGTGCTGGTTGAAAGAGGTCTAAATTTTAGAAAAGTGGATAATTGGGCATTCATAAGAATGGAAGCAGATGGGTGGGACTATTTTTGTCGTATGCCCAGAGGAAGAATTAATGTTACAATGGTAAGAGAGTTTTACTCAAGATTTGCAGAGGCTAGTACTCTGTAGTTCTGATCTGTTAGCATTAGAGGTCTTTGTTGTTCCTTTACTTCTACCATAATCAATCAAAATTTTCATATACCACCGGTCCAAACATCACCCTCTAGTCATTATGAGTATCGGTGGAGACTTGACACATTGAAGGATTTATTAACAAATGTTCGGAATCTTATCAAGTTTTATTCCAACATTATAATAGGGATAGAGATGTCTCACTTTGCCGCTTTACTTCCTCATTTGAGAACACGGAAACGTTTCATCAATTCACGAGTTTATCAAGCGATGATTTCTCGGAAATCGGTGATGATGAATTGTTACTATTGTATGCTATAACGAGCGGGTTTGTTATAGATTGGGAATATTGATTGAAGCAAATTGTTAGTTTTGCATTTGGAAGCAGACCGATCCGTCAGCCTATGCCTTTTGCATGGTTGATTTCCAGTTTTCCATGGTTCGTTTGGCTAGGGTACCGGAAAGAGCGACAGATGAGTACTTTCCAGCTCGCCTTCCTCAGGTAGGGCTACTACAGTCGATATTCCGGGAGGATCTTCAAGTGGAGAAAATTAGATAGTTATGATAGTTGTAAGGAATATCAAAGGTAATAATGATAGAATAAATTAACTTAAAATAAATTAGTTTAATCATAACTTAGATTAACTTAGTTTTAGTTTTTTTTAGTTTATAGTAGTATTTAGTAGTTAACTTGTACTTTTTAAAATATTGTAATATATTTTTTGGTGTTAATGTTTTTTTTTTATGCTATATTATATAAACGCTAATCTATATGACACGTAACAATATTCACCCGTTAAAAAATTTATTTTAATTCCTAAACCAACTTTTTATAATTATAATAAAATTTTAGAATGATTTTCTTTTCAAGACAAGTATGAATTTGGAATCGGATTAGGAATGATGAGATTTTTGGCATTACTTTGACTAACTATGGCCAAATAAGCCTACCCGAACGTAATTTCCAATTTTTGTCCCCACCTCAGCCTTGCAGAGTGATCAAGACCTCACTCGAAATTAGCCATTATGATTAACTAGATATAACCGACCCTTAACTTAAATTGGTCTACATTTCCTTGAAATCCCGCAGGTTTAGTATGTACTTACGGATAGCGGTGACGACATCGAAATTCAATAATAGTATATGCTGAGATTGGAATAAATATTATTCGGAAGGCAATCTGTTTTCAAAAAAGTGTTATTCTCTAGAAAAAGAAAAAGTTGGAATAATTAAGTGCTGATGTATCCGTACTCACCTCATGACACTTGAAAGATAGTCGATTCTGGTAATGAGTTCGGATATGTTTGTTAAAAAAAAAAAAAAAAAAAAAAACAGTGTCAGGATGTTACTAATCAAGGTATTTTTTTGATCAGAAGTTGAAGGTGTAAGTACGTACGACTTGCCTCTATTTTCTTTTGATTTCCCTTTGTTATCCTGTTGATTAGCCAAACACCCTGAGCCTGAACGTTATAAGCCATTTTGCCAACTACTTGACTTAGTCCTTGATTCCGAAATTTCATATAGTGGCGATTACAAAATTTTTCTAAGTATTTTATTTTATAGTTATTAAGTAATTCATGTAGAATTTCATTTAAATAATATTTTATAACTAATTTATTAAGTTATACACACTTTTTATTTTTTTTTATAATCTTAGATAGATAAAATTAATATAATTATAATGTTGACAGCATGCATTACTAAGTTAGAAATTTAGTCTAGAAGAACTATATTGTTTGCATTATAACAGTTTATATATTATCGCTTATTTTGCTCGAGGACGATCAAAAGCTAAGTGGGGAGTAGTTGATGTATGATAAAAATATAACCATATTATATGAATTTTTATATCGTATTTACGATAATATCGTATAAATTCTATAAAAATATATCTAAAAACACATAAAAATCAAAATCGTTATAAATAGATATTATCGTTATAATTTTAGTAAAACTTATAGTTTTTATGATCAAAATTACTGTGGCTCGTGTTTTTGACTGTTTCAGGGTACGTGTGATGGAAAACTGAAGGATTAAAACCGAAACAGTAAGAAACGGAAGAAAGATATTTTTCAAGATCCGGCCCGAACCGAAAAAACCCGGCCCGAGCCGGAATCTCTCTGCCACCAGCACATGGGGACTGTCAGGAGAGAATCTCCACTGTAGCACCGGCCCGCGCCGGTACTACACCGGCCCGCGCCGGCCTTGTGTTTCACTCTATAAATACTCCTCATTTGCAGCCTGATGGAGTTGTACCAATATATATATATCACTTCTATATATATATATATTATCTTAATCTAGTTTGTAGTTCTGTAAATACCGTAAACGACACTCTGTCGAAATAATAATGTAGTATAAGTATCGTTTTAATACTTAGAAGGATTATCAAGGCTCGTTGTTGCTAAAGGAGTTGTTATTTCGGAGAATACGGCTCGACGCTACAATTGTAATCAGTAACTTTTTAATGTATTTATGTTTGTTTGTTGTTATTAGTATCTATCTATTAGTTATAATGATATTAGGCTAACTCTATATCTAGCCAAGATATGAAATTGAATTAGTTTATCTTTTTAGGGAAATAGATGATGACTGTGTTAAAATTGAATTAAAATCGATTATAATGAATCTTTTTCTATCTTGCAACGTATTGATAATATTCGGATTAGCGTAATTAACCAAGATGAATCGCAATATATAACCTAATGATGAACTGACCGGAGAAGTTAGGATATGAGATAAAGGATAGAAAAACCGGAGGTAAAATTGGCGAGTGAAAGCGTGACAAGCGGAATCCGATTTCCTACCCGGGCGATTTGTCTTGGGAAAGATAAATCTTATTAAATTTGTGTTCAAGATCATAATAATGTTAAAATCAATGGTTTAATTGAAACTAACACCGGAAAGTTAAATCGATCCGCCGCGACAACCGGAGCCTTTTGAATAACATCGGCCGTCGACAAATGGAATAACCTCTTTTATCGGGGTGGATTTGTACTGTACTGTTCGAGACTAACTCGAGATTAGCATGGGGCGGTTGTGGAGATTAAAGCGATGACAATTTGACATATGACAATTTTCATACGCTCGTGTGAGTGAGGAGTTGTCTAGCTTAGGAATACACCGATTCACATATAATTGATTCACCTTAAATTAAGGAAAGATCGAGCACACTATTTCCACTAAAAAGTGATCTTGATTCGATTGACATATTCTTGGCTAGTTTCTAATAATATATTACTAGTATTTATATCTTATATATTGTATTGGTACTATATATATTTATATCTATATATATATATTTGTATTTCTATATGCTTATATATATATAAAACAGGCCATTCGCGACACTTACTTTGTAACAGTTTGATATATGTTGTAAATTTTCCGGCATAAGTTACTAATTGCCGTAAAAGTGAGGCATTTTGGCGACATATTATTTTGTGTAGTGAATTTCTGACATTTAGCCGGCAATCACTGTTAATGTCACAGATTTGTGCCAATTTTTGTGGCATATTATTGTTATGTCGTATAGAATACGTAACATTTACGACACACTGTATATATGTCATAATTTTTATGACAATATCGTGGCATTTAAACATATTGCCACAAAATACCCGACATTTCTCAAATTGCCACTTGTTATGCATTGAAAAAACGACACTAGCTATGGTGTTTTTGTATTTTATAATAATATAAAGCGTTTTCATAACAATATATCAAAATGCGCTATGAAATTAAAAATGATGATATAAGAAATAATATGTCTCTTATCATGGTATTTCGTCATAAATTCAAACTAAACACACACACACAAAAATAAATCGTAACCATATATATCTTCATCTATCATATATACATTAAGAAGATGGCCAAAAACCCTACAGTAAGCCACGTCGATAGGCTTTTCTCTTATAAAGGCATACGCTAGTGCATTTGTGTAAATGAAAAGATGGGTTATAGCTAGGCAAGTGGATCGTTGGTGGGTTGTTAACGCGTGTTCAAAGGGTGCGATGTAAATGACTTCGTCTTTGTTATGGTTGTAAGTTAACCAAGCTATTCGTATACTCCACTTGTAGAGAAGTTTGTCTCGATTGGCTTTTTTGAGTTCGAGCTCGAGTCGTGCGACTCGATTAACTGAGCTAGTTTCGAGCTTCAAACCATACTAACCAAGTAGCTCACTAGTTAATCGAGCTACATTAAATAATTATTCGATTACTTATATTTAAAAAGTTTATTATTAAATAATAGTTTATGTAAAGCATTAATTAATACTTGAGTCGAGCTCGATCTTGTCCTATTATATTGAATTGAATAAATTCTAAAAGATAATCGATTTTATGAGCCGAATAAGTACTTAACGAATAACATTTGAACATGTGATTGACCTTGAGTCGAGTTTTGAGCCGAGATATTTTAGTCGAGTCTTTGTACACCAACTAAAAAGACCTTATTCCCACACATTTCATCCTTTTTCCTCGCTATGAATAAAAGTTGCATCCTTCACGATTTAAATCAGCTCACCACATTAATTCTCGCCTACTTCCAATGGTAAAGATAGAATGATAAAAAGTTAACATTGCCTATGCTATTCATTTTTATTGTTTCAATTTTTATTTTTTATTTTGGCTTGGATACAATAAACATGCCCTTCTAGTTATCATGTTGCAATCATGGCCTTATGTGCAAGGGCGGACGCATGACATAATTTTGGGTGGTCTTAATTTTCATAGGTTTTAAGGTCAAGATAGAAACTACACCTACACCACCAAGCTAAATGGTCTTAATATTGACATTTTGAGACTTTTGATGCATATATAATTAATAATATTAATATAATTATAAAAATATAAAAAATAAACGTGTATTTTCGAAATTTGAGGAGGTCCTGTGAGAACACCCCATCCTATACATGGAATTTAGATGATATAAGAAAAAAAAATTAGATTGCAGCAATAATTGGGGATAAAAGATTGTAGTCTGGAGCAAAAAAGTGGGATTAATATCCAGAAAAGTTTTGTTTTTGGTTGTTGAAAATTATCAGGAAAATGTGTTTTGAATTTCTTTTTTAAAATACTCAAAGAGTTTAATTGCTAATGGGAACTTCTTTAATTGTTTTTTTTTTTTTAAGAACTCTCAAATCTTTGGTGGGAATAAAAAATTGTGCTTTAAAAAAAAAAAAAATATAACTGTGTAGTGTCCGAAGAGTGGGTGTATTTTTTTTTTAATTATAAATCATTTGTTGTCTATTTTCTTTTCTTTTGACAAAAAAAAAAGACTTTTTTTTAAACAAACACTTTTCTTTTATTAATGCACTTCAAGAATTTTTTTATTTATTTTCATAACTAAGCGATTTTTCTTTATTAAGAATAATTGAGATGTAAAGCATGAGTTTATAATTACATATTTTATAAAATTGTATAACATTCCCTAAAAAAATAAATTTCGTATAAATTCACAATTCATGATGTCACATTAACTTATGCTTAAAAATATAGTTGTCATTATTGAACGCTTATATACTTTGAAAATTTTGTCGTGCTTATATATTTGATAACACTATTGTTGTTGTCTTTAATAAATTTATTACATCTATATTGGCAATAAGGATTATAAATTGTTATGTTTGTGTCAGTTTATATATACACACACACCATCAGTTTGACGGTTTTGGTCGGTGACCCACCGCTTGGTGAATAGCTGGTTCATGAACCGACGGTCATTGCAGTATAGATCACGGTTCAGGTCATTGGTCAACTAATACTTTTTTACACACTTACAGAATAATTTCACTTATAAATAATTTATCGAATTGAACTTAAACTAATATCAATTTGGCTACATTTTTAATTACATTTTTCTTTAAGAGAACCAGAGTTTGTATTGGTAGAACACGTCGAAGAAGAAAAAAACCGTTGAATATACCCGTTCTCGTTCGTGGATCAAACACCTACCGACCAAAACGTTTATCTTCCATTGTACAGTATTGAAAAAACAACCCATTAAAAAACTCTTTTTTTTCTTCTTTTTTTTTTCATTAATAAACTTTTTTGATATGCTTGAAAATCAATTAAATGAACACTTTTTAAGGGAGATAGAAGTATACATTGGGATATACTTAAATTAGAGTATATTTGATGTTTATATAGTTGAAATAGAGATATGAAATTATAATAAATGTTTTACCCTATTATCATCTTTTAACCCCGATAATCCATACGTACCGTAACTCGATGACCAAATAGCTACTTGATGTTAATTGACGTTCAACTACATTATAAACATCAAATTGATATTATTTTTTGTTTGGCTCTATTCACTATTCACAAAACAAATTAACTATTTTTAAAAGTATAAAAAATGATAATATTAACCGACCAATGACCTGAACCGTGATCTGAACTGTAGCGAACCGTGACCGAACTGCCGATTCATGAATCAACCGTTCTTGAACACGTGGGTCATTGACAAAAACCGTCACACCAGCGCTTCAATCGATTTTTTTAGTATAATTTGATGTTTATATCATTAAAATACAAATATGACATTACAATAAATACTTTATCCATTATCCCTTTTTAACCACAAATAATCTATACGTATTATACAACTTTCGTTTTCGGGATATTATTTTAATTTCCATTTGATTAATTATTTATATAATAAATATTTTTAAGTGTGAAAAATATATTCTTTGACCAATGATCTAAAACGTGATACGTATCGTATCGAACAGTGATCAGGCCGTTTGTTCATGAATTGGCGGGTCACCAAACCGTAATTATGGCGGTTCAGTCAATGTTTATTAGGGTTATTCTGATGCAGGGAGGCTTCAATAGAGAGCTGCATACGTGGCAACATCTGGACCACACAGTAAATCATTAGTGAAATACATCATATATGACATTCCAATAAATCATTTACCTCTTATCCATTTTAACCCAAATTTCTACCTATTAATTGATATTATTTTTAGTTCTATTCGATTAATTATTTATAAAACAAACTATTTTAAGTGTGTGAAATAATAGAATATTATTTGAATAATGACTGAATCGTGATTTGAATCAGTAGCAAAATCGTGATGATTCGTGGTCACCGACCAAAACTATCAAGCGGCATTTCGGTCTAATTTGAGTGTAGTTGATGTTTTGGCATTAAAATACACATATGTCATTACAATAAATTTCTTACCCCTTACTCCTTTTAAGCCCCATAATCTATAGTTACTATAATTTTATGACCAAATAACAAGTTGATGTTAATTAAAGTTCAATTCGATCACAAACACCAAATCGATTTTATTTTAAGTTCGATTCAATTACTTATTTAATTAAACTATTTTTAAGTGTTTGAAAATAAATAATATATGTTGACCTATGACTTGAAGCGTGATATGTAATGTATCGAACCATGACCGAACCGTCTATTCATGGCCCAATGGGTCACCAACCAAGACCGTCACTCTGGCAGTATAGTCGATTTGTATGTGTAATTGATGTGTATATCATTGAAATACAAATATGAAATTAAAATAAATCTTCTACCCCCTTATCCTCTTTAAACATCCTATAATATATACTTACTATAATTCGATGACCAAATACCAATTTGATGTTAATTGAAGTTCAATTCGATTACAAACACCAAACTATTTCAAGTTTGATTTGATTAATTACTTGTAAAAGAAACTAATTTTCAAATGTGTAAAAAAGATACTTGACGAACAATTAACTTGAACTTTAAGGTGAAACGTTGGTTCATGAACCACTATTTTTATTGAAGCCTCAAGGCACCGACCAAAACCTTTGAGTGGGTGGTTCAATCAATTATTGAACCATGAGTGAAGATCTAAATTGTGCTCAGATCTATGCGAATAATTGTCATGACTGTAATATGGTAGCGGCTCAGGAAATCTGCGATAATGGTCGGGAATCGAGAAAGCGCATATTGTATTACAAGTTTTAAGCATTAATTTTAAAAATGTAAGGGTCAAGGGTTAATATTTAAAAAAATTTGGGGGTAAATAAAATGTATATATATATATATATATATATATATATATATATATATATATATATATATATATATATATATATATATATATATATATATATATATATATATATAACAAGTTATAATCGTTATTGTTAATTTAAGTGTACTAATGTTATCCTAAAAAAGTGTAATATTATGGAAACGAACAAAACATTAACATTATCAATAATATTACGATGGCAATATTTTCAAAAAATACGTGTTTTATGAAGATATCTATATTTTTTAAGTATAAATTAATAGGATACCAATTGTTGTGTAGGATAACTAAACAATTAAAAAGGATTTTCTGAACTCAAAAAAAAAAAAAAATCAAAAAGGATTTTTTTTCTTAGAAGAAAAACAAAAATATTTTGAAGTGTATTTGTTAAAAAAAACAAAACACGTGGTTCATTTCTTTTAGTGGAACGTTCTTGTTTTTTTTCTCGATTAAAAAAAAAAATACACTTCTTGACATGATATACAAAAGAACGTGGGCTACTACATCACTTAGCATTATTTTAGGTTTTTGTTTTTCCTATTTTTAGCGCCACTTTTTGCTGTCAAAATTTTCACGCCTTTTTTTCCCACAAAAACTCAAAACACATGTTCCCATTTCTAATTAAACTCTTTAAAAGTGATTAGAAAAAAAATTCAATTCTTAAATTATAACTAATCCAATCGAAAAAAGAATAATCTTTACCGAGCTAACCACCTTCCAAAAACCCATTCAAACCACAGTTCTCCTAGAAAAAATTCCACAGGTTTTGCAGATAACATGGAGATCAAGTGCATCTCAAGAGTGAATTGAATTTTATCTCCATGAAGGTATGTTATTTTGGTCTAAATTGATTTCATGTTTGATTCATTGTATATGAGAAGGAAATGCGTTAGATTTTTTTCATTTTAAAGTTGAATCCATGAATAATATAACTTGATTAGTTTGTCAACACGGAATTTATGTAACCTTTCAGAACGCAAACACATTTTTAATATAATTATCATGAACTTGTTGAAATTAATATATCAAACATAAATCTCGCAAATATTGATAAGTTTGTATCAATTTAACACAGATGTGGGATGGTGAAATAGAAAGAAAAATAAATAAATAAAACAAGTTTATGAACTATGTAGCTTTTTTTACGTTTTTGTTTATTATTATTTATTTTACGGAAACGAAAGGTTTTACACATGCACCATATTTGTCCCTAACGAGACTCGGAATCTGGTCACATGCCAGGTTATAAAGACCATATAACAAAATAAATATATAAGATTCATCATCGATTTAATTTTTGTTTTCTTTTTAGATTTTTCAGGTATAAATTTCAAATACTTCTTGTGAAAAGAAAATTATTCAAAACCTAAAACACTTTGATACTTGTTTATGGTAACAAATATTTGAATTCGGCACTTATTATTTTGAGGATAGAATTCGACACTTGATGTATATTAAAAAGAATTGTATAAACGTCTTTTAATTTGATTAAAGTAGCCAAATTGTCGATTGATATATTATATTGCTTTTTCTACTATGTTTAGCAAATGCTCTATTATTATCAATTATATATTTTATAAGTTTACCACAATTCTGTTTTTTTAAGGTTATTTTCATTTGTAAAGTGCTTCAATTTCATGATAAATATCAAATTAAATTCTTCTTCATTACTTCGACTTTTTTTTCCTTTATATATAATGTTTAGTGGAAAGTGACCTTAAAAAATACCGGCTTAAAAAATAAAATAAAAATTGAGTCTTAGAAATTTTTTTAGACAAGATTAGAATGGCGCCAGGTAGAGTCCTTTAAATATATGTGTACCCAATTAGATATCAAATGATTCATTCTTAAAATTAAAATTATATCAAATGATTCGACTTGTCAACACAAAATTGAAGAATAAAAGGGTGAAAGATCCCCCCTGCCCCCTCCCCCCCCAAAAGAGTGGATGTGAAAGATTTCTAAAAGTATAATAATAATAATAATAATAATAATAATAATAATAAATGAAACATGGAACTTTCATTTCCTAGTGGGACCTAGTAAAATATGCTGAATTGAATAGTGAGGGCAATGTTGGAAGACTGCTGTGATGATTGATTATTTCATGTTGTTATAATATGTATTTTATGTATTTTTTCAACATATTACCATTGAAATACATACTAACATCCACTTTTACAATATGGCTACGTTTAATGTATTCAACACATACTTGTGTATTTATTGAATTTTGTCGTTGTATGTTAGGTGATTGAAAATATGACATCTTCCTATACAAAAACGAATGAAGGAGTTTGTCTACCAACAAGAAAACTTTGGAGTAAAGCTCTTGGTGCCCAAGGAATCAAGAATATATGTATTAATGTTATTTTTCATTATATGCTATCAGTGTTGAAAATATTTTATTGAAGAACTCTTCTACAAAGTAGTTGACTATTTTATTATCAATCAAGGTTGAAGTTGGAGGTAAAGGATCTCAAAACAATTATACGGGTGAAGAGGTATAGTTTCATTACAATTACAATATTCATGCACATACTTATATGATTATGCTTTGGTTTTGACTATGTGGTTGTACCTCCTTTTAATCTCTTTAATTTTTCATATGCTTTATTATATATTCAGAATTTGGGTAAAGTTTTGTTATTCTATACATGACTGAATGTTCGGCAATTATCGATAACCCTTCTCACATACATGATGCATTAGATGTCCATTAGTCTTATGCCAATGGGATTGTAAAATGATGGGTGTATTACAATATGTATCATCATATTGCTAAGTTGCTTCAGTAGCGAAATATTAAGGTTTAAATTGCATCAAATTGTTGTGTTGTGGTATTTTGAGTTTGAGAAGGTTTTAAAGTATGTTGTTAACAAATCAATTTGCATGGTTATTTTTATTTCCCCTGTTTATGCCATTTCTTGTTTTGATGGTCGAATGCATGGCCACATTATATGCTTCTTTGCTCAAACGTTAAGCTCACTTGTATTCTTTTTATTTTATTATTTTGATGATATTTTACAAAATTGCTTTTTATGGATAAAGAAAAGACTTGTATATTGATATGTGTTGTCGTGACCAATTTTGTGTTTTCTTCTCAATGGATGCAGGATATAGCAATGAAGAGGAAAATGAGACAGAAGAGTTGCATATGAAAGGTAAAATATACATGCACATCTTACATACTACAATAGTTTTCTAATCAATTCTACAACTTTTCATACCATTCAATTTACCTTATGCAGGACATATCCATGTTATTGGGATTGAAAGTTACAGAGATTGGACGCTTGTTCTTTTTCAAGAGGAAAATAGTTGTGTTTTTTAGTATTGAACGCATTAATCATCTAAAGGTCGTTTTCATTTTTCTTGTTAATTTCAACTTATTGTAGGATTGAATGGTTGGATAATAGTCGTTCTTTGGTGTTTAGTTTTCATTTCATTTAATTTCAACATCAACCTATATGTTCAATATTCTGAATAATTTTGTTTCCATCTATGCCTTTGTTCAAATGCGGATTATTAATATATATGAATTTCATGTAAGAATACCTATTATTTCAGTCGTATATTGATAAACATGACATAAACATGGTGAACAATTAAGTTACATTAAGACAATGCGAAAAAAGACTGTTAATAATTTTCCGACAAACATAATACATGTCACAAAAGTGTCATTAAACAAAACCGCCCTTTTCAATACGTGCCATACAAATGTTGGGAGATTCGCGGCAATTAAAATTAGTGTCGGTAAACTTCCATTTAAAAAACCACGTCAAATGGAACGAATGCCGGTATAGTGCCACAAACATGTGTCCCTCTAAATGAAAAGTGTCGGCAAATTTGCCACACAGTACGTGTGGCAATTAAAATAAGTGTCGGTAAAATGCCACAAAGTTATGTTCGTCACATTAATCAAGTGCCGGAAAAACCATCGTAAAGCATTCCGACACATTACAAAAGTGTCAGTAAACTGCCGCAAATAAATCATGCGTCACTTTGACTATATGCCGTATAATTGCCGCAAAAACTTCCCGGCAAAACAACAAACTGACGCAAAACATTGCCGACGCCACTATTGACGACATTTAAATAACTGCCGTTTTATGTGCCGGGATTGCTTTTTACGGCACTTATTTTCCATTTCCCGGCATTTATTTTGTGACGTAAAAAGCCAAAAATGTTGTAGTGATATCTGTTTTAGTTTTATGCATTTATATACTGTTTTAAGGTTACTAAATAGAAAAAAAAGAAAAATTGCGACTTAGATTGAGTTAATAATAGCTTCTTGGTGTTTAGCCACACTCTGAATTACCATACGTTTCCTCGAGGATTCGACACCGACTCACCATACTAGCACTACGATTTGACCCGATACATCGTCGGTTAAGGACTGGAATAGCACTAGAAAAGGCCACGTCACTAACCACAAGTCACACTTTGAGAACTTAGCATACAACTGGTTCCTCTTTAAAGTATCCAACACTATCCTTAAGTGTTCTTCATGTTCATTCTCATCCTTAGAGTATACAAGGATGTCATCTATGAACACTATCACAAACTTATCCAAGTATGGCATGAAAACATTTGCATTAAATCCATAAATGCAGATGGAGCATTAGTGAGTCCAAAAGGCATGACTAAGAACTCATAATGTCCATACCTCGTACTAAAAGCCGTCTTCGGTATATCTGCTACCTTGATCTTCAACTGATGATAACCCGATCTAAGATCAATCTTGGAAAACACTGTCTTGCCTTGCAACTGGTTAAACAAATCATCAATCCTTGGCAAAAGGTACTTATTCTTGATGGTAAGATTGTTCAGCGCTCTGTAGTCTATGCACATCCTCATGCTACCATCTTTCTTCTTAACAAACAACACTGGGGCTCCCCAAGGCGAAGTACTAGGCTGAATTGTATTCCTCTCAAACATATCCTTAAGTTGTGCTTTTAACTCCTTCAATTCAGCCGGTGCCATTCTATAGGGTGCCTTAGCAACTGGCGCCGCTCCGGGTATCAACTTAATCTCAAATTCAATCTCTCTATCCGGCATGTTTCCCGATAACTCTTCTGGAAACACTTCAGGGTACTCTCTCACTACAGGGGTTTCCTCTAACTCAGGCTTCACTTGTTCCACATCCACTACGTACAACAAGTAGCCTTCACAACCTTTCCGACAAGCTCTTATAGCCTTAACCGCTAAAATTATAGGGTGACACTTCTTGCTGGGCTTATAAACATTCCCCTGAGTGGTTCCTGTTGCACTTAGAGCATAAAGGTGCTCTGGTTGGAGGTTTACTCACTGCAGGGGCTGTTGTCTTCTTGAAATTTTACTGCGGTGCTCCCCGGCTATTACCTTGACTCGTGCCAAAATTCCTCTTATTCCCAATAACAACTGTGGCCTTCTTCCTGAAGGTCTCAACCTCCAAGGCCTTATTCAACATTTCAGCCATATTCTTAGCTGTAAAACCCAACATACCTGACTGTATCTGATACGATAAACCTTCCTTGTATAGGGCCATCTTCCTCTCTTCTACCTTCATTAACTCAGGGTAGAATTTTCCCAACTCGTTAAACTTGTTGGTGTACTGTGATACTGTCATGTAATTACCTTGCTTAAGCTTTAGAAACTGACTCACCATGTTTGTCTGCACTGTTTCTGGAAAATACTCATTATAAAACATGGCCTTAAAGCTTTCCCAGACTTTCACTTTCCCGTTGCTACTCTGTATAGCGTCAATCCAAGCTTCAGCTGCACCTAAAAGGAACTAACAGCTAACTAGGCCATCTCAGATTCAGGAACATGTATATTCCTGCAATCCTTCTCGAAGCCTCTTAACCATTCTTCAGCCATGGAATGTTCCACATTCCCAAAGAAGTCTTAAACTCTGTTTCTTCTCAACCTCATATACCAGTCAATTGGTGGTGCTTGCTCGAAAACCGGCCTAACTGGTGGGTCTTGCGGATAAACTGGAGGGTATCCAAAACGTATCTCTTTCTGCTGGTACTGGTGTTGGTGGAAACCGTAGGGTGGGTAGCCAAAGCCTTGATGATGGTCAAAACGGGGTGAAGGTGGTACAGTAGGTCGATGAGTGTGACCCACTGGAGGAGGGTAAAAGGTCTGATGCTGCTGATGACGGAAAACTGGTGGCGAGGGGTGGCTCACCGGTGGAGGGTAAACACTCATTGGAGGTGGATAAATGCTAGTTGCTGGGGGTACGTAGACTTGTGGAATGTCTCCCACTACAGTGACTCGTATAGGTGCTTCTCCTGGTTCTCCATAGATGTAGTTATACCTCGGTGGAGGGTAGCTCACTGGTGGCGGTACTAAACCCGCTGGAACATCACTTACCAATGAAAACTGAACCGAACTTCCCATATGCCATTGTGGGCGTTGCTCCTGATGAGGTCGCGGTGACAAGTCCTGCTGAGATCGTGGTGTGGGGGTTGCAGTATGAGGGGTGGGGTGGGGCTCGGATGTGGTGAAGGATTCTGCCTCACAAAACCGCCTCTAACAACAGGTGTAGGACTCTCTCGTCGAACTCCTGACGCTTCAGCACCCGCTCCAGTTCTCGTGAACACCATCCTGATGATCAAAGAAAACTAGAACGTTACTAACAGATCTAAAGGAAACTTATCTTAAAAGAAGAGAAGCCTAAAAGACGCTTTTCTCTGATACCAACTGTAACGCCCCGTTCCCGGACACCGAGTCCTTATCCGGAAATCGAAACGTTCGGCATGCATAATATTAAATAAATAATATTACACGTAAGCCTCTACTACGTCGTATCAAATAAAAGCAAACGGAAGCTAAATGACTCGGGTAATTTTTTTCAAATAACCAAGAATAGAAATAAAGAACTAAAGAGGAAATGTAATATTATTACATCCGAAACGAAACCAACGAATCCAAAATGTACGAATCCCAAAGTACTAGAAGTAACGACAAAATCCGATAATAATCCAAGTCTATGACATAAATGTAAATAAATGAATAAACAAGGTCTTCAAGTCCGGCGTCCTCAAACCTCGTCATCAAAGTCCTCCTCGAACCCCTCATTTACCTGTTCGTCTTCTCTCCCCCAAACACATAAATAAACATGCATTTGAGGTAAGTACATTTGTACAAAGTAAGAAGTAGAAGCTACAATTCAATTAAGGTCATTATTAAAGATGTTATCTTAGTGAGACCGACTCAATTTAGGGTTCAATCCATGCCCATCGACATGTCATGACTATACGTTTCTAGCTTAGCTTATCTTTGTTACATCATTACTCAAGGACACAATGCATGGTGAAAATTCCACCACGAGATGTACTTGCCAACTACGGTGATTAGCACCGGTAGTCCCGGGATCTCCCCGGTATGCATATACGTTCGATGGATTTCCTCCACTACCCTTCAGCCTTTGAGCTAGTAGCGTTGTCCACCTTTTATGAATGTATCACATCGCTGATTTGAATCAGTGTCAAACCGAGAATAATTGACGCTTTAGCTTTTATCTACACATATGTAATTATTAATGTGAATTAACTAGTCACCTAAGTGTTTTCAGAATAATACTCACCCTATCAACTCTACTCACTCACTTAGACAACTAGACATCACATCCTATCAATTACACAGATATTGATGAACCCTAGTTCATCAAAGCACAAGCCCTTTCATGCCCTTCTGACGGATCCGAACTTCAACTCCCTTTAAGAGTACATTCAGTGATTTAACTGAATGAATCAGAAGTTCAATCGAAGCTTGTTCATATTTAATTAATGTTAACATATCAGGATTTAGAGTTTAAAACAATGGAAACACGATTATGAAGCCAAAAACCAAGTTAAAATGCTAGAATAGTGAAAACAAGGTAAAACAGGCCAGACGCCTGTTTGAAACCCTATGGACGCCCGTCCGTAACCAAACGCCCGTCCACTAACCTCAGACGGCCGTCCGTAAAAAACAGCTACATCCTGAATAAAAAATCTGACCTCAAACGCCCGTCTGCCTAATGCAGACGCCCGTCCGCCTGGGTTTTTCCCAAAATGCTAAAACCTTCACAACTCGATTTCTGAATCGTTCCTAACCTAATTAACCTCGATCTTAACTCAGTAAAATGTAGAAAACATATCTAAACTTCTATGATCCTTCGATCAACGAAAAAGCACAACTCTCTTGTATCTACGAATCATAAGTCTTGATCTAAACCTCAATAACAATAATTGGAATTGTAGGAAGAGCCTCTTACCTTTTAAGCAGCTAAATCCAAGTCCAAACCCAGAAAAACAGCAGCTAAAACCGTCCATTTTCTGCAAAAAACATGTGTGATAAATCCAAACTTAGATTAGATTCAAGCATACGCTTCTAAACGACAAAACTACGAATTGATGAGTTTGAATCCATCAAACTCGAAGAAGAACAAAGCTAGGGTTTAATCATACCTTATCAAGGCTTCAACTTTTTGATGTCACAACGTTGCTCTCTTCATAACGATTCCGGTGCTCGACTCTAATCTGAAAACCGTCAAGGATTGAATTAACAACTGATGAAAATTCCTCCAGCCCTATTCCCTTGCTCACACACGCAGAGAGCAAATTTGGAGGTGGAAAAATCTGATTAAAAGATTATGGGGCTGATTAGGTTGATTTTCCCTTAAATAGGAAAAATCCCATAATTACCTAATTTCCATTATTTTCCATAATCACCCTAAAAAAAATCAGATTTTCTTCCTTAAATATTTATATATATATATATCTCGAAAATACACATATAAATATCCAAATTCTTAAACTCCGAATAAAAGGAACCGAACCCAATATTTCGTTTTCGCAAAATGACACGTCTGTCCTTTCCCGAAAATCGGAATATTACAGATTTTCAAGCATTTTACTCTACACCTACTAGTAATCAAAATCAATGGTCTCTCCCAATTCACTCATCTTTTCATCGACAGTTATAATTTCACTCACTTAATTTGCTCTATCTCAATTTGCAAATTCTTTTTCTATTAATTCTTCTTAATTCTATTTCTTTTTTAGGGTATGATGTTCCTTCCAAATCTTTCCTCCTCTCTCACTTATTCTATTACTCTTCCAAACTTTTGAGTCATCCATTGCAGAATTAAGCAATATCAAGTTTTGAAGAAGTTGATGCTGATTGATATGGAGCAATTTGTTGTAGACATTATCTGAAGGAGACCATATCCATTCATTACGAGGCAATCTCCATGTTTATTGAATTACCATGGGATTGCGGGGGCGTGTTCGAGATAATGACAAGATTGAGTAGTTTAGATAATTATGTTTGAATTTGAATTTTGTTAGGATATATTCTTTTGTTTAGATAGAGATCTATTTATCGTATATTAGTCTATAAATATTGTAATACTTTCATTATTATTATCAATAAATACAATACAATCTCTTTCATATTATTCTATTATACTTTAATCGATGGTGGTGGATTAGATAGTGAATGTGTACTACATAATATTTTTTCTAGGGTACTACATAATATTTTTAGTGCACGTATCATTTTCGTTTCCGCAATTCAGTCTCATACTCGCCCGTTCCAATTTAATTGATTAAGTTGTCGAAAATAATTACTCATTCTACTTATGCAACTTCATTTTCAAAAGAATATTTATTGTGTTGTTTATATATCTATCATGTTATGTAAAAGATAAATTTTATTGTTTATCTATTATTTAAAGAGGACAATAGACATTTCCCTTAAAGTCCCTGAATGACCACAATAGGATATAACACTACACAACAACGGTTCTTGATACGCTAGTGGATCCCAATTTAAATACTCTCTATGTCCTAATATATAAATCTATTTCGGATTTTACACACAGTTTAAGAAAATTTAGTAAGTCGATTATGTGTCATTAAAAGTAAAAAAAAAAGAATTGTAAATTTGTTTACATGCCACTAAATTTATTGGTAAAAGTCAAAAGAACATTTATTAAGTTAGTTACGCATAGTTAAATTTATTGGTAAAAATGTAAAATGATATTTGAGTGTCATTAATGCCAACAACATTATTAAAATAAAATTGTTACTACCTCCGTCCCACAAAAAGTGTCCATAACAGAAAAATGAATTGTCCCATAAAAAGTGTCCATTTAAATTTCCAATACATCATTAAATACATTTTTTCCAATCATACCCATATTTTAACATTTAATTTTCCACAATCCTTTCATATTCCAAAACTAGCATTTATAATTAGTTAAGGGTATATTTGTCTATTCATTCTTAAAATACAACACATTAATTATTTTCTTAATCTCCGTGTCCAACAAAAAGTGGACACTTTTTATGGGACGGAGGTAGTACTTCTGCACCGAGAAATGTTTATCACAATAAAATTACCACAACAAAATAATACTCCCTCCGTCCCTATTTGTTTGGATAATTTTGAAAGTCACAATATTTAAGGTGACATCAATTAATAAATTGTGTGGTTATTTAAAACCTGACTAATTTACCCTTTTATCCTTTTATATGAAGCATTATTTTCACAATATTTAAGAAGACATCAATTAATGAGTGGGGCAATTTAAGCAATTAAAGTAAAAATTTTAAGTTTATTTAGAGTTATGAGACTTATTTTAGGACAACCAAAAAATAAATAAGTCCCGAACAAATTAGGACAGAAAGAGTATAACATAGTTTTACTTTATAGATCTCTATGGGGCTTATAGGACACTTGACGACGTCCATCAATGCGCCGATTTTCGTTTTACCGAACTATTGTTGGCGGTCTACAGTATCTCAGTTTCACTTGGCGTGATAATGCCTTCACGGCCACAAACTTTATCTCTTTTTTTTATAAAAAACAAAATTTATCTCAAATAGTTTAAATCGGCATCAGTATGAGCCTTTGAGATACAGGGATTGAATTTTTTTCTAAACAGCTTGGGATATTTGCTGAAAACCGGCGTGGCTTTTTTTTCCTCTATTTTTTTCTATGTATGTTTGATTTTTTAATTCGTTTTTTATCAATTGGATGCAAACTCTTTCTCCTCCGATAAGAAAGGTAGTAGTAGTTATTTTGCATTAATGTATACCCACAGTGAATTGTTCCATCTGCTTAGGTTCCACCGAAGATTAAAATTTCTTTTTACATTTTGATATTGTTTCTGCAATATTGGAACCACAACAGTTTAAATGCACACTCTTTACGGCTACTTTTACGGTTGCGTAAACTACAACAACCAGTTTACATGCAGTTTAAGAAAGTTTAGTAAGTAGATTATGTGTCATTAAATTTATCGGTAGAAGTCAAAAAAGAATTTGTAAAGTTGGTTACGTGCCATTAAATTTATTGGTAAAAGTGAAAAGAACATTTATTAAGTTAGTTATGTGTCGTTAAATTTATTGGTAAAAATGTAAAATGATATTTGAGAGTAATTAATGCCAACAACATTATTAAAATAAAATTGTTACTTCCGCACCGAGAAATGTTTGTCACAATAAAATAACCACAACAAAATAATACTCCCTCCGCTCAATTTGTTTGGGATATTTTGTAACTCATAATATTTTAGGAGACATCAATTAAGGAGTGAGGCAATTTAGGCAATTAAAACAAACTTTAAGTTTGTTTTGAGTAATGAGACTTATTTTGGGACAACAAAAAAATAAATAAATCCAAACAAATTGGGACGGAGGGAGTACAATATAGTTTTGCTGTATTGATCTCTATAGAGCTTATAGGAATCAATATGTCTCATATAATAATCAATGGTACAAAAGTGTTATGTAGAATTTTGTTGTGGCTATTTATACAATTCTATGTAACGCGAAAAACTTTAACTTCATTAACAACGAAACAATAATCAGGATGAAATTTTTGACTTTACTGGAAAATTTATATGGGGATGACTATTTGACTTTTATCAAGGAAATGTCTATGGCCTTTGTAACGTCCCGTTCCCGGACACCGAGTCCTTATCCGGAAAATAAACGTTCGGCACGTATAAAAATAAAAATAAATTCAATTCATACGTAAGCCTCTACTACGTCGTATCAAAATTAAGCAAACGGAAGCGAAAGACTCGGGTATAAAATTTCCAAACATCCAAGAATAGAAACAACATCTAAAGGTGGAGATGTAACTTATTACATTCAAGGAAAATACGAAATCTAAAGAACGTACGATATTCTCAAACGGAAAGTAAAGGTACTATAAGTCTCGAAAGACCAAAAGTCTAAAGCAACAGTCTAATAAAGGATAAAAAAAGGACAAAAGTAAAATCTTCAATGAGGCGTCTTCAAACGTCATCATCGAACTCCTCCTCGTAAACAATAACTACCTGTTCGTCTTCTCATCCCCAAACACATAGAAAACATGCATTTGAGGTAAGTACAACGTACTTAATAAGAAAGAGAAGCTATGATAACAATTACAATTACAATTTATAAAGAAAAGATATTTAAAGGTTTAGTTGTTTATGTTTGACCGACTCAATCTAGGGTTCATCTCATGTCCATCAACATGAATTGACTAAACGTTTTTACTTAACTTATCTATGTTACAACCGCACTCAAGGGCACTACGCGTATCTACTTTTGGGACACTCTTGGCAACATATTAGTGGATCACACCAATATCCACGGAGGCTAGAAAAGGTAGGCTCCGATAGTACGCACACCTCAGTGGAGTCCCTCCGTACTTAGGGTTTTTTGACCTACGGAGTTCTCCCACCTTCAGAGGTAGCACACACATCGTGATATAGACTAGTGCCTATCCAAGAGAGACATGTTGTTTAATCTTTTACTAGTCAAGTACGTGTTTTATTAGAATTATTAACTAACCACCTAAGTGTTTTCAATTAATCTCCCTCACATTTACTACTCTCTTCCTAGACCACTAGACATAAACAAAGCCTAGCAATTACACAGACATTGATGAATACTAATTCATCAAAGCACAAGCCTATCATGCTCTTCCGACGGATCCGAACTTCAACTCCCTTTAAGAGTACATTCGGTGTTTTAACTGAACGAATCAGAAACTCAATTCAGGCTTGCTTATGTTAACCAATGATATCATATCATAAATAAGGGTTTAAAACAATAATAATATGATTATAAAACCCGAAACCAAACTAGAATGATAAAACCGTAAAAAAACAAGGTAAAACAGGCTAGACGCCCGTTTGAAACCCTATGGACGCCCGTCCGTAATCAGACGCCCGTCCACTAAACCCCAAACGCCTGTCTGCCAAAAACAGCTACATCCTGAATCAAAAATCTAGCCTCAAACACCCATCTTCCTAGTGCAAACGCCCGTTTGAGCTACTAGGGTTGCGAACGCCCGTCCGCCTATTGTAGACGCCCGTCCACCTGGGTTTTTCCCAAAACGCTAAAGTCGTCAAGACTCAATTTCTAATCCGTTTCTGACCTAATTGGCATCGAATTAAACACAGAAAAACGTAGAAAAACATATCTAAACATCCCAAGAATACCTATGATCCTTAATCAAAGAAAAACACATCTTTCTAACATCTACACATCTTAAAAACATGATCTACACTATACGAATCATAACTGAGATCATAGGAAGATTTTCTTACCTAATTTCAGGCAAAAACCAATCTCAACAGCCACAAAAATCTGTAACACTTCTCAACAATCTGATATCCAAACGATGTGCTCCTCACAACGGTTCCAATTCTCTACTCAGATCTGAAAACGATCAAGCAACGTTTCAGATATTGCAACAACTCTCTTAGCCTTCTTTCTTCTCCAATTTGCGCAGAGAGAGAGGATGTAAAAACTGATTTTCTGATTCAGTCTATGTTATGGGATTATTGTGTGTTAATTTTCCTTAAATACCAATTTCCCATAAATCCCTTTTTCCTTAATTGTCCTTTAATTACCAAATAACCAGATTTCCCTTAAATATATATATATATATAATTCGAATATATATATATACATACTCTATTAAATACTTAACTCCAATAAAAAAAGAAATAATAATATTTCGTTTTCATAAAATGACACGTCTGCCCTTTCCCGAAAATCGGAATATTACAGCCTTCGTCCTAAGTCCACTAAATATCTGTCCTTCTATTTCATCTCAAGAAATAGAGAATGAGTTACTCCCTCCGTTCCATAATAACTGAGGCAGTTGTCAAAATATTTTGTTCCATTTTAGGTGAGGCCGTTCAATTTCTAAAGCAACATTTATTGTATTTTTACTTGATGTACTTTTAGGATCAAGCGTTTACCATTCTACTAAAACCAATTGATCTTAGTAAAATGGTAAGCGCTTGATCTTAAAATGGTATCAGAGCCAGAGGTCATGGGATCGAACCCTGGTTGGAACATTATTTAAAAAAAAAAATATACAAGTGTTGGGATATATTGCCCACACTTGAGGGGGGTGTTGGGACAGATTGCCCACATTTAAGGAGGGTGTTGGGAGAGATTGCCCACACTAGATGGGGTGCTGGGACAGATTGCCCACTCTTGAATGCCTACAGAAATATAGTAGCGCCTTTACTGGCACCAATTGGTTTTAGTACAACAGTAAGCGCTTGATCTTGATATGGTATCGGATCCAGATGTCACGAGATCGAACCCTGGTTGGAATATTATTTTAAAAAAGAGTGCAAGTGTTGGGAGAGATTGCCCACACTTGAGGGGTGGTGTTGGGAGAGATTGCCCACACTTTTGAATGAAAAATTGTGCAAGTGTTGGGAGAGATTGCCCACACTTGAGGGGGGTGTTGGGAGAGATTGCCCACACTCTTGAATGAATTAAGAAATAAGTTGCGCCTTTACTACCACCAATTGGTTTTGGCAGAATGGTAAGCGCTTGATCTTTACATGGTATCAGAGCCAGAGGTCATGAGATCGAACTCTGGTTGGAACAATATTTAAAAAAATATTTGTGCAAGTGTTGGGATAGATTGCCCACACTTGAGACGGTGTTGGGAGAGATTGCCCACACTATTGAAAAAAAAATTGTGCAAGTGTTGGACAGACTTGAGGGGGGTGTTTGGACATATTGCCCACACTCTTATATGATAAGAAATATAGTAGCGCCTTTACTGGCACCAATTGGTTTTTGTACAACGGTAAACTTTTGATCTTAACATTTACCCTTATTTATTACGGTAGTAGATATAAAAAAGAAGGCCACATTAGTTATATCTAAGGTCATTCTAGTCATTTCATTGTAAAAAAGTTAATGCATTAACTCACATTCTTAATATTCATAATTTTGGCAACTGCCTCAGATAAATTGGAACGGAGGGAGTAATAAAAGAAAACAAAAAAATTCACATAATTTACCACTTGTCAAAATTGTACGGAATTCGATATGGTTATAAGGCCGAGAGTTAATACACAATTTCCGCAATCACATATCCACCACACATAATATGTAGTGAGCAATCACTACACATTTTCTATCTATGGATTTTAATTACTATACTTTAATCAATGGTGGTGGATTAGACAGTGAATGTGCACTACATAATATTTTTTTAGGGTACTACATAATATTTGTAGTGTACATATTATTTTCCTTTCCGCAATTCAGTCTCATACTCGCCCGTTCCAATTTAATTGATTAAGTTGTCAAAAATAATTACTCATTCTACTTATGCAACTTCATTTTCAAAAGAATATTTATTGTGTTGTTTATATATCTATCATGTTTTGTAAATGATAAATTTTATTGTTTATCTATTATTCAAATTCATTTATATAGATATTGGATTAATTCAAATTATTGTATTTACATTGGAATCTCATACCAATGACATAATACATAGACAATTTACATTCTTCTTTATACTTTGTATTTTTTCTTCTCTTTGTTTATTTAGTATTGTAACATATTATCAGTATGAGACTCTACCGGCGATGTATTCCAACCAGAGAGTAAAATTGACTCTACCGGCGCTGTATTCCAACCGGTGAGGTAAAATATTAGTTTTGTGCACACTCGGTGAAATATTATTTTTGTGCATTCCTTTTGTCTTTTTTCTAATGACTAGAATTCGTACCCGTAACATATTGAGGAAAAATTATTTATCATGGCCCATATGAATGTTGAAATGCACTTGGAATCTATGAGTCTTGGATATTGAGACAAATGATCTTGCTGACTTGGTCACAGAAAAAACTGCCGAGGATAATATAATTTGAATATTATTATTTACTTTAAATATTATTATTGTCGTATTTACCTTGTAGTGACTTATTGACTAAGTCATCGAACTTTATAGGTTTGTACTCTCTCCATTCAATTGAATTAATGAAATACAATACACTTTGAATTATGTTATTGTATTAGAGTGTCTCGATTTTATCTCTCTTATTATGTCATTTCTTCCCTAAACCTTACCCTTTTCTTTTCAAAACAAAAAACAAAAACTAAAACAAAAATGCTAGGTTTATTTGTGTTTCTGTAGAAAATTTCCGGCTATGATCGGAAATCGAAACAAACTCCAATCGTGACGAAATTTTGAGGGCACATTCTTACTACTTTCTTCTACAATATGAACGGTGGAATTGTCGTTTGGACGGTTCAATTTCTTTGAATTATCCGTCGACTGAACTGCTATGATTCGATGTTTCAGCAGAACCTTTCTTGCGACGATTGGATATTGAAACAAACTCCGATCGTGACGAAATTTTGAGGACTTGTTTTTTTATCACTTTCTTCTACGATCGGAACGGTGGATTTGACGTTTGGACGGTTCTCTGAATCATCCCGAAACCGAACTGCTGTGATTTGGTGTTTCAGCTGAACGATTTTTGCGACGTTCGGTATTAAAACAAACTCCGATCATGATGAAATTTGGAGGGCTTGTTCGTATATCCTTTTACTGAAATCCGAATGGTGGAATTTTTGTTTTGGACGGTTAAATTTTTTTGAACCGTTTGTTCAGTCTCGTTTTGTCAGTTTAATGTCCAATATCCGTGTTTAGCCACTTCCCACAGGACCACGGGGACGTGTCAAGAATAATATAGTTTGAATATTATTATTTACTTTAAATATTTTTATTGTTGTATTTATCTTCTTTGTGACTTATTAACTAAGTCGAACGAACTCTATATTTGTACTCTCTCCATTCAGTTGAATTAATGAAATACAATACACTTTGAATTGTGTTAAAAGCCATATGAAGTAATTGAGATAATGGAATTTTTTTTTATTGAACTTTACCCGACATCATAGAAAAAGCCAGCTAAAGCAATTGAGATAATTTTTATGCATCAATCATTTTTATTGATCAAAAGAATTACGATGATGATTGAATTTTGATGTGCCAGAGATGTCATAGCCATAAGCTGTGGATTTTTTTAATGACACCGCTTGATGACATTGATTGATTATCTCCCAATGACAATGCTTGATGGCATCGATTGATTTAAATTGTTGGATAAATTGTTAGGTTGGCTTAAAGTTGATTTTTTTAATCTATGGTGTAGTTTTGAACTTTTAGTAAAGAATAAATAAAGAAGTGATTTAAAAACCAGGCAGTAAAGCACTTATATCATGGATGGTTTTATTTACGTGTTGTTAGAAAAAGTGACTTGACCTCTCAGCAGGACAAGTCAGCTGAGCAATGTCAGCAAGGTATGCCAGCAGGGACAATGCCAGGAGGGTAATGCCAGCAAGGCAAGGCCAGCAAGGCAATGTCAGCAGGGTAAATGTCAGCAGGTTATGTCTGGTGGAGTCAGCTGAGCTGAGTTCACATCTGGGGTATTTTAGTCAATAAGCCTGTATTTAGTTATGGTGGCTAGGGTTTGGTGACTATAAATACAAGTATGTTGTAACCTAGGACAATTGCAGTTAAAAGCAGTAGCAGAAGCAATTGGGCAAGCAATTGCAGAGTCTGTAAAATCTCCAGTGATAATATAATCTCCTCATTTCTGCCCGTGCACTAGTTGGCATATTACCGGAAACCACATGAAATCCTGTGTTATTGTTTCTTGTTTGATTTATTCTTTCTCGTTTATTCTTGATTATTGTAATCCGTTTTGGATCCCAGACGGTCCTGTCATAACAAACTGGTATCAGAGCGTCAATGTTATCATCAGGGAATCAGAAATCTATTTGAGTTAGGTAGATTGTCACCAAGGTGGTAATTGACGCTAGGTTCTGGGATCAACGTTAGCTCTCCGGTGAGATCAAGATGACTGGGTTAGATGTGGAGAGTTGTAAATTCACAGGAAGGAACAATTTGAATATGTGGGAAATCAAGATGCATGCTATGTTGAAGAAACTAGGGCTCTGGGCTCCATTGACAAAATCGGTGGATACAGGAAATGCTGAGATGGCCAATATGGAGGAGGAAGCACATTCAATGATTTTGTTGTGCTTTTCTGATGATGTTATCACTGAAGTTGCTGAAGAGGATTCAGCAGCAGGGCTGTGGCTGAAGCTTGAGAGTCTGTATATGATAAAGTCGTTGACCAACAAGTTGCTGATGTAGTAATGTCTGTTCAGTTTAAAGATGCATGAAGGAATGCCTCTCAGAGATCATCTAGAAAAGCTGAACATAATATTGCTTGATTTAAGGAGTATTGGTGTTAAGATCGAAGATGAGGATGCAGCTCTAATTTTGTTGGTATCACTACCAGCATCATATGAGAATTTTGTGCAGTCTTTTATTGTTGGAAGAAACACAGTGTCATTGGAGGATGTAAGGGCATCTCTCCATAATCAAGAGCTAAAGCATAATGCAGCAGGCACATGCACATGCATAGGCATAGGTACAGACAATCGGGCTGCTGGTTTGGTTGCTAGTAGCAGTTGCAAAGGGAATGGAAATCTTGAAAAGAAGACATTCAAGAAGGGCAATTCCAAAGACCCTAATGCAAATCTGGTCTGAATCTGAATCTGGAGTGTTGACAAGCAGAAGAGCTTCAGGTCCATACTCAGCTGAGTTTGTAGAACTCTGCTGAGAATAGTCAACACTAATCTGGCACTTGGTTGTGCATCTAAACCTGAAGAATCAAGAGCTGAATCTGGTGGAATCAAAATCTGGGGTCGGCTGAGTGAAAGTCTATTGATCTAGTACCAGCTGAGTGAAAGTCGGCTGAGTAGTGGAATGTTCAAGTCTAGGAAGTCAGCTGATAAAAGTCAGCTGATTCCAACTATCAGCAGAGTGGCATCTGCTGAATTTGTTGAATATGTCTTTTTTGGTTCTACATCTGTGTCTGGATGCCTCAGCTGAGTGAAGTCAGCTGAGCATCTGGTGAACATGTCTGAGGTAGAGTCTGGGAGATTCTTTCCTGGGGTGGAGTTCTCATCTGCAGTTAAGTTTCGTCTGGAGAAGTCTAGCCTAAAGTTTGTTGTGTTCACATCTGGTCAGCTCAGAATTTGAATTTGAATCTACAAATCTGTTTTGTTGAAGTTGAATCTGAAGAACTTAGTTAAGTGTCCTCAATTGAGGTGATTACACCTGAATCTGGTAATCACATATTGTCTGGTGATTAAGTCTGAATCTGTTGATCATATTTGTTCTCAACTCAATCAAGTCTGAATCTGTTAGCAGTAGAGGATCTCATCTGAATCTGGGAGGTTCTCATCTGAAGTTGGTTTCTCATCTGGAGTTAACTCTCATCTCATCTGAAGCTGTTAAGTCTGAAGAAAGAGAAGGAATCTGGTACAAGTACATCTGGCATTGACGAATGCATCTGGTACAAGTACATCTGGTCATGTAATCTGGTTGACTGTGAATGAGAGTTCAAGTCAAGGTGGAGATTGATAGAAAAAGTGACTTGACCTCTCAGTAGGACAAGTCAGCTGAGCAATGTCAGCAGGGTAATATCAGCAAGGCAAGGCCAGCAGGGAAATGTCAGCAGGGTAAATGTCAGCAGGTTACGTCTGGTGGAGTCAGCTGACCTGAGTTCACATCTGGGGTATTTAGTCAATCAGCCTGTATTTAGTTATGGCGTTTAGGCCTAGGGTTTGGTGACTATAAATACAAGTATGTTGTAACCTAGGACAATTGCAGTTAACAGCAGTAGCAGAAGCAATTGGGCAAGCAATTGCAGAGTCTGTAAAATCTCCAGTGATAATATAATCTCCTCGTTTCTGCCCGTGGACTAGTCGGCATATTACCGGAAACCACGTTAAATCCTGTGTTATTATTTCTTGTGTGATTTATTCTTTCTCGTTTATTCTTGATTATTGTAATCCGTTTTGGATCCCTGACGGTTCTGTCATAACACGTGTACTAGTATGAACTTTATCCATATATTGGTAATATCATGGATGGTTCTATTTACATGTATTAGTATAAATTTTATTCATATATCGGTAATATTCTTCTTAAAAACAAACATGTATGTGTGATATAAGATTGAATGGTTAAGTTAATCTTCCATGACATATATGATCTCATCTTCCTTTTTTTTCCCACACTTGTTAGCAGTATTAAGAGAACTAAATATGATATTTGCATGATCTATTGAAAATGATACATGTTAATGTTTGAATGTTTTAGAATAATAGATTTAGTTGACGTAAAATAAACTTATTTGTTTAAACTGCTCTACATGAAACCTAGTGATAAGGGATTATCCTTCATGCTATTTTCAAGGCTTATCATTTATGTTATTTTGAATCTTGAGTATGCTACTAATTATTGTAATAATACTTCTCGTTTTGATACTTCAAATAAGAAATAAAGATTTTCATATGAGCCATTTATTTTCATGATCGTTTTGGTTTCCGCTTATGCATAAACAAAATGATTGTATATGTTTAAATTAAAATGTGTTTTTCGATGTCAACTGCATTATACAATATCTCTAGGCACCTTACTTGAAATAAACACCCTTGCATAAGGATAAAATTACAATAGTTTCATTCGATATTATCAATTATCTAAGATTATGTATGCTTGATCGTTTTGATTGACAGTTGTTTAAATTAAGACATAGAATATGATTTTATGATCTTTTGTTTTAAATAAGTTTAATGATCTATTTATACATGTATACTTTTGAATAAGACAGTGTTCATTGGTATGGCCCTTTTTATATATACAATAATTGAATAATCTGGCAATTGACTTTTTTCTCTATACTCCGTTAATGTTTCACTTGTTAATTAGTTTGACGCTTTGATTGCAAACTAAAAAGTCAAAGTTTGCAATAATGAGATTGCCTTAGTGATTTTATCGTGATTTTCACTTAATAATGATGCAATAATGAATCTACCTTAGTGATTTTATCGTGTGATGTCTTGAATTAGTAACTTACGTATTAGTCATTCGAATTACTATATTATTATGAAATTACCAATCTACTTGGTTATACTTGGTTTTTCAATCTAATTGAAACTTGAGTTATACTCTGTGTAGAAACCCGCTTGACTAAAATTGTAATATGTTCTTCCTTCATTAGAACTTTTTTTTGAACGTATAAGTGATAAATTGTTTTACTTTTACAATTCAATTTGCACTTGATCTCTTTAAATATGACCATATTAAATATTTAAGATACATATAATGATTATGAATATATTGGTTACCGTGGTTATGACAATTCTTTATGTGAGAATCTCAATAGAATTGGGTTGGTGATTCATGAATATTGGCATACCTCGATATATTCCATAATTGTGAGAAATGATATAATATCACTATAGATAATATTTCTCCAAGAATCGAAATATATTAAAGAAGTTTGATGATACCCACATAAGAGGACATCTCACATTAAAATGTTGAATCCGTCACGGGTTATTGCAAATTTTCTAGATATTGATTGTGAAAGAGTGTTGTCTGAGATTAAGAAGAGGAAAATCCATCATGAATTGTATCTCGTGACAGGCATTGACATATATGAACCATGAGTTCATTTATGATTCATTGACATAAAACCCACAAAGAGTAGATTTTATGCACATTTGTCATATATCAAACATTTTCTGAGAAAAACGGAGAAATGAACCAAAAGTTCAGCGTCTCATTCTCGTGATTTCTCTACATATGATGTGAAAAATAATTTGAACGATTCTTGAAGAATTTGAAATCACATAGTGGTATATTCAACGCATGAAGCGCAAGAGTTTTCAAAAATCTCATAGAATGAGATATTTAATAAATCTACTATGTTTTAAATGTGTAAATCACTTGAAACGAATAAAAGAGCATCAATGTATAACTCGATGCAGCATGTTTGATAAAGATCATTTCCCGGCATTATGGGGAGATAGAAAACCTCATCTTAGAATAAATGAATGCCGAGAAATTTTATAATATATGAAAGATCTTAGCCCGGAGGTTGCCGGTTGGAGCCCCAGTAGGGGCGAAAAGTGTGCGTGCATGTGTAAAAAAATATGAAAGATCTTCAACGCTCAATTTGAACTGAAAGTTTGGAAAATAGTAAACTTGTAGTATTTAGCAAGTAATCTACGTAATCTGCCAGATGCCTTAATTGAATAAAAATAGTGATCATTTATAAATGCACAAAAAATATGATTTATTATATTTCTCTACGCCGGAAGCGTAAAAGACCGATCGGTGTAAAATATAATTATCCGCAGAAAATGAATTCGTTAAGTCAATCATGAAATCTCATAAAGAGATTCGTCTTAAAGACGAAATCCTCGAATAAATTAGCACGTGCTGACGTGCATCAAATGATTAAATATTGGGGTTGCGGAACAACCAATCCATACATTGATAAAGAATTGGTTTATGCTAATATCGAATTAGCATTGAATTTTATTGGAGAAGTTTATTATAAAATATCATAGTCGTCGACGGCATAGTTGCCTCATAATTTGCTATTATAATCTAGATCCAGAATGAAAGTTAGTAGTACTGTGTCAGAGGCACATAGACTGGTAAAAATAAAATAATCAAATTGATGTTGATCTTAACTTGAAAAAGTTTGGTTTTGTTATGACCAAATATTGATTTTGATCAATTATATTCCCTCATTATAAATTGTATTATGTTCCGTTATTAATGATTCTGGCAACAAATATTAGTTTTTATAATTTACTAGACATAATGGCCGCATATTAATGGGTCGTTAGACATGAAAATTCTTGGTGGATTTCAGAAATGAAATAAAAAGACAATTGCAACATGCATATTGTTAAGTTAAAAATGTCGTTAACATTCATGTTGAATGTAATATGGCTATAGTATATTCCTATTGAAAGAGGAATATATAAGTAACTCAAACTTAATGTCATAAATTTATAGCTCTACGACATGTAAGAGTGGAAATAAAAGCTTGCAAATTGTGATTGTATTACTTCCCTCATTGTTTTTATGATTATAGTGTTGACTGGATTACATGTGTTGCACAAATGAGTAATGGGCATGACAGTCTTTAGTCCCTACACTCAATTATCAACATGAAGTCTAGAAAAGACATATATACAAAGTATGCTCTAGTAACAATCTAGCAGAATTATTCGCTAAGATCATTCCTATATCTATTCTGAAAAAAAATGTGTTTATAGTATTTGAATGCGTAGATAGGGAAGTTTGTTGTCATCAGGGGAAGCGACAACTTCAAAACTATTTTGAGCATTGGTCTTAAATACCAACGACTGTACTCTTTTTCCCTTTAACTATGTTTTTTTCCCATAGGATTTTTGTTGGTCCCTTAGGAAGGCTTACACAAGTTTAGAGAGGACGGGGGGTGAATAAACTTGTCCCAAAAAACCTAACTGAAAACTGAATCTTGTACAGATTAAGTTAACCTTAAAATTGTGTGGAGTTAAGCTAACTTAGCTGAGTATAAGTCTGTGCTGACTTACACTGAACTTAGTTAACCGGCAGCGGATTAAATTAAGCCTATATATATAAAACTTGAGTTTATCAGTTTGTCTAAATATAATGCAATGTGGTGCTGTCTCAGTTTCTTGTGTTTGCTGAGTGTGATTGGATGTAATGTATACTTAGATGCAGTAAATAAATGCGTAAAGTAAGTAAATAATTAGACAAGAATTATAGAGGTTCCAGGTGGTGTAATCCTGTCAGTCCTCTCTTCCCCTGTGATGTAGGAGGATAAATCCACTATGTTCTTGAGGTTTACAGTTACAAGACACAAAGTAAATTCTAAACACTTGATTGTCCTTCATTAATCCCCAGCTTCACAATCTTCCAGCTTCAGTCTTCAACAGGTAGAATTGTTGTTTGAACTAAGCTTGCTACACTGGTCCTTAGAGGGTTGAATTGCCTCTTCACCAGCTCAACAGAAACATAGTCTTCCTGACTGCACTCAACTGTCCTTCACACCTTCTTGTTGTTTCACAGTCTAAACCTTCGATAGAATCAAGGTTGAGACTTGAATCAATAACTACGATTCAATTGTGTTTAGAGCTTTTTCTAGATGAATATGATATGTGCTCAGCTCTGTTTTATTCAAATGATTGATCTTGATCTTTCTTTGAAAGATTATGAACACTTGAAGAGATCTTGATCTTGCAATAAAGTGCTTAGCAGGAATTCTTTTGATTTACTTTCCCCTTTAGTAAAATCTTTCTTGACTAGATTAATTCTTAGAATTCCACACTTCTTCTAGTGGTAGAAGTAGACTATTTATAGGGGTTTCTTCAACGGTTAGCTAAATTCAAAAGTTAGAACTTGAATTCTTTTATCCGTTGGTGGTCCTGCTTATTCTGATGAATGTCAGTGTCCTTTTCGACAATTGCATTCAAAGAAATTTTATTGGTCGCTTTATAATGATTTATCTTGACTTTTCTTGACCTCAGCATGAAAACTTAACCTAGTTAGTTTTCAGCTCAAGAGCGTTAACTGAGTTTTTATTCTTCTATAAAAACTCAGTACACCATTTCACATCGATTATTATTGACTTAATCGAGTATACCATAACTTATAACTCGGCTAAGATATCATTGTCCTTATGATACTTAGTCTTCTTCAGGATCCATAAAGTTAGTTCAGGCCATCACAGACTTACCTGAATTCTAACTTTACAGTCTCGGCTTAAGTCTTCAAAACTGAGTTTGAACCCTCAGTTCTTCAATCTTCAATAACTGAGTCTGAACCCTCAATTCTTGATTCTAGATAAGTCAACCGAGTCGTGTCCTCGGCGAACTTATCTTCTTGATTCTTCTTCTATAACTGAGTCTGATCCCTCAGTTGTAATGCCCCGTTCCCGGACACCGAGTTCTTATCCGGAAAGAGCGCTCGGCACAAATATTATCAAATAAAATTCAATAATATATGTAAGGCTTACGTCATACATCAGAACTAAAACGACGCAGAAGATAAAACGACTCGGGAAAACAAAAGATCGAACTCACGGTTTTCAATGTTGTAAAACTAAATCCAATAAAGAATACTAAACCAACCAACATTCAAATCCGGAAGAACTTAAACGGAACTAATCCAAAAGAAAGACAACATTGTTTGAAACTAAGTCAACAACATTATTGAAAGAAACCAAATGTAAAAGAACTAAGTCTTCCAGAACTCCGTCTCACACGTCCTCGTCAAAGAACTCATCAACATTAGCAACCTGTTCATCTTCTTTGGGGAAAGAGAAAGACAAACAAAAAGTAACGGGGTAAGTACATAAGTACTTAGTAACGCGTAGAAGATCGCATAACGTCAGTCTCATAGAGAAATAAAAGAAATGCCGTCTTTTATTAATTCATTCCGTTATTAACCCTAGCTAACTATCATATTATGTTCATAGCATAACATGAGGTTCCAAAGTTATCTAGCTTAGCTCAAGTTTGTTACATCATGAATAACAAGGGCACTACGCCTTGTAATAGGATGTACTAGGACAGCTCAGGTGCAACCTACTTAGAGACACGCTCTAGTAGCCCGGGAATATCTGAGTCCCGATAGTGTGATGACCGGCAGAGTGCACCAGACGCTTTATCTAGCCAATCGATTGACCGGCGTGGGTACAGTCTACTTTGTCTGGTCAGAGAACACATCGCGATATTGTACTATGCCTTACCAAGCATTGCATGATGTTTAAGATTATTAATCTAAAACATACGTTTGATTAAATGTTTAACTAGCCACCTAAGTTGATTCACATAAAAGGCTCACCTATCAGTCTACTCCCTCTTCTTAAGACCACTAGACTCTAACATAACCTAGCATATACACAGACATCGATAAACCCTAGCTTATCGAAGCACAAGGCAAATCCAAAGCTTTCGACGGTCCCACACTTCATCTTTTTAGGGAATCCATATGGTGCCGAAACTAAACGCATCAAAAGCTAATTCAAGGCTTTGTCACATAAGGTTAAGCAGTAGAAACATGATTATGAAGCCTGAAATCAAGCTGACACGAAAAACAGTGAAAACGGAATAAACAGGTCAAACGCCCGTTTGACGCCCAGTAGACGCCCGTTTGCCTTGGACGTATGTCCAGAAACCCCCAAACGCCCGTCCGAGAAATTCAGCCACATCCTGTATTAAAATCAGACCCTCAAACTCCCGTCCAAACGCCCAAACGCCCGTTTGAGCTGCCGCAATCGCAAACGCCCGTCCGCCCTTGTGCAGACGCTCGTTTGCCTGGGATTTACCCAGAAAATCTGCAACAGCGAAATCACGATTTCCAACCCAAATCCAACCCAAAATCCAACCAAAACAGATTCAAAACCATGAAAATAAACATATAAATTGCTCTATAACTTTATGACACCTTAGTCATACAATAAGAACACCACGTTACCTTAATTTGCGTGGTACAACGATCCAAAGCCTCAACCCGTCAAAAGTTTAACCTTTAACTCCAATCCTATAAACAATCAATCCAAAGACGATCACTACGATGTTTAAACTCAGAAAATGCAGCTTAACAACGATGATGAATAAACCCTAGTATTAAGAACGATGAGGGAAAACTTACGTTAACGGATTTTGGGATTGTTGATATCAAAACGATCATCTTCTCGCGGTGATCCTTTCTCTCTTGAGATGTCTGCGATTTTGATCAACGGATTAGCCTCGAATTTCAAAAGTCTCTCCTCTTCTTTTTTCTTCTCAAACTTGCGCCTCTCAGTTTGATTTTTACGTAAAACAACAACTAGGTTAATTTATGATTAGTTTTCCTTTTATAATCCCAATTAAATCTAATTATTCCTTATTAATTAAATCCAATTAATCCTTTTCCTTTTCTTTTCCCTTTTTCTTTTAATCCTTTAAAAAAACAAACCAAAAATTCAGATTTTTCGTGAAAAGACAAGGATGCCCCTTTTGAAAAATTTGGATATTACATCAGTCTTTAGTTGGTGTGCTCTTAGTCAGTTTCTATCAATTGTTTAATCTCCAGTTATGAACTCAGTTTAACAAGACAATTTCTTGTTTTCTCAGTTCTGATCCTAGATCTATTACAGTTCTTGTCTGATTTAACTTATACAAATATTAGACTCGATTAAATCATATACATTGATTTCTAGTCATCTTTTTTGCTTTGCACTATAACAGCTAGTTATGACACTTCATCAATGGGGTTAAGTAATAATTAAAATAACTGATGAATCATCATCAAAACATAAATTTTATTTCCAACAGTTTTCTTAGTTAAAATTTTTTAACGAGGCAGTCAGTGCAACACACAAAAACGCATATGACATGAACTATTTACCTTGTCTAGTTTTTTTTCCCACTGGGTATTTCTAGCAAAGCTTGAAGTACATGACATATACGTTATGCAACTCAGATCGAGAAATAAATTCAACAATTTATTAACTTGTAAATGAATGGGAGGTCGGTGAGCAACATATTCGATCAACTGATAATCTGACAGATTTATTTATCAAGACGTTGCCAACTGTGACATTTGAATGACCGGTGAATAGCATTGGGATGCGACGCTTTAAAGATCATAATTGATGATTAGTTCAGAGGGAGTAAATCAAACATAAATACGTATTCTTTTCTCTTGACTAAGATTTTTTCCACTGGGTTTTTCTTAGTAAGGTTTTAATGAGGCATATCATATCTGTTGTTTGTTGAATAATAGATATCCAAAATAGAGTGTTATGTAAAAGATAAATTTTATGGATTATCTGTTATTCAAATTATTGTATCTACATTGTAATCTCTACTATAAATATCCCCTCATACCAGTGAAATAATACACAAACAACTTTACTCTTTGTATTTTCTCTTCTCTTGTTTATTTAGTATATATAACATATCATTATTTATCAGGTTCTTGGGAATAAAAGACAATAAAAAATAATGGAAAACAAGGCAGTGAAAAAAATTGGCGAAAACAACACGACAATTAATAATTAGGTGAAAAAAAGAAAATGTTCTTTGTTTAAAATGTTGGTGAAAATATTAAAATGTTCTTTGTCGGTACAATTAATCAGTGGAATCGACACCCAAATCCACTAATCATTAAAGTGAATTAGTTGAATAGATGTTAAACCCACTATTTCACTGTTTCGCTACAATACACCTTCCATTAATAATTCCACTATGCAAATCCACTTTTTCATTGTTTTTACGAAAAATGACCTTGAAAATAATGCCGGAAAAATGTCAAATTATATAACAAAAGGAAAGGACAAAAAAGAAAAAAATGGTTAAAAAAATACAATGTTTTGAGACTTAGGGCCTGTTTGTATTGAAAGAAAAGGGAGGAGAAGAAAAGAAAGGTCTTGGGCTGATTTTAATTGGAGTGTTTGGTATGTCAATAGGAGAAGGAAAGGAAAGGCGAAGGAGGGAGACCAAAGGAAATGATCTAATAGAAATTAGACTGCCTGCTTTCCGTCCATTTTCAGCAAGATTTGGAAGGAAATGTTTTTTTATTTTTATATTTTTTATAATTACCTCCTAAAAAAAATATTTTATATAATTACTTAAATAACCATAAAATTAATACTAAAAACTCAATAACCTAATGTCTAAAATTGGAAAATCATTTATAATCTTGTGATTTCCTTTCTCTTTCATTGACATTCCAAACACACTTTTAAATCTTCATTTCCTTTCCGTCTAGTTCTTTCCAAACACTCAAAATAAACTTTGCAATCTCTCATTCTCCTCTCCTTTCTTTTCCGTCACTATCTTTCCTTTTCCTTTCTATTTATTTCCTCCAATCCAAACGGGCCATTAGATCAAAAGAAATATACATCTGTATTGGAGTAGTAGAGAAAATTTACGAATTCTAGTGAAATAGAATTGCTCCCTACATCCCGCAATACAATGCATTTTGGCTTTCAGATTTTTCTCATATTATAAGGTCTTCTCACATTTTAATTTAATATTAAATGCATTATTTTCAGTTTCACACTAAAAATACAATATTATAAGTCACCTGAGAAAACAAAACATCATTTTGCTTTAAAATATTAGAATCTCATTTACTAGGTTTATAAAATTGTATAAAAATCAAATGGCCCTATATTGCAGGACGAAGGGAGTATATTTTTTGCCATATAAAAATTCCACCGGATTAAATGCTTAGTTTTATATATACTTTCATCTTTTTAATATTTGTCTATATTGATTAATATATGAGAGAATAAAAATAACATTGTATTATTTATAGTCAAAAAGTTTTATAATTCGAACTCCGGATTAGTCGGATCAGTGAGTTAGGATCTGACAGAACTAAAGTTAAAAAAAAGGTATTTTAGTTATTTTGTTTTAAAAGTTAATGATTTAACTCATTTTCTTATGGCAAATTTCATTACAGTATGGCCACAAGTATTACTTTATGGTCCGGAACGTATCATATTTAAAAAAAAAGAAAGAAAAAAACAACAATTTTAAAAATAGTGATGGATGGAAAGAGTGATGACATGGTTGTCTTGAACCACCTTAAACGAAGGAAGTATTTCACTATCAATGTCAAATTCATATTTCACTATCTTATCTGTTCATGTTTCAAGATTTCCACAATTAGAGCCGAAGATCCATAACCAAAAAGCCTTGCGCTAAAGTGAGTGCCGACTGCAGGAATCGTGTGACACGAGTCAAAGATAAAAAATGACACACCGTATTACAATTTTTATAATGCATTATATAAAAATATATGTATAATCATGGGTCGAGGATAACTATTTTAAACTTTTAGCGGATCAATGAGTACATATTAGTAGATAAAAATATAAATAGTGTGGAAAATACATAGATTTATTTTAGGGTCAAGTGATGAAAATAGCACAAGGTGGCGCCGCACCCGGCTAAAGTCCAAGAACATCAAAGTCATGGAGATCAATTGACCTATTGATGAGTGATCTCTATTAATAGAGTTATGATATGCCACACATGTTGTATTATAACGAATGTGACAACAACAATTATTTACACGGTGATTATAATGAGTTTAAATCGATCAAAATGTAACCGTATAATGATTTATGTTGTAGCTGACCGTAATGTCATTTATTGTGAAATAAGTACTCTGCCAATTATCATTACTCCTATTAATAGGCATGGTGGCCTTTAGATATCTATTCCCCAAACAACAATAAAAGTCAAACACCCCTGAACCCCACCTCCAAAACAACCTCACTTTTAGTTTTAGTCTCTTAGATAAATATGGCCTATAAGATTGAAGACAAATACCACAAATCAAACCGATTGGCTGCCAAAATGGTCCGAGCCGGATAAAAATAAATCGTGGTTTTTTGGTTTGTTTTTGTACTATAAAAAAAACCAAATCATGAAAAAAAAGTTTGTTTTTGATTTAAAATGAAAACGTTAAAACCAGAAAGAACCTGGATAAATATCGATACTACTAATTATCTAAAGCAGTATCACGTATATGTATGTAGATTGACACCACTAATTATAACTCCATTTAAATAAGCAAATTTGCAATCCATTATCTATTAATCCGTTAACCAACAATCTCTCACACGTAGCCCAACCTAAGAGGACCATATGACAAAGAATGTGGATCCCCAGCTGTATATGAAAACACTACATGTGCTGTGACAAAGGGGAGAGGGTTAGGAAGGTAATTTCAGATCCAAAATAAAAGAAAAAAAAAAACCTTCAAACTATAATATTTGGTAGGCAGAACATGGTTTACAATATATTATAATACAACACGAGATCCAGATTCATATGACAAGATAAAGTAAAATAATTTATATGTTTTATATGATTAGCCAAAATGGAAATATGATAATATCATTATCAATCTCTCTTTCTCTCTCTTTCTATATATGTATGGAAAAAATCAGAATCAAACTAAACAAATCGAACCGGATATATTGGTTTTATTCAATTATGGTTCGGTTTAAGTTTGTGAATTCTAAAAACATAAATAATACTAGTATGATTTCAAAAGTCAAAAACAAAAAAACCGAATCATGTGCACCGTTTCGTCTTGATTGTGAAAGGCTATATACAAATCTAGGATGTTTGTATTTATGTTTTTCCGTTTTATTTTGATATAAACCTAATCTTGGCACAGTATATAAATCATGATACAACTAATTTGTTTGGTCAAAGCATGGCTGATCTTGACTACTGACCTTGATGGAGTCATTTCTTCTTTTCTCAATATATATTCATTTCTACTTCCAGTTGCATCTTATTCTTTTCTTTCTCTCCTTCAAGAAGGAGTACGTTCGGAATAGATTAATTAATTCGATAGTGTACTTCAGAGAATTAAATACACGCATGCCGCATCATTTAGAATTTGTTGTTTGTAATGGACGGCAATCAAAGTCGTCTCCCCCATGACAACATGGGAAATAAAATATATCTTGTCAATAAACGGAGACCTCGGTTCGAAACCCACTCTTGATAACCTCACTGTAACACTTCTTGTCTTCCTACCAGCACCTCCACAAAACCCACCTCCCATGCCGGCTCCTTCAAACCTGGCCCCACCCCCTCCGGCTCTCGCCTCCGAGCCTTCCTCACTCACCTCCCCTGTGTCCACTTCTTCCTCGGCCTCTCTAGCCTTGTCTCCTTCACAACCTGCTCCCACTCATACCATGATCACCCGCACCAAAACCAACTCCCTCAAACCTATCTCTCACTCTGACTTTATCCGCTACCCGCTTCCTAAAGCTCTTGTTGCTTCCACGGCCTCCCTGGACTCTATTTCCTATACCGAAGCCTCTAAACACCCGAATTGACGTCATGCTATGAGAGAGGAAATCGATGCGTTGTTTCGCAACCAGACCTGAGATCTTATTCCTCCGCATCCTCGTATGAACATTGTGGGCAATAAATGGGTTTATCGCCCTAAACGTCATGCTGATGGTCTTTTTGATCGTCACAAAGAGTTGATTTCACTGACACTTTTAGCTTGGTTGTCAAACTGGTCACTATTCATCTTCTTTTGTCTCTTGCTGTTTCGCAGGGTTGGTCTCTTCGACAGGTGGATATTCAGAATGCTTTCTTACATGGGCATTTATCTGAGCCCGTCTATATGCAACAGCCACAGGGGTTCGTTCACCCTGATTATCCTGATTATGTATGCCGTCTTCGCCGCAGTCTTTTTGGCCTCCGTCAGGCCCCAAAGGCTTGGTTTTCTCGCTTCACTGATGTGTTGACTCAGTTTGGGTTTGTCGGTTCGAAAGCTGACACCTCCTTATATATTTATTCCCGTGATAGTGCTCGTGTCTATGTTCTGATTTATGTGGATGATATTTTCATTACTGGCATTGAGGTGCTTCCTACCCCCGAGGCTATTTTTCACTCAACGCAAGTATATCTTCCAGCTTCTATAGCGTACCTCTCTGGACAAGGCCAATCCTTGTCAGACACCTATGTCGGCCTACACCCGCCTCACCCTGGACGACGGCCCTCTCTGCGCCGATCATTCGCTTTACCACACTATTGTTGGCGGTCTCCAGTATCTCAGTTTCAATCAGCATGATATTGCGTTTGCGGTCCACAAGGTTAGTAAGTATAGGCATTCACCTACCGAAGCTCACTGGTTGCTGTTAAACATATTCTTGGTATCTTAAGCACACTGTCTCCGATGGTCTCTTCTTCTCCCGCCGGTCATCTATTTCGCTCCGGGCTTATTCTAATTCTAATTCGGCTGCTGACAGTGATAAATGTCGTTCTGTTGGGGCATATTGTGTCATTTTTGATGATAATCTCAATAGTTGGCGTATTAAGCTGCACTTGACCGCTTCGAAGAGTAGCATTGAGGCACAGTATAAGACCCTTTCTAACATTGCCGCTGAATTTCAGTGGCTCTGCAGCCTTCTTCGTGAGATGCAGGTTCCGTTATCTTCTCCGCCTACTCTTTGGTGTGATAATATTGGTGCCATCTACCTTGCTCATTACCCGGTGTATCATGCCCGCACTAAGCACATAGAGATCGATTTCCACAATGTTCATGAATTGGTTGCCGCTCGCAAGATCGTCATCTCCTTTATCTCATTGAAGGATCAGTTAGCTGATGTCCTCACCAAACCATTGGCGTATCCTCATTTTTCTAGTTTGAAGTCCAATCTCTGTGTTCAGCCACTTCCCACAGGATTGCGGGGGTGTGTCGAGAATAATATTGAGTCTAGTTAAATATTATTAATTGTAATTTATTATTTATGTCTTGCTGGCCAAGTTGGCTTGGGCAATGAGGCACTGGTCTAGTGGTTTCACTAGGCTATACCTTGGTAAGAGTCCAGGGTTCGAGCCCCGTTTGGGGCAAGTATGCGTGTGTATAACCTTTGTATCCGATTTTTTTAGTGAAATACGATTATTCTTATCTTGATACATGGCGATCGGTGTTCGAGCCCGTTTGGGGCATAATTAGTGTGTGTGTTTCCTTTTCGTTTCATAAAATAAAAAAGCGTTACCATCGTAACAGACGTGTCTCTAGTGACACAATATACTTTTATATTTGGGGGAGTGGTTTAAAATGACAAAAAAAGAGTGGGAAAATGAGAATCAGGACAGTGAAAATATAAATTGGGTGGTAATGACAAATCCACTGTTCATAACCCCAAATCCACTTTGTTTGTTGCAAAGTGGGCGACTTCAAATCCAATGTTTCACTATCACAGTGGAATAAAGACATGTCCTTTTTACCCGATTTTTTTTCTGTCCTCTTGGCATATTTATATATTCAAATTGTTCTTTTTAACAATAACCCTTTATATTTTTCATTATGATAACGTCCCATTTTTTAATATCGAGTCCTTACCTCGAAAGAAGCGTTCAGCGCGTATAACATTAAATGCATTTAATATTATACGTAAGCCTCTACGTCGTCGTATCAAAAACAAAACGAAAAATTGAAAAGACTCGGGTAAAAACAATACAAGAATTTACAAATTACATTGCCGTCCAACTAAAGGTAGAAAAATAAATCTTACAACATTAATAGTTCAAATCTTATAAGTAACGATATCTTACAAACAAAGGAAACATATCTTACAACAAGTCTTAACAAACGTCATATGAAAGTACAACACGTCTTAAAAGAAAGTTACACAGTTCTCAAAGTTCAACATAATAATAAGAGCATGATAACTTCATAACAAGCATAGCATAGCATATCAAACGTCCTCCTCTACGCCATCTGGACCTTGTTCATCCTGGACATCTTCTCGGGAAGGGAAAACATACAAACATGCAAAGGGGTAAGCTCATGGAGTACTTATCAAGATGTGGAAGCTATTGAAAAATCACGTTTTATAATGAAAGGAAAGCAATACATTATTAATTAGAAGTTATTTTTATGAAGACGACTCAAACTCTAAGGATTCACTTCATGCTCATAACATGTTGTGAGGACCCTATTTTGTTTTTAGCTTATCTTATCTTTGTTACATCACGTATTCAAGAGCACTATGGCTAGTCTTGCACTAAAGAACACATGGATGAACCGACTAGCGATACATATACTAGTAGCCGCGGGCTAGTCCCGACAGTGTGTGTTCGGCGGAGTCCCTTCACCTTTAACGATCGTCTTATGGATCAACGAAGTTATCCATTTTATGTGAGCACACCACACATCGCGATATTGTCTTCTGTCTTACCAAGAACAACAATGATGTTTAATCTTTTATCTACACATGTATGTATATTATTATCCATGAACAAGCCAATTAGTGTTTTCAAGGAACAATGCTCACTTAACACTTACCCTCACTTAGGCAACTAGATTCTGACAAAGCTTAACACATACACTACATTGATGAATACTAATTCATCAAAGCACAGGGTCATTTGTACTCTTCCAACGGTCCCGAACTTCAACTCTTAAAAGAATTCATTTCGTGTCGGAACTAAACGTATTAAAAGCTTACTAATTTCTTAGTCAAGTTCCTTTAAGGTTCTTATATCATTTAGCATCAATCCAAACTCAATTCTAGGTCTTTAAACCCAAAATCACATAAAAGGCCAATTGGCACGTGGTGAAGCACAATTCTATTAGGAAATCAGCGCGGGAACGCAGTGGAATTTAAAATTTAATTTCTTTTTTTACCAAGATCAACATCGTTTAAGCAACAAGTATAAAAGAAGTAGACTAAGAAAATACATTGGATGATCTAAAATAGATCATCGCTTTGTCTATGGTTGTAGTTTCTGCATGAAACCGCCGAAGTGTTCGGCCTCTACCGTTGATCCACACGCACAACCCGCCGGAATCCCATCTTGGATCGCTACATGAAAAACTCGGTTGCTAGACCAACATTTTCTCTCTCTCAAAACTATCTCTAGTAAGCTCTCTATTTTCTAGTAAATTAGAACTCTTCTAATTCGGATGGGGCAAAAGATTTTGGCACCCACCTTTTATATAGAGGTGACTTGCGTCCCATTGCAGCCTCATTCCCAATGGGAAAAGCTTGTTAGTGGAGTAGAAAGAAAAAAAAAATTTAATAGTAAAATAAAGAAATTTCTTTGATTGATTTAGCTCATTAATATTCAATGTTTTATATTAATTATTTCCAAAATATACATTGTCAATATCTAATATTGAATATATCTTTATTATATTACCATAAATATATATATCAATTATACATGTGTATATATCACATATATATACTACACATATATCCACACACACACACACACACACACACACACACACACACATATATATATATATATATATATATATATATATATATATATATATATATATATCCAATATTAATACGTAATAATATAATACTATGATTAATTAATTTATAAAATTCATGTGTATCAATAGACACTTACATGCGCCACATACATATACATTATGTATATTTAATTAATCAACATAATTAATATCTTGTATTCATAATAAATAAATACCACAATCTTAACTTATCACTATAACACTTTATAGTCGAGATAAAAAGTTTCCTTATTTGGTTATCACTATAACTGGATTTTAATCCGGCTAGATGTTCTTATGTGTGTGACCCGATAGGCATCCGAATATGTTGGCCGTAGGCACAAAGTGAATTTACTATAATTCCCTTCTTACCTAACGATCATGGATAGCATCTAGCAACGCACCATGACCCCCAATCATCGGAAGAGTCAAATGCAATGACTACTACCTATCATGTGAAACGGTTACCGTGTAAATAGAATCCTATCGTTGTAATAATATCCATACGGTCGTATCTCGAGTGTCAATATATTAACGACCATATCTTATAATCTGGATATCATGCTCTCTCTAAGTAACTCATTTACTCCCACTTTGCAAAGATTCACGAGAGCTAGACATTCCTTATAAGAAGGCCTTTTTGGATATTTACTCATATTCATAAGACACACGATTTCCAGACGAACAACATGAATCCTACGGTTGGTTCAGTATCACACACAATCACTACTGCATGATCGCCCTATGGCTAGGGGAAACCTCTATAGTGTGAAAGTATGAAAATCAACACTGTGATATCATGAAGACTCCGGTCTTAGGATAATTAGACAACCGCCACATAGTGCGACACTTAATAAAGTAAGTGTGTCAGTCTAACGTATGCATTCTCTAATACACGTCCATGTACAGTCCAAGTGTCCCTACACTTCGAGAGACGAGATCTATCCCTGCCCTTAAAGACATAAGACATCTAATACGTGCTAGCCTATTTGTACTATCAACGCCCTGTTTAATAGTACATCAACCTAGAGACATTTAATTATCAAACTTATTAAAGTTATTAGAGATCTCATCAACCATAATTTCCTATCATTGTTTCTCTATCACAGTTTAATTCTAAGGACGTTATCATATAATAATTCATAATTGGTTCTTTAAAAGAACAAATATATGACAACAGAAAAGCCATTTATTATATATGTATAATCATAAAGAAATAGTAGAAATGATCTGACCCGGTCGGATCCGGTCCAACCCGATTGGGTATAGGACACTATTTCAACAATCTCCCACTTCGCCTACAACCAATCACTCGCACACACAAGACCAAGTTGAAACACAAGAATCTCATGCAATACTACTTAACCTTGATTACTAGCCGTGAATGGATCGCTATCCGTGGGGACTCAGACTATCTTTATATCATGCTCCAAATGACCAAGTCAAAAGGAACCGCCTCAACACACATGAATCTCTGACGAGACCTTTGTCCTTGTTTCAAGCAATGAATCCACTACTATATCAGCTATATAGAAAATATGGAAGAACCATACAAGGTTCAGGAATGAACCTTCGAGATCCAGGTACTGCCTCCGCTGTGCCTCCAAGGCAATACTGTGTTTTGGCTCAGTTGTAGAATTCACAATGATCTCTTGCTAAGAACATTTCTAGCTCACCGTATCACTTAATCAAAGTGACTGCAAATCCAGACTATAGCTCCCACTCGCCTTCATAAGACTCATGATACACGTCTGTATATCTATACTTATCCGATTCCAATTTTCGATAAACTAGGAAACCATCCTTAACTTTTTTAAGGATATTCTCGACATTCACCAGATTTACTTTCATTCTTGCTCATGACTCTTCATAGACTATGAACATTTGGCATTACCTTTATGATGGTTCCTATCACAGTAGCAAAAGAAACCTTCCACAAGCATCATATTTCATCTTATCTTTAGGACTAACGTCCTAACATAGATAGATCTTGAGAACTCCGGCTAGCAGTATCTCCTGTTGCGATCTATGCTAAACTCTTTTAGCATCACATCTATATAGGTAAACTATAAACTAACGTGATTAAATCTATCACTATAGATTCTTATTTCTAAAAATAAGAACTGCTAATCCAAGTGCTTTCGTAAAGACCTTGAACTACCAAACATTGATTGACTGTGACATGGGGTGATAATTCTTGAGAGAGAAATCCAATACCTTACTCAAAAATCGTAACACATTCTCACTATCCCTTCTTTTGACTAAATCAAACTCCTTTGATTATCAAACAAAAAGATTGTGAAGAGAAACTTGTTTGAGTCCATAAATGGATCTCGTGGGTTCGCATATCATGTTATCGTCTATGAACATCGAGCAGTTTGCCCAACGTCTTCAACACTATTATATAGCCATGATACGAAGTTATAACAAGCATAGTCTGAATAGAACTGGGCTCAGTTGGCAGCATAAAGATAATTACAAGGTTTACACCCCATATCCTTCAGCCGTCACTATAGCCTTATAGTAATCATATTACTATCCATGTCAGCCTTTCAGGGACAGTCCCTCTAGGTAAGACAGACTAGGTTCACAACCTGGTTGTCACTGATGGAATTTATTTTAGATATTATGGCTCCTGGACATATCTCTCAATCTTGCCTTTCAAACATTCCTTCATAAGTCATGAGATATTCATTCTTTAAGATGAACATACCAGCAGCCCTTTCAGGCTTGAGTTATCCACAGACTTATAGAACATTTGTGTGCACTGAGCAGTGTTCTACACCTCATCACTATGTCACGTCTGCTCACGTTCCTATGGTTGAATCTCTCCTTGTGGATCTCAAACTCTTTTGAGATCTCACTTACTCCCACTATATTTTTTTGGAAGAAATACCTCCTTTAGAAGACAGCATGTTTGGAGACAAACATTTTGTTCCGCAGGAAAGTAGATAATATCTAGTGTACTTGCCAAGATATTCCACAAAGCTGCATATGTTGTACCAGGCTCCAAGTCTTTCTGACTTTGCCTATGACAACTTTAAATCATCGGTTAAGGTATATTCGACATCATCCCCTTCCATATCTAATCTAGAATTTATTCAACCTTATTCTTTGGAACTTAGTTATGTATGTGTTTTGATTAAGGGAACTATCCCAAAACGGGTAAGGGATTCTTTGCATGGCTTACGTCACAACTTTATCGTATAAAGTGTCGCTTACATTTCGGAACCGCAATCCGATCACGCATCTCAAAATGATATACTTTTAGGGAGAATCTGATTCCTTTTCAGATGACTTCTGAAACACCCTCCAATTATTAATTGCTTCAATCCAATTGAAGATTAATTTCTAAGTTTCATTTATCTCATATTCGTACTAGCTTGAACTTTTCGGGCTTTCAAAATTATAGTACTTCAGTAAGTACATTCAACTATTTCTAAAATAGACCAAGAGAGATAAACAATTATTTATGGTATAAATTGTCATAAGCCAAGAAACATCAATATGTTTAGGCTTTAGTCAATTTTCTAGATTTTATAACCATTTTCATAAAAGGGTATTTAAGTCCTCTTTGGATAAGATATGTATAACCCACATAATTCATAATCATATGGTTCGGCATTATCAGAATGACTTTCAATTACACGCTTCCCTACCATAGAGGCCATGTCTAGAACATCCGCAAAATTAAGGATAATAGCCATATAAATGTTTAGTTGAAATTTCATCACTCATATCAACTATATGGGGACAATAATCTAACATGTTAGATTCAACGACTGTTCAACCTTATCGGAATAACATTTATTCCTTACAATTGAACTTGTCCATTAAATCCTAACGTATAGCTGGAAATATGTTTTTCATAAGAACCAGAACATAATAACATTTATTTAGTACCCTTATCAGTTTATTAGATTCAGAATATGGTAAGTGTTACAACGTTTGCTTCACCTTCCAAATCTGTATTTAATCTTTCTATTTTAATCACACTCGCAGAATATCATATATCCGAGAGTTGACTTGAGTTTAGATAGACTTATTTCCACGTGCTTTCCTGAAATAGAGACTTCAATAAGTTCTCTTATTTAAGCACATGCCCTAACTTTCCATTTTAATCTTTCAAGCAATTGTAATTATTTCTTAATTTAGTCTTCATAAGACTTAAGAAAAATCACAAGAACTGTGTCTTCAATTTTCTTTCATAAAGAAAATCCAACGTTTGTTAAATATTCTATTTAACCCTTTTGAATCATATTCAAAACATGAACTATTTAATTTACTTTCACGCAATGATTAAAGAATTAAGTCGATACTTAAATCTTACAATTTTGAAAACAACCTTTCAAAAATTCGACGTGGTCATCCTTATCCAATCCATCTAATGTTTGAAATATCATTATCGTATGACGGAGTGACCCATTGGATATTGTTATGTCCAATATGTGAGTTTCCGTTAAAGTCTTAGAGGGCTCCATCAAATATATATCCTCATTGTCTTCAACTACGAAAACGTGATTGCTTGTGTCATTGCTTATTTAAAAGGATTAAAGTTACTTAACCAACTTGAGAACGTTTCTCAAAAGGTAACAGTCATTTAATTTTGGTTTTTAACTATCGAGAATACAAAAGAAAAATAAAATTTGCTAAAACTACAACATAAAATAAAGATGAAAGAGTGTTGTTGTTTATACAAGCAAAATCAAAGATGGTCTTTGGGATTATGATTTTGCTCCCACTAGTCAACTACTCCCAATTGACTTTCAAGAATTTTCTAAAATTCTTTAGTGGCTTGAATTCTATCTAGTTGACTCGATCCCCGACGTGGGCCGATCGACTGGGTCAATTTCGACGTGTAGGTACTTCTTACCAATCGAGTCCAACGCGACTTCCAGTGATTTGACTAGTTAACTCTTTGACAATTCACATCGTTTATGTGATAGTCAACCTCATGTCTCTAAAATCAGACGGTCTTGACATGGGCCAATCACCGCAAGATTCTTAGTCGAGTCGTAACCCAAGTATTCATGAGATCTCATAACGATCATATCTCAATAATGACGATATACCCGAGGTAGGTCAACTCCCGACGTGGGCCGATCAGTTAGATCCGAACAAGGGCTCTTCACCGTCACTATAGGATGCTTAAAGTATCTCTATTACCTGATAAAAGGATCTTGTCCGTATCGGTAGAAATGGTTTTTCCCTCGTGTTCGGCTATAGAAAGAGCCGGGCATTTCCAGATATATTACTCAAAAGAACCGCGACAATACACCTAATCGATTAGAATTGAGAAAGTTCTGTCCGTATTGTTATAAGCATAAGATTTTAATTTTTCAGGAATTTTCGACCAGGCTTCTGCTCTCATACTGAGAATGTATAGAACCCTATTCCGGTCTGGTCCGGTATGGAATGAACTTATAATCTGATGATCGAGTCTTCCTATTTTTAATTCTATGAAGTTTATTTCTTTGCTACAGCTGATAAAAATCGTTGTTTTAGACGATGCATATGTAGAAAGCCTAGGTTTTTATAGTATTTACTGGTCGCGTCAATCCCACGAGCCTCTTATCCATTCTCATTGAATCGCGGCGGGGGAGCAAAGCCAAATAGAAAAACTCACATTGGGTTTAGGGATAATCAGGCTCGAATCGATGGCTTCCACCACGTTTTCTATAGTGGAGATAGTCGCACGTAATGACGAGATCACGGCCATATTATTAAAAGCTTGTGGAATTCTCTTTATTTGGATCTCGAATCGAATCTTGTCTATTAAATATTAAATTCAACCATAAAAATGGCTGCATGCGCAGCAGACCCAACTATGAGAAATCCACCAATCCACATGTGATGTGTGAACAACGACAGTTGGGTACCATAGTCAGTAGCTAGGTATGGATAGGGGGCATAGAATACTTATGGTGAGCTACAACAATGGTTAAAGAGCCTAACAATTTGACTTAAAGCGAGTAAACTTAGTTTAATTCAAGAATTCACTTAAAATAAAGCAAAACGCATTTCGCGTCTTATTTTACCTAAACCAAGAGGCCCTTGAGCAGATCCCACATTAGCCCCAAGACGGCGGTCTCGAGCGAGAAAAGTAAATGCTTGAGCTTGAGAATCTTACGGTCCGGTGGGTCCGTAAAACTCACTAGGAGGATAAGCGGTATTATTGAACCAGACAAAACAACAAGCAATGAACCCAAAGACGGCTAAAGCCCCTAAACTTATTGTGACACATATTATAACTTTCGATTTTAAGTTCGTCGGAGTAATTTTAAAATAATTCATTTAATTAATTCTATATTTAATTACGGTCTCATCTATTATGTGCATATTACTACAATATCATATAAAGTAAAACATAGACAACATTCTGCGCACAATATAACCGGTATGATTATGGACTTTTCCTAGGTGCGGTTTCGAATACAAACTGATTAAACCGCGGGCCACAACTAAGGGTAGCCACAACCCCCAATGGATCTTTGACATGCTCCATCTCCATGGATCTTTATCGCCTTTATTTTGGTCTTCATCCTTGTCTTCAATTTATTTTTATATAAAAAATATATCTAATAAATATTACACCCGCCGCACACGCGAAGAGGAGCTAACGGGAATGGTATAATGCAAAAATAAAACTAGGTCACGTTCTTCATAACGGTCTAGGACAACAATAAGAACCAACAGAAAATATAGCATTCACATCTATCCTATTGGTCGAGTCCATGATCAATCGGGGTCCATATAATCATATTATAACTACTTTCTAATCCATACAATCAATATCTTATGAAAAAGATAAAAATTTTAATTTTAACTACTTGCGTCATGGAAGCATCCAATCAATTAATTAATTAACATTTAATTAATTAATAATTTTTAACTTCAATTTTTCAAATTTAAACTATTTTAAATAATATCGAGTGGGTCTCTTTTATTTTTCCTTTTGATTCTTAATCAAAAGGATGCCTTTGGTTTGGTCCAGACCAAATTTAAAGGCATCTTGGGCACTTTCCAAAAATCAAATATTTTTGGAGAAGGCCTAGGCCATTTCCAAAATCAAATATTTTGGAAGAGGCCTAGACTTATTCCAAAAATTTGGAGTGACCTAGACTTGGTTCATAACCAAAACCTATTTCTTCCCAACAAATTGGGTATTGCCACATGGCTTCCCAACGGCCAAACTATTTGAGCCATGGGTTAGTCACAAGACATCAATTAAACAAAAGAGAAATTACAACCATGGACCATATTGAATCATTGTTGACGAGATCAAGTGATATATAAAATACTTGACCATCATAAACCAACACTAGCATGAGGACTAGGTCCATCGTAGTATAGCTATAGCGAATCAAGGTCGATCCCACAGGGAACCAATTGTGGGTCCTTTATATACAAACAATTAATCACACAGAGGCGGTCTACGACCAACAAAAGACAAGAAAGATAAAGGACTCGACTCGACACAACACAACAAAGACAACGTATTTAACCTCCCCAATTATTATGTTATCGTTTGGATCTAGAGATTCTATATAATTAAGCTAGACTCGACAACTATTAATCCAATTCGTATTTCTTTTATATTGGCTACGGGAGTCATCCCCTAAACTAGATCTAGCTCCGGTTAGGCCATCTAGATCACTGTGCTACATTACGTGACTTCGCTTCGTAGGCCTCCATCTCATATAACTCGCACGCTTACAAAACTAGGGATACCGATATTAACCGTATTCCACACCTAGGCAACATTCCTGTGGTTAGGCGTACTTCCTAGATGATCGCATCAGTCACTGTCCCATTAACATTAACTTTTTAGGTCTCCTGTTAATGTACGATTTACGTATAACTAGGTGTCGACAATTCCCAAATACAGAACAGATCTAGATCTCGCTGAAAGTCCCGGAAGATCAATTCATGAGCCGACCTAGGAGCCCTATATTGGTATTTCCTAATCATACGCTAATTAAAACAGACGAGCAACGTAGCCGTAGCCATACCTACTAAGACAAGAAATTCTAGGTGGACAATCACACCATAAAGACGTGGCTAGATTGACGCGGCGAAAACCTAAATCTTAGCGTTTCTACATACGTAATGGATAAAATAGAGATTCATAAAGCAATTATATAGATCTACTAAAAACACGATTGTCGATCATACCAAAGTCATCTATAGGTAACCGGATAACAGATCTGGGCGTGTGGATCTTTATAGACAAGGAATCCCCACTGCCTCATATCGTATCCTTAGATCTACATCGTTCGGTGAAGAACGAACAACCTCAAACGATAAACAATAATTGGGGGGGATTAATTACAACATAGAAGAAAGAACAAGTGAATACAAATAACTCACATTATTGCTGCTGAAAATTTGTACTAAAACTGCTTTGAAAAACTTATAATTTGTGTTATGAGTCGATGTACAAATTGACTAATAAAAGGGAGTTTATATAGGCTGTAAACCGACTTAGAGTAGCCGTCAACCGACCAAAATCACGTTTCCTAAGCCCTGACGTAGCCTAAAACGCGTCTGGAGAAGCAGGGGTAATTTACCCAACTCGCTGGCAGGCAGAGCAGGGCTCGCTGCCAGCGAGCCTGAGGATTCTCCTGGGCCGTTTTCTGCTTCGCCTGGTCCATCCCTGGTCCTTTTATCCACTCCGAAGTCCAGCTAAATTGCTTCCGAATCAAGCCCACTATAAATAAACCATAAAACAAGGCTTGTAATATCAAATAATATAATAAAATGGCTAATTACATAATAACGAGTCGTAACTCGGTTCGGGTGTAATTTATGCACGAGACGACTAATTATTAACCACTTAAAGCCCATTTAAGCAAGAATCGGGGGTAATAATTAGATAATTAACGGTGTAAATTGACCATCATCAACTACCCCCCACTTAGCCTTTGATCGTCCCGACCGAACATAGAAGGCGAAAGAACCACCGAAACATAATTTACTAATTGATAGCAGGCTCATTCAAAATTCCAAAGTAAATAAAATATCAAACACGTTTGTCAGTTAGTCATTAACCACTATTTCATCATTGAATCAACGTGTGTGTGATGTAACCGTCATGCAAAGTATTTGAAATAGTGAGCTCCGAATAATAATGTCCTCTAGATGCAACTTTCACCACTCAAAACTTTGTGACGCCTCCTTATCGTTAACAAATAATACAGGTGTAATACCAGATTCTAGTGAAGTGGGGCAGATTTGGAAACCAAGAAACTTTTCTCAGTTCACGTTTGTTTCTTTGCCAGGGCCGCGTTGGTTCTAGGGACAGTAACTTGTAATGGTGGGTGCCTAGCAAGCAACGACCTTCAAATCTCCACGAACTTGCTACCTTACTGCCTTGTTTTACAACCGTGCATCTTATGCTCCATCGGTTTAGCAGTCTCTAACCTAAATGCTCATAATTTCTCTTTTTTTATTTTTTATTTTTCTTTATTTTATAAACCAAATCCTGTTTTTTTCTTTCCCGGTTTTTGCTTCACTATCATCGATATATGCCTTATCGGAAGTATGGCAAGAAGTAATCACAAAGTCAAGTAGTTCCTGTTTCAACATTCCGGAATTTTTTTTTTCTTATCTAACCTTTCAGACTTAGCAGTTAAGTTATACGTGCTTAAAGAGGTTGATTCCACGACAAATTATATGTTTAATACAAAACTACTCACACAACGTGATATGATATTTACTAAACAATTCTGAAGATAGCATGGCAAAAATAAGTTATAATTACGCTTAAGAGCTTCTTTCATTATCTATACATGCACGGTTTTCACAAAAGGAAATGTGATTTTTGCTTAAAATTTTAATTTTTACACAATCATTAATTATTTGATCTACGGAAGCTAAGTGACTCGTGTACCCCCCAACTTAAATGATGCATTGTCCTCAATGATAAAAAGAAAGTAAAGCATAGGAACTTAGCTTCGGTCAAGCGCTGAAGTGGAACAAGTCGATGAACTTCGGGGCACATAGATAGACCTTGGAACTAACAAGAGATATATCGCAGCAAAATAAATTTTCAACAAAGCTCGAAACTCATTACAGCGTTAGCCCATAAAAAGTAATAATCAAAAAGGGGCAGTAAAAGGATTAAAATAAACCTTAAACTGATGTTTAAGCCCTTACAATGATTTATTTTATAGCATTAAAACTACTCGTTCAGACACGAATTCTAAAACGAATAAGAAAAAGGATATATATAGACTCAAAATGAAAAATACTAAATAGAAAGAAAAAAACAATCAACAAAAGATTATAGTCTTCATCAATATCCTCCACCACATAAATAATCTTGAAACCGGGTAGAAGACAAAGAGCAAAAGCATTTCCCGTGTGTTAAAAACACGAGATTCTGAGGATTGATAAGGTATTTAATCCAACAGAAAAGAGAAACTAGTTAAGGTATAATAGATTGGGGGGACCTATTGGCTAAAGATTAAATCAGATACTTCGCGCAGAAACTTCTTGCTTGGATTGGATATCAACAACTTAGGGAGATGTAGCTACTCCTCAAAATTACTAATTACCCAATTTAGCATGTAGAAGTTCTCAACGTAATCAACAAGGTCGGATCTGTGTGATATTGTAGAACAAAACTCATTATCTATATGTGCCGAAATGGTCAAAAAAATTGTGAAATGGAAATCTTCCGGCAGAAAGAGAAGTTGTTTTCTTTCAATCTAACCAAAAACTTATAAAATCTAGCTAGGTTCAGAGCTACACTTACCCCAGCTAGGATCATGAAAACCAAAATGATAAAAGATAATCATTAAAACTTAGCAATATTTCTAACGCCGCAACACGAGGGTATTGTGTAAACAAAATGGAGGTTGAGAGTATGATGGGTTTAGAAAAAGATATATAAGGATGGTAAGAAAAGATAATATAGGGATGGGGCAGAAATTGTGTTCTGGGTGGGTGGAAATTGTTTTAGAATATGGGTTTGGGTGGGTATTGGTGAAGGGATTGGGTTAGGGTGGGAGAGTGAAATAGATGGAGAGAAAGAGAGGGGATGAAAGAATGGTTAGAAATGTGAACTTTTTGGCAGATTGGTGAGAGAATAGAAAAGGTTGAAGGGTTAAAAGGTATAAAGGAAATGATAAGGGTAGTTGCAGAACGAATTGCACACAACATTGGATTTTCACTCGAATCGCCATTCTAAAAAGTTTTGGGAGTTGACCAAAAAGCGTTCTTGTTCGCACCAATCATTCTCTGTTATATTTTCAGTAATTCTCAAGTTTTCTTAATGCTTCCATCTTAAGGTTGATTGCTAAATTTCCTTTTATTTAGCAATTTCTCGACTCTCCTAAGAAACTCTATTTCACGTGGCCTATATTGAGTAAAAAGGTTTTGCACATCCTTAGCCTAATGGCCATCGGAACACGGCAAATAAAAAACCTCAACACATGTCACGTTACTCTTATTGACTCAATGAAAACAAAACATAAAAAACTAAAAAGAAATCCTAAGGAATTAAAGAAGTTTCGAGTTTAAAGTCCTCGGCTCGACTCTCCAAAAATTATCCTTGTCGGTCATCCTTCATAGCTCTTGGACTTTGACCCTTTGAGCACTATAAGAGGTGGGCTCGCCGCTTTTTATGGATTAATACCCTTCCTTGGTTGTGAGACCTAGGAAACGACATTTATCCATACCATTTATACAAAGCTCTTACCTCGGCTCTCATTTTAGGAATTAGTGAATTCTAGGCAGATTTAGTCCTAGGGACCTATTTTAATCATATCCTCTATAATGCTGCCTCATTTTGCTCTCTCAAAACTCAACGTCTTCTTTTGATTGAGAATTCTTAAAACTACACAAATTGTTGCTCCCGTGGCCACTAGAAGCAATCTCATGCATAGGACAAAGAGATTTTAACAGAACTACGAGGAACTCTTTATTCACTGCTTCCTTTCAATGACTACATGTTTCCCTACACCCTCTAGATGTGACAGATTTGGGGCAGAACCTTCCACACTAATAAAATTAATCTTACAAACCAACTCCAGGCTAAGATTCGTACTCAGGTTCATGTATAGGCTAACTTATGTTCAAAAAACCAAAAGATAGTAAAACATAAGCAAAAAAAAAGTAGTACCTTGCCTTTAATATTATAACACGAAGAATTTAAGCCTTTTAATTCTTCTTTTCTTTCTTTTTTTTTCCGGAGCCATCTTGGTGCTTTAAAGGTATTGCTTCTATCGCTTTTCCTATCGTAGATTCGTAGCTCCATATGTTGCTAGGTTATTTTCTTAGCGCCCGTGAAAAATTACCGACTCGGATTATTGTTTCAAAGGTTTCTGCAATCAGAAGAAAAACAAAAAACAAACAGACCATAGACTGACTTTAACATGGTTTCCCATGCTGCTATCAGACCTATGGATTAAACATACGGAGATAAACAGACACGCGAAATCCCAGAATATTGACCAGGCTCACTGGCAGCGAGAGGTAGTCTCGCTGGGAGCGAAGCCAGTTTTTTAGAATATAGAATTTTTACACAGAGCAGACAACCAGAGTGACTCAAAAACGTAAAAACAGGCTCTAAAACAAAAAAAACTTAACATGAATAAAAAATTATTTATATATAAAATTGACCGTTGGTTCCCCGGCAATGGCGCCAAAAACTTGAAGACGAGATCAAGTGATATATAAAATACTTGACCACCATAAACCAACACTAGCAAGAGGACAAGGTCCATCATAGTATAGCTATAGCGAATCAAGGTCGATCCCACAGGGAACCAATTGTGGGTCATTTATATAAAAACAATTAATCATTCATGTCAAGCACATAGAGGCGGTCTACGCCCAACAAAAGACAAGAAAGATAAAGGACTCGACACGACACAACACAACAAAGACAACGTAATTAACCTCCCCAATTATTATGTTATCGTTTGGATCTAGAGATTCGATATAATTAAGCCCGACTCGACAACTATTAATCCAATTCGTATTTTTTTATATTGGCTACGGGAGTCATCCTCTAAACTAGACCTAGCTCCGGTTAGGCCATCTAGATCACTGTGCTACATTACGTGACTTTGCTTCATAGGCCTCCATCTCATATAACTCGCACGCTTACAAAACTAGGGATGCCGATATTAACCGTATTCCTCACCTAGGCAACATTCCTGTGGTTAGGCTTACTTCCTAGATGATCGCATCAGTCTCTGTCCCATTAACATTTACTTTTTACGTCTCCTGTTAATCTACGATTTACGTATAACTAAGTGTCGACAATTCCCAAGTACAGACCAGATCTAGATCTCGCTGAAAGTCCCGGAATATCAATTCATGAGCTGACCTAGGAGCCATATATTGGTATTTCCTAATCATACGTCAATTAAAACAGACGAGCAACGCAGCCGTAGCCATACCTACTAAGACATGAAATTCTAGGTGGACAATCACACCATAAAGACGTGGCTAGATTGACGCGGCGAAAACCTAAATCTTAGCGTTTCTACATACGTAACGGATAAAATAGAGATTCATAAAGCAATTATATAGATCTACTAAAAACACGATTGTCGATCATACCAAAGTCATCTATAGGTCACCGGATAATTGATCTGGGCGTGTGGATCCTTATAGACAAGGAATCACCACTGCCTCATATCGTATCCTTAGATCTACATCATTCGGTGAAGAACGAACAACCTCAAACGATAAACAATAATTAGGGGGGATTAATTACAACATAGAAGAAAGAACAAGTGAATACAAATAACTCACATTATTGCTGCTGGAAATTTGTACTAAAACTGCTCTGAAAAACTTATAATTTGTGTTATGAGTCGATGTAAAAATTGACTAATAAAAAGGGGTTTATATAGGCTGTAAATCGACTTAGAGTAGCCGTCAACCGACCTAAATCATGTTTCCTAAACCCTATCGGAGCCTAAAACATGTCTAGAGAAGCAGGGGTAATTTAGCCAACTCGCGGCAGCCAGAGCAGGGCTCGCTGCCAGTGAGCCTGAGGATTCTCCTGTGCCGTTTTCTGGTTCGCTTGGTCTGTCCCTGGTCCGTCTTGGTGCTTTTATCCACTCCGAAGTCCAGCTAAATTGCTTCCGAATCAAGCCCACTATAAATAAACCGTAAAACAAGGCTTGTAATATCAAATAATATAATAAAATGGCTAATTACATAATAACGAGTCGTAACTCGGTTCGGGTGTAATTTATGCACGAGACGACTAATTATTAACCACTTAAAGCCCATTTAAGCTAGAATCGGGGGTAATAATTAGATAATTAACGGTGTAAATTGACCATCATCAATCATTAAAGATACGCAAAAAAAAATTTAAAAGGGGAAAGGGGAAGGATCGGCCGACAGCCGCCGCCGCCGCTGGCGTCGCTATGGTGGTGATGCCACCGCCGCCCAATCATCTTCCTTTTTTTTCTTTTTTCTTTCTGTGCATTAATTACGAATCAATATCATACATGATTTAATCTATTGGATCTAATTTACTACGCGAATAAAAGATGCTTATTGCTTAAGCTCGAAAACCACTCCGATACCACTGTTAGGAAATCAATCGAGTAGCGCAGCAGAATTTCAAAAATTGACTTCCCAATCTAGGATTGACTTCATTTAATCAATAAACATATAAGAGATATGAGAGATGGGACGGTAATACTACCTTGATTGATCTAAAAGATCGACACTTTGACCGTCTCGTAGGAGTAGATATGCGCGAGCCGTTCACGTGTCCGGCCTCTACCACTAATCCACACAAGCACCTCGCCGGAATCCCGCCAATAATTGCTACTTGAAAAACTCGACTGCTAGGTCGACCTTTTCTCTCTCTATAATCTCTCTCTAAGAAGCTCTCTTATTTTTCACAAGAATAATTAGCTATTGGAATTATGGTGTACAAAAGAGCTAGCCAATCTCCTCTTAAATAGAGGTGAGTGCGCCCCCCTTCAATCCAATTCCCAATAGAATTAGCTTCTGTGTAGATTGATTAGAGAGAAAACATTTTCATAATAAAATAAGGAAAATCCCTTTGATTGATTTATCTCTTTTATTTATTGTCTTATGTTTAATAAATCTATGATATTGCCAATATCTTATATTGAATATCTTTTTCTTATTACCATAATTCTATTTTCCAAAAAATGAAATAATATCCAATATTAATATTATGGTAATCTTATTAAATAAATTGCACAATCCAAGTGTATCTTGTACACAAGAAAGTAGCGCCCCATATGCCAACCAATTGGCTTTGGAACATTCTTTAATTAATTTAATACTATGATTAATTAATTTGCAAAATACATATATATATATATATATATATATATATATATATATATATATATATATATATATATATATATATATATATATATATATATATATATATCAAAATATATGTATCAATATACATATTTAATTTATCCACATAATTAATATCTTGTATTATATTTATTTATAATAAATAAATACCACCATATTAATTTACCATTATAACCTTTATAGTATGAGATAAATTCTTTTCTTATTTGGTTATCAACTATAACCACATTTTAATCCGACTTGATGTTCATATGTGTGACCCGATAGGCTTTCGAATATGTTGGCCATAGACATAAGGCACAATTATGAAAATGCCCTTCACATATAATGATCACGGATAGCGTCTAGCAACACGTCCATGACCCCCAATCATCGAAAGAGTCAATACGCAATGACTACTACCTTTCATGTGCTCGGTTAGCGTGTAAATATAATCCTATCGCTGTAGTAATATCCATACAATCGTATCTTGATCGTATCCCATAATCTGGATATCAAGCTCTCTCGGAATAACTCATTTACTCCCACTTTGCAAAGATTCACGAGAACCAGACATTCCTTATGAGAAGGCCCTTTCGGATATTCACTCCTACTGATAGGGTATGCGATTCCCGGATGACCTAACATGTATACTCCGCATGCTTCAATATCACACCCGATCACTATCGCATGATCGCCCCATGGTTAAGGGAAACCTCAATAGTGTCAAAGCATGACAATCCACACCGTGATGTCATGCAGACTCCGGTCCTAAGGATAATTACACAACCGTCACATAGTTTGACACTTAACTGTGTAAGTGGGGCAGTCTAACATACGCATTCTCTAATACATGTCCATGTACAGTCCAAGTGTCTCTGCACTTCAATAGACGAGATCTATCCCTGCTCTTAAAGACAGAAAACATCTAATACGTGCTAGCCTGTTTATACTATCAATGCCCTGTTTAATAGTACATCAGCCTAGAGACATTTAAGTATCAAACTTATTAAAGTGATTAGAGATCTCATCAACCATAATCGTCTATCATGGTTTCTCTATCACAGTTTAATACTAATGATGTTATCATATAATAATTCATAATTGGATGTTAAAAGAACAAATATATGACAACAGAAAAGCCATTTATTATATATGTATAATCATAAAGAAATAGTAGAAATGATTTGACCCGGTCGGATCCGGTCCAACCCGATTGGGTTTAGGACATTATTTCAACAGTAAGGATTTTAGAGCCAAATCAAATTGGTTGACAGACTGTCTGTCAGAAGGACACTGACACAGACGTGGAATTACAACAGAGGGAATTTCCGGAAATAATCAGAAAATCCTATAACGGTCAGATTTGAAATTCAAATTCAAATATAGGATTTTTGCCTATAAATAAAGGACCCTGGAATCAATTCAAAAATAGAAAAATAGAGGAGAACACCTAAACTTACAAGCAATCAATAGCATTATACCCTGCTGAACTAAATTTAATTTTCTGATCACGAATTTTCTCCAAGTGTTTCTGCATTCAAGTATCATCTAGCATCCAAACTTGAAGATTTCAAGCTACTCATCTTTTCATCTTGATCATAAGCTTGCTGAAGCTGAATCATTTACTTGATTCAACCCCTTCTTTTTAAGAAGTTATCTGAAGACAAAGAAGCACTGCTGAGATGTCAAGAACTGTTGTTTTGTGGTGGAGCTGGTGAAGAGGCAATCCTACCCTTCAAGGACCAGTGGAGTAGTAGGAGTAGCAATCCTACCTGTTCTTAGTATTCAGTTTGTGAAGCCATAGTCATTGGGCAAGGACAAACACCTTAGGGACTTTTGTAACAGCAATTTCCTCCAACATCACTGGAGAAGAGTGGACTGACAGGATTAAACCACCTGGAACCACTATAAAACTTGCCTACTTTACTTTATTGCATTTACTTTCTGCACTTTATTTTATTGCATGTTTTTCATCTCAACCTGCTGAACTAGCTACTGGATTCACACACATTAACTACTAAGTATCCAATAGTTAGTATCATCTTTAAACAACAAGTGTCAAGGCTTATTTTAATATATTCTGCTGCAACAGATTCAATAGAATCAATAGTCAGCAGTCTGCTTAGGTCTGCAGACTATTGATCCTGCTGAGTTTGTAAACTCCAAATAGTTTTTAGTGTTATGTTTATTCACCCCCCTCTAAACTTAACCAAAACCTTTTCAAGGGAACAACAATTTCTAATATAAACTGATGAAACTACGGGTCACAAATCTAAGGGTAGCTACAACAGCCAATACGATCTATATGTCTTCTTTCTTTGGCCTCCACCTTCTGCTCCATTCTTGTTACATAAAATTTATCTAATAAAATACATACACCCGCCGCACACAGGGTGTAGCTAACAAGAATAGGATAATGCAGAAAATGAACTAGGCTCGTTCTTCATAACGGTTTAGGACAAATGTACACCAACAGAAAAATAAATCATTCACATCTTTCCTATTGGTTGAGTCCATGATAAATCGGGTCCATATAATCATATTATATCTACAACATCTAATTCATACAATAAAATCTTATGAAAAAGATAAAATCTAAAATTATCAACTTGCATCTTATTTTATCAAACCAATTAACTAATTTACATTTAATCAATTAAATGATTTTAATCGAAATTAAATTAACGATTAAATTTAAAACGATTTTTATTTTAGTTTAATTAATTAGAACTATTCTAAAATAAAATCAAAAATAAAATAGGTCTCTTTTGTTTAATTTCCTTTTGGTTCCTAACCAAAATGGATGCCTTTGGTTTCCAAAACGAAAATACATCGATCTAGGCCATTACCAAATATTTGGTAAAGGCCTAGGTTAACTTTAAAGGGATGCCTATGGTTCTTAAACCCTAAGGCATCAACCTAGGCCATTACCAAATATTTGGTAAATGTCTAGGTTAACCTTAGGTCCACAAAAGTGGACCATAGGCCTAACCCTTTTACTTCAACAAATTGAGTAATGCCATATGGCATCCCAATGGTCAAACTATTTGAACCATTGGTTAGCCAAATGATATCAACTAAACAAAGAGATTTTCAATGTACCATAAAAATTCACTAAACAACTAAACAAAAATTCGAGGTACACCATTCAACAACCGGCCAACGCCGGCAACCCCTAAATTTGCCGCCATGCCGCATCATGGTGGGGAGCCGCCGCTTCTGCCGAGCTGCCCTACTTGAATATATATATATATATATATATATATATGTGTGTGTGTGTGTGTGTGTGTGTGTATTGTTTTCTGTTTTGCGAATTTAAATCATGCATCTAGAATTAATTACTACGCAAATCAACTAATACTTATTGCTTAACATCGAAAACCGCTCTCGATACCACTTCGTTAGGAAATCAATGCGGGAATGCAATGGAACTTAAAATTTAATTTCTTTTTTACCAACATCGACTTCGTTTAAGCGACAAGCATAAAAGAAGTAGACTAAGAAAATACCTTGGATGATAGATCATCGCTTTGTCTAAAGTTGTACTTTCTGGACGAAGCCGCTTAAGTGTTCGGCCTTTACCAGTTATCCACACGAACAACCTGCCGGAATCCCGTCTTGGATTGGTACTAGAATAACTCGGTTTCTAGGCCGACATTTTCTCTCTCTTAAAACTCTCTCTAGGTTGCTCTCTATTTTCGAGTAAATTAGAACTCTTCTAATTGTGATGGTGCAAAAGAGCCAGGCACCCACCTCTTATATAGAGGCGACCTGCGCCCTAATGCAGTCTCATTCCCAATGGGAAAAGCTTCTCATGAAGTAGAGATAAAGAAAACCTTTTACTAGTAAAATAAGGAAAATATATTTGATTCATTTATCTCATTAATATTCAATATGTTATATTAAATATTTCCAAGATACACATTGCCAATATCTAATATTGAATATATCTTTATTATATTACCATATATATATATATATATATATATATATATATATATATATATATATATATATCACATATATATACTACACATATATACGGATGTCAATTTTGATCCAACCCGGTGAATATTCACCCTATCCTACCCGTTAGGGTAGGGTATTTTTAAAATACGGTGGGATATGGATTTGATTTTTCAAACCATAATGAGTAGGAGTAGGATATGAATTTCTATTTTCTACTCGTTGAAATACCCATCCGACCCACTATATAATATATTATTCAAATTTTATATAGATAATAAGTTAATGCACCATGCCATCTCAAAATCATAGAGAGAAATAAAAAAAAGATATTAGACAAATAAATTCAATATCTTGCACACCAACAAAGAAAACAATCGAGGGAATATGATTATATAGTTTAATTGTTCTTCATCACACAAAGATACTAATGTTAGTGGTTGGAGAAATATGTCATGTTTTTTGTTATAAAAGATAATTAATTGATAATGGTTTTCCAATAACTCTATTTTGGTGCTCTAATCAAAGACAAAAATGAGGTCAACTATCCATCACTTTTTGCTATGTCGTGACTAGTACTATTGATTCTCAATCAAGTTTCATTAATTCGTTTGAGTTGTGCATGCAGTACAATAGTAACTGATCTGATTACATAATTGTTTTTATGCTTTATTTTTTTGATTGAATGTAAATATATTAAACCAATGTATGCAAGCTACAAGAGTTACATCCTAGTCCAAAGACCTAGTCTAGTATCTACAAAATGTTGAGGAGAGGTTAGATTTGTTGATTTCAAGCAGCATAAGACCCCTGAGGTTATATGCTACAAGAAACAGCAGCCACTAAACACCTATCAACACTCAAAAACTGCAAAAAGGGGTCATATGAGAGCATAACTCACAGAGCCTATCCCTTGGTGTGTAGAGAAAGAAAATTATCTCATACAACCACGAACAAACACCAAAATAACAAAAAAGATGTACAAAACCCTAACATCATGGGGTAAAAGTGTACAGTGGAAAGGCAGGCTGCATTATATAAAAGATGTGAGTCTTAATACAATGCAAAACATCCAGTATCTTCATCAAAATGCCCTCAAATCTCCTATTATTCCTTATATGCCAAAGCGAATACACAACAACAGAGAGAGAAGCAGTTCTGGCCACATTCTGAAAGGAAGTAACCCTACAATTCCTACCTATCCATCTAACAGAACTAACCACAGTTTCCAACGTCCTACTAATGCCAAGCCACAGTCTGATTTGTCCCCAAACCATACAAGAAGTAGGGCATTGGAAGAATAGATGGGAGACAGACTCATTCACCAGACCACACATGGAGCAAGTCTTATCATAAAAAACCAGCCTGTCATTAGTAAGCAAGCAGTTCTTCAAAGCCAGCCACTGCATAAAACAATGTTTAGGTGTAGCCCTAGGATTCCAGACTGTCTTGGACCACCAAACTTTAGGCCCTTTACTCCTAAAGAAGTCATAAGCAATCCTAGGTCTTAGTTTTGTACCAAAAGACTAGGACTGCAACAGTTTCACAACAGTATCAGTAGATCCAGTGGCATCCAAAATCTTATCCCTGATTCTAAACAGAGCCTTGATCAAAGCTGAGTCTCCATGTTTGTACTGATAATCCCAAATATCAATGTTCTTCAAATACTCTTCACTTATCCATTTCACCCAAAGACATTCCTTTTTGCATTGGAAATTCCACAGGATTCTGCAAAGGAGTGCCAAGTTCCAGGCATCCAACTGAAAAATCCCAAGCCCTAATTCAGCTTTAGGAAAACATACCTCATCCCAACCTACTAAAGATTTCTTAAGGAGTCACAAGAACCCCCTCACAGAAACCTCCTACAAAGCTGGTCCATCTTCAACTTGACACTGCCAATGATAGGAAAAATACCTAGCCAGAAAAATTAAACACCTTGTATAACAGAAAGAATAAGCTGCAACCTGCCTGTATAAGAGAGTGTTGTACCTTTCCAACTACAGAAAAATTTCCTCAGAGAAAGGAACATAGGATCATAGTGACCAAGATTCAGTCTAACATCACATAAAGGAATACCAAGATATCTTATAGGAAACACCCCTTCCTTTAAACCAGTGATATCAAGAAGATCACCTTATTATCCTCACTTAAACCAGCACAAAACATTTCAGATTTAAGAACATTAGCAGCCAAACTAGAGCATTCACCAAAAGTTGTTAAACAACTCATCAGCAGGGTTACTGAGATGGGATCCCCTCTAGCAAACAACATCAAATCATCAGCAAAAGCAAGATGATTTATCTTTAAATTTTGACAACCAGCTTGAAAGTTAAACTCTGAATCCTCACCCAGAATCCATAGCATTCTGGACAAATACTCCATACCAATAACAAACAGAAAGGGAGACAGAGGATCACCTTGTCTCAAGCCTCTTTCCCAAGGAAAAACCCTTTTATCTCACCATTAATAGACAGGGAGTAAGAAACAGTGGTAACACACAACATAATCCACTTGATAAACCTGTTTGGAAAACCAAATCCCCTCAACACAGCTTCTTAGAAAGACCAATGAACAGAATCAAAGGCTTTTTTAATATCCACCTTAATCAAACATCTAAGGGGGCCTCTTTTAACTCCATAATGTCTGATCAACTCCTGATAAAGGAATATGTTATCTGACAGAGCCCTACCATCAACAAAACCTTTCTGAGCCACATCAATAAGATCAGGAAGGCAGGCAGAAAGCCTAGAGGCCAAAATCTTGGAAATCACCTTATAAGTAACATTACAACAAGATATAGGCCTATAATCACCAACAGAAGAAGCATGAGTAGATTTAGGGATCAAAGCAATGACAACATGATTGATTTGCTTTAACATTGCATCATTTTGAAAAAATTCCAGAACTGCATTAGTAAAGTCAGCACCTACAATATCCCAAGGTTTTTTGAAGAATCCAACAGAGAAACCATCAGGTCCAGAGGACTTGTCATCAGAGAAAGAGAACAAGGCTTCCTTGACATCTACAGCAGTAACATCTATCAATAAAGATTCAAAAGCAGCAATAGGAACTTTTGGGCTAGCATTGACAATATCTTCTTCAACAGGAACAGTAGAGGCATGTGTACCTAAAAGATCTGAATAGAAACCAACTAATGCCTCGCCCACCTGGTCATATGAAGTGGTAAAAGAACCATCTGCAAGCTTAATAGAGGATGTATGCTTTCTGGCATTGTTTTTATGCTTTATATATTATTACTAGAAGATGTCTATATATATATATATATATATATATATATATATATATATATATATATATATATATATATATATATATATATATATATATATATATATATATATATATATATATTGTTCTCTTTACACTTTGATTTTCTTTAAAGGTGTTCATTTTTTATGGGAAGAAGGTTGTACAGATACCATAAAAATGTTTTGAGCATTACAATTACTCAAAATACTCCATAAATTACAAGTACACGACATCTGTTTGATTTTCCAGAAGAAAAAAACATCCATGTATGGACATTTCCAAAATCATAGAAGCATCACTCGTGGTGATGATGATGGTATATAATGTTAGAATCTATGATGTTAATTTGTAAAACGGACATCAATCTAGATGACATTTCTATGGGACAACATTTTAGAATGAAGTGTGACAAAATAATTTTATGGTTCCATTAAATAAAAAAATCAAGCAAAATTTATGATGAGCGAACCATTTTTATGTTGCCGATTGAAACTCCATTTCTTTGTTTTATAAAGCTGAAATGTTTAGTTAAGAATAAAATGAAATATCCGTAGATATCCATGGACCTGTGGATATCCGTATGGGGAGGGTATGAATTTTAAAAATTCTACCCGCATGGGTATTGGGTAGGGTATGGATGAGGAAATTTTTTGATGGGTTGGGTATGGATATCACAAAACCCGTACCCATCCGTACCCATTGCCATACCTACACATATATCCATATATATTAATATCCAATATTAATACATAATAATATAATACTGTTAGAAACATTTTATTGTTTTGATGATGACTATACTAGATGTTATAGCAAGCCTGAAATAAGTCTAAATGAGTAGTAATGTTTGTATAGGCTTTACTTATAAGTCTGACATGTTGTATAAGTTTAGTCAAACAAGCACTGTAATAGACTGGTAGGCCGGCTCAGTAAAGACTTTGGAGCAGCTCAGTGGAGACAGCCAAGGAACCAGCACAGTGAAGTGAAGACCTATGGACTGACTTATAACCAAGAAAGTCTATGATGACCTTGGATAAGTCTAAGATATATTACAAGTGATGAAATCTATTCTTTTAATATGGTGTACACTGATCTCACCCAACTCAAGGACCAGTGAAGTACAAACATACAATAAACATACAATGTAGAAGAAAAACAGCAAACCGGCTAAGTGGAAGTTCTGCCGGCTGACTAAAGGAACATCAGTGAAGAGTATCTCAATGGTGAATGAATAATTAGAGCATCCAAGTAAGTCAAATCTGATACTCATGAAATTTGCAATACTTTTAAATCAAAGATCAAGCAATTAATGCAGAATTAATCAAGGACGGATTTTATGATGTACGTTTGAAGAAAATCCGGATCACCAAAATCAAGAAGGATTAAATCAAGCCAGAATGAAGGATGATTCTGAGAATTAAATAGCCAACGGATGAATTTTTGAATCAAGGAAATCAAGGCTATAAATAGAAGGCATTGACAGAAAAATAGAGAGACTGAAAATACACAGATACATACATATAGATCAAAGAAGACAAAGTGATGAAACTCTTTCAAATTTACAAGATTTCTTTCTGAACTTGAAAGATACATCTAGTGGATCAAACTCAGAAAATAGAGCATCAAATCCACATCAAGTACTGAATCCGATCAACCCTCTGTGAATCCAAATCACACCAAACTGAAGCAATTGAATCAGATTGTCTGAGAAGGAATTGCAACCTCGAAGTGTTAGCTGCTGAAGGATTTGTTTCCAAAGAGCAGTGTGGAAGACTGAGTCACTAAAGCTTTTGTAGCCAGGGAGAGATAGTCTGTAGATTGTGAAGTTTGTGTTGCAAGGGACAATCATAACTATTGAATTGGTGAAAGACAATAGTGAATTCCTTCATTCATCACAGAAGAAGAGTGGATTAAGGGATTACACCACTCTGAACCACTATAAATCTTTGTGTTCATTTACTTACTTCATTTTACTTTACAACATTTCCTTACTGCAGTTTATCTTTATTCTGTGTGTGCTTACCCCACTTTGAACAATCCTTAAGAAGGGATTTATCCGCTGCCTAAAAGCTTTTTAAATAAGAAAATTTTTTGAAACTCCAATATAGTCATTCACCCCCACCTATGACTATATTTTGACCCTTCTCTGGGACCAACAATTGGTATCAGAGCAGTGTTCCTAGTATTAGAACCCGTTCAGATCTGATTTTTGGTAGAACTGAGATCACACACTTTCGAAGTAGCTTTTTAAATCTGTGATTTATTTATACATATGCATGTCTGTGACTATGGACTCTTCAAAATTCATGTCTAAAGTACTGTATTCAATGATAACAATTTTGATGAATACAAAATTAGAATGTTATCTCATCTTGCCGCAACTCATGAGGAGATCTTTGGATGTTATCATTGATGGTCCCATCAAAATCATGACTATAGAGACCACGAGTCCAAATCAAGGAAAATCAATTGATAAGACAAAGAAGGATTGGACCAAGGGTGATAGAAGAAGAGAAAATCTTGATTTTGTTGCAAAGGATATGGTCTTGAAGACTCTGGACAGCAACATGTTCATGAGAATTAAAGATTGCAAAATAGCAAAAGCAATGTGGGACAAATATGCTCTTGTGAATGAAGGATTAGAGGCAATCAAATAGAATAAACTATATGTTCCAAAACAGAAGTTTGAAAACTTAAAAATGAAGACAAGTGAATCTGTTGATCAAATGGATAACAAATTCTCAAGCATTGTTAGTGAACTGCAACAACTTGGCCACACATACCCACAAAAAGAAGTTTGTTAATTTTTTTTGAGAGGTCTATCTAAAAGATGGAAGATCATCACATCAGTGCTTAAAGGCGTGTTGGATCTTGCCAATACTGACATACTGACCTTGATGTCACAACTGAAAGCTGAAGAATTTGATTTCAACAATGATGAAGACACACCAGCATAGCCAAACAAGGCCAGTGCACTGGTGGCACCCCATCAGAGTAAGTCAGCAGAGTCAACTAGCAAAGAGACTCAAGAACTGAGAGAGCAAGTGGCATTATGATCAGGAAATTTGACAGATTCAAGAAGAGACTTGGTAAATGAAGTTCTTCATCAAACAAGAAGTCAAATTCAAGCAAAGACATGAATAAAAAGGATGATGAATTCAGATGCTTCAACTGCACAAAGAAAGGACACTTCAAGGCCGATTGTCCAGAAGAAAAAAACAAAGATGAAGAAAAGAAGAAATACAAGTCGTCATACAAAAGGCAGAGTAGAAAAGCATTAAATCTTTGTGTTCATTTACTTACTTCATTTTACTTTACAACATTTCCTTACTGCAGTTTATCTTTATTCTGTGTGTGCTTAAACCACTTTGAACAATCCTTAAGAAGGGATTTATCCGCTGCCTAAAAGCTTTTTAAATAAGAAAAGTTTTTGAAACTCCAATATAGTCATTCACCCCCACCTATGACTATATTTTGACCCTTCTCTGGGACCAACAATTGGTATCAGAGCAGTGTTCCTAGTATTAGAACCCGTTCAGATCTGATTTTTGGTAGAACTGAGATCACACACTTTCGAAGTAGCTTTTTAAATCTGTGATTTATTTATACATATGTCTGTCTGTGACTATGGACTCTTCAAAATTCATGTCTAAAGTACCTGTATTCAATGATAACAATTTTGATGAATACAAAATTAGAATGTTATCTCATCTTGCCGCAACTCATGAGGAGATGCTGGATGTTATCATTGATGGTCCCATCAAAATCATGACTATAGAGACCACAGGTCCAAATCAAGGAAAATCAATTGATAAGCCAAAGAAGGATTGGACCAAGGATGATAGAAGAAGAGAAAATCTTGATTTTGTTGCAAAGGATATGGTCTTGAAGACTCTGGACAGCAACATGTTCATGAGAATTAAAGATTGCAAAATAGCAAAAGCAATGTGGGACAAATATGCTCTTGTGAATGAAGGATTAGAGGCAATCAAATAGAATAAACTATATGTTCCAAAACAGAAGTTTGAAAACTTAAAAATGAAGACAAGTGAATCTGTTGATCAAATGGATAACAAATTCTCAAGCATTGTTAGTGAACTGCAACAACTTGGCCACACATACCCACAAAAAGAAGTTTGTTAATTTTTTTTGAGAGGTCTATCTAAAAGATGGAAGATCATCACATCAGTGCTTAAAGGCGTGTTGGATCTTGCCAATACTGACATACTGACCTTGATGTCACAAATCGAAAAGTCAAGAATTTGATTTCAACAATGATGAAGACACACCAGATAGCCAAACAAGGCCGGCTGCTTGGTGGCACCCCATCAGAGTAAGTCAGCAGAGTCAACTAGCAAAGAGACTCAAGAACTGAGAGAGCAAGTGGCATTATGATCAGGAAATTTGACAGATTCAAGAAGAGACTTGGTAAATGAAGTTCTTCATCAAACAAGAAGTCAAATTCAAGCAAAGACATGAATAAAAAGGATGATGAATTCAGATGCTTCAACTGCACAAAGAAAGGACACTTCAAGGCCGATTGTCCAGAAGAAAAAAACAAAGATGAAGAAAAGAAGAAATACAAGTCATCAGACAAAAGGCAGAGTAGAAAAGCATTAAAGGCTGAAACCAGTAGTGAAAGTGATGCTGCAGAATCATCTGATAATGACTCATATGACAGTGAAGGCACCAACTCAGACAATGGAAAAGCTTGTTTATGTCTAATGGCTAAGGAAATTTAAGAAACAGATGTACTATCTAATTCATATTCATCTAATGCATCCACATCTGACACATCACAATCTTCTATCTTCCCACTAGACTCTGCAAATCTAATTCAAAATCTCATGAGTAGATTTGAAGAAATTCAAACAGCTCATGAAATTCTGGAACAAGAATGTAAGGATCTAAATGAGGAAAATTAAAGATTAAAGAAAGAACTAGATAAACTAAATGCTGAATCAGCTAGTAAGGCAGAACACCTAGCAAATCAACAAGCATCAGATGATCACTCATCTGGTGCTAACAGACTAGCTAAGGAAACTTCCCTACTAGCTGAGGCCACCACTGCACCATTAAATGCATCAGCTTACAAACCCCAAAAAGTTTGGATCTAGATCTGGTCTTGGCTACAATAGTCAAGAAGAGGAAATAAACAACGGACAACACAAATCTGAACTAAGGACCAAAACTGGACCAAAATTCAGAAAAGGACAGACATAGTTTCAACTACTCATCCTGCACCTGTGAAGTCAAAAACCAGTGCAGTGAAACAACACAATAAATCATCTTACCAGTCTACTAAGGGCAAAGGTATACTGAAGGGTAAGGGCAAACTTTACCCCTCAAAAGATGATTGGAATGTTCCACCTCCAAAATACAAGACAAACCCATTTCATACAAGGCCAAATGTATTTGAGAAAATCTAGAAAAGGCATGGTCCCGGATACAAAAGGCAATATGAAATCAGGTCATCTGCTGTGTTTTGGAAAGTGATACCGGATGATAAGACATCAAAAGGTAGATAAATGTACCAGAATACTTTTAATAAATCTATTATAGGCTATTCTGCCATGCATTATACATATGAGGTTGATGACTTCAACCCTCCAAAGGAGAAAATCCTTTAGATGTACACTTGGAGTATGAGGCATGACTCTTAACGGGTATGGACCCAAATAGTGTTGGGTACCTGAACTTGGTTAATTTGTTTGTAAGATGTCTGGTACATTGAAAGTGGATTTTCCAGACATATGACATGCAAGAAGGGATGGCTGTCTGAATTCAAATCTTTTGATGGACCCAAAGTTACCTTTGGAGGAAAATAAAACCCCGGAAAGATCAAGGCGGAAGGCACCATGTTAAAGAACAATCTGAAGATTCAGAATGTGACGTATGTCAAGGGATTGAATTTCTATCTTCTAAGCATTAGTCATTCCGTGACAAAGGCTACAATGTGCACTTTAACAAAGAAGGTTGCAATGGGATTCACAAACAAACCAACACAATTCTACTTGCAGGAAAAAGAGAAGAGAACATGTACATGGTAGACCGGAAGACAACAAAAGCAGAAACTTGTCAAGAACAAACAATCACCTAGCTGGATTTGGCACAGAAGACTGACTCATCTAAATTTCATGACAATCAACAAGCTAGCAAAGAATAAACTTGTGGAAGGCCTACTTGAGATCACTTTCAAGAAAGAAAGCCTCTGTGATGCATGCCAGAAAGGCAAACAAATCAAAAGCTCATTCAATCAAAGCCACACCAATCAACTACAAGATTTCTACAACTTCTACATATGGATCAATTTGGACCAGTCACACCAGTGAGTGTAAGTGGCAAAAAGTATGCTCTAGTGGTGGTTGATGACTTTTCAAAATTCACTTGGACTATTTTCATGAACAAGAAAAGAGAAACACACAAGAAACTACCAGATCTTTTGAGAATTATCTAGAATGTAAATGAATTGAAGCTTATCAAGATAAGATCAGATCGAGGCACAAAATTCCTAAATTAAGTGACCAGAACATACTGTGAAGAAAATGGTGTAACACATCAACTTTCAGCAGCAGAAACACCACAGCAAAATGGAGTTGCAGAAAGAAGAAACTGAACTCTCAAGGAAGCTGTCAGAACTATGATAGCAGAAGCAGGACTACCAAAAAGGTTTTTGGCTGAAGCAGCAAACACATCTTGTTATACACAAAACAGATCATGTTGGATCGATAATGGCGCAAATAAACACTCTAGAGGGGGGGGGGGTGAATAGAGTGTTGACCAATTTATAAACTCTTTTCGACAATTCAACACAAGTACTAAACAACTAAGGCGGAAGCTAACTTAGTCGGTTATTCGCTTGTGTTATAAAACCTTAGTGATCAAGAGTTATTAAATTATGTGACCAATAAAAACACGTTTGCTAATTGCACGAAACAAATTCAACACTGAATTAAACACTTGGTTATTATGCAGAAGTGCTGTTCAAGCTTTATCACGATTTGATTGATATTATTTAGGCATAGATTATAATCTGAGATAATTAATTAGCAGCTTGCAGAAGGATTATTAAGGACAAGATCACTTAGTGACTTGTAGGTTGAAACAAAAACACTTTGGTATTTATTGACGGTTAACAAAAAGGTGTCACTATAGATGTGGACAAAAAAACTTTTGAACCAGGCTGAGCAAAAACAACTTGAGCAAATCAGCTTTACAACTAGTAGTTAAAGTGCAGGTTCAATTTCAGTACAGATTGTATATAAAACTCAATATGCAGAATCATACAATCAGCATACTAAAATATACAAGGGTTCAATTTCAAAGTTGAATATTTTATGAATCAAAAGATAACAAAAAAGAGCAATGCGAGTTTTTTTTCGATAAATTATGAGATCTGATTTCAAAGTTCAAAGAAACAAGAGCAGAAGGCTAAAAATCGAGCCTGTCGGTCAAGTTTGGGACGATAATCGGGGTGAAACACACCAAGATTATCAAGCTGAACTTGATAAAGCTGTGTACTCGCTTTAGTAAACCTAAAGCTAATGCCTATGTCTATTACAAGATGTTCAACTTTCCATAACAGAAAGAAAGCTTCAAGAAAAGAGAGCTTAACGAGGGCAAGACAACAGCAAGTTCAAGAGTATTTCATCAAAGGTGCAACAAGAGAAATAAGGGACCTGCAGACTAAATTAAAAACATACAAATGGAGTGTTCTAAACTTGAGTAACATCAACACACAAAGGTATATGCTGATGCTCAAACTCAGAACCAACAGAGTTATAGGGATCAAAACAAAAACACTCAGACAGAATCAAGCACAGACTTATGTCTGATGCAAAAACATAGACTTAAGGTATTGGTTCAAATCAGACTCACAGAAATTACAATAGAACCCACTGGTCAGTCCTGATTTGGTACTGCAGACCAATCAGACCGTTGTCAAGGCTGTGATCAACTTAGAACCAATAACCAAAATCATAGTTCCAACTCTATGAACAGACTCAGAAAAGCAAGCAAGACTAGTATCAACAAGATACTATCAAGCTAATCTAGACAATCACAAATCACACAAAACACAGAAAATTGAAATGTAATTGAGTTAAAGTGTTACCTAGGCACAAGGAACACAGAAACCTCAATTCAACAAGTTATGTCAAAGCTATTGATCAGAACCTTACTTTTCAATAGCCAAGACCAGAATCACAAGCAGCTAGATCAATCTACAAGATTATCAAGCTTCCAACTTCTGTGTATGCAAAAGGACTAGAAAAGAGAAATTTTGCAGTGTAGTGAAATATGGGATTGCTGAAGAAGGTTATTCTGAGTTGTTGCAATCCAGTGTGATATGACTGGCTATTTATAGCCCTAGAGGTATAGCTTGAACCTCCAAGGTCTGTGTGAACGGGATCAAAAGGAAATCTTTAAAATCCGAGGCACTTAATTCTATGATTTTCCAGCCATAATTAACCGATGCTTGTCTGAGGTCCAAATTCTTATGCATACTCTCTAAAGAAGGGCCGTTAGGCAATTAAGAGAGAGAGTAATACTGACTGGTTGGCCCTAACTCATTGGTTAATTAAGCAATCACTTAAACCGACTGACTTCCTTTTGACTCAGTTCCTTTTGACTCAGTTCTGCTGGAGCTGCTATTGCTATGATGAAATCCTGGTCCATTGGTATCAAATTATCCCCTGCTAAAGCTTATGAATTCTTTAGGCACCAAAGTCCCAAGGTTTGGTGGTCTGGACTTGTCTGGAACCCCTGAGCCACCCAAAACACTTGCTTTTTTGTTGTGGATGGCCATGAAACATGCTATGCTTACTCTTGATAAGCTTCATTTTGATGACAAACTCGCTCCTTGTGTGGATTGGTGAATGAATCGCCTCTCATCTGTTTTTTCAGGTGTCCAATCTCTGTATGATTTGGGGCAAGGTCGGGTTGTGGCTAGGTATCAATAGAAGACTGGAAACTATAATCTTTGCTCTTAGATGGATGAAGAGGAAATGCAGGGAACTTCTCATGCAAATGTGGCTAGATGTGCCTCTGCTTACGTGGTTGTTTTCTTGGATTTGGTACATGAGAAGCAGAAAGAGGTTTCGGGAGTACTATGAAGATTGATGATGTGTTGTTTTGCATTAAAACACATATGTTTTACATAATGCAGTTTGCATTTCCCTTGTACACTTTTACACCTTAATGTTTAGGTTTTGTATATCTTTTGTGATTTCTAGTAGGTTTTGTTGGTGGATGTATGAGATTATTTTGTTTCTCTACACACCTTGGGATATGCTCTCGTGAGTTATGCTCTCACATGACCCACTTTGATGATTTTGGGTGTTGATATGTGTTTAGTGGTCGTTGTTTCTTGTTGCATATAACCTCAGGGGTCTTATGCAGCTTGGAATCAACAAATCTAACCTCTTCTCAACACTAGTGTAGTGTTAGTTTATTTCTTTTTTATGATTAGGATGTAATCTCTTGTACTTTGCATACCTTGGTTATATAAAATTTTTACCTTTAACCAAAAAAAGTGTAAGGCACCCGAGACCTGATTCAATTGCATATGATGCATTCTTACCTTAATTGAACCAGGGGTTAACTCAAAGTTAAACCACTAAACGCTATGATGCCAACCAACATTGGTTTAACTGAGTTATTTAGCCATCATTAGGTTACTACCCTCAGCATTGACTCGACCCTAGATTTCCTAGGGTAGAAACCCTCAGTCAATTTACCTAATCCGTACACCAAGAAGGGTCAAGCCTTATACCTGAGCAAACCGGGTAGAGATTCATCGGTTTGTGAAGACTGAGGCACTGAAAAGAGCATCACTGTTGTGAAACGACATTGCTTCAATCTCCAGTGCATCATGACTGAATTTGGTGTAGTATTCAGTCTATAACGGTCATAGGGTCAAGTCTTCACGATTTGCACGTGTTTCATTTGACCCGAGATATCTGCAATCACAGCACAAGGAAATGTCAAAGCAATAGTCTATTCGAACCAGTGTAAAATCAGACTGTATACGAATATTAACTAAGAAGAGATACGACCTGATTTAGGGTTGATGCAAGTCCACAAAATCGGTCTTTAATGGCTTGTATCAGTCATCAAATCGGATGAAGGGTCAAACCTTCCATAATCAACCTTCAATAGACACAATATCATACAATCAGGGCAGATGAACAATTCCTTATCAGAATAATAATTACGATATCAACTTAATAAAGAAAGGTACGACCTTTTTGATTTGAGAGGACTCTCTAGCTTTTACACATCGAAAATGGCTTCTTTACATCGTCAATCGAATCACAGAGAATCGGGGTGATGAAATCCCGGATTTCATAACTTATACAGCATAAAATTGACTTCGACCATGGCAGCTTCAAATCGAATCAGAGAGCAATCGGGAAAGGCAAGAGCTTTCACGCTTCATTGTCAAACCGCGTTGCTTGAAGGACAAAATCGGAGCATTGAATGATCGATTTCATCTGTATACGGAAGGAGATGAACATAGAAGCCAGATTTTGAGGGATTACGAGGAGTTAATGCTATAGATTGAGGGAGATGAACCAGAAACGGCAAAGACGGAGAGAAAAAGGGTTTGCAAAATAAAATTGGGTATAATGGAAAGGGGACCGGGTTTAGTTTTTTTTTTTTTTTTTATATATAAAACTCGGTTAAAGGATTTGGGTCATTGGGCCAGACATTAGATAAGTGAAACTCGGTCTGGCTTGTAATAAAAAGGAATAAACGAACTGGACTAAAAAAAAGACTAGGCTCTTAAATTATTTGATCCAGCAGCCAAGATAATACAAATTAGATAATTAAATAATTTGAATAATAAATCATGAAATAAATCATTTAATTAAGTTTGTAAAACAAAAGACTTATATGATAAAATGCTTATAAAAGCTTTAACACGGGGAATGTTACTTTTGAAAATTAATCAACATATAACTTAGAACCACAAAATACTCAACAGATCAATCATCAACAAATATCATGGCAAAACACCCAATGAAGTTTAGAATGGAAGGAAGCCTAACATTTTTCACTTATATATGTTTGGAGCTAAATGTTTTGTCTTAAACATGAATCAACTACATACTTTTGATGAAAAGTCGATGAACCAATCTTAATGGGATATTCAGATACAAGTAAAGCCTTTAGAGTACTAAACAAAAGGACCTTGGTGATTGAAGAGTCAATACATTTTGTGTTTGATGATCCTAATACCAGTTGTGAAGATTTAATCAGTCTAGAGGAAACAGAGACAACAAAACAAGATTATAGACCAACTTATGTGGAAACATAAACACCAACTGCACTAGTAGAAGATGCAAATGATGATCAAGAAGATGAAGCACCGGTAAACACACCAAGAGTAGAGGCTTCACCAACACGCTTGCTTTGATATCAATTGGCATCCGGTGAGCAAGTCATTGGAGATGTACACACAGTGTAAGAACTATAAGACAACTAGAAAGCAAGTTAACTTGTTTTCCATCACAGGTTGAACCAAAAACAATAGATGATGCAATCCAAGATGCTGATTGGATCACAGCTGTGCAAGATGAGCTAAATGAATTTGAAAGAAATGAAGTATGTGAACGTGTTGATAGGCCAAACTGGCAAACATCATTGGAACAAAATGGGTGTTCATTAATAAGATGGATAAACAATGAGAAATTGTCAGAAACAAGGCAAGACTGGTTGCAAAGAGATATTCACAAACAGAAGGCATAGACCATGATGAGACATTTGCACCAGTAGCAAGATTGGAAGCAATAAGACAGTTCATTGCATTTTCAGCTCACAAAGACTTCAAAGTATAATAGATGGACGTCAAAAGTGCATTTCTAAATGGATTACTAGAAGATGAAGTGTACGTAGAGCAACCCCCTGGATTTCAACTCAAGGGAAAAGAAGACAAAGTGTACAATCTCAAGAAGGCTCTGTATGGACTCAAATAGGAATTTGTGAAACACCTTTGCAATTTCTGATAAACAATGGATTCAGCAAATGAACTATTGAAAAGACTATTTTCAAGCTACAAGATGGATCAAGAACTCTACTTGTCGAAATCTATGAGGAGGACATCATCTTTGGATCAGAAGATGCAAAGCTATGTGAAAAATTTGCAGACCTAATGAAAAGAAAATTTCAGATGAGCATGATGGGAGAACTCAACTATTTCCTTGAACTTCAAGTGAAGCAGATAAAAGATGGCATATTTATCAATCAAGCCAAATACATAAAGGACTCTATACACAAATATGGAATGGATACAAGTGGCACATCAGAGACACCAATTTGTGCCATGATTGTTCTTTGGAAAGATGAAAATGGGAATGATGTGGATCAAAATCTCTATAGAGGAATTATTGGTTCACTACTTTACTTAATCGCAAGCAGACACGATATTGCATTTGCAATAGGAGTATGTGCAAGGTTTCAATCATAGCCAAAAGAATCTCACTTACTAGCAACAAAGAGAATCATCAAATATCTGAAATTGACAGTAAATATTAGAATTTGGTATCCAGAAGATGGTGGATTCAAATTGATATCTTATTCAGATTCAGACTATGCTGGATGTAAAGTAGATAGAAAGAGCACCTCAGGAACTTGTCAGGTGATTGGCAACAGACTAGTATCATGGTTCAACAAAAAGTAGAATTCCATATCTACTTCAATAGCTGAAGCAGAATATATAGTAGCAGGCAGTTGTTGTTCACAAGTAATCTAGATCAGACAACAACGAAGAGACTATGGAGTAGAAGAAAAGACAATTCCTATCATGTGTGATAACATATCAATTTCGGAGAATCCAGTACTTCACTCAAGAACAAAGCATATTGATTTGAGACATCATTTTATCAGAGATCATGTTGAAAAAAGAGATGTAATCTTGAGGTACATATGTACAGTAGATGAATTGGCTGACATGTTCACAAAACCACTCAGTCATGAAAGATTTTGTAAGTTAATAACTGTGTTGGGTATGATTGAAATTGATTAAGTCACAAGGAGCAGCTAACTGGAGTAATCAACAAAGTGGCTTCACCAGCTGACTGAACCTTCGCCATTTTGGGTGCTCACTTGGCAGGTAAAGCATTGATACCAACAAAGTCCACTTCACTGGTTGTTAGGAACATTTTTTTTGTTACAGCAGCTCAGTCAATAGGCTACTACACTGGCCTAGTGATAAGCCAAGTCACTCAACCGCTAAACACATTGGAGAAAACAGCGAAGTGAAGTGGGAAAAGAATCAATATTGATACATGTGGAAAATCATAGATTTAGAGAGCAGCTATTTTGTAAAGATTACGCACTTGGATTTTTTTTTAATCAGACACAATGATTAATTTATAGAGGTTATTATTTGACAAAAGGGAATGACGACAACGCCTCGATTCCCAGGGTTTATCATTACTTGCCTCAATCCTCTCTCCCATTACCCTTAATAACCGTGGTTTATATACACCAAATCTCGCTATTAATCCACCAAAATCTCTCCATATTCAACCGCGTTCACACACTCAAATCTTCACTATATAACTAGCACTTCAGCTTTTCCATGGATCTTTTACGCTATCTTTGAAACTCATAAACCCTATTTTGTCAAGAAATTTCAAAAATTGCACTCTCAAACTCTCAGAAATGGCCTCATCTTCCTCAACCACAAAGTCCGGAAAATTGTTCGAGAAATCAATTTTCACCGGGTCATTCTTTAGACCCGAGCACTACATCACTTTATACGGCAATGGTCCACAGGCCCGACGTCTAGCATATAGGTGTACAAACTTGGGGTTGATGACCTTCCTCAATCCACCAATCAAAGGAGTATGCTATGAGAATCAGATCTCTTTTTGGCGCAACGCAAAATGTATTCCTAGAAAGAAAGGCACGACGGAATCTATCACCATAACCAAGAATGAAAGAGACTTAATCATCACACCGGGACTCCTCAGTCACTACCTCGAACTCTCCAACACCGGACCAGTGAAAACACAAGACGTGGAAATCGACATTGGTGCATTTTGGCTGGAAATTAGACAGAATGCTACATCTGAGAACAAAAGGCTCAATTGCAACATATCCGAACTCCAAAAGCTGTTTGTAGAATTTTCTCATCTTATCTTCAAGAATACATAGGGAAAACTGTCGATGCATGGGATGACGGAAGTAAGAGAAATACTGATGGCTATCATTTATGAAGGGAAGAATTTCAACAGGGCTACCTTCATATTCAACAGATTCAAAGAGCAGAAGATTAAAGGAGAACAAGATGTTGGGAAATTAGCAGCGAAGAAAGGGGAACAAAAGAAAGGTGATTTCTGGGTCAGAAAATATTTTGGAATTCCACTTCAACACCTGCTTGACTATATGAAAGTGAAAGCCATTCACTTGCACAAGCTACATGACGTAAAAGTGATGTTCACTTACGTTAAGGAATCAAGGATGTTGCAGACAAGATCAGGGCAAAAAAGAAAGCAACCTGAGAGCAACAGTTCTGGGTTCAAAAGGAGAACCAGATCTCAAACCAAAGAAGCTCAACTCAGGATTTTCCATGAAATGAGGAAAGTCCTTTGGTGATAAGTGAATATGAAGAAGATCTAGAGGAAGAAGTTCATCATCAAATTGATGAAGAACATGATAAGGATGATGAAGAGGTTCATCAAACAAAAGATAAAGAAAAATGAGAGGTAGAGGATGATCATCACACTGATGATCATGCAGAGAAAGAAGACTTTGATGATGCAATGACACTCCAGGATGTTATCCAAATGAGTAAGACTGATAGTGAAAAGCAACTGAGTGGATCAGCTGATAGATTCCACCAGTAGACTCAACGAGAATCCCAACACTGATCAAGGGGTAATGACAGCTGAGGAAGCTGAAGCTGCAGCAGATGAAGATGAAGCAAAGTCCCAACCAGGACTTAGAGACTCAAGCTACCCCTAACAATCTCTATCTGATATGGAGATTGAAGAAGAACAAGTCGAAGAAGACTCGATAAAGCACCAACACAGCACAATCTACCACACGACCATCCAGGACAAATCATTTCATCTCGGATATTAACCCCATAATTGTGGACATGGAAAAGAAAACTCTCGGTACGGAGAATCTTCAAACAACACTGAGAATTCGTTATACTTTTATGGAGCAAATTATTGAAGCTCTGCTCACCCACATTGAGGTCCAAGATGCTGTGATGGAAAAGCAAAGGGATTTGATAAGTCAACTGAATTCACCGATCACACAACATGTCCATACAAATCTGGAGCATCTAGAAAGTGCAGTTGATTGCAGGCTTAACCCTGTGGTTGACATACTGGAAACTCACTCCCAACAAATCCAGGCTATTGACAGCACCTTGGATGATGCCATCAAGCAGCTTGACACAATCATAACAAAGATCTCGAGGCCACAAACAATATTCGAAAGAGAGACATGATGCTGCCAAAAAGGGTGAAGGTAGTGGTAAGCCTGAAAGAACTAGGCCTGAAAGATCTAGGCCTTAGAAAGTAGATTGTAATATGTTTCTACTTTTGGATCTTTTGAATCTTTATGCCCTTTATGGATGAATAAAATTGTTGAGTTTTATTCTATACTTAAGTGATTGAACTTATATTCTGGCTTATGAGGGTTTTGGCATCATCAAAAATAGGGAAATTGTTAGGAACATTTTATTGTTTTAATGATGGCCATACTAGTTGTTATAGCAAGCCTGAAATAAGTCTAAATGAGTAGTAATGTTTGTATTGGCTTTACTTAGAAGTCTGACATGTTGTATAAGTTCAGTCAGAGAAGCATTGTAATAAACTAGTAGGCCGGCTCAGTAAAGACTTTGGAGCAGCTCAGTGGAGACAGCCAAGGAACCAGCACAATGAAGTGAAGACCTATGGACTGACTTATAACCAAGGAAGTCTGTGATGACCTTGGATAAGTCTATGATATATTAAAAGTAATGAAATCTATTCTTTTAATATGGTGTACACTACTCTCACCCTAATCAAGGATAGTGAAGTATAACCATACATTGGACATCAAGATTCAATGTAAAAGGAAAACAACAAACCGGATAAGTGGAAGTTTTGCCGGCTGACTAATAGAACATTAGTGAAGAGTATCTCAACAGCGAAGGAATAATCAGAGCAGCCAAGTAAGTCAAATCTGATACTCATGAAACTTGCAATACGTTTAAATCGAAGATCAAGCAATTAATGCAGAATTAATCAAGGATGGATTTTATGATGAACGTTTGAAGAAAATCTGGATAACCAAAATCAAGGAAGATTAAATCAAGCCAGAATGAAGGATGATTCTGAGAATTAATAGCCAACGGATGAATTTTTGAGTCAAGGAAATCAAGGCTATAAATAGAAGGCATTTACCGAAAAACAGAGAGACGGAAAATACACAGATACATACATATAGATCAAAGAACACAAAGTGCTGAAACTCTGTCAAATTCACAAGCCTTCTTTCTGAACTTGAAGGTTACATCTATCAGATCAAAATCAGAAAATAGAGCATCAAATCCACATCAAGTACTGAGTCTGACCAGCCCTCTGTAAATCCCATTGACACCAAACCGAAGCAATTGAATCAAATTGTCTGAGAAGGAATTGCAACCTCAAAGTGATAGCTGCTGAAGGATTTGGTCCTAAGGAGCAGTGTGAAAGACTGTCACTGAAGCTTTTATAGCCAGGGAGTGATAGTTTGTAGATTTTAAAGCTTGTGTAGCAAAGGACAGTCATAACTATTGTATTGGTGAAAGACAATAGTGAATTCCTCCAATCATCACAGGAGAAGAGTGGATTAAGGGATTACACCACCATGAACCACTATAAATCTTTGTGTTCATTTACTTACTGCATTTTACTTTACAACATTTCCTTACTGCAGTTTATCTTTATTCCATGTGTGCTTAAACCACTTTGAAACAATCATTAACAAGGGATTTATCTGCTGCCCAAAAGCTTTTCAAATAAGAAAAGTTTTTGAAACTCCAATATAGTCATTCACTCTGACTATATTTTCACCCTTCTCTAGGACCAAAAAATACTATGATTAATTAATTTATAAAATCCATGTGTATCAATATACACACACATGCGCCAGATACATATACATTATATGTATATTTAATTAATCAACATAATTAATATCCTGTATTATATTTATTCATAATAAATAAATATCACAATATTAATTTATCCATATAACACTTTATAGTCGAGATAAAATGTTTCCTTATTTGGTTATCATTATAGCCGCATTTTAATCCGGCTAGATGTTCTTATGTGTGTGACCCGATAGAATTCCGAATATGTGGGCCGTAGGCAAAGCGCATTTACTAAAATGCCCTTCATACCTAATGATCATGGATAGCGTCTAGCAACACGCCATGACACCCAATCATCGGAAGAGTCAAATGCAATGACTACTACATCTCATAAGAAACGGTTACCGTGTAAATAAAATCATATCGCTGTAATAATATCCATACGGTCATATCTCGAGTGTCAATTCATTAACGACCGTATCATATAATCTGATATCATGCTCTCTTGAAGTAACTCATTTTCTCAAAATTTGCAAAGATTCACGAGAGCTAGACATTCCTTATAAGAAGGCCTTTCTGGATATTTACTCTTATTCGTAGGATGCGTGATTTCGGGATGAACAACATGAATCCTACGCATGCTTCAGTATCACTCCCAATCACTACCGTAGGATCGCCCCATGTCTAGGGGAAACCTCAATAGTGTCAAAGTATGACAATCCACACCGTGATGTCATGAATACTCCGGTCTCAGGATAATTACACAACCGCCACATAGTGCGACACTTAATAAAGTAAGCGGGTCAATCTAACGTATGCATTCTCTAATACATGTCCACGTACAGTCCAAGTGTCCCTACACTTCGATAGACGAGATCTGTCCATATCTTCATAAGATAGAAGACATGCAATACGTGCTAGTCTAACCGTACTATTAATGTCCTATTTAATAGTACATACGACTAGAGACCTTTAAGTACCAAACCGATTAAAGTGAGTCGAGATCTCATCAACTATAATCACTATCATGGTTTCTCTATCACAGTTTAATACTAAGGTCGTTATCATATATACAATATCATAATTGGTATATTAAACGAACAAATATATAATAACAAAAAAACCATTTACTATATACATAAACATAAAGAAATAGTAGAAATGATCCAACCCGGTCGGATCCGGTCCAACCTGATTGGGTTTAGGACACTATTTCAACGACTTCAACTCCTAAAAATATTTTTGCTCAGTGTTGGCACGCGCTAAGCCTGTTTGGCGGGTGCCAAAACAGCCAGAAAAATGTGTTCAGACTCCGCTCAACTTTGGCGCGCGCAAAAACTGTAGCAATGTTCTATTTTACTTTTGCATCAACATTGGTACACGCTAAAGCCTCTCGACGGGCGCTAAAGTACTCGAAGCATTATGTTCACCTTTGGCGCATGACAAACATCATTTGTGGCGCGAAAGGTCAAAACGATCCGAAAATGATAGAATTTTCTACACATCAAGATCTAATCAAAACCAAAGCATATGCATCAGATTCAACACCAAAAATAGCAGGAAAACTCAGCCAAAGTACTAACCAAACATTATAAAACAACAACACGCGTCAATAGGAAGACCCTCTTTTTGAAATCCAAAGCAAATTCAAAGCAAAACTGCAAAAACCTTGATTTCTTCAACCAAAACCTATTTGATGAACAATTAAACCTAAATTACCTGTGATCAAAGGTTTCTAAACAAACCAAACTATGAATTGAACAACTTAAACTTCAGAAAAAGGTTCAGAACTTGAAGATTGCAAACTATGGCATAACTATTATCTTTTCGTAACTTGGAGGTCTTGGTATCCAAACGAAGCCCTTCTCACAAGTGATTCCGATGATCTACTTGAATCGCAATCCGTTCGAAATTGATACGAAAAGAGGAAGATCTTGTTTTACTTTTGGTTTTTTTTTTCCTTCACAACTAAGACTTGAACAATTTTGAGGAAATACCTTTCGACAACTTCCTTAATAATGTGAAGTTTTATTTCCCAAATAAAATTTCTCATTAACCCCTATTTTTAAATTAAATCCATTAAAATAAATATAACATTCAGATTTATATTAAAAGACACATTTGTCCTTTTTCTAAAATCGGTATATTACCATATTAACTCACTAATGATGATGTAAGTCTACTATATGTTATATTAAATATATAATATTTCAAAATATTAATTTTATATTTATCTATTAAGATAAATTGTGATTTACTTGGTCAATGGATTGGATAAAGACTATCCTATTTTCATGGGATGGTGGTTGAAATCTCTCCCCAAAATCAAGATTGATTATGAAATCATCAGGAATTTTTTTTGGATATTAAATAGTAGTCTTTATTTGTTCCAAAGACAAGATAGGAAATTAATATAAAAGTAATGGGTTTAATTTTGTTGTTCATGTTCCTCTATGCATAGAGATGACATGTTTATCATAGGATAATATTTCAAACTCTTGAAATAGTTTCTTAGGGATCATGCACTTCGCCTGACTCAAAGTTTTAATCCGTGTTTTAATCTATCTATTCCAACAATCTAAAGAAACTATCTTTACATGGATAGATTTTTTTCTTTCTTTTGATATGCTTTGACTCAAGGAGCAGTAGCATAACATAATTCAAAGTGTATTGTATTTCATTGATTTAACTGAATAGTGTAGATACAAATATTTAGTCTTAAGCCGACTTGGCCAAGAAGACATAAATAATAAATTACAAATAATAATATTTAACTAGACACATTATTATTCTCGGAACGCCCATGCAATCCCGTGGGAAGTTGCTGAACACGGAGATTGGACTTCAAACTGGCAAAACGAGGCTGTGCCAACGGTTTGGTGAGGACATCAGCTAACTGATCATTCGAGGAGATAAAAGAGATGCCAAGCTTGTGAGCTGCAACTAATTCGCGAACATGGTGGAAATCGATCTATTTATACTTCGTGCAGGCATGATACACCGGATTGTGAGCAAGGTAGGTCGCGCCAATATTATCACACCAAAGAGTAGACGGAGATGATAACGGAACCTGCATCTCACGAAGATGACTGCAAAGCCACAGAAGTTCGGCGGCAGTGTTAGAAAGGGTCTTATACTCGGCCTTAGTGCTACTCTTCGAAACGGGCAAGTGCTGCTTAGTATGCCAACTAATGAGATTATCAACAAAAAAGACAACATATGCCCCAACAAAATGACAATTATCACTATCAGCAGCCCAATCAGAATCAGAATAAGCTCGGAGCGAAATAGACGACCGGCGGGAGAAGAAGAGACCATCAGAGACAAAGTGCTTAAGATACCGAAGAATAAGTTTAACTGTAACCCAGTGAGCTTCGGTAGGTGAATGCATATACTTACTAACCTTGTGGACCGCAAACACAATATTAGGTCGAGTGAAACTGGGATATTGGAGACCGCCAACAATAGTGCGGTAAAGCGAAGGATCAGCGCTGGGAGGGCTGTCGTCCAGGGTGAGACGGGTGGAGGCCGACATAGGTGTCTGACAAGGCTTGGCCTTGTCTAGAGAGGCACGCTGTAGAAGCTGGAAGATATACTTGCGCTGAGTGAGAAATAACCCATCGGAGGTAGGAAGCACCTCAATGCCAAGAAAATAGGACAGAGAACCAAGGTCATTAACCAGAAAGTGCCGACCAAGATAAGAGATAACCTGCTCAACAAGAGAATACGACGAGACAGTAATAACAATATCATCCACCGAAATCAAAATGTAGACACGAGCACCATCACAAGAATAAATATTTAAGGAGGTGTCGGCTTTAGAACCGACAAACCCAAACTGAGTCAACACAGCAGTGAAGCGAGAAAGTAATCTGAGATGGACGTGATCTGAGTAATCTTTCACTAGAAAGTAAGACACATGAAATTCAAAATACACAAAATTGCCAGAGGCAAACTTTTGCATAGATAAGAGATTTCTGGTAATAGAGGGAGTAACAAGAATATTAGATAAGTAAAAAGACTGAGAGGGGGAAGTAACAAAAGAAGAGCCATAATGAGTAATAGGTAAACTTGTACCGTCACCTACAAGCACTTGGTCGGGTCCAGTATAGAGTGCAGAGGATAGGTTGAGATTTCGAGGGTCATGAGTGATATGGTGAGTGGTCCCGGTATCCGCAATCCAATTAGAGCCAGTACGCGTGCTAGTTGCATATAATTGGGGAGGGGGAAGCGCTGATATCGCAAGGAGCAGGCTGGTGCGGTATGGCCGGAGGCGGCACAAATCTGGTAGGTGGAGGGTTTTGGAAAATTAGAGAAGCTGGAGCGTGGGGGACTTGGGTTTCCACGAATACAGCCTCGTTCCCGGCCTCGAGAAAAATTCGAACCATGGTCACTGTGCGGTGAAACCCAAAAGCTAAGACTATTTTGTCGATCTGCCATTTTTTTGGTGTGTGTTTGGGGCTGTTGTAGTAAAATAAAATAAAAATAATAATAATCGTGGTTGTGTCGGAGAAAGGGAAATAGAGAGGACGAAAAATTGTGCCTTTATGTTTGTTTGTTTTTGTTTTTGTTTTTTTTTTTTTTTTTGCTTAAGGAAAATAGTATAATAAATTAAACCTCAATCAACGTGGAGATGCAACAGGCAGGAAACAGAGTGCCTCTACGGAGGTGAATCGGCTATGGATGCAGCACGGGAAGGGGAGGAGAATTACCTGAGAAACGAGAATAGGGGAGGCATTGTACGTCGGAAAAGAGAGCAGCCGGAGAAGGGGAAGAGAGCAGCCGGAGAAGAAGGAGTTGATGTCGGATAGTATGCCGGAAAGAACAGTTGTACGCTGGAAAAGAGAGCAGCCGGAGAAGAAGGAGTTGCCCTCGGAATTGTATGCGAAGAAGAAGCTGTGGTTGAAGCATTCATTATTGATGATGACAGACTTCACAAAAGCATGTCTAGAATGAGGTACGTACGTAATTATTGTGCTTACAATAAGTTTCACATCAACTATTTTATGGAAAATAAATCTGCTGTTTATAGTTCCGCTAATTCAAACTTGTTCTATAAAAGAGTGACATTGACAAATTCTGATCCTCCCATTCTCAATAATTTGATTGATGGAGACAATAATTTTGTCGCAGTCATTTCTCAAAAGAATGTTATAGTATCTGCTAAAAATTGGTTAATAGACGTTGGGGCTGCTCTACATGTTTGTGTTGATCGAGAAGCTTTTTCCGCCTATAAATTCATAGGAGATAAAGATGAGATTCTCTATCTTGGAGAGTCAAGAACTGCTAAAGTCTTGGGTAAAAGCAGAGTTGTCTTGAAACTTTTTTCTGGAAATTTTTTCTCATAATGAGGTGCTACATGTTCTGGACATTAAATTTAATTTAGTGTCGGTTGGTCTTAGAAAATGTGGAGGTTGAAGTTGTTTTTGAGTCAGATAAATTCATCATGACCAAAAATAATATTCTTCTGGTGTAGGATGCAGTTATCACATTCTTTTTTATTTTGAATGATGAAGTCGTGGTAAATGAAGATGCATCTTCTTCTTGTTATATCGTTGATTGGATTTCTCTATAACATGCTAGACTGAGACATGTTAATGTTAGATATATAAGAAAAATGCAATCTCTTTGTTTGATTTGTGGCTTTAATTACAATAATGTGGAGAAATGCGAAATATGTGCTGAGACTAAAATAACCAAGAAAACTTACGTATCTGTTGAAAGAGAAATTGAACTAATAATTTTAATTCACTCAGACTTGAGTGATCTGAAACAAAACATGACTAGAAGTGGTAAGAAGTATTATGTTACTTTTATAGGCGATTATTCTAGATATTGTAGAGTTTCTTTATTGCAAAAATAAAGATGATGCTTATGCTTTCTAGTAATATAAACGTGAAGTAGAAAACCAACTTTGTAAGAAAATAAAAAGAGTGATTTAGTTTGAATGATTTTTTCCGAGGGTTTTTTTTCTTTTTCTCTCAAACATACATACAAACTATTATTACAACATCACGTTTCTAACATCTGTTGATATAAAATCCAAATTCATTGATAGCCACCAACAAAGTAGTAATCCAACATATCTTTCCTAGCATATTTAGAAACAAAAACCAAATTCATACGTATACTCAAAACATATTTACATATTACTATTTCTCTGGTAGCACATATAGATGCGAAATTACTAATCAAAGTATAATTATTAATTTTATTTTATTTTATCATTGGGCCTTTAATTAATACATGTACACATTATCGGGCTCTGAATATTATTTGATTTTTTCTTGTCATTGAGCCTTTATCTATTCAGTAATTTATTTATTTTTAAACAAAGTATATTGGGCCGGTTGGGATTGGACCTATACAAATTTTTAGACAAAACACGTAATTGGGTCCGTCCTGAAGGTGGGCCTTCGGCGGTTGCCTTGCCTGTCTATTCGGTGAGCCGGCCATGCTCATTAATCAACCGTGTGCACAAGAATTGATACCAAAAGTTCTTTTTTTTGGATTTGAAATGCAATTGTACCGCAGTTTTGTTTTTATTTATTTTTTAATAATCAAGGAAGGTTATTTGAACTCAGGACCTCTTGGTCCTAAAGTCCCATTATCACCAGAGCATGTCTGACAGGCAAAGAAAAAAAGCTTTCAAACTTATAAAATTAACGAAAGTATGTCGGCCACCAGGCCCACCACGCTCATCATTGTATGTTATGTGTTTCTTCTCCATGATCATGCAGACATAAATACATCAACAGTTTACTCATACATCAATAAGCTTAATTTAGTCTTGACACTCGGATTTCAAATTATCATATGATAGTAAATATTAAGATTATTAAGATGGGTATTGATATAATGTAATAATCTATTGTATTTATTCAGTAAGGGTAGAGTGGTAATTCCGGATAGGAGAAGGAACCCTACTTTGGGGGATATATATTGTACCAATTTTATTGTTGATGATATGAGAAATTTTTCCCCGAACTTCTTGACATGGTATCAGAGCCAGATGTCACGAGATCAAACCTTGGTGTGAACATTATTTTCATAATTTATATTATACGAGTGTTAGGAGAGATTGAACACACTTGGGGGGGCGTGTTAAACCCCAATTATATTGTGCAAGTGTTGAGAGATATTACCCACACTTGAGAGGGGTGTTGGAAGAAATTACCCACACTCTTAATGTATAAGGAAATATAGTAGCACATTTACAAACACCAATTTGTTGCAACTCTTTTTTGGCTGCAACTTTTTTTGAGCGATTGGCTGCAACTCTGCTGGAATATGCACTCTCTTTTTTCCAGAAATTAAGAGCTAAAAGATATCGACTAAATCTGGAACAATAACAGCAGATCAGCATGATCAGATCTCCGAGTTCAAGGAAACTTCCAGCCTATTTGATAAGGATAGGAAAGGCTTTATCTCTGCAGCTGAGCTTCTCCATGTGATGAAAATTCTTGAGGAGAAGCTTACAGACGAAGAGGTTGATGAGATGATTTGCGAAACTGATGTTTATGGTGACGGTCAGATCATCTACGATAAAGCCGGACGACGGGGAGAAGCAGCCCTTGTTTCTATTTCGCCAAAGGTAAATAACGCAGTTGTAGGTGTTGTTGTGGGCTCGGCTCAGCCCACAGCTTCGGTTCGAACCATAAATTTGGACAAATCTAGGCTTGGTAATTTGGACATTTTTGATCTATTGACCCTTCCAAAACCACAGGATTGCTTGAAAGGTAAGTCTGCATGGATTGTTGATACATGAGCAACACACCATGTGACGGGTTCTATCGAGTCACTTGTTGATCCACAACCAATTGTTCAGTGTCCAATTGGGTTACCTGATTAGAGTTTATTGGTGGCCACTAATGAAGGACATGTTATTTTATCCAGGAAATTATGCTTAAAAATGTCTTATACGTGCCAAGATTAAATTTCAACTTGCTCTCGGTTACCTAGTTTCAGGATGATAATGATTAAGTGTTATGCAAGACCGAGTGACGAGGACATTGATTGGACTGGAAGAGTGTGTGAATGGACTTTTTATGTTCTTGGGCGTTCCGGAGGTTCGGGTTTAGGGTATATAGCAGGAATTCTATAGATTTGTGGCACCGGCGTTTGGGTCACCATTCCGAAAAGGTCCTTAGATATATTCTCAATATTACTATTTCCAAATATTTGAACAAAGATGGCTGCGATGTCTGTTTTTGGGCTAAGAAGCATCATGAGCACTTTACTCCAAGTGAGAGTCGTGCTAGTCGTATCTTTGAACTTGTTCATTGTGATTCGTGGGGACCTTATAGTACTTCTTCTACATGTGGTGCTACTTATTTCTTGACTCTAGTTGACGATTATTAGCGATCTGTTTTGGTTTACCTGCTTTTGAATAAAGTGGAGGTTGGAATAGTATTTTTGGACTTTGTGGCTTTGATTTCACGACAATTTGTTGTTACTATTAAGCGTGTTCGTAGTGATTATGGAACCGAATTCCTGAAATTGCTTCCTTACTTTCGGGAACAAGGCACCATTTTTGAACTTCCTGTGTTGGTACCCCACAACAAAATACCCGCGTTGACCGTAAACACCAACATATTTTGAACGTTGCCCGGGGCCTTCGCTTTGAGGGTCACTTGCCTATTAAATTTTGGGGAGAGTGTGTGTTAGCGGCCTCCCATATTATTATTCGTACCTCATCGAGTGTTTTGAATTACAAAACATCCTATAAAGCCTTGTTTGGAAAGCCACCCGATTTATCCATGCTTCGCGTTTTAGGTTGTTTGTGTTATGTGATGACGGTCAACTTGGTATCATATTTTACTATCAACTTACCCAGGATTTGTGTTCTCAATGATGATAATATGTATGAAATCATGGGTTCATTAGCTAAATGTGATTATGCCACGTCCGGGGTGACGAAATTGGTATTATGCGTATTAACCGTGTGTTTTATGCGTAATTTTGCCATTAATAGAAGCTACTATGTGTTTTATGTTTTATTGACAGATGAACGAGTGTATGGAGCATCATTCGGGCTGAATGTGAGAGTCAATCGATAAAGAACTGAAGGGAGCTGAAGGTTGAAGTGTTTCGAGCGGAGATTGGACCCGAGAATTTGAGTAATGATCTTTCAACGCGGTTTCCGAAGCCTAAAATGAAAAATTGGGCTTGAACTTGTCCATAAAAGTTGTACGTCTTGAAATCAGGATTCCATCGCACTTTGAATCACATAAATCGGAGTTATGGTCCAAATACCGAAGCTAGTGAAAATATTGGGCCTGGGTTATTCAAGAACCTTCCAAGTAAAGTCGGCAGAAGAAAAATGACAAAAATACCCTCGATTAATCGAGAGTAGACACCGACTAATCGAGCCCCATAATTTTCCAGAAACGCATTTTCTTTTGCCCACCACGGATTGGGTTTACCCCCAAGTCAATTTATACACCTATATAAAGCCATCAGAGCTGCAAATTTTGTATTCATCTTCCATTCTTTCATTCATTCCAAGATTCATATATTAGATACGATGTAGTCTCTTGGTGATTAAAGTCTTCTTTTCTTTTCTTCTTTTCTTCTCATGAAAATAAATCATGAGTCTTTCATTATTGAATTGTGCTTGGTTTACGATTATCATGGATTGATTCGAATCGCCGGAGAAAGAGAGAGAATCGAGGAGTAGATCTATTCTTCCCCATGGGTAAGATACATTCCAATGTTTTATTTCTTTTCTTAGATTCATGATTGTTCTTGTGATTGATCTAGACTATGCTTGCATGTAATCAACTATGAATTAATTACACGATCCTTAATCTTTATTATTCGATTTGTTCGTATTATACGCATAATTATGGGTTGCGTTCTCTCGATTAGACGACGGTCTTTATCGACTCTTCGAGACACCTAGTAAATCCTAATTTTGTGGTTCGGCGTCAGCTACGTTGGTCGACAGATCCAATTTACATGTTTTTACCTAATTGCATGTCATCGTAAATTAACATGAAGGACTGTTAGTGAAGTGTTAGTTAGGACATAGTCTGGATCGATCTCTAGGAACGTGCTAGTCATAGTCGATAGCTTCTTAGGGAGGTTCTTGGTCTTAAGCCGGCACTCTCTAGAACTTATTGCGTGTGAGTTAATACAACCAAGTAAGGAGGTTAACTGCACATAGATTGTCTCATGTCTTTACAATGAAAGTAGATAAGGTTAAAAGACTGCACCCATTGCTTAATTACAAATATGGATCAGATAAGGATTAAAGGGAGATTAGATTCAATATATGATTGAACATGAGTTATTTGCATCTATTTTATTTACTATTCCTTTATGTTGGTGAATGACCACCCCTATCCGGTTGACTTATGAATTGATGTTGTGTTTAGCGTAATTAAATATTTGTCTCTGTGGAATCGACTTTGACTAGCCCTTGCTACACTACGATAGACCTAGACCTCTTGCTAGTATTAAGCGACTTACACGCGATCAAGTTTTCGGTGCCGTTGCCGGGGTCTATTTATTAATTGTTAGACATAGACATTAATTTATAGTTAACCTTTTTTTGTTAGTTTTCTTTTTCTTTTTCTTTTCCCGATAATTGAATAAAAGTGTGAATGTTTTTTTCATCGCCATGTTCCTAAGGATTTTGAGCAAAGGATGTGCGGGAGCTATTTTTTTACTTCGCATGATTATTTTTTTATTTTTAGTCTTGAGTCTTTTTATTTTTATTTGGAGTCTTATAATAGTTTTAATGTGTTTAAGTAATAAAAGTTTTATGTATTGGTTTAATTTGTTTATTGCACAACTTTTTAGTTGTGCTATTTAATGCCACATGGCATAATTATTTTTGTTACTTATTCATGTTGGTCCTTTGAAAAGGCTTTGGTTAAGTTTACGGGGTGGGGGGGGGGGGGTGAATAAACTTAACACTTAAAACTTTTTGAAGTTGACAAACTCAAAGAAGGTCGATGAGTCTGTGACTATCGGTAATCTCTTGATCACCCAAGAGTCTCTGCGACTATTAATGTTACTGAATTTTTTGCAGCGGAAAATATTTAAATTATGCCTTATTACTTGTTGTTAAAAAGATTATACTAAATATTGGATACTCATTAGTGTAAGTGTGTGATTCAGTTGCTAGTTTCAGTAGGTTGATGTGATCAATATGCTAATTGCAGAAAGTAAATGCAGAAAGTAAAGTAGGCAAGATTTATTGTGGTTCCAGGTGGTGTAATCCTGTCAGTCCACTCTTCTCCTGTGATGTTGGAGGAAATTCAATAGAGATCCTTGAGGTTGCAGTTACAAAAATCCCTAAGCTGTTTGTCCTTCACCAATGACTATGGCTTCACAAACTGAACACTTGAAACAGGTAGGATTGCTGCTCCAAAGTATTCCACTGGTCCTTGAAGGGTAGGATTGCATCTTCACTAGCTCCACCACAAACAACAGTTCTTGACACCCAAAATATTCTTCTCTATCTTCAGTAAACTCTTGTAAAAGAAGAGTTGAATCAAGTAAGTGATTCAGCTTTCAGTAGCTTGATCAGGATGAAATGATCAGCAGCTTGAGGTCTTCAAGTGTGTATACTTGATGTAACTTGATAGCATGTTACACTTGAGGATAAATCTTGATCAGTCAGTTTAAGCTCAGTGAATGTCAGCAGGGTGTTTTTCTTGATTAAAACTTGATAACTTCGCATGGATTATCTATTCATCAATTTTCGTACTTCTGAATCTGAGTCAGGAGTCTCCTATTTATATGTGTGAATCCTGTGACTTATGTTTGAATTTCAAACTAGCCGTTTCAGACTTATCTCCATCTTGACTTACTTTTTGTCTCTGTTCATAGTACTGACACAGTCAGTCATCTTTTTGTCAGTTTCCAGACTGTCCACCCTTTGAATTATATCCATTGGATAATCATCTTAATCTTTCCAACGTTCCTTTTATCTTGACCATTGATTTGTTGACAAAATCAAGGCTTATAATTCATCCTTATCCATTTAATTATCCAATGTAATTTTGATTAAATCGAGATCTACATTCAGCAGATATGAGGAGTATATCTGTCTGCAGATGCAGATATTTTTCAGCTGGCTTGAGTCTGCTGTGTTTTAATAACACTTCATCCAACTCCTTCTCATATAACTTTTTATTGTGAAGTTAGAGTACACCACTTTGATTATAACTAAGTTCCAAACACCACTTAACATATGGAACTTAGACCTTGTACACAAGGCATATGTAATCAGTTTAGGTCATCACAGACTTCCCTAGATTCTGATTCCATATCCTTGACTTTAAATACTAAGTTTTATTCCTTAGCCTTCAATAACTGAGTTTGAACCCTCAGCCTTTAGTCTTCAGTAGGTTTCTAGACACACTACTGACCTAGTTACCCTACGAACCCAGACAGGTCTGCTGATAAAGTCAGCTGACCTAATTACAGTGCTTGTTTGATCAAACCTATTCAAAGATCAAACTTTCATAAACCTATACATTTGATCTAGACATCTTTTTTCCTTTGCTCTATAACAGCTAGTCTGGCACTCATCATTAAAACTTAAAATATGTCCAACAATTTCCCCCTTTTTAGTGATGATTCCAATACCCTCCTTACAGCAAAGCAAAAAGATAAAATAAAAATAGAACAAATTCAGTCATACTCCATTAAAATCACATTTATTCAAAATTATTACAAACTAGGATCAGCAAAAGATAAATGCATAAGTAAGTATGCTGATCTAGTTTCTGTCTTGTTCTTGCTTCTCTTGAAACTCCCTGATTTCTTTGATAATATCTAGCATCCATTGATTGTGCAAAGTGGAAAAGTCAACCCAGGTATGTAACTGTTTCCACCATTTCCAGGCTTCTGGTAAAGTCAACCTTATAGTATGAACATTGAAGCCTTGTCCCATGTAGAAATGTTTCAATTCTTCTTGTGAATCCCTTGCTGTCTGACTTCACATTCTTAGACCTCTTCCACCTCTACTAGAAGCTCTTAATGTTTTGACCCTTACTTCCGAAAATTTAAGTCCTAGAAAGGAATTCAGTCCTTCCCGAAATCCCATGTCATGATAGGTCTCTTCTTTCCATAGTACAACTTCTTGTACTCTTTTAGAAGGTCATCAGTCATCTGAATCCTGCCAGGTTCAGGTTTTCTGAACTCATTTATGTCAGCCTCCCATTTCTTTTTAGCAAAAATACTTGCAGCCTCTCCTTGCTTGCACGTCAGTAAGGCCCTCTTCCCTTTATTGACACCATCAATAAAACCATTCAAAGAGCCATGAACACTTTCTTGTGTGATCACCAAATTCGCCAGTTGACCTTCCATAATCTCAGTCCTTGTGTCAACAGCAGTGATCGTTCCTTTAACAGTCTGTTCCAGCAAATTAATCCTCTCTGTAAGCTTAGGATCCAGGGCAGCAGGTTGAGGTGCCACAACAGGTTTATGTGCCTCAACAAGCTTATCAAGCTTCTTCTGTAGTGAGGCAATCTGCTCATGAAAGTTTTTATCCCTATTTGCTGTGCTGGACTTTACACCTCTCACATCTTTTAGTAGGCATCTGTTTCAGTAGTCCTTCCTCTATATTCCACCAGATTCACCAGGTCTTCAAACCTCTATTCATTTCTTGTGAGTTGAGTCCTTATTTGTGTAATATCATCTCTTACAGCTCTCAACTCATCCAAAATATGTGATGGTACTGCACCAGCCACACCTCTAGCCATTTGTCCAGCAAAATCATCAGCAGGCTCTTCAACATGATAATTGGCCCTTGGTATCCTGACAACCATGGCTCTTGTCCTATCCCATTCAGTAGGTTCAGGACCCTCTACAATCATATTTTCAATAGGTACCTCCTAAAAAATAGGTACTTGTGCCTATTGGGGCTCATCTTCTACTCCTTGTTCCTCAGGCATTTGGAACTTCTCATCACTGAAGTCATAGTCAACAAGATGTTCCTCAACAATATATTCAGCAGCTTGTTGTCTATCTTTAGCATCAGCAACCTTTTCAAAGCGGAGTTCTTTCGTCTGATTCATCAACAACAACAAAGCTCTTCAAAGAACTGTACTATGCAGACTTGTTCCACGTGGGGTCTGTTCCACAATAGCCTGTTCTACAACAGCCTCCACTGAATGCACAGGGGATTCCTCTAATCCCATCAAAAGTTCCAACCTTTGTCCCAACATTGTTTGATCCTCAGTGAGTAGGACCTCCTGTTCCAACCTTTGTTCAGTTACTGTATGTTCCTCAGCAGACTGAACCTCCACATCTTCAGCTGTGTCTATAAAGACATTCATATTTTCTTCTAGAACACCTCCAACATTTGCAATCTCTCTAAGAGTCTCAGAGGCTTGTGCCAAAACTTTATCAGTGTCAATACTCTCTTGATATTGAGTTGATTCTTCTGATAGAATTATTGTAGTTCAACCATCACAGCATCAGTAGTGGCGTTCAACATAGCATCTTTAAGAAGTGTTGCTGCTGTAATTGTTCTTTCAAATCTTCTGTAGCAGCAAAAAACAGTTCTTGATTTAAATCATCAGTCTGTTGACCCTCAGCAGACTTGCCACCATCAGCAGATTGATCTGCTGTCTTTTGCTCAGTAGATCCTTGTCCAGTTGCTTCAGTAGGTCTTTGCATTGCAGTACCACTAGACTGTCTTGGAAACATAGGATGGTCATCTTTTGAATCAGATGAAGATGAATCATCACCATCAGGTGTAAATTTAGGATCTTTGAACATAATATTCTTCTTCTGCTTGCCATCTTCAATGATTTCCATAATCCTTGCCTCTAATTCAGATGTATATGTCAGTCCCAGTAAAGTTTCCACTTCTAGGCTTTCAAAATCCATTCCTCAAAACCAGTCATAGGTTCTGCTACTGGATTCTGTCTCTTGTAGAAACCAAACTTCCATTCAAAGTATCTTTGGACCCTCTTGAAATCAGGATCCACTCTCTCTTTCTTAGATTTTGTTTTCCCTCCTCTCATAGGGCATTGTAGGCTTCCTAGGAATAGGTTGTTCAACTTGGTGTCCTCCAAATTTATGAACAAGTAAATTTAATGTATCCTCAGCAGATATAAACTGGTTAGTAGGTTCTTCAGCTTGTAAATTAGTACCTACCACCTCAATCTGTTCAACACTAGGTTCCCCTGACTTATATGCTCACCAGCAGGATCTATAATAGCTTGTTCTTCCCCCTGAGTTGTAGCATCCACAGTAGGGTCTTGAACAGGTACAATGACTTCCATAGCAGGTTCAGGTTCAGCAGTGTGCTGTGGTTCTTCAACTTGTTGTTCTATAACAATATCATCGGCCTCTGTAAGCTCAACAACTTGTGTTGTTTCCACAACATCTTACTCTATTTCTGCTTCCTTTTAGGCCTTTAGAACCCTCAATTCTTTGCCTTTTCCATGGCCTTTCTTTTTCACAACCTTTTTATCTTCTTTTTGTGTTGTTCTTCTTCAAGAAGTTCTTTTTCTAACTCTTCTTTTGCTATGACTTTCCACTCTCTTCTATCTTCTTTCATCTGTTCTTTTAAAAGCTCAGCAGGAGTCTTCTTTGCAAATCCAGTAGGCTCAGTAGCCTCAATTTCAACTTGAACCTCCATAGACTCAGCAGTGTCTACTGGTTGCTGCCTTGTCCTTTTAGGCATTAACATCTCAGTTATCTTCCTTGTTTTACAAGCCTTTCTTTTCTGTACAGGCTTCTTAGGTACAGCAGGTTGGACATCATATTTGGCCTTGGTCCTCTGTTCTTGCCCACCATCATCATTATCATCATTATCACTCTCAGTCTCCTCATCATCTTCTTCCACATCATCCAAACCAGGGATAGGATAATTAATTTCTAGTTTGTACCTTGATTTGTTGATTTTTGCAGGTACAACATCAGCAATCTTCAAGTGATTCAGTAGGGCCTGAATCATCAAACCCATGGGCATTTTCTTAGACTTCCTTGTTCCATCTCTGTCTTTTGACACAACCTTTTTAATGTATTGAAGAAAGAATCCGGCCCAATCAAACTTCAGGCTTCTGCAAATGATTATCAGCAGGTCTATCTTTGATCCAGAGAGTGTATCAAGACCTCAACTAAATCCAAGAATATTTTTGGCAATAATCTTGCTCAGCAGGTTATATTTCAATATAATATTCTTCACATTGATACTCAAGACTGTTGGTATAGACTTGTTTGTCTTTATTGATTCAACAAATTCCAATCTTGATAACTCCATCAACTCCGGATTTGTAGGAGCACCATTTCCAGGTCCAAATCCGAACACCTCTCTCAGTAGATCTGATGTGATTTCAATCTCTTTGGGCATTAATGATTGTAGTGAATGCATCTCTATCATCTTTTATCACCATATTCTTCCAGAAGTTAACAACATTTGTGTATGAAATACTTTCCAATCTTAGATTTAGGACAGCTTCTAGTCCTTCACATCTTCTGATTCTTCTTCCAATGTTGATGGCTAACTCAGACTTGTTAGCATCAACAACAAATCCTCTAACACTTTGTCTTGTACCAATATGAACATCTCTTTTGTCCGCCATTGTAGAAATTTGAAAAAGACGAAGAAGAAAACTTTGCAAATCTATGTTCACACTTGTATGTTTTTAGAGAAAATCAATCTGAGCTGTGTATGTATCTTCTGTGTATATGTCTGTATATATAAGGAAAGAAAGTGGGTGATAACTGTCAGGGAAGTACTGTACACGTACTGTAGCATTTAACCACGATCAATGTTGGAATAAATGTGATGTTGCCACGTGTCCCACTAACTTGTCCCATTAAGAGTTGTAACCATTGGATATTGTAACTGCAGTTATAATGGATAAGAATAATATCCGTTTATTGTTGACTTTCATTAAAGTTTGACTGTGTTTATAACCTATAATTCAGCAGACTTGGTCTTCAGGAGAGTTGAGCTTCAGCAGGATTATTTTGAGTTTACTCTGATGATCGAAAGATGACTCAAGAGCTCTCTTGTGACAGAATACTCTGGCGATCTTCATCTGATCTAGTTTTGTCCAACTGATAATACAAGATGAAGTTTAATACCAATGACTGATCTGTCAAATGAGCTCACCCAACAGGACAAAGACCAATCCCCGTGGCAACTTCATTTGCTCAATTGTCCAAACTATTTAGGTACATGGAATTGTTGATACCAATGACTAATCGCCAGTGAACGATCACAGCAGGCAAAGACTAATCCCTTGGTGAATTGCGATTACTCTGCTTTGGCTAGTAAAATGTCAATCAACTTTTATGATGCCAAGTTCGGTTCTAACTTAGCAAATCTTTCACTATCCAATGGTTTTGTAAAGATGATGACAAGTTCATCTTGATGAGGGATGTAAAGAACCACCACATCTTTCTTTTCCACATGATCTCTTATAAAATAATGTCTCACATCAATGTGTTTGGTTCTAGAGTGCAAAACATGATTTTTCTCGTGATATCAATTACACTTGTGTTGTCACACATAATGGGAATTTCCTTTTCTTCAATCCCATAATCCCTTAATTGCTGTCTCAACCATAGTATTTGTGTACAAAGAACTTCCAAAGAACAATGTATTCAAACTTCAAGTGGAAGTGGATATTGAATTCTGTTTCTTGCTAAACCAGGAAGCAAGTCTATTTCCCATCAACTGACAAGTTCCTGTGGTGCTTTTTCTATCAATCTTGCATCCAGCATAATCAGAATCTGAGTAGGATATAACCTTGAAGCTTCCATCTTTTGAGTACCATATTCCTACTCCTAAAGTCTCTTTTTGAACATGAATCAATTGCATAATTTTGATGAAAAAACTGATGAGGCAATCTCCATGGGATACTCAGACACCAGCAAAGCATTCAGGTTACTCAACAAAAGAAAAATGGTGATTGAAGAATCAATTCATGTAGTTTTTTATGAACCAAACACAAATGGTGAAAGCCTACAAAATCGTGAAGAAGAAGCTGTACAAGGACAAGTTTATATGAATACAATATTACCAGCCACAATCTTGAATCACACCTTTAGCAATGAAGATGATGCACCAGTCAATACAAGTCAAGAAGCACCAACACAAGAACAAGAAGTTGATGCACAAGCTGAAATTGTAGAAGAACCAAATCAAGAGCAACTTCAACCTGACTTGAACTGGCTGAGAGATCATCCTGAAGAACAAGTCATTGGAGATATTCATATAGGAGTTAGAACCAGAAGACAACTGGAAAGAATGCTAACTTGTTTTCTATCATAGGTGGAACCCAAAACTATAGATGATGCAATTCAAGATATTGATTGGATTATAGCCATGCAAGATGAGCTCTATGAATTTGAGAGAAATGAAGTCTGGGAACTTGTTGACAGACCAGACATGGCCAACATCATTGGAACAAAATGGGTATTCAAAAACAAGATGGATGAACAAGGAATAGTTGTCAGAAACAAAGCAAGGCTAGTTGCAAAAGGCTACTGTCAAGCAGAAAGGAATAGATTATGATGAAACCTTTGCACCAGTAGTTAGATTAGAAGCAATCAGACTCTATCTAGCTTTTGCAGCATATAAAGACTTCAAAGTTTATCAAATGGATGTCAAGAGTGCATTTCTGAATGAAATTTTGGAAGAAGAAGTATGTGTGGAACAACCCCCTGGTTTCCAACTCAAAGGGAACGAAGATAAAGTGTACAAGCTCAAAAGGCACTATATGGACTCAAACCGGCACCCATAGCCTGGTATGAGACACTGTCACAATTTTTAATCAACAGTCGATTCAAAAAAGGGACCATTGACAAGACTCTCTTCAAGCTAGAAGAAGGTACAAGCACATTGTTAGTGCAGATCTATGATGATGACATCATCTTTGGATCAGAAGATGAGAAGTTATGTGAGAAATTTTCAAATCTGATGAAGAGCAAATTTCAAATGAGGATGATGGGAGAGCTCAATTACTTCTTGGTTTACAAGTGAAACAAATGAAGGATGGCATGTTTATCAATCAAGAAAAGTATACAAAATACTTGATACACAAATATGGTATGGATACAAGTGGCATAGCAGATACACCAATGTGTGCAAGAGTTATTCTTGGGAAAGATGAAACTGGAAATTTTTTTGATCAAAAGCTATATAGAAAAATTATTGGATCCTTACTCTACATAACTGCAAGCAGACCTGATATAGCATTTCCAATAGGAGTTTGTACAAGATTCCAAGCTCAACCAAAGGAATCTCACTTACTAGAATCTAAGAGAATCATCAAATTTCTGAAGAACACCATCAGGTAGGAATTTGGTATCCAAAAGATGGAGGATTAGAACTAATATCATATTCAAACGCAGACAATGCTGGATGCAAGATTGATAGAATAAGCACATCTAGAACTTGTCAAATGCTAGGCAGCAGACTAGTATCATGGTTCAGCAAAAAGAAAAACTCTATATCCACATCAACAATTTGAAAGCGAGAATATGTAGTGGTAGTAGTGTTGTGCACAAATATTGTGGATCAGACAACAGCTAAGGGACTATGGAATGAAGGCAAAGATAATTCCAATTATGTATGATAACACAAGTGCAATATCTATCACTAAAAATCCAGTATAACATTCAAGAACAAAGCATATTGATGTGAGACATCACTTTATCTGATATCATGTGGAAAAATGAGATGTTATTCTAAGATACATATCAAATGAAGATTAATTCGCTGACATTTTCACAAAATCACTCAGTCATGAAAGATTCTGCAAGTTGAGAACTGAGTTGGGAATGATTGAAATTGATTAAGCTATAAGGAGCAGCTAACTGGAGTAATCAGCTAAGTTACTTCACCAGCTAATTGAACCTTAGCCATTTCGGGTGCACTCACTTGGCAGGTAAGGCACTGGTACCCAGCGAAGTTAACTTCACTGATTGTTAGGAATAGTTTTATTCAACAGCTCAGCAAAGGAGTCACTACACCAGCCCAGTGATCATCCAAGTTACTCCATCCATAAATATCTTGGAGAATACAACAAAGTGAAGTGTGCACAAAATCAACTTATTACATGTGGAAAATTAATTGATATATGGAGGATAATCTTATGGAAGATTACACACATGGATTATATAGTGTAATCGTGGAAGTTATTTTTACATTAAGGTATGACGGCAACGCCTCGAGTCCCGAGTCTCAGGATTTATCATTACATACCTCAATCCACTCCCCCACTACACTCAAATACCGTGATTTATATACACAAAATCATGCCATTACTTCCCAAATCCTTCCATATTCAACCGCATTCACACTACCCAAAATTCTCCTATATAAACAACACTTAGAGATTTTCAGAAAATTTCAACGCTTTTACGATTTGCAAGCCCTATTTCTCTGAAAAATCAAAGCTTAACACTCTCAAACACTTCAAAACAATGGCTTCATCCTCCTCAATCTACATAACTGAGAAATACTATGAAAATTCGATCATCACAGGTGATGTATGTCAACAAGATAATATAAATTGATCCATTTTAAATCCTATTTTCAAGGTTTTTACAACATTTTGCATCAATAATAATAAATATCGTAGTACTATAAGTTATTTCTGAAAAAAAATAGATATCATAAATTTTCGCTTTTTTGAGACTTATCGGCCTAATTTTATTATCAGACTTACCGTGTCTTTTGTCTCTTTTGTTTTGTACAGATACAACATGATGAAATCTTGAAGTCATAACGTAAAACTCGACAAAGAGGGTTTATAATTATCAAAATATTATTATTTCCCCAAAAATATCGGCCAACATTTAGTTTTATTAGGGGCTGACTGACAAGACCAGCGTAGACCGGTATATACCTGTTTACGCCAGAATATTTCAAGATTTGGCCAATATGGAGCATTTAATGCAGCACTTATTGATCCTGACAACCGTCCACATGCCAAGATTCCGGCGTAAGCCGGGAAATTGCGGCGCACGCCGGAAGAGACCCAATTTGAATTATTTGGAGTTCACTATTCACATACAGAGGTGAAAATCAAATATATATTTACCCATACACAACCAAAAGAGAGCCAATTTTTTCCTTCTTTCTTGCAAGAAAAAATATAGAGGCTTATATAGCGAAAATTATTAATATCACTTATAATGACTTCCATTACAATTAACATTCAGAATATGAGCATCAAGTTATGATAGTTGATAAGTATATGCTAGGCTGTTGGATGCAATCAGTTGGTGAACACTAGAGACGAAAGCAAGCTGCCTGTTATTAATTCAACGGTTGTACAGGTAACCTTCTAGTGTTATTTTGTATTGTTAATCTGATTATTATGAATTCTAATTTTAATATGTTAGTATTTGTAGTAATGAGTGGCTAGATTTGTAACTAGCCAAGGCTATGTAATCGAACTATTTCGGTCTCTTTTAGTAACTGGATGATGATTATGTAATATATATTTTTAATTTCGATTGTGTTGAAGCTTTTTCTACTTATATTGATTGTTAGCTTGTGTTGGAGTAATTAACCAATGTTAGCACACACACACTTAATTGATACCGAACGGAGATATTAGGTGTGAGAATGAGGTAGAAAAACCGGTAGGTAAAGTTGACCGTTATCGGAGTTCAATTTCTTAGCAGGGGAAAGATTAATTGTACTCGAGAGTTTATCATGTCAAAGCATTAGGTTTAGGGCTCTTAAACCAAGGAGGAGGCATAGAACAATTACGTACACTCGTATGAGGGGAAATTGTTACAATAGGAGTACACCGTTTCACACAATTGAATACCCTTAATAGGCCGAATTAATCGCATCCTTAAAACTAAAAGGGACTGTAGTTCAATGAAATTGTCTTGGCTAGTACCTTTAATATTAATCGTTAATTTTATTAGTGAAGCAAAACTATCACTTTTATTTTAAAAATGCGACTTAGATCAAGATAATAATAGCTAATTGGTGTTTAACCACACATTAAGTTGTTTCGTGTTCCCTGAGGAAACGACCTTGATTCACCAGACTAGACTACAATTTGACCCAGTACACTGCGGTAAGATTGGACCCCAGTTTCAGGCTATCAAGTTTTTGGCGCCGTTGCCGAGGATGCGCCAATTTATTGTGTCTATGGTTACTACTTGGATTAGTTCAAAATTCTTGAGAATAAGTCAACACTTTTCTTAATCTCATTTCTATTTTTGTTTCTTGGGTACTTACCTCTCAGATAAGTAGCCACGTGTTGTTTTATTATTTTCTTGTTAAGACTATCCGATAGTTGATGACCCAAAGCGGTAAGGCCCCACTCACTCCATACAAGCCCGACATAAATAGTTACGAAAGTCAGTTGAGAGTAGAGAATAGACGAGGTCAAACCAGCCAAGGACATCTTGGTGACAAATCTCTCCAAGAATTGTCAAATCGAGGAACAGAAATGGCCGAAGCCAGTGATGAAACACCACATGATCAAGGGCTTGCTCATGCCTAAGGTCATGGGCAAAACCCCAATAATCCTAATCCACCATTACAAAATCTTCACCCACCACCAATTCCTAATAATCAAAACCACAATAATCGGAATAACCAAAACCGAAACCAAAATAACCGAAATAATAACCCACCAAACCCAAGACCCATTTGTGACCAAACTTGAGAAGGAATGAGACCAACAATCCGATTCGTTTACCCAATGATGGAGCAAATAACTTTGAAATAAAATCCCATCTTTTTGGCTTAATTGACACAAGAGCCCAGTTTCTAGGTGAAGATGATGAAGACACGCATCATCACTTATATCTTTTTGAAGAATTGTGTAACACGGCCAAAAGTCAGGGCGCTCATAGTGAATTGACAAGGATGTCAATGTTTCCATTTTCTTTAAAAGGAAGAGCAAGAGACTGGTTTATGTCTCTCCCTCATCATTCATTGACAAGTTGGGAGGACATTCAAACTGAGTTCTTAAAGAAATATTTTACTCCGGGTAGGAATTTGGAGTTGAATGTCGAAATTGCTAATTTTAGACAAGATCTGAGGAAACACTTGGAAGTTCTTGGGAGAGATTTAAAAATTATTAAGAGCCTGTCCCGATCATGGTTACTCTCTTGATATGCAAATTATCGAGAGTTTATCATGTCAAACCAATAGGTTTAGGGCTCTTAAACATAGGAGGAGGCATAGAACAATTTCGTACACTCGTACGAGGGGAAATTGTTAGAATAGGAGTACACCGTTTCACACAATTGAATACCCTTAGTAGGCCGAATTAATCGCATCCTTAAAACTAAAAGAGACTGTAGTTCAATGAAATTGTCTTGGCTAGTACCTTTAATATTAATCGTTAATTTTATTAGTAACGTAAAATTAACCATCAGTTTTATGTTAAAACTGTGACTTAGATCAAGCTAATAATAGCTAATTGGTGTTTAACCACACTTTAAGTTGTTTCATGTTCCATGAGGAGATGACCTTGATTCACCAGACTAGACTACAATTTGACCCACTACACTGCCGGTAAGATTGGACCCCAGTTTTAGGCTATCAACATGATCGTTTTCAGATCTGAGCACTATCTACCCTTTTGTGAACATGATGCACAGGCTCAAAGATTAGTCGATGGCTGGACAAATCTAGGACATATGACATTCCTGAACCTCCCTATCACAAGATTATGCTTTGAGACCTTGATTGCATTCTGGAAAAATGCAAAGTTTATACCTAGCAAGAAGAAAAGTGACCTATATTGCATTATAAGTACAATGTTTGGAAAAGAAGTGGTTATCACCCCTGGTCTCCTCAACGGATTCCTAAATCTATCCAACACTGGTCCCATCGATGTTAAAAGATGCAAATCAACATCAATACATTCTGGACTGAAATAGCCAAGAACCCCAAAAGGAACAGCAAGAAATACAACTTCCCTAGATCAACACTCAAATGCCCCTTTGCTGAGTTTCTCCTGTCATAACAAGGAACATTGAAGCGAAAAAGGGCTCCATAAGGAACATGACCGAGCTCAGAGTCAAATTAATGGCTATCATCTATCAAGGATTTCCTTTTAACTGGTCAAAGTTTATCTTCAACAGATTAAAGGCTCAAATTCAGAAGGAAATTGATCTTGCAATTACTGCACCAAGCAAGAACCTACAAAAGAAATGTTATTTCTGGGAAAGGAAATCATATGGGATTCCCCTTCAACATCTATTCGACCAAATGAAAGTGAAACCAACTCTATGCATCCACTGGACAAGGCCAAGGTGATGTTTACCTACATTATGTCCTCCCAGAAACTACAACCCACAACTAAACAGAAAAGGAAGGAGCCTGAGAGTAGCAGATCAGGAATTGGGAGGAGGAACAGATCTCAAATGGCATAAGGGCATAAGGGAGTCTACCCGAAGAATGAGGATAGTCCCCTTGAAATCAGTGATGATGTAGAAAATGATGAAGCGAACCGAGAGGAAGTCACCTATCTGCAAGAAGGTGAAGAAGGATACTATCTTACACCATCTGAAAAAGAAGAGATTGAGGATGAGGAAGAAGCTACTGAGGATGAGGAGGAAAAAGGAGAAGAAGAAAAATAGGAAGTAGATCATCTTGAGGATGATCAATAATAGATGGACTTATCTGATGATGACCTGACAATCCAAGAGGTGATTCTCAGGAGCATCAGCAAATTTGACAAACAGTCGAGTGAGCCAGCTGATCAAACTCACTCTGCTGAACATGTCGAAACCCCCAGCATTGATCAAAAGGGAACTCCAGCAAAAGCAGTTGAATCTCCAGCACATGAAGAAGAAGGATAGTCCTCACAAGGACTTGGAAATGCAAGTGACTTTCAACAATCTCTCTCTGATCATGAGATTGAAGAAATTGAAGAAAAAGAATAAAAAGAAGAAAAAAAAAGAATAATATGATGAAGAGGAAGAAGAGTAGGAGGTGATGAATCACACAAAGAAAGGAAGATCCGCAGAATTTTCAACGGATATCAACCCCCTGATTGTAGACATGGAGAGGCAGTTCATAAGCATGCAAAATCTCAAGACTTCCTTAAGGAGTGATGAAACCTCTATGAATCACAAGATTGAGGCACTCATCAGTCATATTAAAGTTCAAGATGAAGTAATGGAGAGGCAAGGAGACTTACTCTCGCAACTCTGATTTCTCATTCCCACCATGTTCAATCAAATTTGGAGCATCTAATTTGGAGTGCTTGAGGAGAAACTCAAACCCTTGGTGGAACTTGAATGATCATCTTGAGCAAATCCAACACTTGGATGAGATTATGGATTACTCGGAGTAGCGACTCAACACCCTCCTGCAAGTATCTGGGGCAACAAACAAAATTCTGGAAGAAATGTATGGTGCTGCCAAAAAGGGGAAGGAAGTAGCAAGCCTGAATCTACAGTGGGATGAAAATCCCAACAGACAAAGGCAAGGGAATCAAAGGCAAGGGCATCAGGTTTGAAGAAAAGAAGTAGCAAGCCGTTTAATAAATCATTTATCATTTTGCCTTTGAATGCTTTTAATGAACTTATCTTATTGCCCTTAATGGATGAATAAAATTTTTGAGTTTTATTCTGTTATTATTATGAAAATTTGCATACTTATGTTCAGGTTTATGAGGGTTTTGGCATCATCAAAAAGGGGGAAATTGTTAGGAACATTTTATTTTGTTTTGATGATGGTCATACTAGCTATTATAGCAAGCCTGAAATAAGTTAGAAATCTCTGTATAAGTATTTACTTAGAGTCTGACATGTTGTATAATTTGAGTCAGACAAGTATTGTACTAGTTGGTAGGATGGCTAAGTAAAATAGAAAACTTTCAGCACCCTGAACCACTACAAGCCTTTGTGTCAATTTACTTTCAACACTTTACTTTACTGCACTTACTTACTGCATAATTCATATTTTGTGTGTACGTACCTTTCTTTGAAATAACATTAAAAGAGGGGACTTATCCGCTGCCCAAAAGCTTTTATATCAAGATTTTTTTGAAACTCTAGTATAGTCATTCACCCCCCCTCCCCTCCTCTGACAATACTTTTACCCTTCTATGGGACCAACAAATACAACCAAGTAAGGAGGTTAGCTGCACGTAGATTACCTGTTGTCCTTATAGTGGAAGTAGATAAGGTTAGGAGGCTGCACCCGTAGCTTAATTACAAATATAGATCAGATAAGGATTAAGGGCAGATTAGTTGTGAATAGTTTGGTTATGGCCTTTTCAATATATGATTGATCATGGGTTATTTGCATATATTTTATTTTCTGTTCCTTTATGTTGGTCAATGACCACCCCTATCCAGTTGACTTATGAATTGTGGTTGTGTTTAGCATAATTAAATAATAGTCTCTGTGGGATCGGCCTTGACTCACCCTTGTTATACTAAGATTGACCTAGTCCTCTTGCTAGTATTAAGCGACTCACACGCGATCATTATGCCCATGACCACCACCACTTGAATAAGTTTGACATCCGTAGTCGCAAGTGTGTTTTATTGGGATATCCCTTTGCGAAGAAAGTGTGGACTTTGTATGACCTTGTTACTGAGGAGATTTTTGTCTCCCGAGAAGTAGAATTTTAAGAGCATGCTTTTCCTTTCCATCAGGCCATAGAGACCTAGTCCTCTGAAATATTTTCTCAGGATAGAGGTGGCACGTAATAAAGATGGGATTTTCTTGAATCAGCGGAAATATGCCCTTGATATTATACGTGAAGCAGGTTTACTTGGGAGCACACCTACTGAATTTTCTATTGAGTAGAATCACAAGCTAGCACTTGCCACTGGAGCATTGTTGAGTGATCTTGCACCGTATTGTCTTATGATTGGGAGACTTATCTATCTTGGGGTGACATGCGCCGACTTGGCGTACTCACTTTATGTCTTATCTCAATTTATGCATGCTCTGTGGGTTGATCATTAGGAAGCTGCATCACGTCTTGTCCGTTACTTGAAGAAACATCCCGGGCAGGGTATATTGTTGCGATATGATAGTTCTCTCCTTCTCAATGGATGTTGTGATTATGATTGGGTAAGTTTCCCTCTTACTTGGCGTTCTTTGATTGGTTGGTTTGTGTTTCTTGACCTTTCCCCTATCTCCTGAAAGTTCAAGAAACAAACTACGGTTTCTCGGTCCTTTACAGAAGATGAATACCGATATATGGCATCTCTTATGTGTGAGTTGAAATGGTAGAAGTAGTTGTTGGTTGATCTTTGGGTACGGAACCCCCCGGTATACACTTATTTTGTGATAGTTAATCAACGTTATATATTGCTCAGAATCCGGTTTTTCATGAATGCATGAAACACATCGAGGCGGATTGTCATTTCGTGCGTGATGATATTACGGATGGATTTAATTTTCCATCGCATGTTCCCATGAAGAATCAGTTGGCTGATATCTTTACGAAGGCGTTGGGTCGTCGACAGTTTGAGTTCTTATTGCGCAAGCTGGGCATTCGAGATCTTCGCGCTCCACCTTGAAGGGGGAGGTTATTACGATGGGTATTGATATAATGTAATTATATATTGTATTCATTTAGTAAGGGGAGAGTGGTAATTATGGATGGGAGAAAGAACTTTGGGCAATAAATATTGTACCAATTGTATTGTTGATGATATGAGAAATATTTTCCCGAACTTCTTGACAGTAAAAAAGGGTCATTCCTCACAGTATTTTATGGAATTATTTTTATTAAAGATGTTATGAATAAAATTGGTATAGAAATGATAACCTTTGTTGGCTCTTTTTAGGAGGAAATGACCGTTGGGTTTGGAAACCTACTACAACAGGGGTTTTTAACATTTCATCTGCTTATAACTTAATTCGGACGCATAGACAGACCCTTCATGAGATGGGTGAAATATGGAAGCCAAATATCCCCCTTAAAATCTCAATTTTCATGTGGAAGTTTCTAAATAGGCTTCTACCGTTGCCAAAAATCCTTATGCAAATGGGTTTTGCAGGACCTTTTAAATTCCCTCTTTGCAATAAGGAAGACACGTGTATCACTATTTTCTTCAATGCAACTTAGCTAAAGAGGTTTGGGGATACCACCAATCTAACTTGAGATATATTTCCGATGCTACTGATCTCAAAACTTTTTTTTATGGAATTGGTGGGATAATCACTTCATAGGATCCTTAAAATATTTTTGCAAGCTTATTCCTACTTTTGTGTGTTATTCCTACTTTTGTGTGCTGGGAACTACGGAAGGCTAGAAATACTTACTTTTTCGAAGGGCATACCACTTCTCCGGGTCACATTATCCGTTCCATTAACAAGAATCTACAAATGGCTTTCACCTTTATGCCTATCCAAAAAATTAATGAAGGTGATGAAATTCTTTTGAGAAATGGCTTAATCACTTGTTTTTCTAGAAAGCCGAAAATGCTCCTTATTCAAATTAAATGGACACCCCCAACTGGAAATTATTTTAAACTTAACACTGATGGCTCATCTCTTGGCAATTCGAGCCACTTCGGGGGTGGTTTTGTGTTACGTAATTGTGAAGGCCGTCTAATCTATGCAGTTTCTTCTTATTATTGTATTAATAATAGTTTCGTGGCGGAAATGAAAGCTCTCCATCTTGGTCTGGAGTTCTGCTGCAACAACTATATCACCTCTCTTATTATCAAAACGGACTCTCAGGCACTCTATAGAATCGTCGAAGGTACCAGTCCTCTTCCATAGGAATTCTACTAATTTCCTACTCCAGATTCAAAGCATCATTAGCACCAGTAGCTATTCGCTACACCACATATACAGAGAATCCAACTCAGTGGCTGATTTATTAGTAAAGACAGCAAGCTCTACTCATCAAACATTTTGTTACAATGCTATTTCTCCTATTCCTTTGGCGTTGCGTTTGCTTCTACACAGAGACAAAATTGGATTACCTGACATTCGTAGAGTCAAATAAAGACAACTTTATGAGAAGAACTCTTCAACTCATTGAAGAGTGCAAGCCAGGTTGTTACTTTCCTTATCTATGCCATGTTTTAATTATTCAAATTTTCTTCGCATGTTACATTGATCTTTTGCAGGTTAAAAAGGTTTTCCTTGCTTATTGGATCAAAGCATGGCGACTTGAGCGGGAAGCACCCTTTATTGAGAAGGGTGGATGCAGTTCGAGATTGCACGATCCTCACATAGTGTTTTTTTGGAGAGGCACTATTCATTACGATGAAGAAGCAACAAAGTTTTTCTGATGTCGCATCAATTTTCTAAGAAGATGTCACAACAAAGAACTTATTGGATGGGGAGATGGATCATAAACGTGTTAGAAAAGGTCACTCGACCTTGCATCTGATCCGGCTGAGTACTAAGTCAGCTGAGTACTCAGTAGGGCGATGCCAGCAGGGCAATGCCTGTAAGGCAAGGTCAATAGGGGCTAAGTCAGCAGGGCAATGTCAGTAGGTTACGTCAGGTGGAGTCAGCTAAGCTGAGTTCACATCTGGGGTATTTTTGTCAATCAGCTAGTATTTAGTTATATCGGCTAGGTCTAGGGTTTGGTAACTATAAATACAAGTCTGTTGTAACCTAGAACAATTGAAGTTATCAGTAGTAGCAGTAGCATTTGATGATGCAATTGCAGAGTCTGTAAAATCTCCAGTGATAATATAATCTCCTCGTTTTCTGCCCGTGGACTAGTCGGCGTATTGCCGGAAACCACGTTAAATCTTGTGTCATTGTTTCTTGCGTGATTTATGCTTTCTCATTTATTCTTTATTATTGCAATCCACTTTTTATCCCTGGCGGTCCCTGTTATAACAAACAGGTATCAGAACCAGGTTATCATCAGGGAATCCGAAATTTGTTTGAGTTAGGTTGATTGTCACCAAAGTCGTAATTGACGCTAGGTTCTGGGATCAACGTTATCTTTCTGGCGAGATCAAGATGTCTAGGTTAGATGTAGAGATCGATAAATTCATAGGATGGAACAATTTCAGTCTGTGATAATCCAGATGCGTGCTCTGTTGAGGAAACTAAGGCTCTGGGCTCTATTGACAAAGGCAGTGGATGTTGGAAATGCTAAGATGGCCAATCTAGAGGAGATGCAGATTCAATAATTTTGTTGTGCTTGTCTGATGATGTTATCACTGAAGTTGCAGAAAGGGATTCAGCAGCAGGGCTGTGGCTGAAGCTTGAGAGTCTGTATATGACTATGTCGTTGACCAACAAGTTGCTGATGAAGCAACGTCTATTCAGTTTAAAGATGTATGAAGGAATGCCTCTCAGAGATCACCTAGAAAAGCTGAACACAATATTGCTTGATTGAAAGAGTATTGGTGTTCAGGTCAAAGATGAGGATGCAGCAATAATTTGTTGGTATCACTGCCAACATATATCATATGAGAATTTTGTGCAGTCTTTTATTGTTGGGAGAGTCATAGTGTCATTGGAGGATGTTAGGGCATCTTTCCATTATCAAAAGCTAAGGCATAATGCAGCTGGCACATGTACAGACAATCAGGCTGCTGGTTTGGTTGCTAGTAGCAGTTGCAAAAGGAATGCAAATCTGGTCTAAATCTGAATCTGGAGTGTTCATAAGCAGGTGGAGCTTCAGGTCCATACTCAGCTGAGTTTGCAGAACTCAGCTGAGAACAATCAACACTAATCTGGCACTTTGTTGTGCATCTAAACCTTAAGAATCAAGAGTAGAATCTGGCGGAACCAAAACCTAGAGGTCGGCTGAGTGAAGGTCTGCCGATCGAGTAAAAGCTGAGTGAAGGTCAGCTGAGTAGTGGAATGTTCAAGTGTGAGAAGTCGGCTGAGTGAAGAGTCAACTGAGTCCATTTGTCAACAGAGTGGCATCTGCTGAATCTGTTGAGCATGTCTGCAATGGTTCTACATCTGTGTCTGGAAGTCTCAGTTGAGTGACGGCAGTTAAGCATCGGGTGAACATGTCTGAGGTGGAGTTCTCATCTGGAGTTAAGTCTCGCCTGGAGAAGTCTAACCTAAAGTCTGTTGTGTTCACATCTAGTCAGCTCAGAATCTGAATCTGCAAATCTGTTTGGTTGAAGTTGATTATGAAGAACTCAACTGAGTGTGCTCAGTTGAGGTGATTACATCTGAATCTGGTAATCACATCTTGTCTGGTAATCAAGTCTGAATCTGTTGATCACATCTATTCTTAACTCAATCAAGTTTGAATCTGTTAATAGCAGAGGATCTCATCTGAAACTGGGAGGTTCTCATCTAAAGTTGGTTTCTTATCTGGAGGAATCACATATGTAGCTATATATTAAGTCTGAAGAAAGATGAGGAATATGGTACAATACATCTGGCATTGATGAATGCATCTGGTACAATACATCTAGTTATACATCTGTTTGAATAAGAGTTCAAGTCAAGGTGGAGATTATTAGTAAAGGTGACTTGACCTCTCATCTAATCTGGCTGAGTACTAAGTCAGCTGAGTACTCAGCAGGGAGATACCAACAGGGCAATGTCAGCATGGGCAATGCCAGCAGGGCAAGGTCAGCAGGGGCAATTTCAGCAGGGCTAAGTCAGCAGGGCAATATCAGCAGGTTACGTCTGGTGGAGTCAGCTAAGCTGAGTTCACATCTGGGGTATTTTGTCAATCAGCTAGTATTTATTTATGGCGGCTAGGTCTAGGGTTTGGTGACTATAAATACAAGTATGTTGTAACCTAGAACAATTGCAGTTAACAGTAGTAGCAGTAGCAATTGTTGATGCAATTTCAGATTCTGTAAAATCTCCAGTGATAATATAATCTCCTCATTTTTTGCCCGTGGACTAGTCGGCATATTGCCGGAAACCACATTAAATCCCGTGTTATTGTTTCTTGTGTGATTTATGCTTTCTCGTTTATTCTTGATTATTGCAATCCGTTTTTGATCCCTGACGGTCCTGTTATAACAAACGCACCTGTGAAAAGCTACATGTTGTCTCTATATGAAGCATCTGTTGAACAAATATGACGATTGTGTGCTATGAAGACTGAACATTTCTTGGCGCTTTATGATTATGGACACAAAGGGAATCTATAAGAACCGGAAACAAGAATCAAGCTATGAGGCTGTTTTGATTCTTTTGGGCATCCTTTTCTTGCTATACATTGATGTATTTACTTTTTTTCTGTGAGGAGGTTTTTTTATTTTTGGAAGCGTAGGGTGTTGTACTGTTTCCTATGCGCTAGATTTTCCCACACTTGGTTTGCCGCGCAAAGGTTTTAAGGAGGCAGGATTATGCTTCGTCTACGTTTTCTGGTATAAGGGCAGGACCAGGATAAGACATTGTACAAACATTTTTCTCATCTTTTAATAAATGGTCTTGTTTATTTAAAAAAAAATACAATAATTTTGATGTAAAATATTTGATAGATGACATATTACAAAACATATTTAATCAAATAAAGTTTTAGCATTTTATATAATAATTCCATTGACTAAATAAATACATATGCATATCTATAATAATGTATGTATGTATATATAGTATAAAGGGGAAAGTAGCGAGAGATGAAAAAAAATTAATAAATGGAGTGCGAAAAGACAAAAGTAACATTTTCATGATTATAAAGGACAAAAATCACAATTGTTACTTTAAAATTATTCTTCACGTGTTAATGTTATTTTATGTTTACAATTGTTACTTTCATATTTACTTTATTCCACATTTATTCTTTCATATTTATTCTTTATAATTATACTTTTGTCCAGATTAAATTAGAATGTCCTTCTATCCCGATTTTTTGATAATTTTGTCCTTCTGGACAAAAATCTATAGTATAAATATACATATATAAATATGTCTTTGAACTTGCTTATAAGCCGCCGGTCGAATCGAGCATCACAACACTTATGTATTATTAGTTAAATATTTACATCGGGTCAAATATGAATTCAGTCTCAATCTAAGCAATTTTTTTATCTGAGTCGATCTCAAGTTACTCAAACATACTCGCTTACGGGACCTAGTGCAATTCAAGTTTAAATGAAAGCCATTGTATGTATCATCTATTCATCATCATGGAATTATGGAAATGCAACCTAAACAATGATAACTCAGCTAGCTCAGTTGAATTGTATAATTGACATAAATATGATCAAGCAAAATAGTACAGAAATCACAGTTTATTATTTTTTGTATATTACAACGTGTGTAATACATAGATATAGTTGACATTTTAAATAAGAAATCTAGAATCGAGATCATAATAGTCCATTCTGAACTGTTCATAGAAATATTTGATCAGATGTGCGGATGGAGGCGAACCGGTAAGCCCTTGGCTAGGATTGGGACTGGTTGGACCAAAATTTTTTCATCGGGAAGCAGCTTCTCCCAGTGAAACCTTGGCACTAGGTTGTGGATAAAAACTAGAACTATGACCCGAGCCAAATCTTTTGCAGGGCACATTCGTGATCCGCCGCCAAAGGTAACATATGAATATGGCACGGCCCTTTTCCTTCAAATCTCGACGGATCAAATTTTTCTGGTTCAGGAAAATACCGTGGGTCCATATGTGTAGTATGTGGAGTCCAGAACAACTGCAAACACATTTTTCAAGTGTTCAATTTTATTCATTATTTTCAGATATATCATATATATATATATATATATATATATATATATATATATATATATATATATATATATATATGTTCAAAACTTATTCCCTTGATTTAACATCAATGTACGAAATCGATAACAAAAAAATGTGTTCATGCTGTTTTCGCTGATTCAACGTGAAAAATCAATTGGCAAAGTCTTTTTAAGTAGAAGTAACAAGACCCCGGGTCTGGTAGTTTTAAATGAATGAAAAATAGTATCGTTAAATGAGTCATACATTATCCGGTCAACTGTTTAGACCGTCGTCCTCGTTTAGTCTAAATGGGCTAACCTGAGTTGACAAAACTTTTATGTCTCACACTTATATGGGGGTGAGCATTCTATTACTTTACAGATGTACGACTTTACATTCTCCCCCTTTATAATGGACCGACGTCCTCGCCAGGACCTGGCTAGGACTTGTCCCAGTTTCGTCCCTACCAGATGATTTCTAGAAGTGACCCCACAGTCAGTTTCTAATTGTGTGACACTTAGGTCCGTCTAATAGTAGACTCTGATACCATTCTGTAACGCCCCGAGACCCCGGGTCTGGTAGCACTAAATGAGTAATAAATGATCCGGTCAACTGTTTAGACCGTCGTCCTCGCTTGGTTTAGAAGGATTAATCCGAGTTGACAAGATATTTATGTCTCAAACTTATATTGATTCGAGTATTCTATTACTTTAGAGTTTACAGTAGATGTGGCTGTAACTTTGCAAAACAGAAAATATATAGCAACATCAAAACGAGCTAGAGAAGAGAAACTCAAACAATTACCTTCCATCCTTTTGGAATAACGAACCCAGAATATGTGAAGTCGGTCAAAGCCTCTCGTAAACCGCCTTGAGCCGGTGGCATAAATCTCATCACTTCACTTGCCATATTCCATGAGTATTTCATCTTTTGTAAATCCTTCCAATTCAGCTCAAGTGATTGTTTGTCTTGCGTGATTCCTCTTTGCTCTAGTACATTACAAAAATAGAGTGATATATATTAACAGTTTTTATGCCTTGATATAGGACTAATTAATCATAACAAAGACTAAAAATAATAATAAAATCATTTAATTGATCACTAATTACCATTGAGGACTTCCTGGTAGACATGAGGATATTCTGCAAGAGCTTTGACAATTAAAGTGATAGTGGTACTTGTTGCATCCTGGCTTCCAAGTAAAAATGCTAAAGTATTATCAGCAATTTCCACATCAGTCCAGAACTTGCCTTCATCATCAGGCACCAAAATCATATTCCACATGATGTCATGACTCCACGGCGATTTTCCGGCCTTCAATTGTGTTTTCCTTTCTCTGACGATTTCCAACAGCTTCTCCCTTATGACCCTTGATGCTTTGATTGCTTTATTAAACGGCGTTCCCGGTAGGTTCACCGGCATGCCGTAAATCCCGGCTGCTAAGACATCGAAAGGTTTAGCGATTCCTTCTATGATTTTTGGATCGTCGATGTTCAAGAACAATTTACATGCCGCTGCAAAGGCAAAGTCCTTAGCTAGAGGTAATACTTTGACTTCTTTTTGAGAATCCCATTTGGAATCCAAATGTTTTCGAGCCAATTCATCAACGATCTTAACAGCATCTCCTTGTAAATATTCAGGTTTCAAGAAATCTATAAGAAGCTTTCGAGCCTTGTGGGTAATTTCGGCCACGTCATCAGCCGCATCCAAGTGTGGGAGGATTTTTCTGAGGGTACGAGGAAAAAACATAGTCACTAGCTTGTTCTCGTTTGAAAACAAAAATTTGTTCCCAGCAACTCCACATATAACTGCAGTCTTTTCGCCGACTAATGAAGTTTTGAATACTTGTTGGGAGTATTTTTCCATTCTTTTCTGGAAGAATGTTTCTGGAATCCCTTTACCTCCGAGCATGCCTAATTCAAGGGTTTTCGCCGATAACCGCCAACCCATACTACCAGGAGGGAGATTTGCACCGGGGTGCTTGGAGCTTTTTGACTTGTGAAAAAGAAGGTTTAATGCAATGTAAGAGAGGATTGGAAGGAGAAAAACCCAGACAATAACGAGCTCCATGTTCAAAAAGAAATGTCTGAACTCACACCGTTTAAGGGCTTGAATGTTTCCTTCTTATAGACTAACATTAAGTAGTTGCATCACTTCATAAATATATTTACTTTATTTTTTTTCTTTACTTGGGCTTTGCAAATCACATATGGGGGTAGTTTGAATTTCCCTGAAATTGTTTAATCTTGACAATTTAATGCCCCACCAGAAAAAAAAAATGATAATTTAATAGTCAACCGTTTTCTAGTTTGTGAATCTACGATTGTTCGATTGGAATTAAATATTTTTTTAATTCCATTTCATCATCAGAGTATTTTTGAATGTGAGAGAATGTAATGAATTTTTATTTTAATTGGAATGAATTTTTATCATTTTATTTTCAAAAAAGTATTGATGGAATAGACAGAATGCTTCGATAAAATGAAATATGAAAAATATCTAAATGATAAAAAATCAACCAACACCACCCACCCGCCTTCCCATGTGCCACCTGCCCATCCCACCACATGCAATCCACCACTGCCGCCACAACTGCCGCTTATCCTGTCACGACCCTCATCACAACTATCACCATCCCCTATCATTACCCAACCCACAACCATCATCCCCACCACCACCTCATTATACCAACCATTTCACCAATATGTACCATATACCACCACCTACCTCACCACCATCTTCTTCATCGTCGCCCATAACCTATCCCACCACCAACCTCGGCCACTATCCTCCGCCTTAACCAACTCAATCACCACCGATCTTCATTCGGCCACCACCACCCGCTTCACCATCACCCATCACAGCACACCACACCACTCGTGTCACCACAACAACCGCCATCACCACCATATTGAACTTTACCATCACCCTTCACCGCACACAACACCACTATCATCACTTGAACCACCGCCACCACAACCACTAGTAGCACACACCACTCGTCACAACGGCCGCAGCCACCACCACCACAACCACGGCTATCGCACACCTTACATAATCCGCCGCCACCGCCCGCCACATGCCCCACCACCATGCACCCGCCACACTGATGGGAGTCAACTTTACGTGATTCCGGTGCATTTTCCACCCCCGTTTATCCCACTTTTAGCACATTCTCGGTGTATTTAGACCGTTTTTTGGGTAATATCGTGAGTTTATAGCACGGGAGTAAATCCGTCGCTTTGATGGTTTACTACCTTTTTAGTGATATTAACCCATTCCCGAGCACTTTACCCCCTCGGAATCGTTTGTGTGTCTTGTTCGTTCATGAGATTGTAGGGTCTAGGTGTCACGAGAACCCGGAAGGCGAAGGTTTATGATGATAAGTGTGATCAAGGTGCAAGAATGAGCCAAGAAAGAAGAAAGAATAGGAAAAGGAAGAGAAATAGTTGGTACTCAACAGACTGTTCCGGTTCAGCAGCATTTTTACCTATGATGGAGGCATTTTCTGATCATGACTTCTTCATGAAAGTTGTAGAGAATTCAAAGAGCTTTCTAATGGTTTTGAATCAACCCAATCCGAGCTCGGACGAAGAAGTTATGAAGTTTTTACTGCAGCAGAAAATTACATCATCCCAAACGCACGTTTGGAACCATTTCAAACGTGCGTTTGGGCTCCAAACTCTCTGTTCGTGAAGCCCTTTCTTCAAACGGGCGTTTGGAACGTGGAACTGGCGTTTGGCTGAAGCAAAACGCACGTTTGGGACCTTTCAAACGTGCGTTTGGGGCCATTTTTCTGCACCCTATCTATAAATACCCCCTTTGGACCATGAAGAAGGGGGAGCGAAGGAGGAGTAGTTTAGGGTCATTTTGGGCGTTCTCTCTCATCTTTAGGAGTTAGATTTAGTGCTATATATCATTAGAAAGCTCTTTCAATCCTCCCTTTGATTGTACAACTTAAATCTTCGATCCGTAGCATTTCGATTGTCAAAATTTGATCTTTTCGAGCACGAATTTTCCTCTCTTAAATCTCAATCAAGTAAGTATGTTTGCTTGTTCTTTTGTTGTTATTGCTATGTTTTCTCCATTGTTTGTTGTATAGATTGTATAATGTGTAGCTAATTTCTCTCCATAGTCGAATCATGTGATATGTGATGAAATCACCCTTTGGGTGATGAAATTGGGAGTGGGTAGTGCGTTTTATTGTTGTTTCTTGCATGTTTCACGTTCTAGAACTTGTTATAACGGATTTGGGCTAGATTGATCACCTAGGTCAAAATCATACACATCACTCTTGAGAGTTGTTCGAGAGAGAGGGTGTGGGAAAAGGGTTCTAGGATCGTGATGTAGTCTCGTTTTAGTTGTTAAACCGAGCTCATCAGCGAGGTTACTCGTTTATACGTTTAAGCGGCTCGAGTGCAAAACATGACTTGTTAGGAGAGAGTTGTTCAGACCTTAACATGGCATAAGGTGTTAGAAGAGAGTTGTTTGAGACGCTAGCACCGGGTTTAGGAGTTCGCACCCGTGAGATTGAATGTGAGAGTTCGTTTGTTGTTGCACACTCCCGGTTTTGTCTACCTTAGGGTTGAGATTAGTCATATGGATCATGATTCGGCTATGTCCCTTTCTCCCTCTTTGAACTTAGTAGTTTAATCTCCTTTCTCCCTTTCATGTTTTAGTATAATTGTAATAATAAACAAATCAACCGCTTGTTTGTCTAGACTAAGCTAGAAGTTCACTTTGGTACTCACAAACACACCTTTCTCTGTGGGATCGACCTCGGACTCCTGTAGCTATACTAGCAATCGACCCGGTCCACTGCCGGTTAGAGAGCTTGTTTAGTCACCGTTGTCTTGAGTAATATAAATTTGTTTGGTGAAAATAGAGCTCATCAAAATGGCGCCGTTGCCGGGGAACGGTGTGTGTTATTTGTGATATCTTGTAAGTGAACCGAAGGCTTGGGCCTAGGTTTTGTTTTATTGTTTTCTTGTTGTTTTCTGAGATTTTGCAGTTGTGCTTAAATGGAAGGATTTTTCAATCAATGTTACTCACGAACAACAATACCCTTACCAAACTCAGGCACTGGCGATATTATCAACAACAGTTCATGCCTCATCCTCAATATCAGCAGCAGAGTAACCAAAGTTCATGGGCTTATCAGTGCCCTAGTGCATACCAAAGTCAAAATTATGGTTATTCGAGCTATGAGCCACAACATTATGAGGATTTTCGGTATGATCAGTTCCCTCCATGCCACAAGAAGAATTCACTGACAATCAAATGGAGCGCTTGTCGAATCAATTGCAAGAGTTCGAGAAAGAGTTCAAGAAGGATATGCAAGAGGTCGACAAAAGATTTGACTCCGACATAAGCAATCTTGGAGACCGGATGGGAAATTGCTTGAAGCGATGAGGCACGAGAAAGAGGAAGAGACTTGTGCAATAGAGGTGGTTAAGGAGGATGAGGTGCTCGTTGAAGAAGTTCGGGTTGAGAGTGAGATTGATGATTCGATTCACTATGACGAGGTTTCGAACCGGACATTGATTTGGGGTCATTCATCACACCATCACATTCTATTGAAATATCTAATGATACCTTGGAAGAGTGTGTGGTGAAGCCAACCATTGTTATGGATCGAGCAAGAATTCTTTGGTGATGAAACCCTCTCAGGATCAAGAAGAAGCGCAAGATTTTGAGATGGAAGCGGCGCAATTGTTGTCTACTACACCACCTTCCCATGATGTGCAAAATGATGAATTGACAGAGAGTGTGGTGGATTCGATTATGTTGTTGATTTTGTGGAGATAGAGCCGAAAGAGAAAGCGGGATCGCCCATTTCACCATCACTCCCGATTGAAGTGTATAATGATGCAATTTTGGAGTGTGTGATGAAATCACATGAGCTTGGTATGACATCCGTGGTAGAGCTACCGGAAGAGTTGGAGATTATTAGCATGCGGTCCCGGACTACTACACTCTTCCACAATGTGTTGAGGAGTATTATTCGATCGAGTTTGTGTACTCCCCGGTAGATGAAACTCACAAGATTCTTGAAAATGGACGACTACCATGGGATGGCAACTTCAAGAAGAAGAAGATAAAAGACTTTGAAAGGAAGGGACTCCCGAGTTGGCAAGAGGTGGCCTCGAGAGCCATGCGAGGTAAGTTCCTTGTGAACTCGTTTTTCCCTATGCTTGCTATTTTTGTTCTTATGAAGTTGTTGATCTTTTTGAGTTCGGATTTCGGTTGATAGTTTTTTGGTGATTTTTGATTGAATTAAAAATGTTGTCTTGAGTTGGTTTGAGTCCTTTATGGTTTGAGTCCGTTTTGGTGCCACTTGGTCGAGCCAACGACGTAAAACAAAGGCGCTTTGTGGGAGGCAACCCACCTTTTTGGTAATAATTTTGTCTTTGAAGTGGTTTTTGGGTGCAAGAGGGGAGAGTTTTGTCTCACAAGAGAGTTTGGGGTGAGATTTTCTTTTGATTCTTGCTCCTGTGCGTGTAGCGGGGATGTTTTATGTGAGCCTCTGTGGCCTTATTTTATGCGTGGATGCTCTGTGTTTCTTTTGATTATCTTTACATCCAGTGCACTTCCCGTCTAGTATGGTTGATATGCTTTGATACCTTGATTATGGCATGGCTTCTATTTTTATATATCTCGTATATATCACCATCTTTTGGCACGTGGATTTTTTCCCGTGCATGTGTTTGCCTTGTTTTCTGTCTACATGGTGTTCAGGTACTCGAGATGGAGCTTACTAGAAGATGCCACGTGAGCTAAAGTGCGCCTTTCTGCCGGGTTTTGGTCAAACAGCTAAGTCTTTTTACTCTTTTTATCTCTCACACACTGAGGACAGTGTTTCGTTTAAGTGTGGGGTGGGAGACTTAGCTGTTTTCTTGTTTTCGTTGTTAAATGTGCTATAAATGTGGTATGCTTAGCCTATGATCGGGCTCGAGTCGATTTTTGGGTAATTTTTAAAATTTTTCACGGGTCTTAACACCGTGTTGTATGTGTTATTTTCACATTTGAGTGGTGATCACCTTAGTGGGGATCCCGAACATGTACATTGTGGTTTGATATTATCTTGAGAATGGAGTCTTATTAATTTCACTTAAAGCTACACTTTGTGCACAATTTGATTGCTACCACCTCTCATATCACTAGCCTTGAGGCGAAATGTCATAGGTTTACCTAAGTAGGAAATGGGATGACGGTTTTGGCGTTCTCTTTGACCAACCAAAGCCAAATAAGCCTTACCCGAACATTAGACCTTCGTAGCCCCTCTCGGCCTTGTGAGAATGGTCGACCACCATTCGTTTTATAGCCGTTTTGTTACTTAGTGAAACCTACCTTGAGCTTTATTTATGGTCACATTCCCTTCATTCATACCCTACGAGTGGACTTAGTCTTTTGTTAGGCCGGACTTGCTCGAGGCAAGTGTGGGGTGGGGGAAATGATGTCTTGTGATGGGTTGGTGTTTTCTTGGTTTGGAGCTATAAGGAGAAGAGGAGCTAAGTTGGCCCTAACGTTTGGGTTGGCCTAAAGAGAAAAGAAAAAGCTGTGAAATTCTTCATTTTCTCTTCAAAAAAAAAAAAAAAAAGAGAACTCAATCAATCAAAGTTCAAAATAAATTAGAAAGTTCTCAACGAATAAGAGTTTGGAGTTTATAAAATAAAGGGTTGGAATCAAAGTAATGAGCTCAAAAGTTATACTTATGATGTTGGAGTTGGGATAGTGAGATAGGTGCTAATGTATTCGACCTCGCCTTATGAAACTTGAAACATAGTTGAATTAGGCAATGAGTTCGGGTATGTTAGCATTCTATGGTTCCCAAGGTGCTAAAAATAATCAAAAGGAGTTTGGATGGTTTGTATAGTAGAGATGAAGTGGTACACTTGTTGATTAGGTTCACTCGCATTTCTTTTTTCTCCATTCCCAAAATATCCTATTCGATTAACGGAATCACCCTAGCCTAACATTATAACCCTTCAAGTCCTCGCTTCGATCGTGTCCAAACTTAGTGACCTTGATTAGTGGAGAGGCTAGTGATTATGAGACGGTTGGTAGGCGTTTGGTTGGGATTCAAGCCCCGACAATCATTTTGAGCACTTGGTTTTAGCTTGGCACCACACACACTCCATTTTCTTGATAATGTTGCACCAATGTGTATATGTTCGTGTTTCTTACTTTGTGGTTACCTTGAGAGTGTGAGTAGTAGCACCTACATCATAAAGTTGAATCCCTTGGTTTGTTTTAAAACGCCTATTTTACTCGAGGACGAGCAAAGGCTAAGTGTGGGGTGGTTGATGGGAGTCAACTTTACGTGATTCCGGTGCATTTTCCACCCCCGTTTATCCCACTTTTAGCACATTCTCGGTGTATTTAGACCGTTTTTGGGTAATATCGTGAGTTTATAGCACGGGAGTAAATCCGTCGCTTTGATGGTTTACTACCTCTTTTAGTGATATTAACCCATTCCCGAGCACTTTTACCCTCCGGAATCGTTTGTGTGTCTTGTTCGCTCATGAGATTGTAGGGTCTAGGTGTCACGAGAACCCGGAAGGCGAAGGTTTATGATGATAAGTGTGATCAAGGTGCAAGAATGAGCCAAGAAAGAAGAAAGAATAGGAAAAGGAAGAGAAATAGTTGGTACTCAACAGACTGTTCCGGTTCAGCAGCATTTTTACCTATGATGGAGGCATTTTCTGATCATGACTTCTTCATGAAAGTTGTAGAGAATTCAAAGAGCTTTCCAATGGTTTTTGAATCAACCCAATCGAGCTCGGACGAAGAAGTTATGAAGTTTTTACTGCAGCAGAAAATTACATCATCCCAAACGCACGTTTGGAACCATTTCAAACGTGCGTTTGGGCTCCAAACTCTCTGTTCGTGAAGCCCTTTCTTCAAACGGGCGTTTGGAACGTGGAACTGGCGTTTGGCTGAAGCAAAACGCACGTTTGGGACCTTTCAAACGTGCGTTTGGGGCCATTTTCTGCACCTATCTATAAATACCCCCTTTGGACCATGAAGAAGGGAGCGCGAAGGAGGAGTAGTTTAGGGTCATTTTGGGCGTTCTCTCTCATCTTTAGGAGTTAGATTTAGTGCTATATATCATTAGAAAGCTCTTTCAATCCTCCCTTTGATTGTACAACTTAAATCTTCGATCCGTAGCATTTCGATTGTCAAAATTTGATCTTTTCGGAGCACGAATTTTCCCTCTCTTAAATCTCAATCAAGTAAGTATGTTTGCTTGTTCTTTTGTTGTTATTGCTATGTTTTTCTCCATTGTTTGTTGTATAGATTGTATAATGTGTAGCTAATTTCTCTCCATAGTCGAATCATGTGATATGTGATGAAATCACCCTTGGGGTGATGAAATTGGGAGTGGGTAGTGCGTTTTATTGTTGTTTCTTGCATGTTTCACGTTCTAGAACTTGTTATAACGGATTTGGGCTAGATTGATCACCTAGGTCAAAATCATACACATCACTCTTGAGAGTTGTTCGAGAGAGAGGGTGTGGGAAAAGGGTTCTAGGATCGTGATGTAGTCTCGTTTTAGTTGTTAAACCGAGCTCATCGCGAGGTTACTCGTTTATACGTTTAAGCGGCTCGAGTGCAAAACATGACTTGTTAGGAGAGAAGTTGTTCAGACCTTAACATGGCATAAGGTGTTAGAAGAGAGTTGTTCAGACGCTAGCACCGGGTTTAGGAGTTCGCACCCGTGAGATTGAATGTGAGAGTTCGTTTGTTGTTGCACACTCCCGGTTTTGTCTACCTTAGGGTTGAGATTAGTCATATGGATCATGGTTCGGCTATGTCCCTTTCTCCTCTTTGAACTTAGTAGTTTAATCTCCTTTCTCCCTTTCATGTTTTAGTATAATTGTAATAATAAACAAATCAACCGCTTGTTTGTCTAGACTAAGCTAGAAGTTCACTTTGGTACTCACAAACACACCTTTCTCTGTGGGATCGACCTCGGACTCCTGTAGCTATACTAGCAATCGACCCGGTCTACTGCCGGTTAGAGAGCTTGTTTAGTCACCGTTGTCTTGAGTAATATAAATTTGTTTGGTGAAAATAGAGCTCATCACACACTCATCATCACGCATATCAATCAATCACCGTGTCACTTGGCACATGATATAGAACCTCACACATTTCATTCAATTGCGTTTGAAACATAAGAATTGAATCACATCATTACATTCCATTGTATTTCATTTCATCAGTTTGATTCTATTGCGTTAAATTTCAGCAATCCAAACGCACCATTAGTATCACATCTGAAAAAAACAATTGGTATAGCTACTTCCATGCATACAAAAAGTTTTTATATCTTTAATTGCTATATAGATTTAACATAATTAAAAATATAAAAGTGTATAGTGTATTTGTTGTGACATAACGATTGTGATAATAACAACATCGTAAATCAATTCCCATCCCGGTCATTAAATATACATTTCTATACTATAAAATTTAAAGCATATATAATTGTTGAGAAAATTTTATAATACAAACGTTTTATGAATGTTAAGTGATATATATTACAATCATTCATTTCTAACCTGACCTCACACACGATAAAAGTGTATTACATTAAAGAGAGTAAAAATGAGAGGCTCCAATGTGTGCGATTTGGTATTAGTTTAAAATTCGGGTACTATTTAAATTTTTTAATCCTGTTCCCATCACTAGGTTTAAAAAAAAAAGGTTAAAGGTTGTGAATGACAGTTTTAATCTAAAATTGTTGAGAAGGACATTTACTACAATTGTTACTATATTTTTGTATATGTGTTACTGCATTTGTCCTTCTCAACCATTTTTGTATCTTATCTTGTCGTTCTGGCATCTGGCTCCAATAAAAAAACATAAAGGAAAGGAGCCAATCAATTTTTTATTTTTTTTTTGTTTTGAGGAAGAACCGATCTTTTTTTTTTTATAATTTTTTTGCAAAAAAGAACCGATCATTTCCAGCAAATTAAGGATTTACAATCATATATAATAGTGGGAATTAAAAAACAAAATTCACATGGCGCATAATATTCAAATAGTTGTATGTAACATACAGCAATTTAAGTCGTATCTGCGTGGGTAACATGGGAAATAAACTATTTGTGAATCTAGCTGGATAATCAATTAATCGAGTCATCATCCCAGGGTATTTAGATTCATAATATGATGTTAAGCAAGTACCCTGGGCTATTTTGCTTTGGCGAGGTATTTCCAGACTGTGACTAATCCTTCATGGTACTGTCGGACAACAACAGACTAATTCCAAACTGAGACTAATCTCTGAACAAAATTTAGTAAGGATGAACTTAGAATGTGCCACGTCTCAACCTTCTATTGCATTGAACTGCATCCACAAGGGCTCGAACTCGAGTTCTTACTTAAGCGATCGGAGTCCCTTCCGCTCCGATCAATATTTGTTGGAAGTACACTAGGCTATTTCTCATAAAAACACTTGCATCAGACGATTTTAACGAATTATTTCTTTTACGGTTTGAAATACATATTTTTTGAATTTATAGAATCTATATTTAATGTCAAATGCATTAGATTCTCAATTTTGCAATTAACGGTAGATATTATAAAAAGTTTACAGAATCTAAATAAGTGCACTAGGTGTTAATGAAATTATTCAAAATATGTATTTTACGGTAAAAAAAAAAGTATCTACTGCAACGTTATTTTGGGTATATCTAAATAATTTACGATAATTCATGCAAGTCTTTCTCAAGTAAAACGGCAATTCGGTTACATTCGATTCTGTTAATAAATGCTACGGTTTGGTTTCGGTTTTCAAAATGGAAAAACTTGAATTTTCGGTTCGGTTACGGTTAGTGCTGTAAATTATCCGAAAACCGAACCGTTTATATCCGAACCGAATCCGAACCAAAACAAAATAGAATAAACCAAACCGTGTATAACCATATAATGAATCAAACTGTTGTAATTGTATAATTTGGATGAAATTTAGTTATTTCGGTTTGGTTTTTCGGTTAATCAACCAGTTATTTAGGTTCGGTTCAATTCGGTTATCTCTAATTATTTACTTTTGATTTTATTTCGGTTTTTCGGTTAACCGACAGAACCGAACCGATTATTTCGGTTCGGTTTTTCTTTTACAAACGGTTCGAAGCGGTTGGATTTTGATTAATCGAACATTTTGATTCGGTTTGATTCGACATTATTACATGATCCGAACCAAACCGCGAACACCCCTCGACTAATCATTTTCTTTTTTATCAAACGACCAATCATTTTCGACGCAGGATTTACAATCATGAAGAATAGTGGGAAATAATTAAAAAAAAAAATATTCATAACTTTGAAACAGTTGTATTTAACGTACAGTAATCTAAGTCGTATATGCAAGGCAAACATGGGAAATAAACTATGGTATTTCTGAATCTAGCTGGCTAATCAATTAACCAGGTCATCATCCCGGGTTGACTTCATATTCGTAATATGATGTTAAACAAGTGTACTATGGTATTTCCCATAAGAAAAGGAAAAAAAAAAAATAAAACAGAGATTTGTACCAAAACAAAAAATGGGAAATTAGGGATAAAGACACAATCTGAAATATTTTTAAGTAACATGACAACTACATATTTTTTATAGGGAGAAGGACAACTGCATAATTTTTATAGCGAAAAGGACAAATGGTAAATGACGATACCGAATATCGCACCTCCACGTGGCGTCACGAGATAGTCCTCCTGAAACGAGAATAAGTGATAGCCCAAGGGTCGAGTTACGAGTTGAGACATCGACAACCGACATGATCGAGAACCGAGGCGATGGGCCTCACAGGTTGGTCCCCACAATACGAACAAACGTCCACATGCGGTCGGTTCCCGACTCGGGAATACGACGATCGACTCTAAGCGATGTAGTATAGGGTCCCGAGCTCGACTAACGCAAGTCGATTAAGTCGGCCTCGAGGACGAGAGTCCGCACCGGTGAAGAGGCCCATTATCCATAGGATAACTAGAGGCGATGGGCAAAGCCCATATAAGCTAGTAAAAGCCCAAAGTGGCTAATACGGTATTTTACCCAAACCGACATGGTTTAGGGTTAGGGTAATGAACTCCCTATAAATATACACTTCCGGGAACTACGTGTGACTTGATTCCGGAACATACTTGAGATACGTAGGCAACCTGAGAGAGACTCTCGTGCTCGATCTAAAATCATCCCCAAAACCATCATTGATTCAATCATCCCTAGATTAAACGGTCCGGATTTATTCATGGCGAAATCCAAAGATCGCCATTGGCGCTAGAAGGAGGGCTTTCTATTGGTGATGGATCAAGGAGTGATGGTGGTCAAGTTAATGGCAGAAACATGCCAGAAACGCTGTCAGATCCGAGCTTATTTCCGGAGTTTCAACCGTCGGAACAAGATTTCCACCGGTCAGATCCGAGCTTATTACCGGAGTTTCAACCGTTGGAACAAGAATTCCACCGGTCATATTGAACAAGAAGGAGGGGTGAACAAACACTCCAAATTTCGTGCCGATCGGAGTCCGTTTAGATACCCGATCGTTGCCGGAAAGATCTTCTTTGTATCACCAAAAACGCAGCGAGATCGGGCGGCTATTTTATGGAGTTTCAACCGTTGGAACAAGAATTCCACTGGTCAGAATGAAGAAGAAGGGGGTAAAGAAGCCCTCAAAATTTTAGGCCGATCGAGTTCGTTTAATCGCCCGATCGTCGCAAAGAAGTTCTTTCTTTGTATCAAAACGCAGCAGAACCCTAATCGCCAGATTTGTGTCGGCGGCCTGTTACCAACAATTCAACCGTTGGAATGCAAATTCCTCCTGTCATATTAAATAATACAGAGAGAATAACAATATGTAAAAATTTCATGCCGATCGGAGGAATTTTCGATTCCAGATCATCGCCTAAAAGTTGCAGTTACGTACAAAAAAGCAGAAAAACCCTAATCTGCAGGTTCCAAGTCGGCTGAATATTCCTGACAATTGAACCGTCGGAACAAGATTTCCACCGGTCAGATTCGATAATTATCAGGACCGAACAAGCCCTAAAAATTTTAGGCCGATCGGAGTTCGTTTGATTTCTCGATCGTGGCAAAGAAGTTACTGCAGGCACCAAAAACGCAGCATGATTCTGGACAGCAGCTGCCAATTCGGCGGCTTATTCCCGGAGATTTAGCCGTCGAAAGAACAATTCCACCGGTCACATCGAAGAAAAGTGAGGGAAGAACGATCCCTCCAAATTTCGTGCCGATCGGAATCCATTTCGAGGTCTGATTGCCACCGGAAAGACACTGCTGTGGTGCCCGAGAAAGCAACGAATTATCTACCGTATCTAGCTATCCACGAAGCGAGTTCTCGAGCTCCAAGGATCGAGCCGAGCTCTTTAGCTCTCCAGGTTCTTAAAATCGTTATTTGAAATTCTTATACACTTTGTAAGCCTTTATTATATGTGTAATGTTTTTTTTATCACAATTACATTGCACCACAAAGACTCGAGATATCGAGCACCGGCATTCGAGCTTTACGGACTCGTCTTGCCCTAAGTCCGAGATCGACTCGGCATCATATTTTGGAACTCTCCTAGCCGAGCGTGGCGGGATGAGCCATCTTCTTTCGGAACTCACCCAACCGAACTGGCGGGTCAAGCTATATTATTTTGGAACTCACCCTACCGAGCGTGGCGGGTCGAGCTATATTATTTTGGAACTCACCCTACCGAACTGGCGGGTCGAGCTATCTTATTTTGGAACTCACCCTACCGAACTGGCGGGTTGAGCTATTTTATTTTGGAACTCACCCTACCGAATTGGAGGGTCGAGCTATCTTATTTTGGAACTCATCCAACCGAACTGGGGGGTCGAGCTACCTTATTTTGGAACTCACCCTACCGAACTGGAGGGTCGAGCTATATTATTTTGGAACTCATCCTACTGAACTGGCGGGTCGAGCTTCCTTATTTTGGAACTCACCCTACCGAACTGGTGGGTCAAGCTATATCATTTTCGAACTCACCCTACCGAACTGGAGGGTCGAGCTATCTTATCTACGAATCCTCGACATGTTGAAGTCTGAATAAAATAGTGAATAAAGCCAAGTCAATGAAAGTGCTTATATCACTCCAAATCTGCCGATAAGCCACGATGCGAGGCAGTTGGAAGATCCCACGATGGATACCTTATTCGACCAGTTCATAAGCACCACGAAGTGCGACAGTCGAATAAGGAGTTATTTAATTCGACCAGTTCATAAGCCCGACGAGGCACGACAGTCGAATCGAGCTCCGACCAAATAGCCAAGTCAAGCCCATGAGGCAATACAAAGCTAGGTCGACTCATATTCAAGTGTACCATGAGTCATGCACTCATACTACACTTGAGGGGCAAGGAATTAAGTCCAAAGGACTACACCCTGAGCAAATATTCAACAACGAGTAGAAATCCGCAAGTCGGACATCTCAAGATCTGACCAAATGCAAAGTTAGCCTAATGGGCGACGAATGCAAAGGCATAGAGGCGGTTCGCAGGTCGGGCCAAAGGTCCAAGCTAAAAGCCGAACGATCCCAAGAGGCTAACGAGGCTAAAGCAAAGGACGGTTCGCATGGTCGGGCCAAATGTCCCGCCGAAAGCCGAATGAGCCTAAAAGGCGAAAAAGGTCCGGACAAAGGACGGTTCGCATAGTCGGGGCCCCTGTCGATCGAAAGTCGAATGAGCCCAAAGGGCAAAGGCCTGGACAAAGGGACGGTTCGCATAGTCGGACCACCTGTCCCAACCGAGCCAAACGAGCCCAAAGGCGAAAAAGGCCAAGGTCGTGAGAGGCGATTCACAAATCGAATTAAAACGCTCGGCGGAAGTCGAATAAGTCTATGAGACAAAAAGGCTAAGGCAAGCGGGCCGATCACAAGTGCAATAAGAACCAGAGGTTCATAATACACTTGGGGGCAACACGATATCGATAAAGCAAAAGCTTAACAGAGCCAATCGACAAGCGAAGAGCTAAAAAACATCGACACGTGAAAGAAGAGGAAATAAAATACTGTAAAAATTGAAGCAAAATAAAGCTCGGCATCGTATTTGGAGCTCACCGATGAGCGCATATTTAATAAGTCTGAGTTCGACTCGGCATCTCATCTTAATACTATCTTATTTTGTAACTCTCCTAGCCGAGCGTGGCGGGATGAGCCTCCTTATTTCGGGAACTCTCCCCACGTCGGGATCGACCTATCTTATCTTGGAACTCTCTTAGCCGAGCATGGCGGGACGAGCATTCTTATTTCGGGAGCTATCCCCACGGTTATTGTGACTTTTTGACTAGTATCTTACGTGTCTCGAGAATCCACTCCCCAAAGAATCTACTCAACGGTCTTTCGGGACCCGCAAGTCGGACTCCTACAGTGTCGACATCCAACGTCTATAAGTCCTAATGTGACGAAAATGCAATGGCATCGAAGTCCGAGTCGACAGCGACGTAATCTGACTCCTAAAGGGGAGGATTTACTAGGGCATCGAGGTCGGGCAACATAATCATTTCAATCGACAGCCACTAAAGCTAAAAGTTCCATGGAACCAAAAAGCGAAGGCATCGAGTTCAGATCATGTCCAAATTTCTCGGCAGTCATGTGTCATGAGTCATGAACGACAAAGAAACACCACGACGCCGAGATCCGGAGCGACATCCACGCATTACCAGTCTTTTAGACAGTAATTACTAGGACATCGTAGCCGGAAATATATATCGACAGCCGAAAGGGCATCGATTTCGACAAACGAAAAGAGACAGCCAGGGGCATCTCCTCTACTACGCAACAACAAAGAAAAGTCCAAAAAATGCTAAGGCAAGGAAGATAATTGCGTGAATTCGGTGGAAGGCCCTACCAGGCTCTTAAAGCTCTCCCATTGGGTTCTTCTCTAGGTCGAACAGACGGTCGATGATTCCTCGACATTGGCATGCCGACAATGAGGAAATACTATGCCTAAGTATAGGATAAGTTAAGTCCACAAGTCGGACAATACTAAAATCGATCTGACCAAGGCTTATTTTCTAACAATGTCAAGGCCCTTTCATCCGACGGGACAAAAGGTCAAGGCAAATAAGCTAAGTCCGCTGATCGGATAATGCTCAACTATATAATAAAGTCAAGGCATTTCAACGTCCGACGGGATAGGAATGTCAAGGATTAAATAGTAAGTCCACAGGGCCGATTTAAATTCTGAGCATTGGATGACGGTGGCCGAGATACACCTTTGACAGATCAGACCTGACCTCAAGAGCTCAGATAGATCTGGGGGGCTTATGACGATACCGAATATCGCACCTCCACGTGGCGCCACGAGATAGTCCTCCTGAAACGAGAATAAGTGATAGCCCAAGGGTCGAGTTACGAGTTGAGACATCGACAACCGACATGATCAGAGAACCGAGACGATGGGCCTCACAGTTGGTCCCCACAATACGAACAAACGTCCACATGCAGGTCGGTTCCCGACTCGGGAATACGACGATCGACTCTAAGCGATTGTAGGATAAGTGGTCCCGAGCTCGACTAACGCCAAGTCGATTAAGTCGGCCTCGAGGACGAGTCCGCACCGGTGAAGAGGCCCATTATCCATAGGATAACTAGGCGAGTGGGCAAAGCCCATATAAGCTAGTAAAAGCCCAAAGGGCTAATACGGTATTTTACCCAAACCGACATGGTTTAGGGTTAGGGGTAATGAACTCCTATAAATATACACTTCCAGGGAACTACGTGTGACTTGATTCCCTGGAACATAACAGATATCGTAGGCAACCCGAGAGAGACTCTCAGGCTCGAGTCTAAAATCATCCCCAAAACCATCATTGATTCAATCATCCCTAGATTAAAGCGGCCGGATTTATTCATAGACGAAATCCAGCATCGTCAGTGAATCCCGAAAATCAGTGAATCTCGAAATTAATGAATTTCTCATAAGAAAAGAAAAAAAATGAAGACAGAGATTTGTACCAAAACAAAAATAATAAAAATGGTAAGCGCCCCATGATGACACGTTTGTAATCGCCCGATGCATTTACTAGCAAAACCGGATTAGAAGTTGTGGGTCGTTGTGATTGGGCTTCTTTGCCCCATGATGTTCTCGCAGCTTGTACTGTGGATATGATGTCATCACATCCTTCTATTCTGTTAGTTTAATGGGCCAAAGCCCAAATTTGTTATATTGTCTTCCCACATTGGAAAATTTGTAAGAAGGTGCCGACTTAAGTTGATATATAATTAGCTCTTGGCTATTTATTTTGATGTAATAATTAAGATAAACTCTTAATTGTGTTACGTCTTTTGTCTTAGGGTTAATGAAAGTGGTATCTTTTGTATTCCTAATCTATAGTAATATATCCTGTTTCGCCCGTGGATGTATGTTACATTGACCGAACCACGTTAAATTTGGTGTATTGTCTTTTTCTTTCAGTTTGTTATTTTGTGTTAACGTCGTTAAGGGCTTTCGCTCAAATTGTTATTCCTAACAAACTGGTATCAGAGCCGAGGTTTTTCCGTGGTGGTTTTACAAGCTTTTGAAAATTAGCCGATGATGACAAGATATTCAAGTATTTTTTTGAAAAATTTGACAAGAAACGTCAACTTCCGGATGTGGCAGTTGAAGATGGAGGTCATGCTGATTAAGGAGGGATTCGATATTACGCTACTTGGGAAGGAGAAAAAGATAGAGAATATGCCAGATGAGGAATTTGCTGGTTTCGACAAGAAAGTCATGTCAGGTACCATATTATGTCTTTCAGATGAGGTTTAAGAGAAGTAGTCACTGAGGTTACTGTCAAGGATTTGTGGGAAAATTAAAATCCTTATATATGATGAAAATCGTGGAGAATAAGTTTTATTTAAAGAAGAGTTTGTATAAGTTTCGTATGTCTAAAAAGTCATCTATATTATTTCATTTGGATAAATTTGATTCCCTGCTTATGGATTTGAGAAATATTGATGCCAAGATTGATGATGAGGTTCAGGCCCAGTTGTTATTGTGTTCGCTTCCTAATCCTTTAAGCATTTTAGAGAAACAACACTTTATGGAAGGAATACAATTTTTTACAATGAAATTAAGTCTATTTTGAAATCTAAAGACCAGTTTGATCAAGATATAATCGGGAAAGTAGTAGTCATGCCCGACGCGTCTTTGGTAGGTCAAAGGCGAGATCAAATAAGACGTATGCAGATAGTGAAAATTTTATTTTGAATCCAAGACATAAAAATTAAATATGCTATTATTTTAAAAAGATTGGGCATATAAAATCAGATTGTTTTTTACTTAAGAACAAAGAAAAACATGAACAAAAGAAAGAGTGTGGTAAAGAGACTACTCAAGCCAATATTGTTAAAGATGAGAGTGATGGAGAGATCTTCTTTATTGATGATAAATTAAGGTTTGTTGATGAATGAATCTTGGATTCTGGTTGCACGTATCTTATATGTCCTAATAGGGACTGGTTTTCCATGTATGATTCAGCTCAAGGTGGAGATGTTTTGATGGGCAACGGCGCAGTTTGCAAGGTTGTTGGTACTGGTAAGAACACTTAAGCATGTGAGACATGTTCCGGATTTGAAAAAAATCGCATCTCTTTGGGCGTACTTGTGACACTTGGATTTAGGTAAACCGTTGAAGGTGGTATTCGGAAATTAATTAAGAGTGCTCTGGTTGTTATGAAATCTTTCAGGTCTGGTGGTTTGTATATTTTGCGGGGATCCACAGTTCTTGTGAGGAACATTTTGTTGTTTTGATGATGGTCATACTAGATGTTATAGCAAGCCTGAAATAAGTCTAAATGTGATAGTAATGTTTGTATAAGATTTTACTTTGAGTCTGACATTTTGTATAAGTTTAGTCAGACAAGCACTGTACTAGACTGGTAGGACAACTTAGTATAATGAAGACCAGTGGACTAGCTGAGTGAAGACAGCCAAGTACCAGCACAGTGAACTGAAGATTTTTATGGAAAGACTTATAGCCAGGAGAGGCTGTGACGACCTTGGATAAGTCTAAGATATACATTACAAGTGATGGATCTTAATTTTTTTTATACAATATGGTGTAAACTGATCTCACACAAAATAAGGATCAGTGAGTGAAGCTCTATCAGTTAAGAAACACAAATGGAAGCAGCAGACTGATAGCAGCCCGGTGACCAGCAGATAAGTAAAGTAGTCACTGGACCGGCTAAGCAACAAACGAGTGAAGCAACAACAAAGTCAAGTATACTGTCTACACCCAATTTAGAATGTGGAAAATATGGAAATCAAGCAAATAATGCAGAATCAATCAAGGACAGATTTTTTGAAGAACGTTTGAAGAAAATCCGTATCACTGAAATCAAGGAGAATGAAATCAAGGAAGAATCAGGATTATTCTCCGCATTAAATAGCCAACGGACCGAAATTCAAAATCAAGAAATCTTGGCTATAAATAGAAGGCATTGACAGACAAAGAAATATACATATGATACGATTGATCATCAAAAACTCTAAGTGCTGATACTCTGTCAAATTCTCTAGACTTCATCTTGATCTACATTGTTTAATCCAGAAAAGATCAAAGCTTCAAATCCACATCAAGTACTGAGATTGATCAAGTCTTGTGAATTCAATTCACATCTGTTTACAGCAATTGAATCAGATTGTCTGAGAAGGAATTGCAACATTGTGTGATAGTCTTTGAAGGATTTGTTCTCGAGAGAGTAGTGTGTTGAAGACTGAGTCACTGAAGCTTTTGTATCGAGGGAGTGATATTCTTGAGATATATTGTGAAGCTTGTGTTGCCAAGGACAATCATACTATTGTATTGGTGAAATACAATAGTGAATTCCTCCAATCATCACAGGGGAAGAGTGGATTAAGGGATTACACCACCTTGAACCACTATAAACTTTATGCTATTTACTTACAACATTTACTTTATGCATTTACATTATGTATTTTATTTTACATATGTGTGATTGCTTAAGTGTTTTGAGAATACGTTTAGAAGGGTATAATTTCCACTGCACAAAAGCTTTTCATCTACTTTCAAAAAAAAAAGCTTTTCATCTAGAAAAAGTTTTTGAACTCCCAATATAGTCATTCACCTCCCCCCTATCTGACTATATTTCACCCTTCTCTGGGACCAATAATTGGTCTCGGAGCAGTGTTCTTTGTATCAGAACCTGTTCTGATTTGATTTTTGGTAACAATGAGATCTTTTTTAAAGTATTTTCAAAAGCTTTCAAGTAGAATTAATATTCACAATCTTATTATGGAGTCCACAAACATTATGTCCAAAATTCCTGTTTTTGATGTTAATAATTTTGATGAATACAAAATAAGAATGTTGTCTCATCCTGCAGCAACTCATGAGGAGATGCTGGATGTGATCAATGATGGTCCTATCAAAATCATGACTTTACAGATTACTGGTCCAAATCAAGGGAAATCCATTGAAAAACCAAAGAAGAATTGGACCAAAGATGACAAAAGAAGAGAAAATCTAGATTTTGTTGCCAAAGACATGATCATGAAGACTCTGGACAATTATATGTTCATGAGGGTCAAAGATTGCAAAACTGAAAAAGAAATATGGGACAAATTGGTGCTTGTAAATTAAGGGTTAGAGGCAATTAAAGAGAACAAATTAACTGTTGCAAAGCAGAAATTTGAAAACTTCAAGATGAAGACCGGTGAATCCATTGATCAAATGGACAATAGATTTTTAAGCATCATCAGTGAACTAAAACAACTGGGACATAACTATCCACAGATAGAAGTGTGCTTGAAGATCGTGAGAAGCTTGCTAGAAAGATGGTGAATCATAACTTCTGTACTTAAAAGGCACAATGGATCTTGCCAAAACTGACACCTTAACACTAATGACACAACCGAAAGCTCATGAATTTGTGCTAAACAATGAGAATAGTGCACCAGCAGAGCCACACATGGCTAGTGCATTGGTGGTAGCCCAGAAAAGTAAAGCAGCCGACTCAACCAGCAAAAAGACTCAAGAATTGAAAGAGCAGATTACCCTACTCATTAAGAGATTTAACAGATTCAAGAAAAGGCAGTACAAAGGGAGTTCTTCATCCATAAACAAGACTCCATCTAGCAAAGATTTCAAGCAGAAAGATGATGAACTTAGATGCTTCACCTGCAAGAAGAATGGACACTTCAAAGCTGATTGTCCATATGAGAAAGACAAAGATGTTGAAAAGAAAATATACAAGTCATCAGATAAAAGGAAGAGCAAATAGGCATTAATGGATGAAACAAGCAGTGAAGACAGTGAAACATCAGAGTCGTCTGAAAGTGACTCAGATGCCAGCAAAGACACCAGCTCAGACAAGGATAAGGCATGTTTGTGTCTAATGGCAAAAGAAGTTGAAGAAACAGAGGTACTATCTAGTGCATCCTTATCTAATGCATCTACATTTGATATTGCACAATCTACCATTTTCCCTCTAGATTCCACAAATTTGATTCAAAACTCCATGAGTATATTTGAAGAAATTCAATCAAATCATAAAATTCTGGAACAAGAATGTAAGAATCTAAGAAAGGAAAATATGAGACTAAAAAGAGATCTGGATATGCAAAAACTCACTTAACAAGTAAGGAAGTTAACTTAGCTGTTCAAGAAACAACAGATGGTCAAACATCTGATGTTGACAATCAGCAAACCTCACCAACAATGGTCAACACAAGAATGTATGAAAGACCAAAAATGGTCCTAAATTCAGAAAAGGACAGACCGTTGTGTCATCAACTCATCCTGGACTAGTGAAGGCACAGACTAGTACAATGAAAAAGCAAAGCAAATAATCTTACCAGCCTACTAAAGGCAAGGGCATACTGAAAGGTAATGGTGGACTTTACCCTTGAGAAGATGATTGGAATGATCCACCCCCAATCTACAAAATTAGACCAATTCATAAACAATCTTATGGATTTAAAAGATACCAGAATAAGAATGGCCCTGGATACAAAAGACAACATGAGAATATGTCACCTCATGTATATTGGAGAGTGAAACAAGATGCTGGAATGTCAAAAAGCAAGAAAGTGTATCAGAATACTTTTAGTAAATCTATTAGAAGCTATTCTGCCATGCCTTATATGTATGAAGCTGATTATTTCAACCCCTAAGAAGAAGATCCTTTGGATATACACTTGGAGTATGAGGCATGACTACTAACAGGTATGGACCCAAACAGTGTTGGGTACCTAAAAATATCTAATCTATTTTCTAGGATGTCTAGTACATAGACAGTGGCTGTTCCAGACACATGACTGGCAGTAAAGGATGGTTGACTGAATTCAATGCTTTTGATGGACCCAAAGTCACCTTTGGAGGCAAAGAAAACCCTAGCAATATTAAGGGGGAAGGCACAATGTTACAGAACAACTTGAAGATTCAGAATGTAGCTTATGTCAAAGGATTGAACTTCAATCTACTAAGCATAAGACAATTCTGTGACAAATGCTACAATGTGCATTTCAGCAAAGAAGGATGCAAGGTGATTCATAAACAAACCAATCTTTTGTTATCTTGGCAGAAAGAGAGAAGACAACATGTATGTTGTGGATTGGAAGACAGCAAAAGTAGAGACCTGTTTGCTTGTCAAGAACAAACAATCACCTAGCTAGATATGGCACAGAAGAATCACACAGCTGAATTTCAAGACAATCAAGTTATCAAAGAACAAACTTGTAAAAGGCCGACCAGAGATCACATTCATGAAAGAAATTCTATGTGATCCTTGTCAAAAAGGAAAACAGATCGAAAGCTCGTTCAAGTCAAAGCCACATCAATCAACAACAAGAATTCTTCAATTATTGCATATGGACCTTTTTGGACCTGTCACACATGTGAGTGTAAGTGGAAAAAAGTACACTCTAGTTGTGGGGGATGACTTCTCCAAATACACTTGGACCATTTTCATGAACAAGAAGAGAGAGACACTCAAGAAAATACAAGATCTATTGAGAAGAATACAAAATGAGAAGGAATTAAAGATTATCGAGATGAGATCGATGAGTCACAAAATTCCTAAATCAAGTGATCGAACCCCTCTGTGTAAAAAATGGAGTACTACATCAATTATCACAGCAGGAAATCCACAGCAAAATGGAGTAGCAGAAAGAAGAAACAGAACTTTAAAATAAGCTGTTAGAACATTGATAACAAAAGCAAACCTACCAAAGAGATTTTGGACTAAAGCTGCAAATAGAGCATGCTATACTTAGAACAAATCAATTATCCACAAAATCCATAGCAAAACTCCATATGAAGTGTGAAATGGTAGAAGACCTAATATATCACACTTACATATGTTTGGTGCTAAATGTTTTATTCTAAACAGGATCCAACTACACACTTTTGATGAAAAGGCTGATGAAGCAATTTTCATGGGATACTCAGACAACAGTAAAGCTTTCAGAGCGTTAAACAAAAGAACCTTGGTGATTTAAGAATCAATTCATGTGGTTTATGAATAACCAAACACCAGTGGTGAAGATCTACATACACTCGAAGAGCAAGTGACACAGAAGCAAGTCTGTAGACCAGTCAGATGGAGACAGAAGCACCAGCTATTGTACTGGATAATCTGGCTGATGAAAATACACTAGCAGAGTCACCAGATCACACCCCAGAGGCTGATGCACATGAAAACACAGAAGAAACAACAATTCAGGCCCAACTTCAACCTGATTTGCACTGGCTCAGAGATCACTGATAGCAAAAAACTTAACCGCTAACTTTTACCGACAGAGTATCGGGTCAACGGGAGTATAGTGGTCACAAGGTCAAATCCACAGGGAGTAATGTCTAAGTACCAAAGCTGACGTATAACTTAGTTCATGTCAAAATAATAGTAGAGGATATTATACTAATGCAAAACAAAGATTATACTAACGAGTTTACTTCTAGGTATTGAAAGGTATAGCCGAACTATGATCCCACGAGCTACTTTTACCCCTAAGGAAAGACTTGACAGGGAGTGTGTCGTAACCGACCTACCTATCCAATGTAGTTTAACGGCATCCACGGGTGCCAACTCCTAATTCTAGCGATTAGACTGAACAACTCGATCTAACCACCCTATGTGAAGTTAACCGACTCTCCCTTTAGAAAACAGATTATCCTAACATGATTAAGTTCTAGAGTTGCTCGAACAACGATGACAAACCTCTGTATTGGAAACGGACCTACCAACTAGGCCGAATCTACGCAACGATCCTAAAACCCCTTATCCCACATCTCACTGCAAAATGCATCTATAAGTTTGATGTGTGTGACAGTGAACTAGGTGATCAATCTAATTCAAAGATGTTAAAATAAGTTTTAGGACGTGGATTAATCGTTAAAATATAATATTACGCACTACACAAATCCTTATCACATCCCCCTTAGGGTTTTCACTCGCTTTCACATAATTCGACTAAACAAGGAATTAGCTACTCCTGATTATGCTAATAAACATAATAAGAATTGGAATCAAACTCAAGACAATAAACAAAAGAGAAGTCATTACCATATAACTTGCATAAAATCTGATGCTTTGAGAAAAGTATGAAGAAATAATTGCACCAAAAGCCAAATATTTGAGGTTTGAAACGTAAATCTAAGCTAGAAAAAAGTATGTAGAATCGAAAGATGTTATCTAGTGGATCAAAGGATTGAAGGGTGATTAAACTACACTAAAATCGCACCTAAATCGCCCAGGAAAAGTCTAAAGTCGGCCAAGAATGTGTAGGGGATGAATGAGCTGCGTATTTATAGTGCTAGGTCAATTTCTGCTGATGTCGGTCACAAACGCCAATTTGCCTCCTGTCAAATGCTGGTTTGGCCCAACTTGACTCGGCTTCAATAAATCGGTGATAACTTTCTGTGCAGAGCTCGATTTGAACAATTGAAGATGCGTTGGAAAGCTCGTTCAATTACCTACAAATTTTATGAAGATGACTTGACCATAAAATGCCTCTGAGATGGGTCAAAGTAAAGATTAACGGTCAGGCATGGTGAATACTGTTGTCGGGGCCAAACTAGAGTTTGCATTGGCCAAACGCCAATTTGCCTTGTATGAGCTTTCTTGATTTGGGCTTAACCCATCCAAACGCCAGTTTGGGGTTAATTTGAACGCTAGTTTGCCCAAAACTCTAACTTTCAGTATCAATGCCACTTCTGTCAAACGCCAGTTTGGACTGGCCAAACGCAAGTTTGAGGTTGGCTTGAGTCAAACGCCAGTTTGAGGTCGGGCAAACGCCAGTTTGCCTTGATTTCACTCCAAACTTGACTTTTCTTCCACTTTCATTCTACCTTCGTGTCACGATCATGTTTCGCATTCCAAAACATCGCCTTTTGGGTCCTCAAGTCACCTATGTCCTGCAATAACTTGTACCAACTGTTGGTCCCTTCAAAAGGCTTTGGTTAAGTTTAGAGGGGGTGAATAAACTTAACACTTAAAACTTTGGAGTTAACAATTGCAACTCAGCATGATCTGCGATACTTGAAGAGTCTGCTTGATACCTCAAGAGCCTCACGATAAATAGTAGTCTACTGATAGTTGAGTTTGCTGAATTTGTGTAGCGGAATTATATCAAAATTAAGCCTTAATACTTGTTGTTAAATATGATACTAAGTATTAGATACTCGGTAGTGTATGTGTGTGATTTCAGTTGCTAGATTCAGTTGATTGATATATATTATAAACTAAGTGCAGAATATAAATGCTGAAAGTAAGTAGGCAGATTTTATAGTGGTTCCAGGTGGTGTAATCCTGTCAGTCCACTCTTCTCCTGTGATGTTGGAGGTAATTCACTAGAGATCTTTGATGTTGCAGTTACGAAGATTCCTAAGATAGCTTGTCCTTCACTAATGACTATGGCTTCACAAACTGGCGGGAGCAGTAGGATTGTCGCTCCTAAGTCTTCCTCTGGTCCTTGAAGAATACGATTGCCTCTTCACCAGCTCCACCACAAACATGATCTTTCACACAACCGTGCTTCACTGTCTTCAGATTCTTTATAAAATAAAGATTGAATCAAATAAATGATTCAGTTGCAGCAGCTTGATTAGGATGAAATATTCAGCAGCTTGCAGTCTTCAAGTGTGTATACTTGATGTAGCTTGAATACAAAATACACTTGAAGAATCTTTCTGGATCAATAGCTTTAAGTTCAGTAAGTTCAGCAGGGTGTTTTTCAGCTCAGAATAGTCTCTTATATATTTCTCTTAAAGTTCATCAATCATCATATTTTTTCAGGTTGAAGGACCTCTATTTATAGGTAAGAATGCATGTGACTTACATTTGAAATTCAAATGTAACCGTTCTAGTTTTTGTCCCATCTCGATTTGCTTTGTCACTATTCATAGGATCGACATCGCCGAAATTCTTTTGACAATGATGCGATCATCCACACTTTGACTTATAACCATTGGATAAAAATATGAATCATCCCAACGTTCTTTTAATCTCGGCCTTTGATTTTTTTGATAAGTCGAGGTAGTTGGCGTATCTTATCCATGTAATCTTTCAATATAATCTTGAATTAGTCGAGGTATATTATCAAAGAGAGTTCATCGATCTCTTTGAACGACAATTTGCTCTGTATAAAATAAAATGCATTTGATTTCTTTTATCTAACTTTTATCTCGTGAAGTTAGATTACACCTTTTAAGTATAACCAAGTTCCAACCATCATCCAACTTATGGAACTTAGACCTTCTACACAAGGTATGTGTAATCAGTTTAGGTCATCACAGACTTGCCTAAATTCTGATTCCATATCCTTGACTTAAATTACTAAGTTTGATCCCTTAGCCTTCAGAATCGAGTTTGAGCCTCACCTTCCGGTCTCAAAGAGGTTCCGTAAATGTCTCTCGACCTAACTACCCATTGAGCTAGACCGATCTGCTTTGAAACAAGTCGGTGACCATTCTGATGCTTGTTTGATCAAACCTATTCATAAATCAAACTCTAATAAACCTATACATTTGATCTAGACATCTTTTTGCCTTTGCACTATAATAATGGCTAGTCCGACACTCATCATCAAAACATAGAAATAAGTCCAACAATTTCCCCTTTTTGGTGATGATGCCACTACCCCTCACTTAACAAAGAAAGCAAAAGATAAAAACAAAAAACAGAACAAATTTCAGTCAATTCTCATTATAAACATTTGTTCACAGTTATTACAGTCTAGATGCAGCAAAGATAAAATATGTTAAGTATGCTGATCTACTGTCTTCTTTCTCTTTCTTGTCTAGCCTTCTCCACTTGTTCTTGATAGGCTCTGATTTCTTCTATCATATCCCTCATCCATTCATTTTCAATCAATGTAAAATCAATGTAGGGATTGACCTCTTTCCACCACTTCCATGCTTCAGGCAGGAGAAGATTGATTTGATTCACTCTGAATCCAAACCTCATATATAATTCCTTGAATTCATCAAGTGAGTCCTTTGCTTTTGTGAGAGGCAAAGTCCTATCACCTCTGCCACTTCTTCCACTTCTTCCACCTCTTCCACCTCTGTAGGATGCCCTTAAGGCTTTGACTCTTGCTTTCCAAAATTTCAATCCCAAGAAAGATTCTAAACCTTCATGATATCCCTTGTCATGATAAGGTTTCCTTCTGTTATGGTATTCTTTCTTGTATTGTCTCAGGAGATCATCAGTGAGTTGAACTCTGCCAAGTGCAGGTTGCCTAAAAGCATTAGTCTCATCCTCCCATCTTTTCTTAGCAAAAAGTCTAGCAGCCTCTTTTGCTACTGCTGTTTGGCCCTCTTCCCCCTTAGTGACATCATCAACAAACCGACAAAGAGCCATGAACACTCTCTTGTGTGATTACCAGATTATTCAGTTGACCTTCCATAATTTCAGTTCTTGAGTCAACTGCAGTAATCCTTGATTGCAAAGTCTGCTCCAGTAGATTGATCCTCTCAGTAACTTTAGGATCCAATCCAGCAGGGTGAGATGTTCCAGCAGACCTCAAGAGCTTAGGTGCTTCAGCAAGCTTGTCAAGTTTCTGATGGATGGATATAAGTTGGTCTTTCAGAAACTTCTCTTTTGCTGTGTTTCCTACCTTGATTCCCCTCACATCTAGTAACATATCATTCACAGCATTTTGAGTAGATGTGAAGTTTGAAGCAATCAGATCAACAGATTGTCATTTTCATTCACCAGTTTCATCAGTTCTTTAAATCTCTGTTCTTGCTATCCAGTTGAGTTCTTAATCTGTTGCATATCATGCCTCACGATCCTTAACTCATTCAATACTTCTACTGGTACCTCACCAGTCATTCTTCCACCAGTAGCCTCATCAAGAGCTCCTCAACATTGTACTGTGGCCTCTGATCGCTCACGACCATTGCCCAACTCCTATCTAATCCAGGAGGATTAGGTCCTTGAAATTCTTCTAAGATAGGATCAATGGCTGGTTCTTCAAAAATAGGTACAAACGCCTGTGGGGGATCAACATCAACATTTTCTTCTTCAGGCATTTGGAACTCCTCATCACTAAAGTCATAGTCCAGCAGCTGCTCATCCTTATTAACAGCAGTCTGCTGACCATCTTTCCCTTTAGTGGTCTTGACTCCAGTAGGCTCCACTACAGCAGCCTCTTGAACAACAACAGGGGTTTCCTCCAAACCCAAAACTGGTTCCAACCTGTGTCCAGGTGCTATTTGTAACTCAGCAACCTGTACCTCCTGTTCCAACCTTTGTGCAGGTGCTGTTTGTAGCCCAGCAACCTGTACCTCCTCTTCAGCTCTTGGATCAGGTGCAATGAATGCCACAATCACTTGATCTAGGAGTATGTCCATATTTTCTTGTTGAAATTCTCCCATATCAGTGATTCTTCTCAGCAAGTTTGTAGATTTAGTTAAGACAGCCTCAGTGTCAATCCAGTCTTGATATTGAAGAGATTCCTCAGGAACTGCCTTCGGGTTCACTAATATCTATAACTCTTTCATCACTTGAATCCACAATGCGCTAATCATCAACATGCTCAAAGCGAGTTCTTCAACAAACAAAGGATCTATCTCACCAACCAATCTGTTTGCATCACCATCTATTCCTTCATTGATTTCTGCCTCAATATCATCAATGGTGAGATTCTCCATCACTGCATCCACTTGTCTTTGATGGATCGCCCAGTGTCGATGAGATCGCCTTATAGGTGGATCAACAAAAATTGCAGTCCTACTGGTCTCTCCTGGACCAGAGGGATGATTATCATCAGAATCAGATGATGAAGAGTCATCATCATCACCTCTTGGATCCCTGAGCTTGATACCCTCCTCTTTCTGTTGTTCATCAAACAAGTCCATCAGCCTTGATTGTAATAAAGAGGTATCAATCAGATCCAGCAAGCTCTCCACTCCCAATTTCTCAAAAACCCATTCTTCAAAGTCTGTCATAGGTTATGCAGCAGGTTTTTGTTTCTTATAAAATCCAAACTTCCATTGGAAGTAATCAGCCACCAGTAGGAGTTTTGGATCAACATACCCCTCCTTCCTCTTCTTTTCATGTTTTTCATAGGGCATGAATGATCCTCTGGGAGCTGTTACCTTACCTTGCTGACCTCCAAAGGTCTCAACAAGTAAGTTCAAAGTTTCTTCCACAGATGCCTCAAGTCTGGTAGGTTCTGTGATTTGAATATTGCTTCCCACTACCTCCATCTCAGTATCACACTTGGTTCCTCCTCGACTTATATGCTCATCGGCGGGGTTAACAAGCAGATTGTTCTTCCCCCCGAACTATTGCAGAATTGCGGTGGTCTTCAACCAATGTGTCACATACCACAGCCAGTCAGTGCACTCGATGAGTCTCTTTGTGGTTCTTCACCAAGTTGCTCAACAACAACTTGTGCAGCTTCAGTAGGCTCAGCTGAGCCTTAGTAGGTGAGGATTCAACAACATCAACAAAGCAGAGTTCGAGACTCAGAGTCATTGTGACTCTCCAGCAGGTTGCTCAACAACAACCTCTGCATCCTCATTAGGCTTGATAATTGTCAATGGCTCAGCATCAATAGCCTCTCCTACTACTTCTTCTTTTACTGCTTCTTCTTGTTCTTCTTCCCTTAGAGCCTCCAATATCTTTAATTGCTTCCCCTTTCCATGTTTCTTTTTCTGAGTGATCTCTTTCCTTCTCTTGGAAAGTGGCTCATCTTCTATTTCAATCTCAATAGACTTCCTTTTCTACTGGCTTCCTTCTGTTGTTCCCTCAGAATCTCAACAACATTTTTTCTTGCAGCTATAGCAGGGTCAGTAATCTCAATTTCAGCTGGACCCTCAGCAGACTCAGAAGTCTGTGCTGTTTGCTTCCTTGTTCTTTTAGGCTTTAACTTCTCAGTTATCTTCTTTGTGTCTGCAGCCTTTCTCTTCTCAATAGCTTTCTTTGGTGCAACAGGTTTAACAGATTTCTTCACAGTTTGTTTGACCTGCTCACCATCAGCATCTCCATCATCTCCATTATCATCATCATTATCAGCCTCTGCAACACCTTCATCATCATCATCAAGACCAGGAATAACTTGATCAATCTCTTTCTTGTATCTAGATTGATTTATCTTCTCAGGTGCTACATCTGGAATCTCCAAATGATTCAGCAGGGTTTGAACCATTAAGCCTAAGGGTAAGGCCTTTGATTTCCTTTTCCCTTCTCTTTCCTCCTTGGCTACTTTCTTCATGTAATGAATGAAGTATCCAGCCCAATCAAACTTCATGCTTCTGCAAATGATCATCATCAGCTCTATCTTGGGTCCTGATAGAGTGTCCATACTTCCAACCAGTCCAAGTATGTTCTTTGCAATGAGTTTGCTCAGCAGACTGTACTCATTCCCAATATGTCTGCAATTGATGCCTGGAATGGATTTGGTGGCTACATTTGTTTTGATTTTATCAACAAAATCCATCTTGGATAGTCCCATTGCTTAAGGATTTACTGGACCATCCACAACTTCTTCAATACCAAAAACTTCCCTCAACAGACTTGAGGAAATTTCTATTTCTTGTGCATTCACAACTATTTTGAATGCTTGATTCCTTCCTTTATTTGAATGTTCCTCCAAAAGCGACAAGCGTTTGTATATGAAATTGTTTCCAGTCTTATGTTTAGCACATTTTCCAGACCAGATATCTCCTTATTCTTCTACCAATGTTGATAGCTAATTCAGTTCTATTAGCATCAACAACAAAACCTCTAACACTTTGGCTTGATTCAATCTGAACATCAACCTTTTTCGCCATTGTTATGAGAAAAATAAGATGAAGAAGATAGATTGTAAATCTGTGTTCACACAGTGTAAAAACAGAGATATAGCAGATTTTGCAAGTAGAGAGAATCTGCTGTGTGTAGGTCTGTATATATAGACAGAAGGTAGTTGTAACTGACAGTGCACGTACATCCATGTCAACCATGATTAATCTGAGTGAATTCTGTCTTGACACGTGTTCCATAACTCCTCCATAACGTTTTGTAACCGTTAGATCGTGTTAACTATGGTAATAAAAGATAGAGTAAATATCCCGCCAATTACTCTTTGACTTTAATAAAGTTTGACTGTGTAACGTTCCATTCAGCAGGGTTGTCCTCAGCAGGGTAGGCTCAGCAGTCTGTTGATAAAGGTGCTTTAGCAGTCTGCTGACAAAGTGACTCTGCTAATCCTTGATTTCTTCTTGTTTTGTTCAATTGATAATACAAGATGAGGTTTAATACCAATGACAGATCTGTCAAGTGAGCTCACCCAACATAACAAAGACCAATCCCCTTGGCAACCTCATTTGCTCAATTGTCCAAACATAAGTACATGGAATTGTTGATACCAATGACTAATCTGCTAAGTGAGCTCACCCAACATTGCAAAGACTAATCCCCTTGGTGAATTCCAGTACATTGCTGATAATCAGTCAACTTTTATAATTCCAAGTTCAGTCCTTAATTTGGCAAATCTTTCACTATCAAGTGGTTTAGTGAAAATATCAGCAAGTTGATCTTCAGTAGGGATATACAGAACCACCACATCTTTCTTTTCAACATGATCTCTTATAAAGTGATGTCTTATATCAATATATTTGGTTCTTGAGTGCAAAACAGGATTTTCTGTGATTGCAATTGCACTTGTGTTGTCACACATGATTGGAATTTCCTTTTCTTCAATTCCATAATCCCTTAACTGTTGTCTTAACCACAATACTTGTGCACAACAACTTCCAGCAGCAATGTATTTAGCTTCAGCAGTGGAAGTTGAAATAGAATTCTGTTTCTTGCTAAACCAGGAAACCAGTCTATTTCCCATTAAGCGATTGAGTTCTGAGGTGCTTTTTCTATCAATCTTGCATCCAGCATAATCAGAATCTGAGTAGGATATTACTTTGAAGCTTCCATCCTTGGAATACCATATCCCTACTCCCAAAGTCTCCTTTAGGTACTTAAGAACTCTTTTGACTGCACCTAAATGACTTTCTTTAGGTTTAGATTGAAATCTTGCACAAACACCTACAGCAAAGGATATATCAAGTCTTTGGCAAGTTGAGATACAAAGAGACGATCGCCTATCATCCTTCCGTATAAAGTCTGATCAACATCTTTGCCTTCTTTATCTTCATCCAAACTGATATTTGTACTCATAGGAGTTGAACTTTTAGTGCTATTTTCCATACCAAACTTCTTCAGCAACTCCTTGGTATACTTGGTTTGATGAATGAAGATTCCATCTTTCATTTGTTTGACTTGCAATCCTAAAAAGTAGTTCATTTCTCCCATCATACTCATTTGGAACTTGCTCTTCATTAGATTTGCAAATTTCTCACATAACAGTTCATTTTCAGAACCAAAGATTATGTCATAAACATAAATCTGTACCAGCAGGGTGTTGTCCTTCTCATTGATTCTGAAAAGAGTCTTATCAATGGTGCCTTTAGTAAAACGATTGTCCACCAAGAATTGAGATAAAGTCTCATACCATGCTCTTGGTGCTTGTTTCAATCCATAAAGTGCTTTGTTGAGTCTATACACTTTATCTTCTTCATCTTTAACTTCAAATCTAGGAGGTTGCTGTACATACACTTCCTCCTCTAGAATGCCATTCAAAAATGCACTTTTGACATCCATTTGATATACCTTGAAGTTCTTATATGTAGCATGTGCCAAGAATAATCTGATAGCTTCCAATCTTGCAACAGGTGCATAGGTTTCATCAAAATCTATTCCTTCTGCTTGAGAATAGCCTTTTGCAACTAGTATGGCCTTATTTCTCACAATGATACCAGATTCATCAAGTTTATTTCTGTATACCCACTTAGTACCAATGATATTTGCATGACTTGGCCTTTCAACTAGTGTCCAAACTTAATTTCTTTCAAATTCATTCAATTCTTCTTGCATAGCAATTATCCAATCTGGATATGAAATTGCTTCATCAACAACTTTAGGTTCCATTTGAGATAGAAAACAAGTAAACATAGCTTCTAGTTGTCTTCTAGTCCTTACACCTTGCTGTACATTGCCAATAACTTGTTCAGCAGGGTGATTCCTTAACCATTGTGGATTACGGTTAGTTTGATTATCGTGAACTCATCTTGAAGAGTCTCTTTGTAGCTTCTTCATCAACAGCAGGGGTTCAGCAGATCCTTGAACCGCTCGATTGTTGCATCGTAATATTTGCAAGGAGGTGTTCAAGCAGGGGGCGAAGTGTCGAAACTTTTAAGTCATTGAATCTATCCAAAATTTCAACACAGCCTGGGTCAGTGACTTGTTGTTTCTCAGCAGGTTCACAATCTTCATCTTCCATACCAGTGAACTTAGGTTCATCAAACACAACATGGATTGTTTCTTCATGTTTAAGTGACCTCTTGTTCAGTACCCTGAATGCCTTACTGACTGAAGAATATCCCAAGAAAATCCCTTCATCTGACTTTGGTTGGAAGGTCTTCAAATGAACCTTGTGATTTTGGATAAAACATTTACTTCCAAATGGATGGAAATAGGATATATTTGGTTTCCTTCCATTCCAAATCTCATAAGGTGTCTTCAGCAGCTTCTTGTTCACTGATGTTCTGTTTTGTGTATAGCATGCTGTATTAACTACTTCAGCCCAGTATCTTTCAGGTAGCAATGCTTCACAAATCATTGTCCTTCCTTCTTCCTTTAAAGTCATGTTTCTTCTTTCAAAGAACCCCATATTTCTTTGAGGTGTACCAAAGAATGACAAGTTGTTTGTAGTACACCATTCTGTTCACAATATTCTCTTATCACTTTGTTGAGAAATTCAGTACCCTGATCTGATCTTATTTTTACTACTGTTAAACTTTTCTCATTTTGTAATCTCTTTAAAAGATTAGGAATGCTTTTGAGTGTTTCACTTTTCTTGTTCATAAAAACCACCCAAGTGTACCTTGAATAATAATCCACAACCACTAAAGTGTATTTTTTTCCTGTTACACTTGTTGGAGTTATTGGTCCAAAAAGATCCATATGCATCAGCTCCAACACTCTATTAGTTGATTGTTTAGTTTTTGACTTGAAGCTTGACTTTATCTGTTTACCTTGCTGACAAGCATCACATATAGCATCCTTCTTGAATGTGATCTCAGGTAAACCAATCACCAGCTTCTTCTTCACCAACTGATTGATATCATCAAAGTTCAAATGATTCAACTTCTTGTGCCAAAACCAATTGAGTTCTGACTTGGTATGCACAATCAGTGAGTTTCGAGGCTATGATGAGACCAATCCACAACATACATGTTTTGTTGTCTTCTACCAGCAAGTACAACTTGATCACCTCTTTCACTAATGACAATACAGTTGTTTTTGTCAAAAGTGACCTTGTATCCCATGTCACAAAATTTTCCAGTGCTCAGTAAATTGTAGTCCAGTCCTGCCACTTATGCAACATTCTTGATTGTAAGTCCATTTCTCACAAGTGTGCCATATCCTCTTGTGTTTCCAGGTGTATTCTTGTTGCCAAAATTCACCCTTGGACCATCCTTTTCCACAAAGTTTGACAAACAGTGCTTATTCTTTGTCATATGTCTGGAACATCCACTGTCAAAGTACCAGACACCCTACAAAACAAAGTTAATACATTTTAGGTACCCAAACCTGTTTGGGTCCATAATGGTCAGTTGTAAGCATGACCCTTGGTAGGTTACCATAAGGTCTTCTCCTAAAAGTGTCATACTTTTGTTCATACATGTATTCCACACATCCATAAGTTCTAACAGTAGGTTGTGTAGGATTCACATATGTTTTCTGGCCTTTTGGTTTATAATGCTGTTTGAAGTGACTTTTGATGTTAGAAGCATTAGTATAGTCATTTGTTTGTTGTCTGTTCGGAACAGTCCTGTAGTATGGAGTCTGTTGAGGTCCCTGCTGAGGCCTTTTATAAGTCCTCTGCTGAGTCCTTAGTTGATTCCATTGCTTAGGTTTTACCCTAGAAGCATGGTTATACTGGTTGTTTCTATCAGCAGGTACAGGAATATTCCAATCATCATCAGTAGGGAACATTCTACCTTTCCCCCTGAGATAAGTATCCCTTGAATGATTAACATTTTTGGGTTTAAGATTCTTATCCTTGGAATATTTATGTTTCTTATCCTTTTGTGGTTCAGCAGACTTGGTAGCAGGTCTGCTATCAGCAGGTTTAGAAGGCACAGCAGTCCTATTTTTGGATTTATTCTTTTTATTAGGAGCTGTTGACTTCTTTGACTTCTGATTTTGCTTCCTTGAAGCATTCTCAGTAGGTTTTTCTGCCTCAACAACCTTACCGGGAGTTGGATCTAGTGCAGGTACGAACTTAGGACCAATTCTGGTACTAGGTTCAGTGACCTTGCTGGATCCACTCTTGTTAGATTGTTGAGTTCCATATCCGAGCCTTGTTCTATCACCATAAGGCTTTCCAGATTTGTACGCAGTAGAGGAGCAAGATGGTTCAGCAGATTCAGAGGCTGCTGGATGATCAGCAGGCTTACACTGATTCTGTCCAACATCTTTTTCCTTACCTTTGAGAACTCTTAATTCAGCTTTCAATCTTTCAACTTCTAATTCAAGAGCTTCTTTTTCAGCCTTCACAATCTCATAACCAGATTGTATTATCCTCAGTTGATTAAGGATGGCATACAAAGTCTCATTATTGTCAGAATTTCTAGGATTTGAACCATAAGTTGATTCACAATCACTTCCAGCAGGAGTATTGATAGATACAGTATTGTATACCTCCTCAGTTTCATCCATATTGGCCATCAAAGCATAATCTTCCATATCAGCAACCAGTGCTGTGTCTTCTGATTCATTTCCCTTTTCAGATTCCACTTCATACACCGATTCATCTTCAGGAACCATAGTCTTCTTGCCATGTCTTCTTTGTTGACTCTTGGTCTTCAGTAGGTCTGGACAATCTGGTCTAAAGTGTCCGGGCTTCTTGCAGTTGAAGCAAAGATAATCAGGTTCCTTACTTTGTTTTAACTCAGGACAGTCAGGTTTGAAGTGTCCTGGTTTCTTGCAAAGAAAGCACATATAGTCATTATCTTTCTTCCTTTCAGTAGGCCTTTTTGTGAAATTTCTTGAAAGGGCCTTTCCTGTCTTCATCATCCTGATTTTCTTGCTCAGGAGGGCAATCTGCTCCTGCATTTCATCCAACAGATCATCTTGTCCTCCTGATGTTTCTTCTTGATGTGAAGCGACCAATGCGATGGTCTTTGGCTCTTCTTTTTAAGTCTCAGTACAAGCTTTTGCTAAATTCATAAGCCTTGAGATCTGAAAACAACTTGAAGGTGTCTTCTTCATGTAGCTTTCTCATTTCCTCTATTGCGATCACCTTCATTTTCCAAACATCTTTTGCGTGTAGAGCCTCCAGGATTTTTGTGTTAATTTCTTCTTTTGAATAACTTACACTCAAGCAGGTAAGTTCATCCAGATAGCATTAAATCTTGATTCCATCTCGCTCAATGGTTTCATTTGGCAAAGATCTTGAACTTTTGAAACCTCTTTTTGACCACACTGATTTTGTTCTTCTTTATAGCATCAGTGCCTTCACAGATCAACTGTATCTTGTCCCAAAGTTCCTTTGCAGTTTTGTAATATTTAACCTTCATGTACATATTGCTAACCTTCATGTTGAGGTTTGCTCTTTTTCTGTCTTCTGCATTCCATTCTCTTTTTGGTTTTGGAATGTACTCTGTAGTATCACCCATTGTTATAGCCTTGGTAATCTCCAGTGGTCCATCTGTTAGTACATCCATCATCTCATCATGAGTTGCAACAAGGTAAGCCTGCATTCGACGTTTATATTCATCAAATCTATCTTGAGAACACATCAGCATAGTTCTAGCATACAGGGTGTTATCCATGATGCAAGTTTTTGAAAATCAGTAACTTGAAAAAGTTTCAAATTATTTTCACAAGCACAACAAGTAGGATTTCTTCAAAACAGAAGCACTGCTCCGATACCAATTGTGGGTCCCTTGAAAAGGCTTTGGTTAAGTTTAGAGGGGGTGAATAAACTTAACACTTAAAACTTTGGAGTTAACAAATTGCAACTCAGCTTGATCTGCGATACTTGAAGAGTCTGGCGATACCTCAAATAACTGGCCGATAAATGATGAGTCATCGATAGTTGAGTTTGCTGAATTTGTGCAAATGGAATTATATCAAAATTAAGCCTTAATACTTGTTGTTAAATATGATACTAAGTATTAGATACTCAGTAGTGTATGTGTGTGATTTCAGTTGCTAGATTCAGTTGATTGATATATATTATAAACTAAGTGCAGTATATAAATGCTGAAAGTAAGTAGGCAGATTTTATAGTGGTTCCAGGTGGTGTAATCCTGTCAGTCCACTCTTCTCCTGTGATGTTGGAGGTAATTCACTAGAGATCTTTGATGTTGCAGTTACAAAGATTCCTAAGATAGCTTGTCCTTCACCAATGACTATGGCTTCACAAATCTGGCTGGCGGGAGCAGTAGGATTGCTGCTCCTAAGTCTTCCACTGGTCCTTGAAGGGTAGGATTGCCTCTTCACCAGCTCCACCACAAACAACAGTCTTTCACACAACTGTGCTTCACTGTCTTCAGCAGATTCTTTATAAAATAAAGATTGAATCAAATAAATGATTCAGTTGCAGCAGCTTGATTAGGATGAAATAATCAGCAGCTTGCAGTCTTCAAGTGTGTATACTTGATGTAGCTTGAATACAGAATACACTTGAAGAATCTTTCTGGATCAGTAGCTTTAAGTTCAGTAAGTTCAGCAGGGTGTTTTTCAGCTCAGAATAGTCTCTTATATATTTCTCTTAAAGTTCATCAATCATCATATTTTTCTGAGTTGAAGGTCCTCTATTTATAGGTAAGAATGCATGTGACTTGCATTTGAAATTCAAATGTAACCGTTCCTAGTTTTGTCCCATCGATTTGCTTTCGTCACTATTCATAGGATCGATAATCGTCGTAATTCCTTTTTTTGAGTGCATGCGATCATCCACCATTTGACTTATAACCATTGGATAAAAATATGAATCATCCCAACGTTCTTTTAATCTCAGCCTTTGATTTGTTTGATAAGTCAGAGGTAGTTGGCTGTCCTTATCCATGTAATCTTTCAATATAATCTTGAATTAATCGAGGTATATTATCAGCAGGTTCATCAGTCTGCTGAGATACCTATCAGTCTGCTGAACAGCAATTTGCTCTGTATAAAATAAAATGCAGCTGATTTCTTTTATCTAACTTTTATCTGTGAAGTTAGATTACACCTTTTTAAGTATAACCAAGTTCCAACCATCATCCAACTTATGGAACTTAGACCTTCTACACAAGGTATGTGTAATCAGTTTAGGTCATCACAGACTTGCCTAAATTCTGATTCCATATCCTTGACTTAAATTACTAAGTTTGATCCCTTAGCCTTTCAGAATCGAGTTTGAGCCCTCACCTTCGTCTTCAAAGAGGTTCGAGTAAATGTCACCGACCTAACTACCCTACTGAGCTAGACCAGTCTACTGAAACAAGTCAGCTGACCATTACAGTGCTTGTTTGATCAAACCTATTCATAAATCAAACTCTAATAAACCTATACATTTGATCTAGACATCTTTTTGCCTTTGCACTATAACAGCTAGTCTGGCACTCATCATCAAAACATAGAAATAAGTCCAACACGAACAAACACCATGCGTAATTCCGCAAGACAAAAGTGCTCGAAAATAGTTAAATATCATCAAAAGGCAGAGTTTTCTATTGATGTGACAGTTTAACTCCCCGTGCGTATAACTCCCGATATTACTCTTAATTAGATCTAGAACTACCCAAAACATGCCAATAAAGTAATAAACATAGGTAGATTCACATACAAAAGTGTAGTGAAGTTGTACTCCCATCAACTACCCCACACTTAGCCTTTGCTCGTCCTCTAGTAATCAGGCGCTCTAAAATAGACCAAGGGATCAACTTTACGAAACATGCATATGACTCACGACATCATGGTGAATGTAAAGTAGACACTGAATGTGAACCACTTGACTCTGTCCTACCACGACAACGAAGTGTGTGTGTGATAAAAACCGATGGCTACACTCAAAATGATTACCTGCTTTGAATACCGGCCAAATGACTACACACAACTCATACCGGGCTAGAATCTCCACTAATCGAGGCAACCGAGGCTAAATACGGTCAAGTAGGACTTGAATGGTAATAACGTTAAACTAGGGACGGGGTTAATCGAAAGGAAAATTTGGGACTGGAGAAAGAGAAAAACACAAGTGAACTTAATCATTTCACATACTTCTTCTTTGAAAGCATACCAAACCACACCAAACTCCTTCGATCATTTTATACTCATTGATAAACAACTCCAACCTTATCATCATTCTTTTATTCACTTGAAGCACTCCTTCTTTGACTTTAAACTTTATTCAACTTTCTTTGTCTTTCAATTTTTCTTTTCAATTTCAATTTTTTTCTTTTTTCATCTATTTTCTACTTTTCATCATTCTCTTTTCTTTTTCCTTTTTTTTTTCGAACCACAAGCCTCACATTAGCCTCCTCGAGCTCTTCCCCTTCGTTATACTAGCTCGTGCTAAGCAACTCCTCTCGAAGCACGCACCACTCCCACCCCACACTTGATTCAGCAAGTGTTCTAAAGTAATGACTAAGTCCACTCGTAGGGTGATCAAAGGAGACGTGACCAATAATAAAGCTCAGGGTTAGGGTAATACAGGCTAAGTAATCAAAACGGCTCATTTCGGACGGTGGTCAGACCATCCTATCAAGGATTAGAGGGGTTACGAGGGTATAATGTTGGGATTTTGGCTTGTTTGGATCTGGCGGGTCAAAGAAGCACCATGACTCTCATCCCGTATCCGGCCTAGGTAAACCTTTCTATACCGCCTCAAAACTAGTGGTGTAAGTGTGCATAGCAACCAAACTAAGTATAACCAAGGTCTACGTGCATTAAAAGGGTTCGTATCGTGACAAAATAAATCGCCCAGGAAAAGTCTAAAGTCGGCCAAGAATGTGTAAGGGCTGAATGAGCTGCGTATTTATAGTGCTAGGTCAATTTCTGTTGCTGTCGGTCACAAACGCCTGTTTGCCTCCTGTCAAATGCTGTTTTGGCCCAACTTGACTCGGCTTCAGTAAATCGGTGATAACTTTCTATGCATCCACGGGTGCCAACTCCTAATTCTAGCTATTGACCTAGCACTATAAATACGCAGCTCATTCAAGGGTTACAAGGGTATAATGTTGGGATTTTGGCTTGTTTGGCTCTGGCAGGTCAAAGAAGCGCCATGACTCTCATCCCGTATCCGGCCTAGGTAAACATATCTATTTCACCTCGAAACTAGTGGTGTAAGTGTGTATAGCAACTAAACTAATTATAACCAAGGTCTACGTGCATTAAAAGGGTTCGTATCATGACAAAATAAAATCGCCCTGCACACATTACTCGACTACTAAGACATCTACCAAATCCATTGTGAGAAACATGCATATAACGCGGTGTCAAACCGTGAAAAGTTTTAAAATTTTAAGACAGAATTGACTCGAAAACGGACGTTAACTAAGCATATCAAATTACCGGCACATTTATCAATCAAAACAATACAAAGCTAAGTCGTATCCACCCCCACTTCGAATGAAGCACTATCCTCAGTGTGTGAATGAGAGAGAAAAGAAGACTTAGCTTGAAAACCTGGCAGAAAGGTGCCGTCGAATCCCATAATAGCCTCGTGTAAGCATGACCCGAATCCCTACAAGATAGAAACATTGCAAAACATGCACGGGACATGGTCCTCGTGCCAAGAAATTGAATAAGGGTAGGGGTATAACAATAATATGGCCGTGTCACGTCAGAAAACTCGATATGCAGTGTATAATGCACAAACTGGATTGCTATAGATGGGAAAATAACCCCTACGGGTAAAGTACTGAACATCTAAGCATGCTAGAAAGTCCACAAAGGCACATAAATTGAAAAACAATATCCATAGTTTGTACAAATCAAAGCCTAGACACGAATGAAAGTAGTAGCATGCCTTAAGGCTTACAACATCAATCATAATTACAAAGTAGCATCTCAAAGCTGAAAGTATCATCATATGAAGTACAAATGTAGCACATAGGGTAAACAGCTCCTAAACAACCCTAACACCGGACATAAACGACAAGAGGAACAACATAAATAAAAATAAGATCACGTATGTCCGGGGCATCATCATCAAAGTCGAGTACAAGTAGTGCATACTCAAAAACCCCTAGATCACCTTTTATTCCAAACAATGTTATTATGGCGGGGTTGCCTCCCCCCAAGCGCCTTTGTTTTACGTCATTGGATCGACCGGGTGACTCTAAACGGACTCAAACCACAAATGACTCAAAGCAACAATTCAAGCATTCCAATTCAGACAAGGAGTATCAAAAATCATCAACCAAAATCCAAACTCAAGAAGACCAATAGCTTACGAAAAGAGAACAATACGAAAACCATAGAATTCGAATTTACTAGAAACTTACCTCTCGATGATACCTCCTCCCAGCCGGAGAATCTTCTTTTGTTTGCCTTTCGCTCCATCTTCTTTTTAAAATCCGCATCAGGCGGATGTAGTCTCTTTCTCACACCTCTTGAGCCATATGCACCGGTGGTGGTAAAAACTCGACTTCATAGAACTCATCATCACAAGGTGGATGAGTGAAGTAATCCAGGACGGACGTATCAGGGATCACTAGGCCATCCGGTGGCTTAAATATAGGTGGCTGATCAACTTGCTCTTGGTCCATAGGTGAGCTTGACGGTAGAATGAGCGATCCCAATTTCTCCTTAGCCTCGATCTCCACATGATCGATGACCACAATCAAATCCACCGCACACTCTTTCACGTCATCATTTTGTATATCCTCGGAAGGCGGGTGTACTTGATAAAAGTTGCACCTCTTCCATCTCCAAATCTTGTAGTTCCTCTTCATCCCAAAGTGTTTCAATACAAAAGAATTCTTGCTCACTTATAACGATGGTCGGTACCACCGCACATTCCACCACGGTATCGTCATTTTTCATCTCAAGGGGTGGAAGTGTAGTAGGTAGAAAGTGAAACATGCCATCATCAAATTTCGCAATAGGAGGAGGCGGTAATATGGGCGATCCCAACTCGATCCCTTGCTCTAACACCTCATCATAGTAGAGTAAATCCTCAACCTCACTTCTCACCTTAACTTCTTCAGTGCCAACCTCATCAGCCATAACCACTTCTATTGCACATGCCTGCTCTTTCTGCTCGAGCCCCACCATTTCAATCAACTGCCCCGCCCGGTCTTGAAGGTTTCTGATGGCGGAGTCGGTACTTATCTTGAACTCTTGCATGTCCCGCGGTCGCTCCTGCAGGCTCTGGTTCAGTCGCTCTAGTAGCTCTATTTGACTGTCGGTGAGACTCTCTTGTGGCACGGGAGCAAACTGATCATACTGACTTTGATTTATCGGAGGTGGGTAGTAGGCTTCTTGCCAAAATGGATTCTGATCAAACGGCTGAATCTGTGCAAAGTTGTCAACACGCCCGGCGTGAGAACCAAAATCATGATAAGCGCAGGGGTTCTGATAACCCTCATACTATTGTGGCTCATTACTCGAATAACCATAATTCTAATCCCGGTATGCATTAGGGCACTGATAGGCCCAAGAATCCTGGTTACTCTGTTGTTGATACTGAGGCTGAGGCACATACTGTTGTTGATAATATTGTTGGTCCCAGAGAAGGGTAAAACTATAGTCAGAAAGGGGGGGGGGGGGGTGAACGACTATAGTGGAGTTTCAAAAACTTTTCGTATATTTAAAAGCTTTTGGGCAGTGGATAAGTCCCTTCTTTCTAAGTTGTTTCAAAATATTTTAGTCAATCACAGATATAGTATATAGTATAAGTAATTAAATGAATGTAGTAAAGTAAATTGCAGAAAGTAAATTGACACAAGGCTTATAGTGGTCAGGGTGGTGTAATCCCTTAATCCACTCTTCTCTTGTGATGATTGGAGGAATTCACTATTGTTTTCACAGATACAATAGTACGATTGTCCTTGACTTCACAAGCTTCACAATCTGCAAGACAATCACTCCTTGATCGCATAGCGGCTTCGGTGACTCGGTCTTTCACTCGCCTCCTGGGATCAAGTCCTTCAGCAGCTATCAACACAACTCCTTCTCAGATGGCTCTGATTCAGTTGCTTGGTTGATGTGAATTGAATTCACAAACTTGTTGATCAATCTCAATGAGATGTTTGAATTGTAGCTCTCAGTTTTGAGTTGATCACTAGATATTTCTTTTTAGCACAGATCGAAGGCTTTTAACTTTGATAGAGTTTTTGCTCAAATTTTTCGTTCTTTCTTGTGTTCTTGTTTTTCTGTCAATGCCTTCTATTTATAGGCTTGATTATCCTTGATTTGAATTTCCATCCATTGGCTATATTAATGAGGGGAACAATCCTTGATTTTATTCTTGATTCCCCCTTAATTATATTCTCCTTGATTTTAGTGATCGGATTTTTCTTCAAACGTTTATCAGAAAATCCGTCCTTGATTGATCCTTTATTGATTGTGCATTTAATGCATGATCTTCTGTATCTTCTTCATATTTCAATAATCTGACTAAGTGAGGTTTACTCAGCCATTCTTTGATTGGACAAATGATCCATCTGACTTTGCTGCTTAGATCTTCCTTTACTGCTTTGTCTTCAATCAGCCGAAAGTCAGTTTACTTTGCCGTATCACTGTTTTCTTCATTCCATTTAGTTCAAGAGAATTCTTGTACTTCACTGATCCTTGATTTGTGTGAGATTAGTGTACACCATATTTAAACACTAAGTTTCACTTAAAACATAACTTAGACTTATCCAAGGTCATCATAGACTTCCCTGGTTATAAGTCAAACCATAATGTCTTCATTGCTTCTCTGCTGTTACTTGGCTGGCTTCACTCTGCCGAAAATCTGTTTTTACTTTGCCATCCTACCAACTAGTACAATACTTGTCTGACTCAACTTATACAACATGTTAGACTCCAAGTAAAGACTTATACAGAGAATTCTAACTTATTTCAGGCTTGCTATAACAGCTAGTATGGCCATCATCAAAACATAATAAAATGTTCCAAAAAATTCCCCCTTTTTGATGATGACAAAACCCTCATAAGCCTGAACATAAGTATTCCAAGTTTTTAATAATAATTAGCATAATAAAACAAAAAAAATTTATTCATCCATTTAAGGGCAGCAGGTTCAAAATCATTCAAGTGTTACAACTCCATTTTGCTTAATTCAGCCTTGTACCTTTTGAACTTTGTGGTCTGCTGGTTCCACCACTTTGCTGCAGAGTGGCATATTGTCTTTTAATGTCATTGTATATTTTGGCCATGCCAACTCTCCTCTGTTCATCCTGGTAGCTTAGCCAGTCTGCCAAAGCTTCATCTTGTGTTAGATATGGATATAGTCTTTCATGGGCTCTGAAAAATTCTCTCACATGATCTAGAATTTCAGCCTCATACTCTTGTCTATTTCTGTGAGTTGGGAAGCTTCTTTTCTCTCTGCTAGTGCTAGTTCTATGATATTTTGCTGACCTCCTTTGTTGATTTGATCCAGGTCTTTGCTGTCCAGGTCTCTGTTGTCCACCCTATCTATCTCTATCATCATCCCTTCTTTGAATAGGATGGGGAAATCCTATGCATGGTTCATTTGAGGCCTTTTCTCTTTCTTCTCTGGCCTTTCTTTGCTGCTCTTCATCCTCATGTCTGATTCTTATTTCTCTGTCCCTTGCTCTTAGCTGTTCTTCTGTAAAATTTGGGGGTCTTGTTGTTGATCCTTCAGGCTTATTTGTTTTCCCCTTTTTGGCAGCATCATCCATTTGCTGGAGTAAGATGCTATTTGTAGCCTCTGCTGTTCCAATCAGAGAGTTTAATTTTGATTCAATGGATGTGAATCTGTTGTCCTGATCAGTCAGTTTCTCAGTGATACTTCAAAATCTAGTGTCGAATGCCAATGCCATAGAATCATTCTCCTGAGAGATGTGTTGTCTAAGACCTGCAAGGTTGTTGGTGATTTTGATGTTGAGCTGTCTCATCAGATCTCCTTGTCATTGCACAACAACATTCTGTGCATCAATATACTCAGCAATGGCCTGGAATTTTCGCTCAATAGAGTAACTTTTATCATTGAATGCAGAAGTCATGGATCTGAGTTGCATGGCTTGCTGTTCCAATTCTTCAGCCAGCAGATCTGCTACTTTGTGAAAAGTCTCATTAGAGATGCCAGTGGCCAGCTGAGAGTGTTTGTGTCGGATATCAGCTGGTTCTGGTTCTGTTTGCTGTCCTCTATCTTGATGTTGAGTAACATCTGCATCAACTTCCAAGTCTTCAAGTATTTGGGTGGATGTGTATGTTGGTGTAGCTTGGGCTGCTATTCCACCTTGCTCTGTGCTGGAGATTTCCTTGACTGGAGTGGCAGCAGCTAAGCCAGTGTCCACTATGTTTGTGGGGTCAGCAGGGGTTTCAGCAGATAATGGTTGAGGTGTTGTCTTAGCTGGTGTGGTTGACTTGTTTGATGTATGTGGCTGTAGAAAAGAGCTTAAGAGAATATTGTCATCAATTGCATCAGCTATTTGGTCAGTCTCTTTTCCTTGGCCATCAGTGATATCCTTTATATTATTTCCATCACCATTTTTATGAGTAAGATTATCATCATTGTGATCATCACCATCATCACTATCATCGTTATTACTTCCATCATGTTAGGAACATTTTATTATGTTTTGATGATGGCCACACTAGCTGTTATAGCAAGCCTGAAATAAGTTAGAATTCTCTGTATAAGTCTTTACTTAGAGTCTGACACATTGTATAAGTTAAGTCAGACAAGTATTGTACTAGTTGGTAGGACGGCAAAGTAAAACAGACATTCGGCAGAGTGAAGCCAGCCAAGCACCAGCAGAGAAGCAGTGAAGACTTAATGGTTTGACTTATAACCAAGGAAGTCTGTGATGACCTTGGATAAATCTAAGTATGTTTCAAGTGATGAAATTTAATGTTCAAATATGGTGTACACTGATCTCACCCAAATCAATGATCAGTGAAGTACAAAGATTCTCCTTAAACTGAAGTGATGAAGAAAACAGTGAATCGGCAGAGTAAACTGACTTTCGGCAAAGAGAAGGAAAAAGTAGTGAAGGAAGATCTAAACGGCAAAGTCAGATGGATCACTCGACCGTTCAGAGAACAGGGAAGTAATCCTTATCAGAACAGAATTGAAATGTGATGAAGATTCAGAGGATCAGACATTTAATGCACAATCAATAGAGGATCAATCAAGGACGGATTTTCTGCTATACATTTGAAGAAAAATCCGATCACTAAAATCAAGGAGAATATAATTAAGGCGGAATCAAGAATAAAATCAAGGATTATTCCCCTCATAAATATAGCCAACGGACGGAATTTCAAATCCCGGATATTCAAGGCTATAAATAGAAGGCATTGAGAGGGAAAAAAATGAACAATAAGAAAAAGAAAATCAAGCAGATACTTTGTCAAATTTGAAAAGCCTTCTCTCTGAACTTACAAGGATTTATCTAGAGATCAACTCACACATCTGAACTATAATTCCATATTTAGCACTGAGATTGATCAATCAAGTTTTTGAATCTCAGTCACAATAAACTGAAGCAACTGAATCAAAAGTCATCTGAGAAGGAGTTGTGTTTGTAATATAGTTGAAGGATTTGATCTCAAGGAGCGATGAAAGAGACTAAATCATGAAAGTCATTGCGATCAATGAGTGATAGTTTTGTAGATTGTTCAAGGACAATCATACTATTGTATTGTGAAAACAATAGTGAATTCCTCCAATCATCACAGGAGAAGAGTGGATTAAGGGATTACACCACCCTGAACCACTATAAGCCTTGTGTCAATTTACTTTCTGCAATTTACCTTACTGCATTCATTTATATTGCCTAGATTAAAATCTATATCTGTGATTGTTTAAACTGCTTTGAAACAACATAGTAAGAAGGGACTTATCCGCTACCCAAAAGCTTTTAAACACAAGAAAAGTTTTTGAAACTCCATTATAGTCATTCACGCCCCTCTCTGACTATAGTTTTACCCTTCTCTGGGACCAACAATTGGTATCGGAGCAGTGTTCCTAGTATCAGAACCTGTTCAGATCTAATTTCTGGTAACAAGGAGATCACATATTTTCAAAGTAGTTTTCAAATCTGAGTCTTCTATTCATTCACATATAGATCTATTATTTGTGCTTATGGATTCCTCAAAATTTATGTCAAAAGTACCTCTTTTCAATGTTAATAATTTTGATGAATATAAAATGAGAATGCTGTCTCATCTTGCAGCAACTCATGCGGAGATGCTGGACGTAATCAATGATGGACCAATCATGATCATGACTGTGTTATCCACAGGAGCAGATCAAGGGAAGGAAATAGACAAACCCAAGAAAGATTGGACCAAGGATGACATGAGAAGAGCAAATCCAGATTTTGTTGCAACATTTTCATGAGAATTAAAGATTGCAAAACAACAAAGGAGATGTGGGACAAGCTAGCATTGATAAATGAAGGATCTGAAGCAGTTAAAGAAAACAAATTATCTGTTGCAAAACAGAAATTTGAAAATTTCAAAATGAAGGCTGGTGAATCCATTGATCAAATGGACAATGATTCTCAAGCATCATCGATGAATCGCAATCGCTTGGACACACATATCCCCGTAAAGAAGTATGCTTAAAGATCTTGAGAGGCTTACGAAAGATGGAAGATCATAACATCAGTAATCAGAGGAACCACAGACCTTGCAAACACTGACACTCTGACTCTAATGTCCCAACTTAAAGCTCATGAATTTGAACTGAACGGTGAATATGGTGCTCCGGCAGAGACACAAAAAGTCACTGCACTGATAGCACCCCAGCAAAGTAACTTTGTCGATTGTATCAGCAAAGAGACACATGAACTTAAAGAACAAGTAGCTTTATTAGTTAAACGCTTTGACAAGTTCAGGAAAAGGAAGCCACTCAAAGGAAACTCATCATCAAACAAGAGGTCAAGCTCAAAAAAATACATGAAGAAGAAAGATAATGAATACAGATGCTTCAACTGCAACACGAAAGGTCACTTCAAGGCTGATTGTCCTGAAGAAAATGATAAAGATGATGAAAAGAGGAAATACAAAGCATCCGAAAAGAGAAAAGGCAAGAAAGCACTCAAGGTGAATCTAGCGGTGAAAAGAATGAAGAATCATCGATAATAACTCGGATAATGATGATGAAGAAGACGGCTCGGACAATGAAAAAGCATGTCTATGCCTCATGACCAAAGAATTAGATGAAGATGAAGGTGATAGCTCGGACATTGAGAAAACAAGCCTATGTCTAATGGCCAAAGAATCGATGGCGAGGTAACATCTAGCTCTTACTCTTCATCAAATGCATCCACATCTAACACTGCACAATCTTCTATTCTCCCATTAGATCCAGCAGACCTAGTCCAAAATCTCATGACTAAATTTGATGAAATTGAGATGAATCATGAAATTCTGGAAAAGGAATGCAAGGATCTATGAAAAGAAAATAAAAGATTAAATAAATAACTGGATAAAGCAAAAGCTGAACTAACTAATAAGGAGACCTACTCAAATGATCAACAAACAACAGATGTTCATACATCTGTTGTTGACAGATCAATTGAGAAAATCCCCCTATCAGTTAAGATCACAAATGAACCAGCTTACAAACCCTCAAAATGGTTTGGATCGATTCAGTCTTGGCTACAACGATCAGGATGAGAGTAGAAACAATGGTCAACACAATTCTGAATTCAGGAGTAACAATGAACCAAAATTCAGAAAGGGACAGACCATAGTTCCAACCATTCATCCTGTACCGGTGAAATCAAAACCCAGTGTAGTAAAACAGCAGACTAAATCATCAATCAAGTCAACCAAAAGCAAGGACTTTCTGAAAGGTAAAGGAAGACTTTATCCTTCAGAGGATGAATGGAATGTTGCACCTCCAAAATACAAGAAGAAACCATTCCATAATATGCGTCATGAAGCAAGTCAGGTTTCCCACTGCATATTGGAAAGTGAAGAAGGATGCAAATGCACCAAAAAATAGAAAAAAGTATCAGAATAACTTCAGTAGAAATACTAGATGCTATTCTGCCATGCATTATAAATATGAAGTTGATGACTTTAACTATCCAAAAAGAAGATCATTTGGTTATACACTTGGAGTAGGAGGCATTACTGCTAATAGGTATGGACCCAAACAGTGTTGAGTACCTAAACTTAATTAATTTGTTTTGTAGGATGTCTGGTACATAGACATTGGATGTTCCAGACACATGACAGGAAACAACAGATGGCTCACTGAATTTGAATCTTTTGATGGACCCAAAGTCATATTTGGAGGCAAAGAAAACCCTGGCAAGATTAAGGGGGAAGGCACAATGCTCAAGAACAATCTAAAAATTCAAAATGTAGCATATGTCAAAGGACTTAATTTCAATCTGATGAGCATCATTCAATTTTGTGACAAAGGCTACAATGTGCACTTCAACAAGGAAGGATGCAAAGTCATTCACAGCCAAACCAACACAGTTGTACTTGTAGGAAGAAAAAAAGATAACATGTATGTGGTAGATTGGAAAACAGCCAAAGCAGAAACATGTTTGTTTGTCAAAAACAAACAATCAACTAGCTGGATCTGGCATAGAAGACTAAACCACCTAAATTTCAAGACCATCAACAAATTATCAAAGAACAAGTTAGTTGAAGGCCTGCCTAAGATCACATTCAAGAGAGAAAGTCTATGTGAAGCATGTCAGAAAGGGAAACAAATCAAAAGTTCCTTCAAGTCAAAACCCTATCAATCAACAACAAGAATTCCACATTTGTTGCATATGGACCTGTTTGGACCAGTCACACCAGTAAGTGTAAGTGGTAAGAAATACACCCTAGTTGTGGTGGATGACTACACAAAATACACCTGGACCATCTTCAAGAACAAGAAGAAAGAGACACTCAAAAAGCTGCCAGATTTGTTAAGAAGACTCCAAAATGAGAAAGAACTGAAAATCATCAAAATCAGATCAGATAGAGGCACTGAATTTCTTAATGAAATTATCAAAACCTATTGTGAAGAAAATGGAGTAATGAATCAATTATCTGCAGTAGGAACCCCATAACAAAATGGTGTAGCAGAAAGAACAACTCTCAAAGAAGCAGTCAGAACAATGATTGTAGAAGCATGCTTGCCAAAGAGATTTTGGGTTGAAGCAGCAAACACAGCATGCCATACACAAAAGAGATCAATCATGAACAAACATCATGGAAAGACTCCATATGAAATATGGAATGGTAGAAAACCTAATATCTCATATCTGCATATGTTTGGATCAAAAAGATTTGTTTTTAACAGGAATCAGCTGCATGCCTTTGATGAAAAGGCTGATAAAGCAATCTTTATGGGATACTCAGACACCAGCAAGGCATTCAGTGTACTCAACAAAAGAACATTGGTGATTGAAGAATCAATACATGTAGTTTTTGATGAACCAAATACAAATGGTGAAAGTCTTCAAGAAGAAGAAGAAGAAGTAGCACAAAGACAAGTGTATATGAATACAACTATACAAGCAACTATTCTGCATCACAATTTTGGAAATCAAGATGATCCACAAGTCAATACAACAGAAGAAGCACCAAGTGTAGAACAACTTCAACCTGACCTAAACTGGCTAAGAGATCATCCTGAAAAACAAGTTATTGGAGACATTCACACAGGAGTGAGAACCAGAAGACAACTGGAGCATATGCTAACATGTTTTCTATCACAAGTGGAACCTAAGATAATAGATGATGCAATTCAAGATGCAGACTGGATCATAGCCATGCAAGAAGAACTAAATTAATTTGAAAGAAATGAAGTCTGGGAACTTGTTGACAGACCAGATATGGCCAACATCATTGGTACAAAATGGGTATTCAGAAACAAGATGGATGAGCAAGGAATTGTTATCAGAAACAAAGCAAGGCTAGTTGCAAAAGGCTATTCTCAAGCATAAGTAATAGATTATGATGAAACATTTGCAACAGTAGCAAGATTGGAGGTAATCAGACTCTTTCTAGCATTTGCTGCACACAAAGATTTCAAAGTCTATCAAATGGATGTCAAGAGTGCATTTTTGAATGGACTTTTGGAAGAAGAAGTATATGTGAAGAAACCCCCTAGTTTCCAACTCAAAGGAAAGGAAGACAAAGTATACAAACTAAAGAAAGCTCTTTATGGACTCAAACAGGCACCCAGAGCCTGGTATGAAACACTATCACAATTTCTGATCAAGAATGGATTCAACAAGGGAACCATAGATATGACTCTATTCAAACTAGAGGAAGGAACAAGCACATTGCTAGTTAAAATCTATGTTGATGACATCATCTTTAGATCAGAGGATGAAAAGTTATGTGAGAAATTTGCAAACCTGATGAAGAGCAAATTTCAGATGAGCATGATGGGAGAATTAAATTATTTCCTTGGCCTTCAAGTAAAGCAAATAAAGGATGGCATTTTCATTAGTCAAGCCAAGTATACAAAAGACTTAATACACAAGTATGGTATGGATACAAGTGGCACATCAGATACACCAATGTGTGCAGGAGTCATTCTTGGAAAAGATGAAACTGGAAAGGATGTTGATTAGAAAATGTATAGAGGAATCATTGGATCCCTACTATACTTAACTGCAAGTAGACCTGATATAGCATTTGCAGTAGGAGTATGTGAAAGATTTCAAGCTCAACCAAAAGAATCACATCTTCTAGCAGCCAAAAGAATAATCAAATACTTGAAAAACACTATTAATATAGGAATTTGGTATCCAAAAGACGGAGGATTCAAGTTGATATCATATTCAGACTCTAACTATGCTGGATGCAAAATAGATAGAAAAAGCACCTCTGGAACTTGTCAAATGCTAGGCAGCAGACTAGTTTCATGGTTTAGCAAAAAGCAAAACTCCATATCTACATCAATAGCTGAAGCAGAATATATAGCAGCATGCAGCTAAGGGATTATGGAGTGGAGGAGAAAACAATTCCAATCATGTGTGATAACACAAGTGCAATATCTATTACTGAAAATCCAGTGTTGCATTCAAGAACAAAGCACATTGATGTGAGACATCATTTTATCAGAGATCATGTTGAAAAAGGAGATATCATTCTAAAATACATATCCACTGAAGATCAATTGGCTGACATCTTCACAAAACCACTCAGTCATGAAAGATTTAGCATGTTGAGAACGGAGTTAGGGATGATTGAAATCGACTAAATACCAAAGAGCGGCTAACTGGAGTAATCGGCTAAGTGACTTCATCAGCTGTTTAAACCTTTGCCATTACAGGAGATGTTGTAGGAAAGGCACTGGTACTTGGTGAAGTTAACTTCACTGATTGTTAGGAACAGTCAAATAACGGCTCAGTGAAAGAATCCCTACACCGGCTAAGTGGCCAGCCAAGGCACTTCACCGAAATAAAGATTGGAGTCATGGGTAAATTAAAGTGTGAACATAATCAACTTGTTTACACGTGGATAATAAAGGAGTTATGGAAGATTATTCTGTGGATGATTACACACGTGGAGATCAACTTATAATTATAGAGGTAATTATATTTTTTTTAATTACAAACGCCTCGATTCCCGGGCTCTATCATTACTTACCACAATCCACTCGAATATCGCGATTTACATACACAAAATCACGCCATTATGACATAAAATCCTTCCATATTCAAACCACAATCATACTACCCAAATCATCCTATATAAACGGTACATAGAGATTTTCAGAAATTTTTACACTCCCTTGCATATCATACATTCCATTGCAAATTCGTACTTCACTTTCAAAAATTCCTTTAACCTCCAACAATGGCTTCATCCTCCTCAAACACCCAAGCTAGATTTGAAAAATTGATTTCCACTGGATCATTCTTCCAAGAAGAACACTACTTAAAACTATGCGGAAACGTTGAAGAAGCAAAACGATTGGCAGTAGGATGCAAAAACCTAAAGTTATCAACCTTTCTCAATCCTCCAATAACCGAAGTGTGCTACGAAAATCTCATCTCCTTCTAGAAATCTGCAAATTACGTTCCTGGGCTTCTTGCTGAAGAAGGTGACGAGTGGGAAGAAGACAAGATTGTTGCATCCGTAAATGGCAAAGAAGTGGTCATTACAGAAAAGGTAATTCGAAAACATCTTAAACTATCAAATAAGGGTCAAGCAAAAGTGACCTTGGTACCATAAAACTTGGATGATTTCTGGCCGACAATCGCCAAAACGGCAAACCCAGGATCTATGAAGGTAAATTGTCTTAGATCCACTTTAAAGAAACCATTCAGTGAGTTCAGTGCCCTAATTGGCAAAAGCATTGAAGGAAAACTGGGAGCAAATAATGCTATGACAGAAATCAGAATACGGCTAATGGGAATCATCTACAACAATCTAGAGTTCAATTGGGCAAAATACGACTTTTTAAGAATCAAAGAACAAATCCAAGGTGAAGTAAAAGCGGCCGAAAATGGGACAACAGAAGGAAAGATGAAGAAAGGACAATTCTAGGTGAAAAAGTCGTATGGGATTCAGTTACACTATCTGATGCATTGCCTTAAAGTCCCTGTTGTACAACATCACAAATTGCATGAGTCCAAGGTCATGTTTACCTATGTTAAACAGCAAAAGCAAGCCGGAGGAGGGAAGAGAAAGAAAACAACAACTCATCCCTCCGGTCCAAGAAAGAAACAAAAGGTTCAACGCAATTTGGACAAGACAGCCTTTGGAAAATTAATCGATGAAGAAGAAGAAGAAGAGAACTCTGATGTTGAGGCAGAACAACATGGAGAAGAAAATGAAAGTGAGGATGAACAACCTCTAAATGAGGAGGTCACAAGAGACACTGGAGATGATGAGGAATCTCAAGAAGAACCTGCACAACTGTCTGCAAACGATATTGATGATTGAATTGCAGAATATCTTGAATGGAAAGAAGGAGATTCTAGAAATCAGATTCGAGATTCAGAACGCATGCTTGCTGAGGAAGCATGGCTCTTTAAATTTTTGGGAATCACCACTCTGGTTGGTGTACTTGATGAATCTCCTCTCTAGGACATGGTAGATGCAGCAAAAGCAAAACTGCCCCAGATCTCTAACAGCCACAATGATGACTCAGAAGATGGTAGAGATGATGATGATAACAATGATCAAAATGATGGAGATGATCAGGATGACAATGATAATGATGACCATCATGCTGATTATCATGACAAACAAGGAGAAGAGGTTACTCCTACACCGGATGCAATTGATGATGACATTCTTCTAAGCACCTTCCTATAGCCTCATGCATCCCACAAGTCAACAACACCAGCCAAGGCAACCACTCAACCACTATCTGCTGCAACTCCAGCTGACAGCATAAACATAGTGGACACTGGCTCAGCTGATGCCACTCTAGTCAAGACAATCCCCAGCACAGAGCATGGGGGAACAGCAGCTCAAGCCACACCAGCATACACATCTACACAAATTCTTGAAGCCTTGGATGTCCATGTAGATGTGACTCAGCAACAAGACAGAGGACAGAAAACAGACCCAGAACCAGCTGACATACGGCACAAACTCTCCTCAGCTGGCCACTGGTATCTCAAATGAAACCTTTGAAAAAGCAATAGATCTGCTGGCAGAAGAACTAGAGCAGCAAGCCATGCATCTTAGATCCATGACCTCGACATTAAATAACAAAAGCTACTCCATTGAGCAAAAATTTGAGGCCATTTCCGAATACATCGAGGCACAGAACATTGTTGTTCAACGCCAATGAGACTTGATGAGACAACTTCACATTAACATCACAAACAATCTTGCAGGTCTCAGGCAACACATTTCTTAGGAAAATGACTCCATGGCAGTGGCATTTGGAACAAGATTCCGCAGTGTCAATGAGAAACTGACTAGTCATGATAACAGATTCACATCCATTGAATCAAAGCTGGACTCTCTAATCGGAACGGCAGAGGCAACAAACAGCATCTTACTCCAGCAGAGGGCTGATGCTACCAAAAAGGGGGAAAATCAAGATAAGCCTGAAGGATCAACTATTAGACCCCCGAACTTCACTGAAGAGCAAATGAGAGCAAGGGACAGAGAAATCAGAATCAGAAATGAAGCAGAGGAACAGAAAAGGAGGGCTAGAGAAGAAAGAGAAAAAGCCCTAAACGAACCCTGCATTGGATTTCCTCATCTTATACAAAGAAGAGATGATGATAGAGATAGATCCGGCAATCAACAAAGACCTGGATCTAGCCAGCAAAGAGGATCAACAAGTCAACACTGACTTAGCACCAGAGGAAACACCAGCAGAGGCAGCAGCAGCTCCAGATACACTTTGGTGGGCGTAACGCATTACTGCTTGGTCACAAAAGCAAAGCAGAATATGAAGCAGATGTACTGGACCATGTAAGAGAATTTTTCAGAGTATAGGAAGGAATTTATCCTCATTTGTCACAAGATGAAGCATGGGCAGATTGGCTAAGCTATCGGGATGGAAGGATGAGAATTGATATGGCCAAACTCTATAATGATGTCAAAAGAGAGTTTGCACTTCTAAAACAATACAACAGCAAACCAAGTTCAGCCATACCACTTTCAGCAAAAGGACCAGAAGACTTGCCAATTGAACAACAAGAAGACTTCAACTATATGGCAAAATTCTTCAGCCCTATGGGAAGAATGGACAAACAGGAGCAGTGGAGTCTCTACAAAAGTCTCATGTTTGCTGACTCACATATTGCTGAAGCTAGGGAGAGACTTGAGAAGGACTTTGGAGAACCTAGGGCAAATGAGACCATGCCAGACTTCAACAGACTCTTTGCAAAGTATTCAAGGGACTATCTTAATACACTGCTATGGCATACTGGAAGTGGAAGTTTCCAGAAATTGATTGGAAGGACATTGAAGAGGTTCAGACTACAAAGTTCAAAAGGTACAAGGCTGAATTCAGCAAATGTAGTTTGTAACACTTGAATAAGTTTTGAATTTACTGCCCTTGAATGGATGAATAAAATTGTTGAGTTTCATTCTGTTAATTATTATGAAAAACTTGGCTTACTTATGTTCAGGCTTATGAGGGTTTTGGCATCATCAAAAAGGGTGAAATTGTTAGGAACATTTTATTATGTTTTGATGATAGCCACACTAGCTGTTATAGCAAGCCTGAAATAAGTTGGAATTCTCTGTATAAGTCTTTACTTATAGTCTGACACATTGTATAAGTTAAGTCAGACAAGTATTGTACTAGTTGGTAAGTTGGTAAGTTAAAACAAACATTCGGCAGAGTGAAGCCAACCAAGCACCAGCAGAGAAGCAGTGAAGACTTAATGGTTTGACTTATAACCAATGAAGTCTGTGATGACCTTGGATAAGTCTAAGTATGTTTCAAGTGATGAAATTTAATGTTCAAATATGGTGTACACTGATCTCACCCAAATCAATGATCAGTGAAGTACAAAGATTCTCCTTAAACTGAAGTGATGAAGGAAACAGTGAATCGGCAGAGTAAACTGACTTTCGGCAAAAAGAAGGCAAAAACAGTGAAGGAAGATCTAAACGGCAAAGTCAGATGGATCACTCGACCATTTAGAGAACGGCAAAGTAATCCTTATTAGAACATAATTGAAATGTAATGAAGATTTAGAGGATCATACATTTAATGCACAATCAATAGAGGATCAATCAAGGTCGGATTTTCTGCTATACATTTGAAGAAAAATCCGACCACTAAAATCAAGGAGAATATAATTAAGGGGGAATTAAGAATAAAATCAATGATTATTCCCCTCATAAATATAGCCAACGGACGGAATTTCAAATTCAGGATATTCAAGGCTATAAATAGAAGGCATTGACAGACAGAAAAAAAAATGAACAATAAGAAAAAGAAAATCAAGCAGATACTCTGTCAAATTTGAAAAGCCTTCTCTCTGAACTTACAAGGATTTATCTAGAGATCAACTCAGACATCAGAACTACAATTCCATATTCAGCATTGAGATTGATCAATCAAGTTTGTGAATCTCATTCACAATAAACTGAAGCAACTGAATCAGAAGTCATCTGAGAAGGAGTTTTGTTTGTAATAGCTGCTGAAGGATTTGATCTCAAGGAGCAGTGAAAGAGACTAAATCACTGAAGCTGTTGTAGTCAAGGAGTTATAGTCTTGTAGATTGTGAAGCTTGGGAAGTCAAGGACAATCATACTATTGTATCTGTGAAAACAATAGTGAATTCCTCCAATCATCACAGGAGAAGAGTGGATTAAGGGATTACACCACCCAGAACCACTATAAGCCTTATGTCAATTTACTTTCTGCAATTTACCTTACTGCATTCATTTATATTGCCTAGATTGAAATCTATATATGTGATTGTTTAAACTGCTTTCAAACAACATAGTAAGAAGGGACTTATCCGCTGCCCAAAAGCTTTTAAACACAAGAAAAGGTTTTGAAACTACACTATAGTCATTCACCCCCCCTCTGACTATAGTTTTACCCTTCTCTGGGACCAACACATCAGTTGATTCATCACTGTCTTTGTCATAGTGCATATATCTTATTTCCATCCATTTGGAAGCAAACGTTTTATTTTAAATCATAAGGAGCAATTGAAAACATTCCAACCAAAATCAGATGAAGGAATTTTCTTGGGATATTCTTCCGTCAGCAAGGCATTCAGGGAACTGAATAAAAGGACACTGAAATTTGAAGAAACAATACATGTTGTATTTGATGAACCCAAGTTCACTGGAATGGAAGATGAAGCTTCAGAACCTACTGAGAATCAACAAGTCACTGATCCAGAATGTGTTGATGTTTTGGAAAGGATAAATGACTTAAAGATTTCTAACTCTGCCCCTGCTGAACACCCTGCTGGTAACAATACTGATGCAACAACTAAGGCAGTTCAAGGATCTGCTGAACCCCTTGCTGAAGCAACTGCTGACCCTACTGAAGATGATGTTCCTGAGAATCAAACTAACCAAAAATCCACAATGGTTAAGGGATCACCCTGCTGAGCATGTTATTAGCAATATACAGCAAGGTGTGAGGACCAGAAGACAATTGGAAGCATTGTTTACTTGTTTTCTATCTCAGATGGAACCTAAAGTTGTTGAAGAAGCAATATCAGATCCAGATTGGATAATTGCTATGCAAGAGGAATTGAATGAATTTGAAAGAAATCAAGTTTGGACACTAGTGTAAAGGCCTAATCATGCAAATATAATTGGAACCAAATGGGTATACAGAAACAAATTGGATGAATCTGGTACCATTGTAAGGAATAAGGCCAGACTAGTAGCAAAAGGCTATTCTCAAGCAGAAGGAATAGATTTTGATGAGACATATGCCCCAGTTGCAAGATTGGAAGCTATAAGATTATTCTTGGCATATGCTGCTTACAAAAACTTCAAAGTATACCAAATGGATGTCAAGAGTGCATTTCTGAATGGCATTCTGGAAGAAGAGGTTTATGTTCAGCTACCTCCTAGTTTTGAAGTGAAAGATCAAGAAGATAAAGTGTACATACATAATAAGGTACTTTATGGTTTGAAACAAGCACCAAGAGCATGGTATGAGACCCTATCTCAATTCTTGGTGGACAATGGTTTTACCAAAGAAACCATTTACAAGACTCTTTTTAGAATCAATGAAGGAAACAACACCCTACTGGTACAGATTTATGTTGATGACATAATTTTTGGCTCTGAAAATGCATTGCTATGTGAAAAGTTTGCCAATATGATGAAAAGTAAATTCCAAATGAGTATGATGGGAGAAATGAACTATTTCTTGGGATTACAAGTCAAACAAATGAAAGATGGAATCTTCATTCATCAAAGCAAGTACACCAAGGAGCTACTGAAGAAGTTTGGTATGGAAAACAGGATCAAAGTATCAACTTCTTTGAGTACAAACATTAGATTGGATGAGGACAAAAAAGGCAAAGATATTGATCAGACCTTATACAGAAGGATGATAGGCAGTCTGCTGTACCTTACTACCAGCAGACCTGATCTATCATTTACTATAGGTGTTTGTGCATGATTTCAATCTAAACCAAAAGAAAGTCATCTAGCTGCAGTCAAAAGGATTCTCAAGTATCTAAAAGAGACCTTGGGAGTAGGGATATGGTATTCAAAAGATGGAAGCATCAAGGTTATATCCTACTCAGATTCTGATTATGCTGGATGCAATATTGATAGGAAGAGCACCACAGGAACCTGTCAGTTGATGGGAAATAGACTGGTTTCCTAGTTTAGCAAGAAGCAGAATTCTATATCAACTTCAACTGCTGAGGCTGAATACATTGCTGCTGGAAGTTGGTGTGCACAAATACTATGGCTAAGACAACAGTCAAGGGATTATGAAATTGAAGAAAGAGAAATTCCTATAATGTGTGACAACACAAGTGCAATTGCAATCACATAAAATCCTGTCTTGCACTCAAGAACCAAGAATATTGATGTGAGACATCATTTTATAAGAGATCATATCGAAAAGAAAGATGTGGTGGTTCTCTACATCCATACTGAAGATCAACTTGCTGACATTTTCACAAAACCATTGGATAATGAAAGATTTGCTAAATTAAGGACATAACTTGGAATCATAAAAGTTGACGGACACACCTTTGATCAACAATGTACTGGAATTCACCAAGGGGATTAGTCTTTGCTATGTTGGGTGAGTTCAGTTAGCAGATTAGTCATTTGTATCAACAATTCAATGTACTTATTTATGTTTGGACAATCGAGCAAATGAAGTTGCCAAGGGGATTGGTATTTGTCCTGTTGGGTGAGCTCACTTGACAGATCGGTCATTGGTATTAAACTTCATCTTGTATTATCAGTTGGACAAAACAAGAGGAATTGAAGATCAGCAGAGTTACTTTGTCAGCAGACTGCTGAGTCATTCTTTATCAGCACACTGCTGATCCAAGTCAACAAAAGATGAAGGCTGCTGAATTATATGTTACAAGACAATCAAACTTAAAAGAAGTCAATAGTAATTGGATATTATTCTTATCCTTTATAACCGCAGTTACAAATATCCAACGGTTACAACTATCATGGAATCAACTAGTGGGACACGTGGCAAAATCTCATTTATTCAAAATTTAATCGTGGTTAATGCTACAGTGTATGTACAGCACTTTATCTAACAGTTACCACCCACTTATATATATATACAGATATATACACAGAGATATTACTTACAACCTTCAGATCGATATTTCTCTGAAGATACACTGTGTGAACAAAGATTTGAAAGCTCTCTTCTTCATCTTTCTCAAAATTTTGAATGGCGGATAAGGAAGATGTTCACATTGGAACGAGCCAAAGCTTTAGAGGGTTCGTTGTTGATGCTAACAAGACTAAGTTGGCCATCAATATTGGTATAAGAATCAGAAGATATGAAGGATTGGAGGATGTTCTCAATCTGAGATTGGAGAGTATATCTTATACAAATGTTGTTAGTTTCTGGAGAAACATTGTCATAAGAGACAATAGAGAGGCATTCACTACCACAGTAAATTGCCAAGAGATTGAAGTTTGGACAAACCTTGTGAGGGAAGCATTTGGTTTTGGACCTGGAAATAATGCTCCAACCATTCCTGAAGAAATGGGGCTATCAAGATTGGATTTTGTTTATAAAATAAAGACCAATGATGCTATAAAATCATCTTTGACCATCAATGTGAAGCATATCGGGATGGAGTATAATCTGTTGAGTAAGATTATAGCAAAGAACATCTTGGGATTCAGTGGAAGCCTTGATACACTGTCTGGACCCAAGATTGACTTGTTAATCATCATCTGCAAGAGCATGAAGTTTGATTGGGCTGGATTCTTTGTCCAATATATGAGAAAGTAATAACAGAGGACAGAGAATGGACCAGGAAGTCCAAAACACTGCCTTTGGGCTTGATGATTCAGGTCCTGCTGACTCATTTAAGGATTGCTGATGTTGCACCTGAGAAACTCAACAAGTCCAGATATAAGAAAGAGATCAACTATCTCATTCCTGGTGCGATGATGATGAAGAGTTGGATAGAGAAAGGACTGAGAGTGACAATGATGGAGATGATGATGCTAGTGGTGATCAGGTTAAACAAGTTACAAAATCTGTTGCACCTAAGAAGGCTGCTGAGAAGAGAAAGGCTACTGACATTAGAAAGATTACTGAGCTCCTTAAGCCTAAGAAGACAAAGCAGTAATCAGTCGACCCTGCAGAATCCACTGTGATTCCAGTTGAAGTTGAGGCTGCTGAACCTGCTGAAATCGCAATGAAGAAATCTGTTGCTAAAATTTTAAAAGAGCAACAGAAGGAAGATAGAAGGAAGAGGAAAGCTGCTGTGAGTGAAGTGTTCTCGGTGAATTCTATGATTTATATCGCAATATTTCATAACAATAGTTCCCGTGTTTTAGTGTTTTTTATAGGAAATCACATTGCTAAAAGGATAAATTTAGAGAATGGGTTGATAATTCAGTTAATTGCAAAATCGACCGTATTACGTGTTTTTATCGACGATTATCTATCTATATATAGGTTTCTACATTTTGCATGCTTTTGATCGTCTTGTAGGCATGATTGCATGGCATGAAGGAGGATTAGATGATGTTACATTGATGATTTGCATGGAAGAGAAGGATAAAGCTGAAACTTGGAAGGAAAGCAATGCGAATTTAGGTTGAATGAAGACATGCATTGCTGAATTGTTGCATCTGTCCATTAAACGTGAGTCTGAAGCAAGCAGACTGGCGTCCAATGCTCAGTCCAAAGCGGACGGACGTCCATGGAGGAAGATGAGCGTCCCATGCAAGTTTCGAATACAGAGTCTTCAGAATTTCACTTGAACTGGCGTCCATGAGCAAGATTTGGTACAGGATGTTCAGTTTCAGCATGAACTAACATCCATGCTCCGTCCCAAGCTGCTGAACTGGCGTCCGGCCAGGTGGACGGGCGTCCAACCTAGTTACTGTAGCAGCCGACATTCAGTAATTGCCTCAGCCGCCTCTCAACTCTATAAATACATAGCAGCAGGAAACCCTAAGGGAGACATCAACTATTCACTTTTTATACAAAGAGCAGCAGCCGCATCATCAAAAAGCCCTAGCAGCCGCATCATTCAAAGATGAATCTCTCCATCCCAATGATCATGTTCATCAACATGATTGTTGGCTAAGCACATCGCGCTGGGACAACGGATGAAACCGATCAACATCAACACCAACTAGACGATTTTTAGCTACATGTTTAGTGAGTAAAAGTTACAGTTTTTCATCAATTGGATATTGTTCTTTATTGTTTATGTTTTATTTGAATCGAAAGATCGATGAAACTACTTTTATGCTTTGAATTTGTATGAGAATATTGTTCAAGCCTTAGTCTTTCAATTGATGCAATTAGTTGTAATTCGAGAGATCGTTTATAATTAATTGAGTAGAGTTTTGGAGACGATCTCATGATCTTGTTTTGCATGCCGTTTAGTTTTTCTTGAGAAAGAAAACGAAACCCTAGAATTTGTTTAAAGGAATTTAATCGAATTCGCGATAGATCATTACTAAAAATCGTATCTTTAACTTGCCATCTAGTTGGGGTTGGGTTGGTTGATTGGTGGATTCCCGTTGCCTTTCCGTTTCCTTTTAATTACTTGATAAATCGAATAGTTCGTATCAATTTGATTGCTACGCTTAGTTGTTTTAGGAACCCTAGATGTTAATTGTTATTTTTCTGCAAATTTTCTGTTCCAAGTTACTGTTCATCGTACTGTTCATCATCTTAATTACTGCTCATTGTTTTTTTTTGTAGTTTAATTAGTTTAAACCCTAGTTGTAGTTAATCGTCGTGACATAATCGATAGAATAATTGTTCCTTGATCCGATAAACATTCCACTCCCTTAGGACGACCCGTTAACATCCTATACTACGAACCTTATACTTGGGGTGTTACGGTTTATAAATTGTAAAACTAGTTTTTACCGAACAAATTTTTGGCGCCGTTGCCGGGGAATCGGTAACGGTTGTCGGATTCTACATAGGATAGTTTTCTGTGTCAAAAGGGATCGCTATAGCACGCGGTAGTATTTTGACCATAACTTTCGGCTCGAGTGTCCGTTTGGCGCGCAGGACTCCAATTCGGAAAGCTCTTTCCGATGCCGACGACATGGCAAATGCCGTATGCCGTTCGACACCGTTTTCGAGGTCAAAATCTGCTGTTTTCCCCTCCATTTTGGCCCTAGAAGATTTCAACACGTTTTTTTACCGTCTTAGTGCCTTTTCTGTTTTAAATTTTTCGTAGGTAGGTTTCTTTTCTTGTTTCTGTTTCTAGATCTTTTTCTAAATTCGAAAAAAAAATTTAAAAAAAATAATATAAAAAAAGAGCCTTTCTGAACGGGCGTCCAGACCCTGAACGCCCGTCTGTCCCAAATTGTCTTCTGAACGCTAGTTCAATAACCTGAACGAGCGTTCACCTCCAAAAATTCCCCCTGAACCAACGTTCACTCATACTGAACGCCGATTCAATCTCTCCTCTCTTCTCTCCTTCTAACCCTCTAAACCCTCTAATCTTCTCTACACTCGTTCTCATCAACCCTAAGGTTGATTTCTTCCTGTTCTGCTTTTCTGGTTTATGCAAACCAGGAGCAAAAAGGGACCGTTATTGTATTGTCCTAAACCTGAACGGGACATTGTCAAGAGAAGACTTTTCCCAAATCCTGACAACATGAGCGAACACGGTTCTAGTGATGACGAACCGGAGAACCAAGGGAATAATGACCAAAATCCTCCTGGCATGGATCCCGCTCAGTTAAACCAATTTCTGATGCAAATGTTGCAGAACCAGCAATAGCAGCAAGCCTGGATAAACCAGCAGATGCAACAACAACCTCAGATAGTTGTTTTCAACAAAGACATGACCCCAGCGTTTGTGGTGTTGTGCATCAAGACCCTTATGCGCCATATCTTGATCAAGATTTATTGGAAGGGCATAGACCAATTCGGCCTCCGGAGATGGGAGGAATGCATTTTGATCTAAAGAATGGAGTTGTGGGGATGGTCCAAAATAGTTCATTCCATGGCACTGCTGCAGAAGACCCACATGACTTCTTGTCTACTTTTGTGCAAATATGTGAAACAGGTCACTACCCTGGCGTTCCTTCAGAAGTCATTAAATTGAAACTTTTCCCGTTTGCCTTGAAAGGTGAAGCAAATCGATGGTTTAAGTCCTTACCCCATCACTCTCTTCATAATGGCTGGTGATGTTAAAAGAGCCTTTGCTGCTCAAATTCGTTTCACTGGAACGATAATGGACCGTAAACGAGATATAGCTACTTTCGAGCAATTAGAAGGAGAGAGTGTGGGAAAGGCCTGGGAGAGGTTGAATTTGTTAATGAGGAAGTGCCCTAACCATGGATACACTCGACATGAACTTCTAGAATTATTCTATCAGGGTGTTACTCAACCCAATAGAGATTACTTAGATTCCACAGCTCATGGATCGTTTTTAGGAGGATGAGATGATGCTGCCTATAGGGTAGCAGAAACAATAGCTAAGAATAACATGTGGGCTACTCAAAAGAAGACCCATGTTAGTGGAAGCAAAAAGGAGGCGGCTGAAAGTAACTCGGAGACAAAACTGTTAGTTGCTCAAATGGAAATAATGAACAAACAACTAGCCAACCTACAAATGAAGCAGCAAGAAGGGCCAGCAGATGTGAACCACTCGGGCATACAGGCCGGGAATATGATGAATGAGGAAGTGCATGCCATGGAGAACCAGAATCAACCTTTCAGAGGCTTCAGTCAAAATTCTGGTCAATCGAGTCAAACTCAAAACCGCAACTTTTCGGGAAACCCGCGAAATAGTTATTATACACCACCTGGTGCATCCAATAACCAAAGACCCCAAGGCAACTGGGCTCAAACACAAAACCAACAGCCCACCTATGTCTCTCAGAAGAAATTTGATGAGCTAGTAGACATGGTGAAAACACTAGCCACCGGTCAAAAACGATGGAGAGGCAGATTGGTCGGATGGTGATCAACAAGCAAGCGAGACCTCAAGGAAGAGCGCTAGTTATCTGAGATAAAAACCCTAAGGCGAGATATCAATGCTTGCACCGCCATCACACCTCGGTGGGAGTATGGAGAGGAGGAGTTGAATGCGGTCACCCTCGAAGCGAGAAGGCAGTTGGACCCCAAAAGATGTCGGGAATGAGTAGCCCTCCCGACGCCATAGTTCGGGAGGGGCAATCGGGTTAAATGCCAAAGTAAGCAGCAGTGAGGAAGAGTTGAATGATGATGATTCTTGAGGGGATAGTGATGAGGATCTTGAGAAGAGAAGTCGTAGTGAACACTTGACTAAAAGAAAAGCGAGAAGTTTGTCAGGTGGAAGGACAAGGAGGACGAAGCCATTAAAAGTCAAACTATAATCAATCATTTGGAAACCCTTCCTTATCCACCAAAGAAGAAAGAGAATATCCTGAACTCTGACAAACAGTATGACGGAGTGAGAAAGATGCTTAGAGAGACTATGGTGACTATGCCACTTGCTGAGGTATTAACTGAGATGCCTAAGTGCTCTAAGTATCTTAAGGATGCCTGTGGAAGTAAGAAGAAGCTAAAGGGACTGGCAGAAGAGGTGCTAAGAGAAGAATGTTAAACGGTTTCACAAAGTGTTGCAACCAAGCGAGGTGACCCCGGACGACCTTCAATCTCTTGCATGATTGAAGGCCACACGTTCCACAATGTCTTATGCGACTCAGGGGCCTCTGTCAATGTGATGCCATTTAACGTCTGCAAGAGTCTCGGGTTGGACAAAAGGCTAAGGGAGCGTTCCGTCTCTCTTCAGTTGGTGGACCGATCTAGCCGCTTAGCAGCTGGTTGTGTTAACAACATCCTTATCCATGTTAAACATTTAGTTTTTCCAACTGACTGGGTCATACTGGATTACCAGTCTGACAAGGAGATGCCCCTGTTTCTGGGCCGGCCTTTCTTAAACACTTCTGCCTCCACAATTGACTTCCAAACTGGCCAAATCACTCTGAGAGTAGAGGACACCTCCGTTACACTCGAGCGAGAAAAAAATTCTGCGGAAGCCTCGAGCCAGGAGATTTCATTCATTGAAGCAATTTATGGAGGTGAATCCGACCCTGATGAAGAGCTCACGGAGATAGGAGCCCTGGATGTTATAATTCACGAAGAAGGAAATAACTGTCCACGGGCCGTAATCAATGTTGAGTTGTCTCAACAACTTGCGCACACTGAGCCTATGAGTGAACAGAAAATCTAGGACATTCCAAGGATGAGCAGCAATGATTTGAAAGAGCTCAACCAGCCAGACTTTAACCTCGCAGAGGAGGAAGTTTTAATGGGTAGTTGGGACGAAATAGATTTCTGGAAAGAAACTACTCATTGGGAGTTGGATGATTGGGAGCAGCTTGCAGAAGAGCTTGAAGAAGAAGAACTTAAGAAGATGGTTAAGCATAAGAAAGAACAAACAGAAGGCGGATGGGAGGATTCCTACAGATGATGTCATTCAATACCTTTCGGGGTTACACCTCGGGAAGATGAGGTGTTTTTTTCACCAACCGGTCCAAGCTCACAAGGAGAAAGGTGGTCCCTTAAAATCTAGTATCGAGCAACCACCTGTGACTTAGAGTTGAAACCACTTCCATGCAAAGATCTAAAATACATCTTCCTTAAAGACGGTGATAAGTTGCCCTTGATCATCTCATCTAAACGCTAAAGTAGAAGCCATTGAGAAAATGTCGTACCCGAAGGCAGTGAAGGAGGTACGAGGATTTACGGGACATGTGGGCTTTATCGGCATTTCATTAAAGACTTTTTGACGATAGCAAAGCCGTTATCCAACCTGCTGAAGGAGGAAGTGGAGTTCTTGTTTGATGATGGGTGTAAGAAAGCTTTTAATAGCTTAAAGGATAAGCTAACCAGTGCCCCATTTTAATCGCGCCATTGGACTCAACCTTTTGAATTAATGTGCGATGCCTCTAACTACGCAGTGGGCGCAGTTCTAGGGCAGAGAATTGACAAAAAGTTCAGGCCGAGTTACTATGCTAACCGCACTTTGAACCCAGCTCAATGCAATTACGCCACTACCGAGAAGGAATTCTTGGCAGTCGTTTTTGCTATTGACAAATTCGAGAGTTATCTTTTAGGGTCCAAAGTGGTGGTGTGGACAGATCATGCAAAGACTACGCTACCTTATGGGCAAAGCAGACGCTAAACCAAGGTTACTCGGATGGATTCGATACTACAGAATTTGACCTTGAAATTAAGGACAAGAAGGAAGTGATAATGTTGTAGTGACCACTTATCTCGCCTAGTGAATGAGGGTGGCGAAGTCCCTAAGGAGATAGGCATTGACTTTCCTGAGCAATTGATGAAGCTTGATCTGATTAGGCCGTGGTACGATGACACGTTAACTACTTAGCAAGTGGGCATTTAAAAGAGATGACGATCGTGAAAAGAAGAAATTTTCGGTGACTTAAAGTATCTCGTATGGGAGGATCCATATCTCATTTAAAGTGCAAGGACGGGTTGCTTAGAAGGTGCGTTCGGAGCATGAACTATTGGATATCTTGGAGCAATGTCATAGTGGTCCCATTTGGTGGACACTACGGAGCACCTAAGGCAGTCACAAAATCCTTCAAGCCGGGTTTTCTTGGCCTACTTTGTTTAAAGATGTGAAGCCTTTTGCAAAGGCGTGATAGATGCCAAAGAGTAGGAGACTCGGTAATAGGATGGAGATGCCTTTGAGGCCTATCTTGGAATGTGAAGTTTTCGACGCCTGGGGCATTGATTTTATGGGACCGTTCCCATCATCATGCTCTAACAAATATATTACGTGTCTGTGTGGACTATGTTTCCAAGTGGGTAGAGGCCATTGCCACCCAAACCAATGATCACAAAGTTGTAAAGAAATTCTTGCAAAAGAATATCTTTACTAGATTTTACTGTCCTAGAGCCCTTATCGGTGATGAAGGTTCGCATTTAATAATGCACCTTGCATAAAATTCTTGAGAAGTATGGTGTCAAGCATAGAATTGGTACACCATACCACCCCAAACCAGTGGCCAAGTCGAGGTAAGCAAATGAGAAGTCTAAAAGCGGATTTTGGAGAAAGCGGTAAATTCAAATAGATCCAAGCCAGAGTCGAAGTTGGACGACGCACTTTGGGCTTATCGCACCGCGTTCAAGACCCCTAATGGGTGCGTTACCATTCCAAATGGTCTATGGCAAGGCTTGCCATCTACCGGTCAGTGGAGCACAGAGCTTATTGGGCTATTAAATTCTTAAACCCGATAGCCAACTCTGTGGGGAGAAAAGATTATTGCAACTACATGAGCTCGATGAATTCAGACTCAGGGCCTATGAGAACGCCAAGCTGAGCAAGGAAAGAATGAAGGCGCTCCACGATGCTAAGATTAAAGATCGGGAATTCAAAGTGGGAGACATGGCTTTGCTATATAACACCAGGCTCCATCTCTTTGCGGGTAAGCTTAAATCTAGATGGTCTGGCCCCTTTGAGATTCTTCATGTTCATCCTGGTGGAGCCATTACGTTGAAAGGGTACGGCGATCAACCGTTCAAAGTCAATGGTCATAGGATTAAGAAGTACTTTGGGCAACCCAAGGAAAAGCCTGAAGTACTATACTTTCAAAAGAGAAATGAAACGGTTGAGTCGTTTATTTGTGAAGAGATTCCATCCGACTTCTTTGGAGTGGATGATGACATTATTACCCCTATCCTTGTAGATCCTTCTGTCAATGCTCTTGAGCCTGTTAGCATACCTCAGCCGAATCTGAGAAACAAGAACAAGAAGAAAAGAGTCAGTGTTGTTTGGAAAGAAAAATTTCATGATTTACTCGCGCACTTGACTTGTTGTTGTGGCGAAAACCATTTCCGTCCTAGTCTTTCTGATTCTGCCAGAGAAGTGGTTAGCCTCATACCCAAGTGGCCCGATCCGGGTTGACTTTGAAATCTCTGTCAAGCTAATGACATAAAAGAAGCGCTCCTAGGAGGCAGCCTAGTCTTTTAAGTTACTTTTTAGTTAAGTTTTAGGGCATTAGGAATAAAACCGTGGTGATTGGTGTGTTGGTTGTCCTTGTCCTATTTGTGAATGCTTTATTTGCCCATTTCTGTGTGCATTCATGTTTACTCATATACCCCTTGTACCCGAGATTATATGCTATGTCGAGTGTTGCGAATCTTGTTGAGCGGTTTTGCCGATTATCACTTTTAGTGTTGTCTGTTCGTGATACGAGCTGCAGCGGTTCATTCATGTTACGGCCTGACCACTGTCAACCTACAGCCCGACAACAACTTTGCAACCAGCTAAGTATTCTTTTCTTTTATTTGCACATTCTGAGGACATAATATGATTTAAGTGTGGGGGGGTGTCTACATCAGGAGTTATCATGCTATATTTCTGACAATGAGTAAATGTGATTTTCTCGAAAATTTTAAATTTTTTTAAAGTAAACTTGGTTAATTGTAAATCTTGAGCATGTAATTGAAACAAATGGCTTGCTAGATGTAGTTTCACGACAATGATTTTATGTGACTTTGAGAGATAATTATAGCATGCTTTTCTTGATTTGAGATAGTATTCGTTTCACACTCACGAAAGCCTTTGATATTGAAGCAAAAATTTTGAATCTGTATCCTTTCACTATTTTAGTGATTTATCTTAGAGAGATTTGGTCTTAATAGTAATGGTGAATGCGTCAAAGAAGAAGAAAAAGAAAGTGAAAAAGTTAAAGAGTATCATTGAATTTTCTCTAAAAGATATGTTGTAGGGATTATTCTAAGATTTATATCACAAAATATTCAGGGGTATTTGTTGAAAGGATTGTGAAGATTAGTTCTATCTCTATGTTGGTAGGACTTGCTATAGTTGTTGTATTTTTATAGGAAATCACATTGCTATAAAGGATGAATTCGGGACGAACAAAAAGAATGGGTTGATAATTCTATGATTTAATTGCAAAATCAATAGTTCCGTGTTTTACGTGTTTTTATCGAAATCACATTTATCTATCTATATATAGGTTTCTACATTTTGCATGCTTTTGATCGTCTTGTTTCTACATTTTGCATTTTGATCGTCTTGTAGGCATGATTGCATGGCATGAAGGAGGATTAGATGATGTTACATTGATGATTTGCATGGAAGAGAAGGATAAAGCTGAAACTTGGAAGGAAAGCAATGCGAATTTAGGTTGAATGAAGACATGCATTGTTGAATTGCTGCATCTGTCCATTAAACGTGAGTCTGAAGCAAGCAGACTGGCGTCCAATGCTTAGTCCAAAGCGGACGGACGTCCATGGAGGAAGACGAGCGTCCCATGCAAGTTTCGAATACAGAGTCTTCAGAATTTCACTTGAACTGGCGTCCATGAGCAAGATTTGGTACAAGATGTTCAGTTTTAGCATGAACTAACGTCCATGCTCCGTCCCAAGCTGCTGAACTGGAGTCCGGCCAGGTGGACGGGCGTCCAACCTAGTTACTGTAGCAGCCGACATTCAGTAATTGCCTCAGCCGCCTCTCAACTCTATAAATACATAGCAGCAGGAAACCCTAAGGGAGACATCAACTATTCACTTTTTATACAAAGAGCAGCAGCCGCATCATCAAAAAGCCCTAGCAGCCGCATCATTCAAAGATGAATCTCTCCATCCCAATGATCATGTTCATCAACATGATTGTTGGCTAAGCACATCGCGGAGGGACAACGGATGAAACCGATCAACATCAACACCAACTAGACGATTTTTAGCTACATGTTTAGTGAGTAAAAGTTACAGTTTTTCATCAATTGGATATTGTTCTTTATTGTTTATGTTTTATTTGAATCAAAAGATCGATGAAACTACTTTTATGCTTTGAATTTGTATGGGAATATTGTTCAAGCCTTAGTCTTTCAATTGATGCAATTAGTTGTAATTCGAGAGATCGTTTATAATTAATTGAGTAGAGTTTTGGAGACGATCTCATGATCTTATTTTGTATGCCGTTTAGTTTTGCTTGAGAAAGAAAACGAAACCCTAGAATTTGTTTAAAGGAATTTAATTGAATTCACGATAGATCATTACTAAAAATCGTATCTTTAACTTGCCATCTAGTTGGGGTTGGGTTGGTTGATTGGTGGATTCCCGTTGCCTTGCCGTTTCCTTTTAATTACTTGATAAATCGAATAGTTCGGATCAATTTGATTGCTACGCTTAGTTGTTTTAGGAACCCTAGATGTTAATTGTTATTTTTACGCAAATTTTCGCTCCAAGTTCTGTTCATCATCATCGTTCATCATCTTAATTACTGCTCATTGTTTTTTTTTTTGTAGTTTAATTAGTTTAAACCCTAGTTGTAGTTAATAGTCGTGACATTATCGATAGAATAATTGTTACTTGATCCGATAAACATTCCACTCCCTTAGGATGACCCGTTAACATCCTATACTACGAACCTTATACTTGGGGTGTTACGATTTATAAATTGTAAAACTAGTTTTTACCGAACATGAAGCTGAACAACCTTCAAAGAGAATGAAGGAAATTGTGAAGAAGAAGAAACATGGAAAATGGAAAGAATTGAAGATTCTAGAAGCTCAAAGGGAAGTAGAAGAAGAGGCTGTTGAGCCTATTACTGATGCTGTTGTTGTTGTTGTTGTTGAGCAACACAGTGAAGAACCACAGCAGACTGTTGTACTTAAGCCTGCTGTAGAGGTTGTTTAACCTGTTCTTGACCCCACTGTGGATGCTACAACTCAGGGGGAAGAACACATGGTTACTGACCCTGCTGTTACACATACAAGTCAGGGGGAACCAAGTGTGGAACAATTGAAGGTGGTAGGTACAAATGTACAATTTGAGGTACCTACTGACATGGTTGCATATGCTGAGGAAACATTGAATCTTCTTGTTGAGACCTTTGGAGGACAACAAGTTGAATAAACAGCACCTAGAAAGCCATCTATGCCCTTTGAAAGGAAGGAGAAGAAAAGGAATGAAGGGTATGTTGATTCCAAGCTCAATTTGGTTGCTGATTACTTTCAATGGAAGTTTGGTTACTATAAGAAACAAAAATCAGTTGCTGAGCCAATGACAGATTTTGAAGAATGGGCATTTGAAAAGTTAGAGGTGGAAAACCTACTTGACCTGGTCAATACTTCTTTGCTGGAAATGAGGCTGATGGAACTCAATGAAGAAGAAAAGAAAGAAGGAGGTATCATGTTTAAGGATACTAGGGACGCACCAGATAGTGATTCATCATCATCATATGATTCAGATGATGATCATCCTACACATCAAGGAGCTTGTTGGAGCCGCGCCGTCAATCGAACCAAGAGTAGTAACGAGCCATCTGGTGGTCTTTGGCAAGTCTGCTGAGGGTCTGCACACTGACCAAATGGATAAAGATCTGGAAGATCTAACCATCGATGATTTGGAGGCTCGAATCAATGATGGAATAAATTTTGGAGATAACAGGGTGGTTGGTACATCTGATACATTCTTGGTTGTGGAGTCTGATGTGAATCTTGATGATCAGCAGTCTGTAAATTTGGATGAGGAGAAGGTTATTTAACATAGTGAGCCTGATACCAGTTCTGAAGATTCAGCTCAATATCATGAGTGGATTGATACTCAGGGCACTTTATCTAAATCTGCTGATATTCTACAGAAAATTACTGATGCTAGAGGATTTGTCGAGGAAAATATGGCTATTTTTCCTTTTATTTCTATAGAATAAAGGGTCCTACTCACTAAGGAACAAACAGTGATTGGACAGAGATTGGACATGGTGATAGGTTTTGAAGGATCACCCCTACTTATTGAGAAGGTTCAGGCTGCTGAGGAACAAACAACACCTGAATAAAGGTCGGAACTGGAGGTACAGGTTGCTGAGGATCAGACAGCACCTGGACAAAGGTTGGAACTTACAATGGGATTGGAGGAATCCCCTATAGTAGAGGCTACTGAAGGGAAGGATAGTCAGCAGACTACTGTTATTGATGAGGATGAACAGCTGCTGGACTATGACTTCTGTGATGTGGAGTTTCAAGTGCCTGAGGAAGAACTTGTTGCTATTGAACCTCAACAGGCATATGTACCACTGTTTGAAGAAGAACCTATCTTGGAACCTCAACCAGCACAAGATCCAACTTTGGAAGTTATTTTTGGTGTTATGGTTGAAGAAGGTCCTGACCCTGCTAGAAGGGATATGAGTTGGGCCATGGTTGTCAGCGGACAGAGGGCACAATACAATGTTGAAGAGCCTACGGAAGATGCTGCTTGACATATGGATGGAAGCATGGCTGGTGCACTACCAGCATATGTTTTGGATGAGTTGAGTGCAGTCAGACATGACATTACACAGTTAAGAACTCAACTTGACAGATAAGAGCAAAGATTTTAAGATTTGATGAACCTGGTGGAAAATAGAGGGAGGACTACTGAATCAGTTGCTTCCAATTTCACATCCACTCAGTTTTCTCTTGCTGACCTTACCAAAGATGTAAGAGGCATAAAACAAGGCAATACTCTCAAGGATCAGTTCTTGAAAGAACAATTTGCCTCCAATCACAAGAAGCTTGACAAACTTGCTGAAACACCCAAGCCTGATGTGGCTGACCCTGCTGAAACACTTCAACATGCTGCATTGGATCCTAAAGTGACTGAAAGGATCAATTTGCTAGGGCAAACACTAGAAGGAAGGATCACAGCAGCTGACACTAGAACATAAATTATGTAAGGTCAACTGAATAACTTAGTGATCACACAGGAGAGTGTTCATGGCCTTCTTTCCCGTTTTGTTGATGATGTCAATAAGGGGGAAGAAAGCCAGACTGCAGTAGCAAAAGAGGCTGCAAGGATTTTTTCTTAAAAGAAATGGGAGGCTGATACAAATGCATTCAGAGAACCTGCACCTGGCAGACTTCAGCTAACTGATGACCTCTTCAAGGAATATAAGAATCAATACTACAATAAGAGGAGACCTTACCATGACAAAGGTTTCCATGAGGGGCTAAACTCCTTTTAGGGACATAAGTTTTGGGAAGTTAGAGTTAAATCTTTAAGAGCTTCACACAAAGGTGGAAGAGGTGGAAGAAGTCTACCTACTACATCAGCAAGAGAATCTTTGGAAGAGTTCAAGCAATTATACATGCATCTAGGATTTAGAGTACACCAAATTAATCTAACTCTACCTGAGGCATGGAAATGGTGGAAGGAAGTAAACCCCCATATTGATTTTTCTCTTACTGAAAATCAATGGATGAGAGATATGGACAGAGACATAAGGGAATATCAAGAGCAACAAAAAAAAGAGAGTCAAGAAAGAGAAATGAGGATCTAGTTCAGCTGACTTACATAATTCTTTGTCTTTTGCTGAAACTAGTTTGTAATAATGATGAACAAATATGATTATAATGAGAATTGACTGAATTTGTTCTATATTTTGGTTTTTATCCTTTTTTCTTTGTTGTAAGGAGGGTATTGGTATCATCACCAAAAAGGGGGAAATTGTTAGACATATTTTAAGTTTTAGTGATGAGTGCCAGACTAGCTGTTATAGAGCAGAGGCAAAAAGGTGTCTAGATTAAATGTATAGGCTTATTAGAGTTTGATCTTTGTATAGGTTTGATTAAACAAGCACTGTAAAAGGTCAGCTGACTTTCATCAGCAGACCTGTCTAGGTCAATAAGGTACCTAAGTCAGTAGACTAGTTTAGGAACCTGCTGAAGACTGAAGGCTGAGGACTCAAACTCAGTTATTGAAGGCTAAAGGATCAAAATTAGTATTTAAAGTCAAGGATATGGAATCAGAATTTAGGAAAGTCTGTGATGACCTAAATTGATTACATAAACCTTGTGTTCAAGGTCTAAGTTCCATAAGTTAAGTGGAGATTGGAACTTAGTTATGTTCCAATTGGTGTAATCTAACTTCACAATTAAAAGTTAGACAAAAGACAGTCAGCTGAAGTGTCTTATAAACACAGCAAACTTCAGACAGCTGACTGATAAGTATTTCAGCAGACTTACATACACAAAAACCTACTGAATGCATATTTCGATTTAATCAAAGGTTACATTGGAAGATTACAAGGAAAAGGACAGATAACAACTCCTGATTTTGTCAACAAATCAATGGTCACGATTAAAAGAACGTTGGAAAGAAATAGATGTTTATCTAAAGGGTGGACAGTCTGAAAACTGTCAAAAAGTAAACTGACAATGTCAGTACTATGAACAGGGACATAATGCAAGTCAAGATGGGGACAAATCTGAAATGGCTATGTTTTGAATTTCAAACATAAGTCACAAGGATTCTCACCTATAATAGAAGACCCCCGATACAGAAACTATGATGAATTTTGAGGAAAAGCAACAATCAAACCTGAGCAATCAGATTCTCATCAAGAAATCACCCTGCTGACATTACTGAGCTTAACTCTACTGATCTAGTAAATTCTTCAAGTGTAACCTGCTATCAAGTTACATCAAGTACACACACTTAAAGATTCCAAGCTGCTGATCATTTCATCCTGATCAAGCGGTTGAAAGCTGAATCACTTACTTGATTCAAACTTTCTTTTACGAGAAACCTGCTGAAGACAAAGAAGCATTTAGGTGTCAAGAACAGTCGATTGTGGTGAAGCTGGTGAAGAGGAAATCCTACCTTTCAAGGACCAATGGAAGACTTTGGAGCAGCAATTCTACCTGTTCCAAGTGTTCAGTTTGTGAAGCCATAGTTACTGGTGAAGGACAAACAACTTAGGGATTTTTGTAACTGCAACCTCAAAGATCTCTAATGAATTACTTCCAACATCACAGGAGAAGAGTGGACTGACAGGATTACACCACCTAGAACCACTATAAAATCTGGCTACTTACTTTCTGCATTTAATTTCTGCATTTAGGATATTAAGCACATCAACCTATTGAAACTAGTAACCGAATCACACACACACACTACTGAGTATCTAATACTTGGTATCACATTTCAACAACAAGTAATAAGGCTTAACTTGAATATATTCCGCTGCAACAAATTCAGTAAAATCATCAGCCAGCAGACTACAAATCTGTCAGCAGACTACTTAGCAGTCAGCAGGCTACTGAACTTGCTGAGTTTGTTAACTCCAAAAAGTTTTAAGTATTAAGTTTATTCACCCCCCGCTCTAAACTTAACCAAAGCCTTTTCAAGGGACCAACAGATGTGAAGATTGAAGATGAAGATGCAACATTGATCCTACTTGTGTCATTGCCTGCATCATATGAGAAATTTGTGCAATCCTTTATTGTTTGGAAGGATTCAGTGTCATTAGAGGATGTGAGATCATCACCCCATTCTTGAGATCTACACCATAAGGCATCCGGTTCAGGGACAGACAGTCTGTATGCTGGATTGGTGTCAAGTGGAGTCGGCAGAGGATCAATAAATTCTAGAAAGAATAAATCCAAGAGAAGTTCCAAGGGTCCTAAAGCTAAGGATGTCTGTAATTACTTCAAAGAGTAGGGACATTGGAAAAATGAATGTCCAAAGAGAAAGAGGTAGCAGGGCACTCAGCAGGGTACTGTTCTTTGGAAGAACAAGACACCAACTCTGAAGAAGATCTGGCCTTAGAAGTTTCAGAGTCAGCATGGTGCAGAGATGTGTGGATTCTAGACACTAGGGCATCTTATCATGTGTGTCCAAACAGGGAGTGGTTTACAACTTATCAGCAGGTGAATGGAGGCCATATTGCTATGACCAACTACAAGGTCTACAAAATAGTAGGGATTGGATCTATTCAGCTGAGGACACCTGATGGTAAATTATGCACACTAAATGAGGTTAGACATGTTCCACAGATGACCAAGAATTTGATATCACTTAGTCTATTAGGCAGCAAAGGGTTCAAGTTCAGGGGTGAAGGTGGATTGGTGAATGTCTATAAGGGTTCAGGTGTGATTCTTAAGGGTATCAGACAGAGGACATAGTATATCTTACAAGGGTCTACTGTATCAGGTTCTGCTGTTATGGCATCATCAAAAGTTCACCATTCACAGCTGACCAAGCTGTGGCATATAAGATTGGGTCATATGGGTGAAAGAGGGATGCAAATTATATCTAAGTCTAATCTACTTAGGGGCAAAAGGTCAAGGAGCTGAAATTTTGTGAGTACTGTGTGTTTGGGAAGCTACTCAGGAGCAAGTTCCCAAAAGCAATTCATGTCACAAAAGGGACAATTGATTATGTGCATTTTGATTGTTGGGGACCTTCAAAGGTAGAGTCACTGGGTGGTCATCGGTACTTTGTGTCTTTTATAGATGATTATTCAAGGATGGTTTGGGTAATTATGATGAAGCACAAGAGTGAAGCATTCAAACACTTCAAGGAGTGAAAGGCTTTGGTTGAGAATAAGACAGGGAAGAAGATCAAGAGACTTAGAACTGATAATGGACATGAATTCTGCTGGTCTGAGTTTGATGATTTATGCAAGAATGAGGGCATTGCTAGGCACCATACTGTTAGAGACACTCCACAATTGAATGGTGATGCAGAAAGAATGAATCAAACTCTTCTGGAAAGGGCAAGGTGCATGCTCTCTAATTCTGGTCTGGCAAGAAGATTTTGGGTAGAAGTTGTTAGCACAACATGCTACTTAATCAATAGGAGGCCTTACATTGGGATCAAACTCAAAACAACACTTGAGGTTTTGTCAGGAAAGTCAGCAGACTACTCTGGTCTAAGGGTTTTGGAAGCACAGTTTACTATCATGTCAGTGAAGGTAAACTGGAACCCAGAGCCAAGAAGGAAGTATTTGTTGGATTTGGAGATAGAGTAAAAGGGAATAGAATCTGGTAATCAGCCAAATATATGGTTATACTCAGTAGGAGTATAGTCTTTGATGAAAATTCTATGCTTAACTCACCTATGAGGGCCATATTTGAATCTAAAAGTGGATCTGAATTTGAGAAGGTTGACAAACAGGTGGAGTTTCAAGTAGAGTCTGCTGAATTGAAAGACTCAGTAGGGGATAGTCAGTGCTCAGCAGATCCAGAGCTGGATCCAAACCAGTCTGCTGAACAAAGGTCAGCGCATACTCAAGCAGTTGTGACATGTTCTGTGGCATCTCATTGGATTGTTGCCATGAGAGAAGAAATGGAGACACAGGATAGAATGGTGGTCAGCTGCAAATGAATCTTCAAGAAAAATAAGGAATGACATATACTTGAAGGCATCAGATATAAGGCACGTTTGGTTGTAAGAGGGTTCAGTCAGAAAAAATGGGTGGACTATGAAGAGATACTTTCACCAGTGGTCAGACATACTTCTATCAGGGTGCTGTTAGCAATAGTGGCACATCAGAATCTTAAACTTGAGCAATTATATGTGAAGACAGCAATTCTACAAGGAGATGTAGATAAGGAAATTTATACGACTCGGCCAGAGGGTTTCTAAGTTCCTGTTAAGGAAGGATATGTTTACAAGTTGAAGAAGTCCTTGTACGGACTTAAGTAGTCCCCAACACAGTGGCATAAGAAGTTGACAGTGATATGATTCAGTAGGTTTATAGCGGGAGTCCATATGATTGTTGTGTTTTGAAAGATGTAGGAGCTCATATCTAAATAAATTATATCTTTTCACAGCGGATGGATCACGATCTATGAACTACATATCATAAACAAATGATCTAAACTTCCTACAAGGGGGTTTAGATCTACTTACCAATAGTTGGATGAGTAGCCTTGATCTTCCAACGTGTGTCTCCAAACGGCGGTTGGTGGACACCGATCCTTGGAATCAGAACCTCCTTGATATACAACAAAGAAAAACCGAAGTTTTTCTTCAACCGGGGAATGCTAAGGATCGAACTCCTTAGCCTTTTTTTATGTATAAATTTCGTGGATTGTGTGTATGTCAGGCTCGGGAGAGATCTCCTTTTATAGAAGAAAAATCATTGGCCTCCAAGGAAAAGTATAATTTAATTACAATTATATTTTCCTAATCATATTAGAAAATCCTAGGATATTCTAGAACCAATATAGAATCAATTAATGACCAATGTAATATATTTGTAATTAATTAAATAACGAATAAATAATTAATTACTGCGCAGTATGACATCATCAGAGAAAACCTATTCCAAGGAGGAAACCCTCATATTGGCGCCACACACATCACCCCAGGCCCACAGAAATGTCTTTTTTGTGTATTATATTATTTAGCACAACTAAATAATATTTTGCATACCGATTAATTAGCCAAACCAATTAATTATCACCGAGGCCCAATAACAAGAAAACACTCGTATTATAGGAGCCACGTTGGGGACCATGGACCTATAGCCTGTAGCTCCAATAATTAAGTAAAATATTCATCGAACAGAATATTCATACTTAAATTATTAATTATGGGATTACGCCACCATAAACCCGAAACTGAACTCTTCCAATTATAGATATATACTTACACTCAACCCATCGAGTAAATAAGCGTCCATTGATATAATCACTACATACGGATTAACCCACCATAGACTGTCCATTCTAAGTGGGAAGTCTCCTTAAACCCGACTCAGAATATCTTACCCTTATTTACCATTAACCCCTTAGGGATCAATTAGTTCCCATATCTGACTAGTAGCTAATTAGTCTAAATATGAACTCGGCCGATCGATCATTTTCTTAGGGCTAACAAATAAGGGGACTTGGATCACATATCAAAGTGATCCGTAACTAGAACAACTCACTCATCAGGGAATAGTGCCAACGAGAAGTGACTTGGATCACATATCAAAGTGATCCGTAACTAACACGACAGACACTACCCCGAGACAAGCAGCACCCTGTGATCACTTCAGGATTAAGGTCAATCCATATATGATCATCTAATGAATTAATAAGATTTATTGATTATGGAATTATATCAAAAATACATATTAAATCGGTCCAGTCCTATATGAATGCCAACATATATAAATGCCCCAATAGGTACCCTCTACCAACAGTCCAGATAAGACAATCACACCCTAAGGTGCTCTGGGCGCATTATTTGTGTTTTAATCATAAGACCGTAAACTCTAATCAAGTTCACCACCGACTAACAGTTTAAGTATATCACCACTAACTCAATCCTCACGTGTAAACCATACACTGAGTTAAGTGGTTACATACTGATATACTTAGGGTTTGAAGCAGTGTATTACTTACAAGCACAAAGCAAGTAATGAGATAAATTCTTCCATTTATTATCTAAAGACAATTACACAAATTGTCTTTCGGGCACCACACCTAACAATCTCCCACTTGCACGAAATGACAAGCAACGAATGTTTTTAGAGCACACCCAAATTCACATTTCATTCACAACACTCTCCTACTTGCTCTAAAAGCAGATGCGACATATCCTTCTATACCGTACCCTCCAAGAGTATAAGAGTGACATTAAATGCCACACGACTTGGTACATTGACCAGTCAGGTTGTCGGCTTGAGACGAGCTTTAGGATCGAAACGTCGCCGGTCCATCCAATCAGGTGGTACACTCTCTCAACATGATTTTGACCTCTAGTGACTGAGAAGATCCTTATAAGCTACCTCTTCACTGTTTGCACAATGAAGTGATATCGGCTTGCCAGACCTGGAATTACTCCGAAATTCTAAGTTATATCGCCTCTCTAGCTGCTCCGAAAGCTGCTATGTATCCGACTAATTAAAGTTGAATTAGCGGTGCTGGATTTCTTTAGACTATAGCTCCATCACACGAGTAAACACTGAGCCCGAGATCATCCCAATGATCATTCTTAATCTGACTATAAGTCAGAATTAGTGTAGTCAATTATATTCAAGTTTGCACCCAAATATACAAGCACATTATTCCTCGCTCTCCAAGCACTTGAGGACGTACTAGACTGCTACACAATGTTCAAATGCGAGATTCGACTACTATTGACTTGTGAGAACATGACTTCCCATTTTTCCAAGAGAGATTCTATCCCATTTTCTCTTTATCCGAAGATTCTGAGAATCATTCCTGAGAGATATGGTAGGACTACTCTCATTGAATGTTGCATACATATATGCATGATTATCTTATTTGATAAGATGGATGGGATAGCCAATGACTCATTCTTGTGAATTTGACCGAATCAAAGTCTTAGAATATAGTCCAATTCTCTCATCCAAAGAATCTTGGCGTGTCAGTTTCCGACTTTAGATAACACACCCATGTAGTTTCTAACTGTTGCAGGGTTACCATTCATGAACAATAATACTACTACTTTACCAATATTGATACCCAGTCTATGAAAGACTTATCAATATTTTGGTCAAGTCCACATATTCTAAAACATGTGACTTTTAATGTCCGAGAGGTTTGTTGGAAAGGTGTCCTAAATCCAATCGGGTTGGACCGGATCCGACCGGGTCGGGTCATTTACAGTCTATTTAGTTCATGTAATAACTTTATTATGATTAATAAAAGCACTTATGTTATTATATATTGTTTATCTTCATATTATTTGTTGTATATATATAGTAACGTCCCTAGTATCAATCTGTGATAGAGAAACCATGATAGTGATTATGGTTGATGAGATCTCTAATCACTATAACAAGGTTGGTGCTTAAATGTCTCTAGTCTTACATATTATCAAATGGGACATTGATAGTATAATCAGACTAGCACGTATTAGATGTCTTTTACCTTTTAGAAGGTAGGGATAGATCTTGTCTATCGAAGTGTAGAGACACTTGGACTGTATGTGGACGTGTATTAGAGAATGCGTACGTTAGACTGACCCACTTACATTAAGTGTCACACTATGTGGCGGTTGTGTAATTATCCTTTTGACCGGAGTCTTCATGGCATCACGGTGTGGATTGTCATGCTTTGACACTATTGAGATTTCTCCTAACCACGGGGCGATCATGCGGTAGTGATTGGGTATGATATTGAAGCATCGCGGAGTATACATGATTGGTAAATGCGGGAATCGCGTATCCTATGATTGGGATCGAATATCCGAAATGGCCTTCTTATAAGGAATGTCTAGCTCGAGAATCTTTGCAAAGTGGGAGTAAATGTGTTATTCCGAGAGAGCATGATATCCAGATTATAAGATACGATCGTCAATGTATTGACACTCGAGATACGATCGTATGGATATTATTACAGCGATAGGATTGTAACTTACACGGTAACTGCTTCACATGAAAGGTAGTAGTCATTGCTTTTGACTCTTCCGATAATTGGGGGTCACGGTGTGTTGCTAGACGCTATCCCGTGATCGTTAGGTATGAAGGGCATTTTAGTAAATTGCTCTTTGTGTCTACGGCCAACATATTCGGAAGCCTATCGGGTCACACACATATGAACATCGAGTCGGATTAAAATGCGGTTATAGTTGATAACCAAATAAGGAAAGTTTATCTCTAGACTATAAATGTTATAGTGGTAAATTAATATGGTGGTATTTATTTATTATGAATAAATAAAATACAAGATATTAATTATATACAAATTAGATTAATTAAAGAATATTCCGGAAGCCAATTAATTGGCATATGGGGCGCCACTTTTGAGTGTATAAGATACACTTGGATTGTGCACTTTAATTAATAATATTGCCATAATATTAATATAAGATATTAATTGATTTTAAAAAAAATAGATTTATGGTAATAAGATAATTATAATCAATATATGATATTGGCAAAATAAATTATAATTAAAGAGATAAATCAATCTAGTTGATTTTCCTTATTTTATTGGAAAAAGGTTTTCTTCTCCTACACACCATTATTAGGCGCCACTTTCTACTATATATAGGAGGTGGGTGTCAAGCTCTTTTTGTACAACACAATTGCAAGAGCTCATAGTTCTTGTGTAAAATAAGAGAGCCTTCCATAGTGAGTTTGTGAGGGTAGAAAAGGTCCGGTCTAGCGGCCGGAGTTTTTCCGATAGCAATCAAGGAGGATTCGGCGAGGGGGTTCGTGTGGATTAGCGATAGAGGCCGGACGTGTGGGACGGCTTGTGCATTGAACTACTCTCCGTTGGCGGTCAAAGCGACGATCTTATAGATCATCTAAGGTATAACCGTCAAACTACTTAACGTGTTTATTGCATTAAACGAAGAACGATCTAGAAAAGGAAATCAAATTTTAAATTCATTGCGTTAAACTAGTGATTTCCTAACAGTGGTATCAGAGACAGACTTCGAGCTTAAGCAATAAGCATAATTTAATTGCGTAGTATTTGATCAATAGATGCAAGATTTAAATCACGAAACATAGAAACAAAAAAAAAACAAAAAAAAATAAAAAAAATAGGGTTCATGGAGAGGTCGGCCGACTGGCGGCGCCCCCCTCCCTCTGCGGCGGTGGCGGCGGCGGCGGTAACCCTAGGGTTGCCGTCCGTCGGCTCTCCTCTTCCAATGGGGGAGATCAACCCTTTTCGTTTTGTGATATTTTATTGTGCATAGATATCTCGTTTGTTTAGTTGTGTCATATGGCCAACCAATGGTTCAAATAGTTTGGACCATTAGGAAACCATGTGGCATGTTGGCCTTTCCAAATTTTGAATTGGAATAGGCCTAGGCCCTTTTCAAATATTTGATTTGTAAAAGCGCAGGCACAGCCACCACTTCAAAATTTTGATTTTGGAAAGTGGCCAGGCCTAAACCAAAATTATTTGGCCTTTCCAAATATTTGATTTGGAATAGGCTCAGCCCTTTCAAATATTTGATTTGTAAAGGTTTAGGCTCAAGCCACTTCCAAAATTTTGATTTTGGAAAGTGGCTGAGCCTAGACTAAAATAATTTGGCCTTTCCAAATATTTGATTTGGAATAGCCTGAGCCCTTTCAAATATTTGATTTGTAAAAAGGCTTAGTTTTAGCCACTTCCAAAATTTTGATTTTGGAAAGTGGCCAGGCCTAAGCTAAATTTAGTTTTGGAAAGGAAACAAATAGGAGACTTCATAATTTTAATTCTATATTTTGAATAGTTCAAATTTAATTAAAATTGAAATCGATTTAAAATTAAATTTTAATTTTCGATTAAGTCATATAATTAATTAAAAGTTATTTAATTATTTGACGTGATAAAATAAAGACGCATAAGTAGTAGTAGATAAAATTGGAATTTAATCTTTTTCATAAGATAAAATTGTATGGATTAGATGTGTTGATATAATGTGATTATATGGACCCCGATTGATCATGGACTCGACCAATAGGATAGATGGGAATGTTTTCTTTATGTTGGTTTTTGAAAAATTGTCCTAGGCCGTTATGAAGAACGTGACCTAGTTTACTTTTTGCAATTATCCCATTCCCGTAAGCTCCCCCCCGTGTGCGGCGGGTGAAATTATTTATTATGTAACAAGAATGGAGCAAGAAGTTGAAGACCAAGGAGAGATAAAGAACCCATTGGCGTACATCAATAAAGATCCTATTGGCGGTTGTAGATACCTAGTTTGTGACCAGCGGTTTAAATCGGTTTGTATTCGAAACCGCACTCTAGAAAAAGTCCATGATCATATCGGTTATTTTGTGCGCGGAATGTTGTGTATGTTTTACTTTATATGATATAGTAGTAATATGCACATAGTAGATGAGACCATAATTAAACCAAATTAATTAAGTGAATTAATTTAAAATTATTTCAACGCCAAAAATCAAGCCAAAGTTGTCTCCCAATATTATAATGACGGTGAAGAGCCTTTGTTCGGATCCAACTGATCGACCACCGTCGGGAGTTGACCTACCACGGGTATATCGTTATTATCGAGATATGATCGTCACGAGATCTCATAAATATTGGGTTATGACTCGACTAAAGTCTTTCGGTGATTGGCCACCGTCAGGCCGCGTCGACTTTAGAGACAAGGGTTGACTATCACATAGAGATGTGAGACGTCAAAGAGTTGACTAGTCGACCCTTTGGGAGTCGATGCGATGCACCGTGGTAGAGTACCTACCTTTCGAAATTGCCGAGATTGATCGACCACCGTCGGGGATTGAGGCAATTAGATGGGATCCCAGCCACTAAAGAATTAATTAAATTCTTGAAAGCCAATAGGGAATAGTTGGCTATTGGGAGTAAAACCTTATAAAATTTTTAGTGCAAATTTAGGGTTTTTTTTATACATGAGCTTTTACTTATTCTATCTTTATTTATTGTTGTAGAAAATGTCAAACAAATTGAACCTTCATTTTATCATTGAAAACAAGCTTGACAAAACTAATTTTCTCGATTGGGAAAGAAACCTCAAAATCGTTTTGAGGCACGAGAAGATTGGCTATGTGTTGGACGAGGCCCTACCGGAAAAGCCCCCGAGGGTTCGGGCCGCAGATATTGTCGAGAAGTACAACAAGCATCATTTTGACAAGATCGATGCTACATGTATCATGCTTGCTTCTATGACACTGAAGCAGAAGCTTGACATGAGTCCATGGACGCCTACTCTATCATGGTCCACCTGAAGGAACTTTATGCTTCTCGGTCATGACCGAGAGAGTACGAGGTCTCGAAGGCCATGTTTAGTTGTAAGATGGCATCGGGGCTCTTTGTGGGGTCACACGTGCTTAAAATGATCGGGTACATAGAGAGGCTTGGGAAGGCTGGGCCACAAGTTGGAAGCGAGTTGAGTATTGACTTGATTCTACAATCTCTACCCGATTCATTCTCGCGGTTTGTGATGAACTATCACATGAACAAGATAGATTGCTCTCAAGCGGAGCTATTGAACATGTTGAAAGCTTGCCGAGGCAATTGTAGGGAAGGGAAAGCAAGTGTTCTTTGGTCACTTCAAGCAAGGGCAAGGCTAAAGCCAGAAAAAGTCCAAGAAGGCGAAGGTGCACCTAAGCCAACGCCTAAGATAGCAAAAGACAAATCTAAGGATGCTTGCTTCCATTGCGGTGAGACCGGACATTGGAGGAGAAAGCGCAAGGGCTTCTTGAGTACCAAGAAGAAGCATTACGATGCTTCGACTTCGTGTATATTTATGATTGAGATCAACATTACTTCTTCTAAGTCTAACCACTGGGGGTATTAGAGCATGGTTGTGGTTCTCATATTTGTACTGAATATGCAGGCACTAAGAAGAACTAGAGATCCGAGGAAAGGAGAGGTGGACCTACGCGTTGGAAATGGAGCAAGTGTTTTGCCTTGGCCGTAGGAGTTTATTTTCTTTCATTGCCCCAGTGGGCTAGTACTAGAACTCAATAATCTGTTATTTTGTTCCCGCTTCTTACGAAGAGCATTATTTCTATTTCTGCATTAGATGTTGATTGATTTTCTTTTACGTTTGAGAATAAATGTTGTTCTTTTTCACGTGATGGAATCTTTTATGGTAATCTTGGCATACTTAGCAATGGTCTCTACATATTAGATATGAATGTTGACGTACTTAATATAAATAACAAGAAAGCCAAAACAAATGACTTGAATGAATCCTACTTATGGCATTGTAGACTTGGCCATATAAATCGAATCGCATTTCCAAACTCCATAAAGATGGAATGTTGGATCAATTCGATTATGAATCGTTTGATACATCTGAAGCTTGTTTACTTGGCAAGATGACAAAGTCACCTTTTAGTGGCAAAGGATAAGATCCAATGAATTGCTTGAGCTCATACATACCGATGTATGTGGCCCAATGTCAATTCGAGCCAAAGGAGGATACTCTTATTTTATCACCTTCACCGATGACCATTCTCGCTATGGTTATATATACTTAATGAAGTATAAGTCGAAGCCTTTGAAAAGTTCAAGGAGTTCGAAGTGAAGTGGAGAAACAACTAGGTAAAGAAATCAAAACACTTCGATCCGATCGAGGTGGAGAATACCTAGATGGAGAGTTTCAAGACTATTTGAAGGAGAATGGGATTCTACTGAATGGACCCCTCCCGGACGCCACAGATGAATGGCGTGTTCGAGAGGAGGAACCGCACCTTGTTAGACATGGTGCGATCCATGATGAGCTATGCGATTCTTCCAAAATCGTTTTGGGGTATGCTCTTGAAACCGCATCCTATACACTCGAACCGAGTTCCATCAAAGACGGTTGAGTCCACTCCTATGAAGTGTTCAAAAGGAAGAAACCAACACTAGGTTACATGAAACCTTGGGGATGTCCATTTATGTGAAACGGACCATGCCACGACAAGCTGGAACCTAGATCGACAAATGTCTGTTTGTGGGTTATCCTAGGAAACCAAAGGGTACCAATTTTACCATCCCGAGGAACAAAAGGTGTTTGTTGCCGGGATCGCCACTTTCTATAGAAAGAGTTTATTACGGATAGGGTCGGTGGGAGTAAGATTGATCTTGAAGAAATTCGAGAACCACTTACGGATAATGATCCGTTGATGGAAGTAAAGGAGACACCACATACAAATGTGATGTCACCTCATTGTAGACACACTAGCACCTCGAAGATCCACGAGGAACGCCGTGAACCGAAAGGTACATTTGGCGTGTATCTCATGGAAGATGAGGACCCTAGAACTTATGAGGAAGTGCTATTAAGGAATGACAAAGAGAAATGGTGGAAGCCATGAATTACGAAATGGAATCCATGAAAGACAACCAAGTTTGGGACTTAGTTGATCCACCGAGGGAATAGTTCCCACAGGGTGTAAATGGGTCTTTAAGAGAAAGACCGACATGGACGGTAACGTGACTACCTACAAGGCTAGGTTAGTGGCAAAAGGTTATAAGCAAAGACAAGGAGTTGACTATGACGAAACCTTTTCGCCTGTTTCCATGTTAAAATCCATTAGAATTTTGCTCGCTATTGCAGCATACCATGATTACAAAATCTGGCAGATGGATGTGAAAACAGCTTTCCTTAACGGGAACCTGTCTGAGGAAGTGTATATGACACAGCCTGAGGGTTTCACAACCAATGACGCTGGGATGGTATGTAAATTGCAAAGATCCATTTATGGATTAAAGCAAGCTTCTCGGAGTTGGAATCTTCGCTTTGATGAGATAATCAAACAGTTTGATTTCATCAAGATCGAAGATGAGCCCTGTGTTTACAAGAAGGTTAGTGGGAGTGCCATTGTGTTCCTAGTGCTTTATGTAGACGACATATTGCTCATATGGAATGATGTGCCTATGTTACAATCAGTCAAAGCTTGGTTATCCAAGAACTTCTCAATGAAGGACTTGGGTGATGCAAATTACCTATATTCTAGGAATAAAGATCTATAGAGATAGATCTCAAAGGTTGCTTGGTCCATGTCGCAATGCACCTATATAGACAAGATCTTTGAAGAGATTCAGCATGGAGCGATCAAGAAAGGATTGTTTGCCCATGTCACATGGGGTCTACTGTCAAAGGAATGAGTCCAAAGACAGAGGAGGAAAGGGCACAAATGAATAAAGTCCCTTATGCTTGGCGATCGGGTCTATCATGTATGCCATGTTATGCACAAGACCGGATGTCTCGTACCCTCTTAGTATGACTAGTAGGTACCGGTCCAATCCAGGTGATGATCACCTGGATTCTTTAAGAATATCCTCAAGTACTTGAGACGTCACGAGGATATGTTCCTGGTTTTCGGGAATGATGATTTAGTATTACGAGGTTACACAGATGCCGTTTCAGGAGTGACAAGGATGACTTTAAGTCAAAATCTGGATTTGTTTTCATGCGCTAACAAATGGAGCGATGAGTGGAAGAGTTCCAAGCGAGGAGACTACTCACGGACTCTACAACGGAAGCCGAATACATAGCAGCCTCGGAGGCGCGAAGGAAGCGATTTGGATGAAGAAGTTCATTCATCGAACTTGGTGTGGTTCCTCCATTGAAGGTCCAGTGCCTCAGATTGTGATAATAATGGAGCGATATCTCGATCAAAGGAACCAAGGTCTCATCGAAGTCCAAACATGTGCTACTGGCGCTATCACTTGATTAGAGAGATAGTAGATAGAGGAGATGTAAAGATAGAGAAAGTCCACACGGATGATAACATAGCTGATCCATTGACCAAGGCATTGTCTCAAGCTAAGCATGAGAAACATGTTCACTTGCACGGGCTTAGGCATATGGGTGATTGGCTTTAGGCCAAGTGGGAGATTGTTGGAAAGGTGTCCTAAATCCAATCGGGTTGGACCGGATCCGACCAGGTCGGGTCATTTACAGTCTATTTAGTTCATGTAATAACTTTATTATGATTAATAAAAGCACTTATGTTATTATATATTGTTTATCTTCATATTATTTGTTGTATATATATAGTAACGTCCCTAGTATCAATATGTGATAGAGAAACCATGATAGTGATTATGGTTGATGAGATCTCTAATCACTATAACAAGGTTGGTGCTTAAATGTCTCTAGTCTTACATATTATCAAATGGGACATTGATAGTATAATCAGACTAGCACGTATTGGATGTCTTCTACCTTTTAGAAGGTAGGGATAGATCTCGTCTATGGAAGTGTAGAGACACTTGGACATGCGTGGGCGTGTATTAGAGAATGCGTGACGTTAGGACCGACCCACTTACATTAAGTGTCACACTATGTGGCGGTTGTGTAATTATCCTTTTGACCCGAGTCTTCATGGCATCACGGTGTGGATTGTCATGCTTTGACACTATTGATATTTCTCCCAACCACGGGGCGATCATGCGGTAGTGATTGGGTATGATATTGAAGCATGCGGAGTATACATGATTGGTGGAAATCTGGGAATCGCGTATCCTATGATTGGGATCGAATATCCGAAATGGCCTTCTTATAAGGAATGTCTAGCTCGAGAATCTTTGCAAAGTGGGAGTAAATGTGTTATTCGAGAGAGCATGATATCCAGATTATAAGATACGATCGTCAATGTATTGACACTCGAGATACGATCGTATGGATATTATTACAAATGATAGGATTGTAACTTACACGGTAACTGCTTCACATGAAAGGTAGTAGTCATTGCTTTTGACTCTTCCGATAATTGGGGGTCACGGTGTGTTGCTAGACGCTATCCCGTGATCGTTAGGTATGAAGGGCATTTTAGTAAATTGCTCTTTGTGTCTACGGCCAACATATTCGAAGCCTATCGGGTCACACACATATGAACATCAAGTCGGATTAAAATGCGGTTATAGTTGATAACCAAATAAGGAAAGTTTATCTACAGACTATAAATGTTATAGTGGTAAATTAATATGGTGGTATTTATTTATTATGAATAAATAAAATACAAGATATTAATTATATACAAATTAGATTAATTAAAGAATATTCGGAAGCCAATTAATTGGCATATGGGCGCCACTTTTGAGTGTATAAGATACACTTGGATTGTGCACTTTAATTAATAATATTGACATAATATTAATATAAGATATTAATTGATTTTCAAAAAAAAATAGATTTATGGTAATAAGATAATTATAATCAATATATGATATTGGCAAAATAAATTATAATTAAAGAGATAAATCAATCTAGTTGATTTTCCTTATTTTATTGGAAAAAGGTTTTCTTCTCCTACACACCATTAGGGGTGCCACTTTCTACTATATATAGGAGGTTGGTGTCAAGATCTTTTGTACAACACAATTGCAAGAGCTCATAGTTCTTGTGTAAAATAAGAGAGTCTTCCATAGTGAGTTTGTGAGGGAAGAAAAGGTCCGGTCTAGCAGCCGGAGTTTTTCCGATAGCAATCCAAGGAGGATTCCGGTGAGGGGTTCGTGTGGATTAGCGATAGAGGCCGGACGCGTGGACGGCTTGCGCATTGAACTACTCTCCGTTGGCGGTCAAAGCGACGATCTTATAGATCATCTAAGGTATAACCGTCAAACTACTTAACGTGTTTATTGCATTAAACGAAGAACGATCTAGAAAAGAAAATCAAATTTTAAATTCCGCTGCGTTAAACTAGTGATTTCCTAACAAGGTTCTCTTAAATCCACAAAGGACATAAGTCCCGTCAGTCAACCTGCCATTTGTTCTAACATAGACCCTTCTATTCCGAATGCATCAAGACTCCGTTAAAGTCTCAGGGAATCACCCCTATTTTCTGCTTTCTAACGAAATCTTGCAAGACTGAGTGGTGTGAGAGTTCAAGGTCTGGTTAACCCTCTACTTATTAAGGAATCAACCCTAGACCACTCAGCTTCATGCTGAAAGTTAACCTTTCCAATTCATCCGACTTTTTTCTGTGTAGATCCAATTATTCCCACTGGGCCCGAGACACTCAGGTGGTTCTACAAGAGGCTTAACAGAAATGGAGCACCAAAACCCCATTCACAGGGTTAAGGTTTTCAAACCAACCTCTATGATCAAAATCATATACAGCACACAAAGAGCCATAGGTTATCAATCACCCCAGCAGACTTATGGTTATCAATCTCCCCAGCAGACTATAAAGTCCACAAAACCACAATGGGTCAATGGTTAAACCATACTCCCACTGCGTTTTGGGTGGATTGATATTCTGATCTAGTAGTATTTATCAGTGTATTCACCATCAACCGACGTTGGTCGTGGTTTGACTAAATCAGATAGTAACTTCCATGAGTAACCGTGCTCCAAGGTCTAAGGTTGTTATCTATGGATTCTTTCATAAGGGGTGTGACAGTCCAACCGTCACTTTCTGATCTCAAGAATCTTATAACCAACCTTTACTCGTCAACATTAAGATATTTCACGGATAGTTATCTTCTGAATGTGTATGCAAAATCTCCTGTCATACCTTCAAGCACTAAGTGCAAAATGCCCATATTTGCGGAAGTGGAGTAAACTGAATTTACTCCTTATCCATAAACTCACAAGCATCTTCTAGGTAGACTTCTCGGTTTACATAATAATGTTAACCATTATATTGCAACCAATATCTCAATTCGAGTCAAGCAGTGTATAGTAGCACACCATTGACTATATAAGGCAAGATTACGGTTTCTCCCTTTGTGAAAACATTCCACTAGGAGGTAGGCCAAGCATCAGTCTCAAGACTATGCGATAGCCACTTTCTGAGCATGGAATACTCTACTCTCTGGTAATATCAGAGACACCTTCTCGTATTTTTGATAGACTAAACCGCATTTCGAGTGGTTATCAGGCAAAATGTCACCACTCAAAAGCTCCCACTAGCTTGTATCTTTCACTAGAGCCCTAAGGTCATTATGAACAAGCTATGATACCTCTTTAAATCTATTACCCTTTCCCGATTGAAAGGAAGCTTAGTCATTGTTACTTTGAGACAGTGTTCCTAGATTGGGAGACGGGAATCACCCTTAGCCAGTCGTCAGGTCTTATCTCTAGGATATATGCACTAATTAATAGATGTTGAAGAGTTGTTTATCTTAATACGGAAACCTTTTGCCTTTAATTGTTTAAGACGTGTTACATATACCTTTTCAGCATTTCTTAGTGCCTCTGACTTTATCAAACAAAAGTCGAAGTTCCAAAATCGTACAAATTTCATATTCACTTCACTTAAGGCAACTGTATTATCGAGATAAAAGTGAATCCATTTGTTCCAACGAATCTGAAATAGAAATTAAATTTTTTTGATATTCAAGGATTAGAATCCGAAATTCTATTTCCTTATATCACTCCCACTATTCTAGCTGAAATAACTACCCATTGTCTACTCTATTAATCGTTAATGCACAGCTACCTTGTTCTTCCGAAAGAACATAGCTCCCGAGTCCAGTTACTCGGTCAAGAAAGTCCCTAGGATTAATTGGTTTGTGATCCGAAATCACTTTCCTTATCCTATACTTTCCTTATATTAATATTTCGGTTTAGCCTCAAACTTATTTAGTTTAGATGATTAACACTTGTAGACATTCTTTCCCATTCTTGACTTTCATTGAAAGGAAATAGTCTTAAACTAGTAGTTCATTTGAGTAGACACTATTCGTGAACTGTGGGATGTCTAGTGAAAGCGTTACCCAGTAGGACTAATTTTCTAATAAATCAGGAAAAAAACATAAGATTAAAGATCCAACTAGTTTATCGGTTACAAATACCGTCTAACAAGCAATACTTTAATTTATGATTCTCCAATTTTTCTATTAGAATATTTCTCGTGTAGTCAATACACAATTAAAATTCACTAGAATAATTTTGCCGTCCCAATCATCTTTCAAACTAATTACGGTTGTCTCTCGTTCAACACGAGTGACAGTAGTGACATACTTATTTACGTCACTTTGAGTCTTGAAGGCTCAAGAGAAATATCTCTTCCAAAAAATTAATCGCATGTATGATTAACAAGTACAATGTTCTAGTTACATACCACTTTTAAACGAAGTCGTTACTAGTCAATTTAAAGCATACACTAACAGTCTCGTACCATAGAGAGATATATTTATAGTTGTAAATAAAATTGACAGAAAATAAGTCCAAATCATGCACTACTAATTAATTTTAGGAACTATAAACTAAATGTATAGTCTATCCTACCGTTCCAAGGATCTAGTCTCACACCTCAGTGCCGCCTTAGGGTAGGACAAAGAGGTGAAGACTAAATTGAGATCTTTCTCTCTCGATGATTAAAATGGAATCGAACATCCAATTTTTAATCCCCGATTACCTTTCCTTTTACCCATAATGAGTGTGACCTACAATTTCAGATTTTTATATAGACCGCGAGTATGCCGCCTTAGGGTCGGTCAGTGACCCGATGAGTACCCAAAATCCTATCCCTTCGGAGACCAAGCCTTGAATTTTGATAACGGTGAAGGCCTTCCTTAGAGAGGCCGGTCCCAAGCCGGCACGAGGCGTCACCATTCTCTCACGTTGCTTGTGTCAGCAGTAGAGGCCGTGGGGTCGGCTGTCGCCTTTCCCGCTCCCACTCAATATTTTGAAAAAGTGGTGGGTTTACTGATTACGTTTTTGGAATTGATGTATCTTTAAGGAACAATGAATCATGGGCCCGAATGGTGTGGGTTATATGGGCAAGTCCACCTGTCCTATTCGTTGGATCATATGTGGCCGTCAGACAGATCAGGGCTAGGGGAGCCCCGTTGAGCCGTAGTTGCTCGGCGGATAGCTCAACCTAGCAAGACCCCCGTGCAAACGCCATATGTGGAAGGTTAAGTCGATCGAGCCGTAGGGCAGTTGACCACCCAACCATGGTTTGACCATTTTCGAACCATATTCGCCCATAATTATCCAATCCCTTAACATCAAACTTTCACGTAGACACTACGGACAAAAAAAAACATAATCTCGTCGAGGTTTCGGGATTTTACTCCCTATGCTTTCGCAGGGTGGAATTCACCGAGAAGACATCACCCAACCTTGACGATTGACAAAACCCGGAATCCTCGGCTTCTCTAATTTGTTTCTAATTAATTTCCATACAATTAATTAAAACTAATCGCGAGTTGTATACATGCCTAACTAATTCCTTGAATTAATTTCTACATGTATATGCATATGGAGTGGAATTCATGATATGATGCATGTCATGGCAATTTTCCGGTTCTACACATACACCCTAAGCATACATACTAGTGCAGAAAATAAAACACCGAGATGGATCGTTGGTACCCCCATATCTAACCTATTAAATAGAAAAATAAACAAAGCCTAACTAGGGTTTACTGTTTTCTAATCTGCTGCTGATCTGTTTTATCGAGGATCGGACATCCAAACGAACTTTGATCGTCACGAAACTTTTTGGACCTGTTCTTCACTCCTCCTAGTTCAATATAGATGGTTGGATCCGAGTTTTGACGGCCCAATTGATCCCAGCATGCCGCCAAACAAACTGCTGCAACTGTTAATGACTGCTGCGCAGCAGTGTCTTTCCGGAGCCGATCGGACATCGAGACAAAATCCCGATCGTCCTGAAATTTTTAGTCAATTGGAACGGTCGGATCTTCGTTTCAACGGTCCAATATCTTCTAGAAATTCGACGAACTAACAGCTGGGGCTGCTGTGCTTTTATGACACAGCAGCAACTTTATTGCAACTATTGGACATCGAGATTTACTCCGATCGACACAAAATTTTGAGGGCTTGTTCTTCAACTTTTATTCTTCATTCTGACCGGAGGGATTGTCGTTTCAACGGTTCAATCTCCAGGAATAAATGATAAAAAAACCGAAAAGCAACAAAACAGATCTACTTCTAAGAAACTAAAAATTACAACGACAAATAAATTACATAATTTCCTATACTCATATAAACGAATTTATATGAGTTTACAATAGATCTAACGAGTAAACAGTACCAACACCAATCCATCTCTTCAACTAATCACAACAAAAAATATGCATATAGAAAAAGTTAATCTACATGCAATTCCACTCCCTTTTAAATTGTTTATCTATGAATATAATTCATAAATTGTGGAACCTTTCTCCGATACCACATGAAAGATGTAGGAGCTCAGATCTAAATAAATTAGATCTTTTTGCAGTGGATGGATCACGATCTATGAACTACATATCATAAACAAAGGATCTAAACTTCCTACAAGGTGGTTTAGATCTACTTACCAATAGTTGGATGAGTAGCCTTGATCTTCCAACGTGTCTCCAAATGGCGGTTGGTGGACACCGATCCATGATATGCAACCAAGAAAAACCGAAGTTTTTCTTCAACCGGGGAATGCTAAAGATCGAACTCCTTAGCCTTTTTTATGTATAAATTTCGTGGATTGTGTGTATGTGAGGCTCGGGAGAGTTCTCCTTTTATAGAAGAAAAATCCTTGCCTCCAAGGAAAAATAAAATTTAATTACAATTATATTTTCCTAATCATATTAGAAAATTCTAGGATATTCTAGAACCAATCTAGAATCAATTAATGATCAATCTAATATATTTGTAATTAATTAATTAATGGATAAGTAATTAATTACTACGCAGTATGACATCATCTGAGAAAACCTATTCCAAGGAGGAAACCCTCATATTGGCGCCACACACACCACCCCAGGCCACAGAAAATGTATTTTATGTGTATTATATTATTTAGCCCAACTAAATAATATTTCGCATATCAAATAATTAACCCAGCCAATTAATTATCACTGAGGCCCAATAACATGAAAACACTCGTATTATAGGAGCACGTTGGGGACCATGTACCTATAACCAGTAGCTCCAATAATTAAGTAAAATATTCATCGAACAGAATATTCATACTTAAATTATTAATTCCGGGATTACGCCACCATAAACCCGAAACTGAACTCTACCAATTATAGATATATACTGACACTCAACCCATCGAGTAAATAAGCGTTCATTGATATAATCACTACATACGGACTAACCCTCCATAGACTGTCCATTCTGAGTGGGAAGTCTACGTAAACCCGATTCAGAATATCTTATCATTATTTACCATTAACCCCCTAGTGATCAATTAGTTCACATATCTGACTAGTAGCTAATTAGTCTAAATATGAACTCGGCCGATCGATCATTTTCTTAGGGCTAACAAATAAGGGGACTATCTCTCTACTTCCCACAGGAAGGAATGGATTCAATGTATATGAAAACCAGAACTACTCACTCATCAGGGAATAGTGCTAACGAGAAGTGACTTGGATCACATATCAAAGTGATCTGTAACTAACACATCAAACACTACCCCGGGACAAGCAGCACCTTGTGATCACTTCTGGATTAAGGTCAATCCATATATGATCATCTAATGATTTAATAAGATTTCTTGATTACGGAATTGTATCAAGAAATACAGATTAAATCGGTCCAGTCCTATATGAATGCCATCATATATAAATTCCCCAATTGGTACCCCTACCGACAGTCCAGATAAGACTATCACGCCCTTAGGTGTTCTGGGCGCATTATTGGTGTTTTAATCATAAGACCCTAAACTCTGATAAAGTTCACCATGGACTAACAATTTAAGTATATCACCACTAACTCAATCCTCACATGTAAACCATACACTGAGTTAAGTGGTTACATTTGATATACTTATTGCATCAGTGTATTACTTACAAGCACAAATCAAGTAATGAGATAAATTCTGTCATTCATTATCTAAAAAAATTTACACAAATTGTCTTTCGGGCACCACACCTAACATGTTTATCACAACAAGTTGAAGGATGGTTCAATCATCTATCTGGTTTTGTGTGTGCATGGTTTGTTGATAGATGTTATGAACAAGTCTGATATTCAAGATATGAAAAATCTGCTCAAGGCTGAATTTGAGATGAAGGATTTGGGGAATGCAAAGAAAATCTTAGGGATGGAGATCTATAGAGATAGGAAGCAGGGGAAGCTGTTCTTCTCTCAGTAGGGGTATATTGAAAAGTTATTATCCAAGTTTGGCATGTCAACAGTCAAACCTATAGATACTACTATGGCCACAAATCTACATCCGTCTGTTGTGTTTGCTCCACAGTCAGCTGAAGAGAAAGAATACATGTCAAGGGTTCCATATGCTAGTGCAGTGGGCAGTTTAATGTATGCCACGGTCTGTACTAGGCTTGATTTGGCTCAGGCAGTCATTGTTGTCAGCAGGTTTATGGCTCAACCTGGAAAGGAACACCGGAAGGCAGTAAAAATGATATTTAGGTACCTTAGAGGTACATCTGATATTGGACTCATTTATGGAGGTGGTACTCAGTGTTTTGTCACTGGGTACTGTGATTCTGATTATGCTGCTGATGTGGACAACATGAGGTCTATGACTGTTTATGTGTTTACTTTGGGTTGTTTTGTGGTAAGTTGGAAGGCAATTTTCTGAGTGCAAAGTGACATTATATACTATCAAAGCAGTAATATATGGCGATCGATAGAAGCAAACAAAGGAAGCAACGGTTGAAGGGCTAGTCAATGATCTGAGTCTACATCAAGATCAAGCCATGGTGTATTGTGACGGTCTCAGTGCAATAAGTTTGGCTAGTGATCCGGTTCATCATTAGAGAACCAAGCATATTGATGTTAGGTACTATTTTCCGAGGGAGGGTTAAAGTGGAAAAGATCAGCACTGATGTTAATCCTGCTGATATGTTCACTAAGCCAGTTTCAAGAAGCAAGTTTCAGTTGTGTCTGGACTTGCTGAATATCCAAAACTGTTAATTTGTATCTGGGAATACTCAGCTGATGGTGGGGTTCAGCTGAGGTATTCAAATCTGAAGACAAAGAGGAAATCTGGCACTTGGTTGTGCATCTGGTCAGTTTGCATGAAGTTGAAGTCAATGTTGATATTTGTAATGGTGACTTAAACTATGCTGCTGAAGTTGGTCAGTAGAGTGGGATACTCTGCTGAGTTTGGGAAGCTGTGGTCTGGTCAGCTGCGCATAAAGCATCTACTGAGTCTGGTGTTCTACTGAGTGAGTCAGCTGGCTGAACATCTGCTAAGTATGGTTTGCTGAGTTAGGTTCTCAGTGATACTTAGAGAACACGTCTGCATGGTTTTCTGGTTTGGGTAAGGTAACTTATGGAGTATTTCATTCATTATCTGGTTTGGTTGTTTAGTCGGTTAGGGTTGGATTCCCAGGCTATAAATAACATTTGTATCTATTGTGAATTGAAACTTTCTCATGATAATAAAATAATCCTCGTTTGTCCGTGGAGTAGTCGGCATATTTCCGGAAACCATGTTAAATCTTTGTTCTTTTTTTGTGTTTGTTTACTTGTTAATTGTATATCTTTACTGATATACCAAAATCAACATTGGCCAAGGCAAAGGCTAACAACTAGCTCGGTACGAAGCACTAAGTTCGACCTCCGCTCGGCATTTTAGGGGCCTGCTTGCCCGGGACTCTCTGCCAGTCGTGGGCTCTCTGAGTCCGGCGGGGCTCTCTACTCTCTGCCCGTCGTGGGCTCTCTGAGTCTACTTGGACTCTCTGCCCGTCGTGGGCTCTCTAAGTCCGCCTGGACTCTCTGCCAGTTGTGGACTCTCTGCCCGTCGTGGGCTCTCTGAGTCCACCGGGGCTCTTTAATCTTTGCCCGTCGTTGGCTCTATGAGTTTGCCTGGACTCTCTGCCCGTCGTGGCTCTCTGAGTCCGCTAAGACTCTCTGCCCATCGTGGGCTCTCGGAGTCCGTCAGGACTCTCTGCCCATCGTAGGCTCCCCGAGTCGGCCGGGAATCTCTGCTCTCTGCCCATCGTGGGCTCTCCGAGTCCGCCTGGACTCTCTACCCGTGGTTGGATCCCCGAGCCACCTGGACTCTCTACCCGTCATGGCCTCTCCTAGTCTGCTGGGACTCTCTACTCTCTGCTCTCTGTCAATCTCACAGTCTGCTAGCTATCCTGCTCTCTGCCAGCTGTCCTGTTCTCTGCCAGATGTCTTGTCCTCGCCAGCTACCAGCTGTCTTGCCCTTGCCAGCTGCCAGCTCCATGCCACTATAAGTATCATCTTCACCTCCATTACGAGGCTGGGGATTTTCTTCAAAGAACTATGCATTGGCTTGATTCTTTAAAAAAGGGTACGTAGGCAGCCTTTCAGGCACAACTCATTGTAAAAACACCATCCTCCTCCTCTTGCTCCAAAAAGAACCATCGTCTTTCTTGAGCTCCACTGCTACTCACCGGAGAAATCACCCACTATCAGCTAGATATCCGCCTGAAAATCCATATACCGCAAACTTGATATTTCTGACCATATCGGTTGGCTCCGTTACCGGGAACAATCGTCAAGAAAGGCCTACTCTGGTAGTCCGTACCACCATGAAATCTGTTTTCACGGCGTCGCCGGCGGGATCTTTCCTCCATCTTCAACTTCAAAATCAACAAAAGATTTGATTTTCTGAGTTGTACAGCCTTGAAATCATTGTTTTCGGCCTCTTAGCAGCAAACTGGGTGCGAGGATCACTGGTTTTATGGATCGTTACTCCTTTTTCCGTCAAAATCATCTCAACTTGAAAAACACCTTCAAGCGTCATCTTCAAAACTCGTACACGAGTCCTTCATAATTTCAAGGTTGGTGTACATGTTTTATCAACTCAGCTTTTACATATAAAGGATCGGCACTCCTTGGGTTGTTTCAAACCATTTGGGGTTACATCGCCTGGGTTCCGTCGGATTCCGGGTTGAGGCTTCACCGGCCGGCACTGCCTATGTTGAGCGTTCACTTCAACTCGGCCAGCTCTAAGTCCGACCTCAGCCGGCAAGCTCTAAGTCCGACCTCACCTCGGCACTCTAAGCCCAATAGAGCGTTATCGGCACTCTAAGCCTGATAGAGCGTTGTCGGCGACAAAGCCCGACAGAGCGTTGTCGGCGACCAAGCCCGACAGAGATTTGTCGGTGACCAAGCCCGACAGAGATTTGTCGGCGACTAAGCCCGAGAGCATTGTCGGCGACCAAGCCCGACAGAGCGTTGTCGGCGACCAAGCCCGACAGAGCCTTGTCAGCGACTAAGCCTGTTCGCTACAATGCATAGCATATTGTCAGTAGTTTGTAACCCAAACGTCAACTATGACCCCAAGCCCGACAGAGCGTTGTCGGCAACTAAGCCTGTTCGCTACAATGCACAGCATATTGTCAGTAGTTTGTAACCCAAACATCAACTCTGACCCAAGCCCGATAGAGCGTTTTCGGTGACCAAGCCAAACAGTGCGTTGTCGGCGACCAAGCCCGACAGAGCGTTGTCGGCGACTAAGCCTGTTCGCTACAATGCACAGCATATTGTCAGTAGTTTGTAACCCTAACGTCAACTCTGACCCAAGCCCGACAGAGCGTTGTCGGCGACTAAGCCCGATAGAGCATTTTCGGCGACTAAGCTTGTTCGCTACAATGCCCAGCATATTGTCAGTAGTTTGTAACACAAACGTCAACTCGACCAAGCCCGACAGAGCGTTGTCGGTGACTATGCATGTTCGCTACAACGCACAGCATATTGTCAGTAGTTTATAACCCAAACGTCAACTCTGACCCAAGCCCGACAAAGCGTTGTCGTCGACTAAGCCCGACAGAGCGTTGTCATAGACTAAGCCCGACAGGGCATTGTCAGCGACTAAGCCCGATAGAGTGTTATCGGTGACCTATCCCGATCATTATCGGCACCTAAGCCTATACGCTTCATAGCACGGAACTATAAACCCGACTTTAGCTCGGCATCATATTTGGAGCTCGCCCTCGAATGCCTCTTCTGTAAGCCCGACTCCAGCCCGGCATCATATTTTGAGCTCGCCCTCGAGCGTCTTCTGTAAGCCCGACTCTAGCTCAGCGTCATATTTCTGCTCACACCCAAGCGGATCTTCTATCACTCTACAAACAGCCGTCTCGGCGAATGACACATTAAGTCATCTACAACTTTACTCCATGACTCTCACCTGTACAGTGAAGAGCTCAAGGAGTAGGGGGCCATTGATATACCAAAATCAACATTGGCCAAGGCAACGGGTAACAACTAGCTCGGTACGAAGCTCTAAGTTTGGCCTCCACTCGGAATTCTGGGGGCCTGCTTTCCCGGGACTCTCTGCCCGTCGTGGACTCTCTGAGTCCGCCGGGGCTCTCTACTCTCTGCCCGTCGTGGGCTCTCTGAGGCCGTCTGGACTCTCTGCCCGTCAGGGTCTCTCTGAGTCCGCCTGGAATCTCTGCCTGTCGTGGGCTCTCTAAGTCTGCCTGGACTCTCTGCCCGTCGTGGGCTATCCGAGTCCGCCTGGACTCTCTGCCCGTCATGGGCTCCCCGAGTCCGCTAGGACTCTCTGCTCTTTGCCCATCATGGGCTCTCCGAGTCCGCCTGGACTCTCTACCCGTCTTGGGCTCCCGGAGTCCGCCTGGACTCTCTGCCCGTCGTGGGCTCTCCAAGTCCACGGGACTCTCTACTCTCTGCTCTCTGTTTGTCTCACAGTCTGCCAGCTGTCTTGCTCTCTGTCAGCTGTCATGTTCTCTGCCAGTTCTCTTGTCCTCGCCAGCTGCCAGCTGTCTTGCCCTTGCCAGTTTCCAGCTCCATGCCTCTATAAGTATCATCTTCACCTCCATTACAAGGCTAGGGGATTTTCTTCGAAGAACTACGCATTGTCTTGATCCCTAAAAAAGGTAAGTAGGAAGCCTTTCAGGCACAGCTCATAATAAAAACACCATCCTCCTTCTCTTGCTCCAAAAAGAACCATCGTCTTTCTTGAGCTCTACCGATACTCAACAGAGAAATCACCCACTATCAGCTAGATATCCGCCTCAAAATCCATATACCGCTAACCTGATATTTCTGACCATATCTTTTACTCACAATCACCATCATTTCTTGATCGATGCGTCATAACATGCAATCTTTACATCATCATGTTTGAAGTTAGATATTACGAAGCATCGTCCATTTGTAATGTTCAAGCAATACTTGGACTTGTTTGACATTGTTTTGTGATTTTGGTGCTTGTGAAGAAAGAGTAATATTACTGCTTCTGGATGTGAACCTTTGTTCCAGTGTGGAGATTTGTTAGTATAATAGGCCAAAGCCCACATTTGTTATATGGTCTTCCTCTATCTTTGAAAGAAGGTGCCGACTTAAGTTGATATATAACTAGCTTTTGGCTATTTATTTTGATGTATCTTAATGAGATAAACTCTCAATTGCCTTAGCTATTTTAATTAGCTTTTGTCTTTAGACTAATGGGAGTTGTGTCTTTTGTAGTCCTCCTCTATAGTAATATATTCTCTTTCGCCAATGAATGTACGTCACATTGACTGAACCACGTTAAATTTGATGTTTTATTTTTTCCGTCCGTTTGTTATTTTGCATTACCGTTGTTAAGCGATATCGCTCGGTTTGTTTTTCCTAACACATTGTTTAAAAAATCGTAAAATGGTAAATATTTATTTCTCTTGTACATCCCTTTTTTTGATTTTTTTTAATACAATCCATTCACAAAATTTCAATATTTTTCATACTTAGTTAGGGAAAATGACACATTTTAAAATATTTTTAATTAAATGATATGGCAATAAGGTTTATAGGGCAGAGGGCAAAATCTACAAAATTTATAGCTTAAAGAACCAAAAAAAATGTGAAAGAAGTCGACGCTGATTGCTGAAATGCTACCGCCGTGCTTTTTTTTTCCCTTTCCTTCTTTAAAAATCCATATCTTTTGATTTAGATATCCAATCGTGATAAAAATTTCATCATTCTTTTTTTTTTCGATATCAATACATTTTCGTGTGATTTTGAAATTTTTTTCGATATCAATATCAATTTAAATGATCGATTTCTAAAAATTACGCCAGAATATGGTGAATTTTTTTAAATCTTTTAAAAAATAAAATATTTATGGTTTTATGGTTCAAATCAAAAATTCATTCGAAGAAATCTCACCAGTGAATGACTTCACCTTTTAAAAAAAAAATAGTCAATTTAATGATGAAAAACTGAAACAATAATGAATTTACATATGAAGAAGCGTGGTGATTTCAACACAATGATAAAATTACGCGGTTATGATATGTACTTACACGCTTCTTCATATGTACCAATTTCATTTCAATACATGAGGATGCTCACGCGTTTTCCCAGTTAAAGTCAATGTGGCTTTGTTGTTTTCAAAAAATAAATAGAACATGAAATGAAAAAAAAAAAAGAATTGTGAAAGAATTAACAATTTCGGAGATGTAGATTGAATATGATAGATGTGGATGAAATATAGAGCATGAAAAAAAAAAGAATTGTGGTTATTTTCTGAGTTGGTTATTTTTTCCTTGCTTCTAGCGCACAACTTCTTCTTTTTATTTTTATTTTTATTTTCCATGTTTTATTTTTAGGCGGAATTAGGGAAAAAGTCAAAAATATGTTCCAAATTAGTGAATATGACACATTTTCTAAAGTTCTGCATAAAGGACAAAAAAATTTAAAAGGCGCATGTTATTAAAAAAATATTCAACCCACTCTCTAATGATGTTTTAGCAAGAAGATTATAGGCAGAAGCAACGAGTAAAACTTGCTACCTAATCAATAGATGACCTCACACAATGATCAATCTCAAAACACCTTGTGATATATGGTCAGGCAGCTTGAAAATTACTCAAATCTGAGAGTTTGGGGTGCGCGGTTATTTATCATGTAGATGAGGGTAAGATGGAACCAAGAGCCAAAAATGGATTGTTTCTAGGATATGGAGATGGAGTAAAAGGATATGGAACTTGGTCATCAGCTGAAAACAATGTTATACTCAGCAAAAGTGTAGTCTTTGATGAGAGTACTATGTTTAACTCGTCTGTGAAGTCCAATGTTGAATCAGAAGATGTGGGTGTTGACAAACAGTTTGAGCTTCATGTTATTTCAGCTGAGAGTGAGTTGCAACATTTAGCTAAGAACAATCAACACATATTTGATCTGGAAGAATCATCTGAGGCTCAAACGTCTAAAACTAGACAACGGAGTATATCTCTCAGCAGTGTGAGAACGATTAATCTTGGACCTCCCAAAAGGTATGGGTTTGAGGACATGGTTGGTTATGCACTTCAGGTTGCTGAGGAGGTGGATTCATCTGAACCATGTACTTACAGGGAAGCTGTGACTTGTTTAGAAGCATCTCAATGGCTTGTTTCCATGAGAGATGTGATAGAGATACTTTAAAAGAATCAGACTTTGGATTTAGTCAAACAGCCACATGAGAGAAAGGTAGTCACTTGTAAATGGGTCTTCAAGAAGAAGGAATGAATGTCACCAGCTGAGGGCATAAAATATAAGATATGTTTGGTTGCAAAAGGGTTTAGTTAGACAGAGGGAATAGAATATGATGAGATATTCTCACCAGTATTCAGACACACTTTCATCAGGGTTCTACTAGCAATAGTTGCACATCAGAATTCTGAACATGAGCAGCTAGATGTGAAGACAGAGTTTAATACATGAAGAGATAGATAAATAGATAAATATGACTCAGTTAGAAGGGTTCTAAGTTCCTTGTAAGTAGGCTCCAAGGCAGTGACATAAATGGTTTGACGGTTATATGATGAAGCTGGGTGGTAACACAAGTCCATATGATTGTTTGTGTACCATAATAAGCTGAAAGATGGTTCAGTCATCCATCTGGTTTTGTATGTGGATGATATGTTGATAGCATTTGGGAACAAGTCAGATATTCAGTATTGAAGAGGCTTCTCAGTACGGAGTTTGAGACGAAGTTTTTGGGTACGGGTTAGAAAATTCTGGGGACGGGGCTCTATAGAGATAGAAGTTAGAGAAAGTTGTTCTTATCTCAGAAGAACTATAATCAGAAGATATTGTCCATATTTGGCATGTCGGCTTCCAAATTTATAGATACTTCAAGTGCATTAAATACTCATCTATCAGTTAAGTATGCTCCATATTCAGCTGAGAAGAAGTAATACATGTCAAGAGTTCCATATCCTAGTGCAGTATTAAGTATTATGTATGCTATTGGTTTACACTAGAACGTATGTGGAACAAGTTGTTAGTGTTGTTTTCTAGTTTATGACTCAACCTTGGAAGGAATATTGGCAGGCTGTGAAGAGGATGTTCATGTACCTTAAGGTTACATCTGATGTTGGTCTCATCTATGGGAATGATACTAAGTGTATAGTCACAAGGTACTGTGATTCTGATAATTCCAAAGACAATAGAAGGTCAATAACTGGTTATGTTCACTTTAGGTAGTTATGTGTTAATTTGGAAGGAAATGTATAAGGCAAAAATGACATAATCTACTGAAGTAGAGTATATGGCACTAAGAAGCAACTAAGGAGGGAATATGGTTAAAAGGTCTGGAATGTGGTTTGGGGTACATCAAGATCCAAATGAAGTAAATTGTGATAGTCTGAGTGCAATATGTATGGCTAAGGATCTAGTTCATCATGAGAGAACCAAGAATATTGATGTTAGATACCATTTTTTAAGGAATGAGAAAAGAATTTAGGTGAAGAAGACCAGAACTGTTGACAATCCTGCTGATACGATCACCAAATCTGTTCCAAAAAGCAAGTTTCAGTTGTGTGTGGACTTCTTGATCATTTGAAGACGGTAATGGAAAAAATCTGAAAATGAGGTGATCTAATACATTATATGTGGCTTAACTATGCATCTGGCATATTTGTTTTGCATGAGGATTCAATTAAAGGTGGAGATTTGTTGGGATGCCTTGATCTCATGTGTCTGAATTTGTTTAGAGAAGAGTTGAATCTGAAACTATTGCTACACACAACTGGTGTATGTGTCTGAATACTCGGCTGAACAGTACACCCGATGTTCTCAGCTGAGGTCTGATTATTAGGTCTGAATCTAGTGAATGGCTGGTCTAAGCCTTCTCATCCACATCTAAAGACATCAAAGGATCTCATCCGAATCTAGGGTTTCTCGTCTGAAGTGGAGTTCTCATATGAGGTCTAGAGAAATCACGCATGATGTTGTTTTATAGTCGACTAGGGTTTTGTATCGAGTATTACAACTTATCATCTGTTGTAGCCTAGCCTAGTGTGAGAAAATCTTTTAAATTTCCAGTGAAAATATAATTCCTCATCTACTACCCGTGGACATAGTCAACACAACGTTGGCGAATCTCATTTTTGTCATGAAAAAAAATCTTTTTTTGTAGTGGTTCTTGTTTGTTCAATTAATCTTTTTTGTATGTTCTTGTTTTTTGCAATCCATTAATCCGTAACAACACATGGATTGAGATAGTTAATTAGGAATCAATCGTGGGATCTATGCGTTAATGTGTTGTACCCTCCTCTAGAGGTCAAAGATGATTTCTCCTGTTGATGAGCGATCAAGATATTTGAACGGATCATAGGGTCGACCTTGAATGACCATAAGTATTTCGTATTATGCTGGCTATCTGTGATGAATGTGGATTATTCCAAAGTGAGCTAACGATCTTACCTATGAAGCTGACCCAAACTTTGAGAGCGAACAAAATACAGTTGATGGGGCCCTAGTTGTATTATCCATATGTGAGGACCGATACTAGGCTGGCCTAGGGTCAGCACATTTATCAATTTGACCTGATTGAGGCCCAAAGACTACCACTAGTATGACGTCCGAGACATACAATGTCAAGTTGTTACTTGTGGGCGTAATCCATATACAACTTTTTGCTCCAATTTCCTAAAAGTTATTGTACACACTTGAAGCCATGTGATTGAACAACATATTTGATAGTGTCAGCAAAAGTTACTTGATCTCTAATTTGATGGAACTATTTCGGTGTTCAGCTGAGTTATGGTTAGCTGAGTAGTGTGTTCAAGTCTGTGAAAATTAGCTGGTGAAGTCAGTTGAGTTTCTTCTGGAGTGAGCAGACTGTTGAGATCTGCTGAGAATTTTTAACACAGCTGAGTTCTGCATCTGAGCATTGGTTTGCTAAAGTTGGGTCAGTAGTGGGACCCATATCTAGGGCATTTATGGCATTACGAAAAGATCCTTAGGCAGTTAGGTTTTAGGGATCTGTGCCTATAAATACTCATCATGTAATTAAAGTAAATTAAATGTGTGTAAAACTCTGAATTTTTAGTGAATAGTAAAATATTTATTTTTTGTCCGTGTAGTAGTCGGCACAACGCCTAAAACCACATTAACTTTGTGTTATTCTTGTTTCTGTTATATTTGTGATTGTTTATGTTTGATTGCATCTGTTCAATTGTCTTACTGCATATGGATTTCATGTCCTTAGTTATGACAAAATGGTATCAGAGACAAGTTCTGGGAATCATTTGTAGAACGAATTTTATCTTCACCAAGACTTTCACCGGTGCTAGGCTTCATTGATAAAAATTATGTTCTTTGGCAAGAAAGATGTCTGCAGTTAAAGTAAAATCGCTAAGTTTACAAGGAGAAACTATTTTAGTATGTGGCAAATCAAGATGCGGGCCTTTTTAAAGCAACAATGGTTGTGGACTCTTTTCTCTGGTAAAAGAGATGCCAGCTTTGCAGATTATGCAAGTCTGGAAGAGAAAGCACATTTAACCATCATGTTGTGCTTATTTGAGTATGTTATCACTAAAGTTTTTAGGAAGACACAACTGCCAAGTTGTGGTCAAAACATGAAAGCCTGTTTATGACTAAGCTATCAACCAACAAAATTTTGCTGAAGCATAGACTATTAAGTCAGAGGATGCATGATGGGGCTCTGCCATGGGATCGTCTTGATAAGCTGAACATAATATTACTTTATCTCAGGAATATTCATGTAAAGATTGTGGGTGATGATGCAACCCTGATTTTGTTAGTATCTTTACCAGCTTCTTATGAGAACTTTGTGCAGTCCTTCATATTTGGGAAGGATACAATGTCTTTCGAGGATGTGAGGTCAGCCTTGCATGTCATGGAGCTGAGACACAAGGCAGTAAGTACACACAAACAGACTGCTGGACTAGTAGTCAGCAGCAGCAGTGGGAAAGGGCATGGACAGAAGAAGAAATCCAAGAAGTCTGGGTCCAAAGATCCTAAGTCCACAGATGTCTGTAATTACTGTAAGGATCCGGGATATTGGAAGTCCAATTGTCCAAAGAAGAAAAGGCAGCATGAGAGATATTTTGGGATAGCACATCATGTTGATGAGGGTGTAGTTCTAGTTGTTGGGTATTCAGCATATCATGTTGATGTTTGGATCCTAGATTCTGGAGCATCCTATCATATTTGGAAATAGAGAGAGTGGTTTTCTACTTATGAGTAGATAGACGGTGGCCATATTTTTGTGGCAAACATCAAGGTCTGCAAGATAGTGGTAATTGGCTCAATTCAGCTGAGGTTAGAGGATAATAGATTCTACAAAGTGAAAGATGTTAGACATGTTCCATAGATGACCAAAACTTTGATACCTCTTAGTCTTTTGGACAGAGAGGGGTCAACTTCAAAGGAAAGAGGACATGGGGAATGTCTACAAAGATTCAGTTATGGTCCTCAGAGGTATCAAGAGGGAACCTTGTACATACATACAAGGCTCTACTATGTGTGGCTCTGCTGTTGTGGCATCCTCAGCAACAGGCTTTCTTGGGGGATATATGGTCAATACTCTAGATTTTTGTGAGCATTGTGTGTTTGAGAAGCTACATAGAAGCATGTTCTCAGCAAGCATACACATCACATGATTGTATCCATTATGATAGTTGGGGTCCATTAAAGGTGGAATCATTGGGTGGTCACATATATTTTGTGTCCTTCATAGATGACTAGTCAAGAATGAATTGGGTGGTGATGATGAAACACAAAAGTGAGGCATTCAGTAGTTTCAAGCAATGGAAGGCTCTAGTGGAGAATCAAACAGGCAAGAAAATCAAGAGGCTTCGAACATATAAAAGTCTGGAGTTGTGATGGTCTGAGTTTGACACATTCTGTAAGGATGAGGGTATTTCCATACATCATACTGTCAGGAATACACCTCAGCTGAATGGTGTAGTTGAAAAAATGAATCAAACTCTTATGGAGAGGGCAAGATGTATGCTCTTTAATACTAGTTTATCAAGAAGATTTTGGGCTTATGATGTTAGCACATCATGTTTCTTAATTAACAGTAGTCCTCACACAGCGATCAATCTCAAGACACAAGCTCAGATGTGTTCAGGAAAGCCTTTTGAATACTCAAGTCTAAGGGCTTTTGGGAGCAGAGTTTACTATCATGTTAATGAAGGGAAGCTGAGCAAAGAACCAAGAATGGAGTGTTTGTGGGGTATCATGATGGAGTGAAAGGTTATAGAATTTGGTCATCAAGAGAGAATAGGGTCATACTCGGCAGAGATGTGGTCTTTGATGAATATTCTATAGTCAGCTCATCAGTGAGGAGGTCTACTGAATCTGAAACAAGTGCAAAATCTGAGAGGGCTAAGAAATAGGTGGAACTTCAGGTGGTGTCAGTTGAGATGCAACACTCAGCAGATCCAAGTCAGTATCTGATCTGGTTGCTAAACCAAATCTAAATCCAATCCAGACAGCTGAAAATGGGTCAGCCGAACATCAAACAATAGATATTGGTCAGCAGAGTATAGCTGTCGGTAGAGCTAGGAGAACCACTGTTGGGTTACCTCCCAAGAGATATGGGTTTGATGATATGGTTGGACATGCACTTCAAGTTGTAGTAGAAGTGGATGGTTTTGAACCTTCTACTTATAGGGAAGCCTTGACATGTTAAGAATCAACTCAATGGCTTGCTTCCATAAGAGATGAAATTGAGTCATTACTGAAGAATCAGACTTGGGATCTGGTCAAACTTCCATTAGAAAGGGGAGTTGTTACTTGCAAGTGGTTTTTCAAGAAGAAGGATGGAGTGACTGAGGTAGAAGGGGTCAAGTATAAGGCACGTTTGGTTGCAATAGGGTTCAGTCAGAAAGAAAGGGTAGACTTTGATGAGATATTCTCACCAGTTTTTAGACACACTTCAATCAGAGTGTTACTAGCAATGATTGCATCGCAGGACCTTGAACTTGAGCAGTTAAAAGTGAAACGGTCTTTCGACATGGAAAGGTAGATAAAGAGATATACATGACTCAGCTAGAGGGATTCCAAGTTCCTAGCAAGGTACGGACTGAAGAGGTTCTTGTATGGACTGTAACAAGCTCTAAGGCAGTGGTATAAAAATGTTTGACAGTTAAATGATCTAGTTGGGTTAAAATAGATGTCCATATGATTGTTGTGTTTATCATAGACAGCTGAGAGATAGATCACGTATCTATCTTGTCCTATATGTGGATGACATGTTGATAGCAGCAAGGAAGAAGTCTGATATTAAGAATCATAAGAACCTTTTCAGTGTCGAGTTTGAAACAATAGATGTGGGTATAGCTAAGAAGATTTTGAGGATGGAGATCTGGAGAGAAATGAGTCAAAAGAAACTGTTCTTGTCTCGGCAAGATTATATACAGAATATTTTGGCCAAGTTTGGCATGTATGCTGCAAAACCAATAGATACTCCAATTGCATCTAATGTCCATTTGTTAGTTTATGTTTCACAATCAACAAAGAAGGATGATTACTTGTCAAAAGTTTCCTATGCTACTGCAGTTGGCAGTCTGATGTATGTCATGGTGTGCACTAGTCTTGATTTGGCTCCGGTAGTAATTGTTGTCAGCATGTTTATGACTCAACCTGGAAAGAAACACTAGAAAGCTATGAAAAGAATGTTTAGGAAACTTATAGGTACAACTGATGTTGGTCTCATTTATGGAGGTGATACTCAAGGCTGGTCATAGGGTACTATGATGGTGATTATGCATGTAATGTGGACACCAGGAAATCAATGACTGGTTATGTTTTCGCATAAGAGAATTCAGTTGTCAGCTGGAAAGCAACTCTTCAGGCAACACTGGCTTTGTCAACTACTGAGGCGGAATACATGGCTCTTACTGAAGCAACCAAGGAGGGTATCTGGTTGAAAGGGCTAGACAGTGATTTGAGGCTACCTCAAGATCAAGCAGAGATATATTGTGACAGTTTGTGTGTAATATGTTTGGATAAAATCCGGTTCATCATGAGAGAACCAATCATATATATGTGAGGTATCATTTTCTATGAAATGAGAAAAAGGTTGTAGTGAAGAAAATTAGCACCTAGGAGAACCCTATTGATATGTTCACTAAACTTGTTCAGTAGAGCAAGATTCAATTATGTCTGGACTTGTTGGACATTCAAAGCTAATAATCTAAAAATCTAGCAGGTCAGCTGAATGGATTCTGAAAAGAAGTCTAGTACAGTACAACTGGCATTGGCAAATGCATCTAGTACAAGTATATCTAGTTATGCAATTTGGTTGACTGTGAATGAGTGTTCAAGTCAAGGTGGAGATTTGTCAGCAAATGTGACTTGATCTTTAATCTGGTGGAACTATTATGATGTTCAGGTGAGTGATGGTCAGCTGAGTAGTGTGTTCAAGTCAGTGAAAGTCAGCTGGTGAAGTCAACTGAGTTTCTTCTGAAGTTAGCAATCTACTGAGATCTGCTTAGGATTGTTGAACACAACTGAGTTATGCATCTGAGCAATGATTTGCTGAATTTGGGTCAGTAGTGGGACCCATGTCTGGTGCATTTATGGCATTCCGACAAAGAGCCTTTGGCGTTTAGGATTTAGGAATCTATGCCTATAAATACTCATCATGTAATCCATGTAAAAAGTGTGTGTAAAACTATGAATTCTCAGTGCATAATAAAATATCTCTTTTCTGTCCGTGGAGTAGTCGGCATAACGCCGAAAACCACGTTCAATCTTTTGTTCTTTTTGCTTCTGTTATATCTAGGGCTGAGCATAAAACTCAATGAACTCAATCCAACCAAAAACCCAAACTGAACCAACCCGAAAAACCCAAACCAATTGAAACCCAAAATTTTTGGGTTTGTTTTCGCAACGAACCGAAAACGTTTTGGATTGGCTTGGTTTTTTAAATTTTTTATTCTGGTTGACCCAACCCGACCCGATATATATATATATATATATATATATATATATATATATATATATATATATATATATTAACTTTTTCTTTCCTTGTTAAAAAAATACATTTTTCTTTCCTGAAAGTGTGTTTTCTTTAATAATTATTTGTGAAATCTGTTTTCTATAACAATTATTGGTATGAACATATATGGTATGGTACTCGAATTTAGATATAATATATGTGTGTGGATTTTATATCATGAAAGTTTGAATATATATATATATATGCATGTTTATGAAAAACAAAAACCCAACCCAGACCAACCCATCGGGTTTTATAGTCATTTGGTTTGCTTTGGGTTAGTTTTTTTTCGAATCAACCCGATTTATACTATGTAAAAGTCAACCCAACCTAACCAAACCCAACCCAACCCAAGCTCAGCCCACTTTGATTGTTTATGTTTGATTGCATCAGTTAAATTATCTTATTGCATCTGGATTCCTTGTCCTTGGTTATAACAGATAGTTAAAAACTTAAACAGATAGGTAAAAACTTAAAGAAAGAAGATGATATACATGATCAAGTAAAATAGTTTATCAATCATTCTGAAACCAGAAATCATGTACAACTAAAAAGAGAAGACCATCACACATTCAGACCATCCACATGCATGTAGTAAAAGAAAAAGAAAATTCACAAATATAGTCCGAAAGTTGTGTGTACTACTGGAAGATAGTAAATGCTTTAAATAAGATTTCCAGCGTTAATGTCCATCTTCAAGTTCTCATAGAGATCTCTTATGGGCTATGTGGAAGAAGGCGAACGGGAAACCCCTCGGCCATGGTAGGGATCGGTTGGATCAATATTTTCTCATTGGGAAGGAGTTTTTCCAGTGAAACCTTTGCACTAGGTTGTGGACGAAAACTAGAATTATGACCCGGGCCAAATCTTTTGCAGGGCACATTCGTGGTCCTCCTCCAAAGACAACGTATGAATATGGCACCGGGCCTGTTCCTTCAAATCTTGACGGATCAAACTTTTCTGGTTGAGGAAAATATCGTGGGTCCATATGCGAAGTATGCGGTGTCCAATACAACTGCAAATACATTTTTTTTTTGGAAGTGTTCAGTTTTATTGATTATAAATAAATATTATGCACATGCTCAAAGCTTATTCCCTTAATTTAACATTATAATCAATAACGTAAAAGTTTGTTCGAAATAAAAATATAAAAAAATACAAAAAAAAGTCATTCCTTTTGGGTCATGGAATTGAAAATTTCATTCAATTTCTTGATGATCTGTGAATATTGTTGAGCAGATCTACAAAAAAATTGCAGCAGGAAAATCGGAACAAATTCGAAAATCCAGTGAGTGTATAAGTAGTGTTATACATTTTTTAATAACAAAACTATATCATTTTAATAAACAAAACTAAAATGAAAATCCAGATCTCACTGGTGCACTGCCTCCACCCTTCAGTACATTTATATATTCTCATGTATTATTAATTTTTGAGTGGAATATTTTATTTTAATTATCATTTAAATTTTATTTCTGTTGCAGATACAAAAGGTTTATCACACACACTAAATATGCCCCAGGCGGGGCTCGATCCCATGTCATCTTGTCAGTGTATAGCCTGCTAATTAACCGCTAGGCCGATGTACCAAGTACTAATTATCTTTTTTTTTTGTTGCCTCAAACGGGGTTCGAACTCTGGTCTCCATACCGAATTATAGTTTAGCTCACCACTAAATCGATGCACCTTGTGCAATTATCATTTATCAATTATTTAGATACTACGTATTTAATTTGTTCTGATTTTCAGCTTCTATATATTTAAATACATACCGACCTAATTATTTTTTTTCGACCAACATCTAATCAGCCTATTTCTGCATCTATGGATACTATTTTTATGAACAAAAAAAATTTACATCAACATCAAAGAACTTGAGACGATAACACAAAAACATTACCTTCCATCCTTTTGGAATAAGGAATCCAGAATATGTGAAGTCGGTAATAGCTTCCCGAAATCCGCCTTGAGCTGGTGCCATTAATCTCAGTGCTTCACTTGCAGCATTCCATAAATATTTCATCTTTTGCAAATCTTTCCAATTTAGTTCAGCTGATTGTTTTTCTTGCACGATGCTTCTTTGCTCTAGTAGGTTATAAATAAAAATATAGCAAACATTATTAACAGTTTTGGCATTAAATCTTCTTTATCTCAAAATCAAATTCGATGTAGTTGTAAAGACCATTGTAATTCCCGGTGAGAATCAGAGTTCGATTCTCATCCCGTCTTAAACAACCCCACCCCCCCCCCTCCCCCGCCCCTAGAAAAAGTCTTCTATAGTTTTTTCAGAAATATTTCATATGGTAGTCTTGAGATTGTGTCAAAATTCAACCGAAGGATTCAAACAATTTGCGTAACACTTTTATACACTTGCATGATAATGATGGGTCTTATACCCAATAAATAATTTAATTTATATATCATGATTAATAGTGTAAAACATGTTATGTCAATTATTGAAAACAACAAATGCCTTTTGTCTGCATATATAGGGCACAATTATAATTAATGTAAAGATGGTTTACGATATACATTATAGTAACATGATTCTTTTTTAAATTAAAATCAAATCATGTCAAAACAACAACATATAATATTAAGTCGGAAGACACATCTTTTCAAAGAGAGAAGAATACAATATCGCATGTTGAAAAAGTGGGAAAAGCATTACACAGATGTAATATTAAGATATGATAGACTTGATAACTTTACTTAACCATTTTACGTCAAAACGATGACTATTGACTTTACGATATCTATTAAGGTTATAATAACGATTAAGTTAAATATTAAATACGTACCCTTGAGGACTTCCTGGTAGACGTGCTGAAATTCTGTAAGAGATTTAACAATAAAAGTGATAGCAGTACTTATAGCATCTTGGCTGGCAAGTAAGAAAGCTAAAGTATTATCAGCAATTGCCTGTTCACTGTACAACTTCCCCTCGTCATCCGGCACCGTTAGCATATTCCACATGATGTCATGACTCCACGGCGATTTTCCGGCCATCAAATGTTCTTTCCTTTCTTTAATAATTTCAAGCAGCTTCTCTCTGATCACCTTTGATGCTTTAATTGCTTTGAAATATGCCGTTCCCGGTAAGTTTACCGGTAAGCCGAAAATCCCGGCTGCCAACAAATTGAATGGTTTAGCAATTGATTTTATGCGTCTTTGATCATCAATGCTCAAGAACAACTTGCATGTCACAGAAAAAGCATAATCTCTAATTAAAGGTAATGCTTTAACTTCCTTTTGCGAATCCCATTTGGAATCGAAATGTTTTCGAGCCAATTCATCAACAATTGGAACACAATTTTGTAAAAAATCAGGTTTCAAGAAATGTACAAGTAGAATTCGAGCCTTGTAAGTTACTTTGGATACGTCTTCAACCTCATCTAAATGTGGGAGGATTTTCTTCAGGTTACGAGGAAAAAACATAGACACAAGTTTGTTCTCATTTGAGAACAAAAATTTGTTCCCAGCAGCTCCACATAAAATTACTGATTTTTCACCAATTAATGAGGTTTTGAAAACTTGTTGTGAGTATTTTTCCATTCTTTTCTTGAAGAATATTTCTGGAATCCCTTTACCTCCAAGCATGCCTAATTCCATGGTTTCGCCAAAAAGAGGTTTGCATTTGGGATTTTAGAGGTTTTTGACTTGTGAAGAAGCTATGATGCACCGATACGTCAAATTTCAGGACGCACCCGTGTCCGATACGCCTAGGACACGGATACGCCACCGATACGCCGGATACGGCTCAAGATACGTGTCGGGGCTGAATCGGAATTATCGAAAACTTCGGACACGGATGAGGATACGTATCCGGGAGGAAGATACGTTTCTCGTATACCAGGGGACTGACATTTTTCTCATATTCCACTTCCCACCCGTCAAACTGATGCGCCTCCACCTAACCAAGCCCTAGCAAATCAGATCAGCCTCAATCGTACGTTCTCTGGCCGCCGTTCCCTGCTGCCAAGGCTGCCATCCCTTCCGTTTTGCTGTCAAGCCCAAGCCTATCATCGCAAGTCATTTTTTTAAATACTAGAAATCTTCTGCATATTCTTGTACGTGAGTTTGAGATTGAATAGAAGGTAGAACAACAGCCTTAAGTTGATTTTCCAAGCCTTTTGTTTTTCAATTTTCAGCCACGATTTTGTACTATCTCACTTTGAATTTCATTTGCAGCTCGTAGATTGAGGTGTAGATTGGGGGTATTAGGAATACTGAATAAATGTTTGTTTTTTTTTGGTGGTTATAGTTTTTTAATTACATTTTAATCCTTATATTTTTTTTTTCATTTTGGTCCCTATATTTTTAATATTTACATTTTAACCCCGTATCCGTATCCTATATTTTTAAAAATTCTCGTATCCACGTGTCCCGTGTCCGCATATCCGTGTCGACGTATCCGTATCCGTGCAACCTAGTGAAGAAGAAAGTTTAATGCAATGTAAGAGAGAATTGGAAAGAGAATAAGCATGCAAACAAGAATGAACTCCATGCTCAAAATGTTTGAATTCACACCGTTTAATGTTTATATAAAGTTTGTTATTTATAGAGGACAGTGGCTTGTAAGTTGTAGCATCAGTTAGCAAATTATTTATTTTATATTGCTTCCATTCCCATTAAGGAAAAACAAGTGGCCATGTTAGGTAAAAGAAAACATTTATTGAAATAGAGATTGTAAATGAGAGTTCTCTCTTGCGTGTATATATATATATATATATATATATATATATATATATATATATAGGGAATGAGGAGAAGAATGAAAAATATTTCATCAATTAAGTAGAAGGACGCTTTTTAAAACTTTTGCGATAAAGACAAAACTATTTATCCACTATCAAAATCACTTGTGTTGAATTCATTTATTTAAATTCACTCATAGAAATTCATTGTCAAAATTCACTAATTTTCAAAATTCATTATCGGGATTCATTTGATTTTCGGGATTCATTTGTCAAATTCATCGTCGAAATTCACCGATTTTGAGATTCACTAAGGAGATTCACCGATTTTCGGGATTATTTGTTTGTCTTACCATTATAAAAATTATGCAGTTGTCCTTCTCCTATAAAAAATATGTAGTTGTCTCCTTTCTTAATAATATTTTGATTGTGTCCTTATCCCTAATTTATATATATATATATATATCACCTCTTCCTATAAAAAGTGTCCATTTTTCGAAAATGAATTGTTCCATAAAACATATCTATTTATAAACCAATAGATCATTTAATGCAATTTTTCCAAGCATACCCTTATCATTACATTTAATGTTTTTATATTCATTTTATATTACAAAAGAGCATTTATTATTTGATAGGGACATATCATCACTACTTAAAATAAAACACATTAACTGTTAGTATTTTAATCTGTGTACACCACAAAAAATGAAATGTTTTATTAGAACTTAGAGAAATTATATATCCAGCTTTATTTTATTCAATCATACATGTGTATAACGTTTGCTAAATCACTTCAATAATGTAATACATCATTTGAATTATGCGATAGAGTATTATATGACAGAGTATTATATGAAACTAGTAATTCGGTCACCATGTGCAAGTATGAGATCACTATGTCATCATTTTGAAAGAAATTCATTGGTTGTCTTTTTTCAAGAAGTAGGAGCTCAATTTATATACAAAAATTCCTATTGAATAGGGTACACTAACTAGGATTTGCATAAGGACCAATCTAAAATTTGTGAGTAATTCGAATACCGCAACGCTATAACTCATTATTGATGAACCAACTGCCCCCAACAATTTTAAAGCTCAACTAATGATGCACACGGTCAAACCTAGTTAATTACCCCTCTGTCTCAAAATGTAAGTCCATTTACTTTTTTAGTTTTGTCACAAAATATAAATCCATTGAGAAAAACCAATAAGGTGTTTATATTTTTTCTCATTCTATCCCTCATTTATTATATACACAACCACATTTTACTGCATTGCATTAATACCAATGAAAGGACATTTTAGTCTTTTTAATTAAAAATAAATTACAAATAACAAATTTAACTTTCTTAATATGTGTGAAAAACTCCAAATGGATTTACATTTTAGGACGGATGTAGTGTGAGTTATTGGTCAACCAACGGGGCTATAATGGTATTTACAGGGCACAAACTGGTACAACCTCCGTCCCCAAAATGTAAGTCCGTTTAGATTTTTTTCACACATATTAAGAATGTTCGTTAAATTGGTTGTGTGGAGCTTTGATTGTCATTAATACAAAGTGGGAAAAAATGGGTGAGTATATAATAAATAAAAGATAAAAGAAGAAAAATGTTATAAATATTTAATCGGGTTTTTAAATGAATTTACATTATACGACAAATGCAAAAAGTTAAATATATTTACATTTTAGGATGGGTTAGTATCTCCAAAAAGCACATTACTGTATAACAGTATCTTCTCATTTTTAAACAATTTATGTCGGCAATACTAAATATTGACTTGACAATAATGCTATCCGTACCAAAGGGCCCCAACCCAATTACTCTCAACGGGGCCTAAAAAAAATTACTCTCTATGGCAAAATAAAAATAATAAGTCTATTATTTTTTTGTGTTTGTATAAACTCACTTCGTTCTTAAATAACTGATAAGAGTTATTAGTTTTGTTCTTTTTTATTAGATGTTGCGTTTCAAAAACATCATTTATTGTATTTTTTCTATATTTATCATTATTTAATTAGAGAATATAGAATTAAAAAAACACTGCATTATTTATAATCAAGTTTTTTCTTTTTGTCTGTGTTAAAGTTAAAGTATTAACTGACATCCTTAATATGTGTTATTGTCAACTCCATCAGTTATTTTTGAAAGAAGAGAGTAATATAATTCCATTTCAAATGTCAATAAAAAAATTATTATGTTTTTCTACTTTCTACCTTTAATATATTATATATTCATTACTTTTTACTATTTTATAATTATTACATTAATGAAAGTCAAATACTAATATTTAACATTTTATGATTAAAGTTAATGACATTCAACCATTTTTTTTAAATCGTCCGAAAAGTTTAAGTGAAATTATATAGGGCCAAGGGTCTAGAAGGACACATATATTAAACTTAATTAGGCAAATAGGACACACTTAAATTTTAATTGGTTAAAATGACACAAAACTAACAAAGGGACCAAAATACCCTTATTCACTCCCGCTTCAAGGCCGAACAGTTACATAAATTAGAAACCTCCATTTTAAACACGACAAGAACGAAAAACGGCTCTAGGTCATTGAAATCCTGAACGGAAAGAAAAATGACAGCGAAATCGGAGGAAAATCGGAACCAACCCGGAGAGAAATAACAGCGAAAACTAGAGGAGAAGATACTAAAGTTCAATTGATACCGTCACTGAAGAGAATCCCGACAAGAAAGCAGCAAAATCGGAGGAAAATTACAGCAAAATCACAGAGAACAAGCAGCGAAACAAGAGGAGAAGATAGTAGAATCCGATTAATAGAGTCACTGCACAGAATCGAGGACAATGCCGAGAAGAAAGCAAGTGATTGCAGCGGAGAAGAAACGCAAAGCATGAAAAACGAAGAAAAATGAGTAAGTATACATTAAAACTGAGAATGCAACAATAGAATAACACAGAAATGTAGATCTCGAAGAAAATATGGTTTTTTTCTTGGAAAATTGAAATGTAGTAGTTGAAAAGTGAATAGTAGGCCACTAGGGTACTCACTGATTACGTGTCACTAAATTAGAACAAAAGTAAAGCTTGAAATTGTTCTTGCAACTCTGAAAGGAAAAAATTCTAACCGTTTTCTCTATTGAAATATGATGTCACTGCATCTTTAAGCAAATTTTTGTTTATTTACTGATCTATAAGAGATGATATCACTTTATTGTGATTGAATTAAGTGTTTAATCTACTGAAATATCATGTCTCTGCATAATGATTGAATTGTTTCTATTGTTATTGAAGTGCAAACTATAATGTCACTGAATTATAACCTTGAAAATATAATCTCACTGCATTCACAAAAATGAAACTGTCATGCCACTACATAATGATTGAAGTTTCAGTATAGTTGTTGAAGTCCAAACTTTGATGTCACTGCATTATAAACTTAAAAATATCATGTGACTGCATTCACAACGTTGAAATTATCAAGTGAATGCATTTCAAACTTCAAAATGTCATCTGAGTACATTCATAACATTGAAGATAGCGTGTCACTGCAATTACAGCCTTGAAAAATATCATATCATTGCACTAATAACATTCAAATGTCATGTTAGTCCATTGTCCTTACATTGAAACAACAAATAATTAGATGTCACTATATGGAAGAAACTCATGTTTAATGTTTTTTAAAGAACAAGAGAACAATATAGATCGAAGCTTAACAACATACATCAGATAATCAAGGATATAGATGGACATATCACAAAAGACCACCGGAAATTGATGAATGAAACTCCATTCAGACATATATTCAGGGCATTCAAAAAGAAAAAGGTCATATTAGAGAAAAAGAAAAATGACATGGTAGATGACCACATAAATGCATACAGCAAAGAGAAAGGAGGTTTCAAGATTGGCAAGGACCATCACATGCCAACTAGAAATGATGTGAAGCTAATCTTTGGCATAGAAGATGGAAAGACAGAAGTTGGAGACATGACCACAAAGTCATCAACAGAAACATCCATTAAAACAAGAATGTTCTTTGATGTTGACAGAATGAAGGTAAGTGGTGTCAAAGAAATAAAAAAGAACACGGTAAAGGAAACTGATCCATCATCAATAGAAGACATAGTAAACCTACTATGTCTTCGATTACTTGGAACAGTCTTATTTGCCACCTCTAGCCAGCACATCTCATAGGGGTTCCTATACTATGTGGATGAGTTTAGTAGATTAAGTTCATATGATTGGTCATCTCATATACTTAAAGAGCTGTAAAATGGTCTTAATCGAAAATGGACAAATGCAAGATATGTTAATGGATGCACTGTGTTCCTGTAGGCATGTTACTCACTCAAATTTCAATGTAATTGTATTTCATTAAAAATGCTACTTGAAAAATCATGTCACTGCATTCTCATTGAAGTTCTTGTACTGGTATGTTATAGTACTGGTTCTGTGAGCACACAGACATGATACAAGATGTTGTGAAGGAGGAAAGCAAAAAAGAGCAGTAACGGGAAAGAAGAGTATCTCACATAGAGGTATTCCAAGGATGAGAAAGTGGAATTTGAAAAAGATCTACAAGGTATTCTTACCAAAAGGAAACTACAAAACATGGGAGAACATCAGGTAAATAATTAATGCATGTCACTGCAGTTTTAAATGTAGTTTTTTTTTTGTACAATACGCTAGAAGATTACATGCCACTAGAATTCTTTGTAAGTCACTGCACTAATATTGCATGTCACTGCATTTGTAATGCAGTATTTTTGTACAATAAGCTAAAAGATTACATGCCACTAGAATTCTTTGTATATCACTGCATGATAAAAAAACATAACTGAATACGTGTGTATTGCAAAATGAAACAGTTCAATCCTGAAGAGCTGACTCCAACATTCACTGAGTTGCTGCTGATACCAAGCTTGGCAGAGAAGAAAGAAACAAGAAGCAGTGACAAGGAAACTGATTATGAAAGCCATGCCAAGGAAGTTGAAGGGAATGAGCTGGAATCTGAATAGGATGATATGCAAGCAGAAGGAAATGACGGGGAGTCTAAAGAGAATGAGGGACACCCAGAAGGAGATGACAAGGAAGATGAATTGGAACCACAACCCTAGAATGAAGAGATACAAGAACAACACTCCCCTCAACAACAGTCACTTCAATCTGGAAAAAAATTTGGAAACACTCCATCATTCAGATTACTAACACCATCACCATCACCACCACATGTACAACTGCTTATTCAAATTTTGTCAACACACATGCTCCATGATATTGTAATAGAAAATTATGTCACTACAATTTAAATTTGATATTAGCTACAACTGGTGCAGGATGTTTAGGATGGAATTCAAGAACTGTTAGAGCAAAACATCTTATTGTCAAAAGAATTACAAGATGCAAAGAGTAAAATTGAGGAAATCAAGGAAGACATGGTAATGATTACTATAAAAAAACTATAATTCTCACTGCATCAACTGATGTCACTGCATCAGCTGATGTCATACTAATATGCAACTTGATTAACTAAATATTCTATTTTTGAAATTATATTTACAAGCAAATGCAAGACTGATGAAGCCAATGCTAAGGTGATGAAGAAGAGAATTGAAGAGCTAGAACATGAAAATGTAAGCTTAACCTCAAAACTGGAAAGCATGAAGAATGTAGAAGCTGATATCTCAAAGAAACATAATGAGCTTGAAGCACAATATAGAGATCTGAATGAGACAATGAATGTCAGTACCGCTGAAAGTATAGAATTGCAGATGCAAGTCTCCGAATTGAAGGATAACCTGACCATTGCGCTGTCTACAATTAATTGGCAAAAATAGAACAAAAAAGAAAGATGTGTACATAAAAACAATTCTAGACAGCCACAATGAACAGAGAGATCAACAACAAAAGATGGCTGCTATGTTCCAAGTGTAAGAGAAAAATAGAAGATTAATTGAGGACCTCAGAGCAGAAGTGAAAAACCTTGAGGAAAGATTGTACGACAGGGAGACAACAATCGGGGATTGAAAACTGACCTTTAAGATCAGAAAGAGAGAAATGAAGGATTGAAAGAGAAGACGCAGAGACAAGAAACCAAAATTCAAGAAATGCAAAATAAAATCCAACAACTCCAGGTTGAATATGATTCTCTTGCTACTCATCAATTGAGACAAAATCTACAAGAAGAACATGCTGATACTCAACAAGTCACCTCTTCTAGACCACAAGAACATGGTGATAGTCTTCATGTCACCCCATATTTCACAATTGATATAGGGGTGAAGAAAAATGCAAGAAAGAGGCCAAAGAACGAGGATCCTGATTTTCAGTACCCACAATAGAAGAAGAAAGCAAAAGCTGGCAAGGAAAAAAAGAAAGACTACTACATACCTGAGGGGAATCCGGAGTTTCAAGGGAAAGTCATAATCCACTGAAATAAAGATCAATACTATTGTGGACCACACATTATTTCAGAAGTATTCAAAAGAATTCATGAAGTTATGACAATGAGGGCAAAGAGTAAGCACAACTTACTAAACAAAAACATGAAACATAAAGATTCTTGATATATTGAATAGTAACAATATATTATTAAATGCAGGGTATTCTTTGGGTAAAGTCACCAGGTGATTACCCATTTGTTAATGTCAACTCAATAATGGAAATTCTAAATGACCTATACATAGACGAATCAGTAAAATCTTACTGTCACTGCATCTTACCGTCACTGCATCTTACCGTCATCATTCTCTTGCATGACAACAAATGGTAAATACATATACAGAACAATAAACATTGCTTTTGATGTTCACTAAGCTTGAATAAATAAACTAGCTTACTCTAATGAAATTTGAAACGGGTGGTTGAAAAGGTTCATTGAGCTCTTAAATGTGCAGATTTAGTTAAACCTAACTATGACATATTCTCTACAGGGGCATGGGTATGCATACAAACTAATTTGAATAAATAATTTTAAGTCCACATTCATAATCTCATCAATATGGAATCTGCAGGCTATACTAGAAGAGGTTGAGCGTGACAAAAGCTTCACAAATGAAAAATTGGCCAACATGGTGCAAAACCATACATGAAGGACACATAGTTTTCATCCCCTTATGTTGTATGGGAAAAGAACCAAGGCCATACCACTGGGTACTCCTAACATACAAATTAAGAGAACCATCCTGGAAAATGCATCATTATGCACCGGTGCAGAAGCACAACACACATATATTCATCAAAGAGTGCGATAGTAAAGTAAGTTATCAAAGAAATTATAACAAAAACAGTATTGTCACTGCACTTTCTTGTCAGTATCATTCCATATAACAAAAACATTCAACACATACTTCTCTTATTTACAGATAAAGATTATTTTGAGAGCCACTCCACCAATAAGAGGTGCAAGAACAAGGCAACAGAGCATATCAAAAAAGTTGAAAAGGTTCAAAATCTACCTTTACATGATAATCAATTGTAAGTATGAATGCAATTATGTAACATAATGACCATAACAAAAAATACACGATAATAACAGAATCATTGCAATCTAATGCAGGAACTGTGCCCTTTACTTGGCATATACATTTACAAACTAGCACAAGATTTGAGAATTCCACCAGAACTAGAAGATCAACAAGTGCAGTAGCTGAAAAGAATGGTTATCAATTCATTAGTGCTTAACAGAATTTACATTGGGCACTAAAATGGATGTAACTTGTATTTTGACTATTCTGACTAGTCTACTTCTTTTGGTATATTCATGGTCAATCGTTTATGTAAAGTATTTGAATGATACAGTGACATAATGCTCTGAGAGTGTGTTTTGATGGTTCATAACTTATTGTTAATTGTATTTTTTGTTTTGATGGCTAATTGTAATTTGACAAATTGTAAATGGTTGATGGTTCATGCATTTTGTGCATTGCTGTCTATTTTTTTGTGCAATGATTTTTAACAGTTTATGTACATAATAATGTAATTGCATTAAACACATTACTAGATCAATGCATTGACTAAAATACATCTTCATACATGTCATTGCACGCACTACACAATCATCTCAATACATTCACAAAAACAAATAAAAATATAAAAATATCACTAACATATGGGGATAAAAAGAAATACAAATGTGAAGTCATTAAGTATATAATCAGCTCATTCCAATGAATATAACAACAAGTCAATGGATTACCACTAATATGCAGTGACACTCATGTCACTTCACTCAATACACAACCATTCAATGCATCCACAAAACAAATACAAAGATACCAATGTCACTAACATATGGGGGATAAAAACCAATACAAATCTGCCTCAGCTCATTCCATTGAATACAACATCTAGTCAATGCATTACACCAATCTGCATAAACATAAAAATACAGTGACCCTCATGTCACTGCATTAAGTACATCATCATTTCAGTGGAAATAGAAACATACCAATGACAATAATATCTGGGTAATAAAAGGGATTACAAATATGAAAGAATTAAGTACAAAACACTTAATAACATCAGTGCATAAACAATGATCTCAATGAGAATATTGATGCAGTGACATTAAAGTCACTGCATTAGGGAAATATTAAACTAAAATATCACAAACCATGATGTTGGAAATAAAATTTTAGTTTTGATGATGATTCATCCTATTTAATTATGTGCACCCCATTGATGAAGTGCTGAAACTAGCTGTTATAGTGGAAAGCTAAAAGATGTCGAGAACTGAATATATAAGTTTTACTAGAGACTGATAATTATATAGGTTATATATATCAGACAAGCACTGTAATAGATAGAAGTGTCATAAAATTGAAAACTGGAGATCATCTAGAAAACTGGAACATGACATAAAACTGAATATGTCACTTAGAACTGAAGTTTACTCAGAGATGAAGAAGGTAAGTTCGCTGAGGGATATAGACTCGGTTGACTTATCTAGAACTGAAGTCTAGGGGAACAGACTCAGTAAATGAAGAATTGAGGGACACAAACTCAATTGAAGAAGATTGAAAAACTGAGGGTTCAAACTCAGTTGTGAAGATTTAAGCCGAGATTGTAAAGTTAGAATTGAAGCAAGTCTGTGATGGCCTGAACTGACTTTATGGATCTTAAAAGAAGACCTAAGTATCATAAGGACAATGATATATGTTGGTCCTAGAGAAGGGTAAAACTATAGTCAAAGGGGGGTGAATGACTATAGTGGAGTTTCAAAAACTTTTCTTATATTTAAAAGCTTTTGGGCAGCGGATAAGTCCCTTCTTTAAATGTTGGTTCAAAGTAGATTATGCAATCACAGATATAGTACGCAATGAAATAAAGTGTTGTAAAGTAAATTGCTGAAAGTAAATAGACACAAAGGTTTATAGTGGTTCAGGGTGGTGTAATCCCTTAATCCACCCTTCTCCTGTGATGATTTGAGGAATTCACTATTGTTTTCATAGACACAATAGTTAGATTGTCCTTGGCTACACAAGCTTCACAATCTTCCAGACTATCACTCCCTGGCTACAAAAGCTTCAGTGACTCAGTCTCTATCACTGCTCCTTGAGAACAAATCTTTCAGCAGCTATCATAAAGATTGCAACTGCTTCTCAGATTCCTCTGATTCAATTGCTTCAATTGATGTGAATTGGATTCACAGACTTGTGATCAATCTCAGTGCTTGATGTGGAATTTGAGCTCTGTTTTCTGAGTTGATCTCTAGATGTTTCCTTTAAGTACAGATAGAAGGCTTTTCAAATTGACAGAGTTTCAGCTTGTTTCTTATCAGATTCAATCGTTTTTTTTTCTTGTCTATCAATGCCTTCTATTTATAGCCTTGATAATCCTTGATTTGAATTTCCTTCCGTTGGCTATTTAATGTGGAGAATAATCCTTGATTTAATTCTAGATTTCCCCTTAATTATATTCTCATTGATTTCAGTGATCATATTTCTTTCTCAAATGTCTATCAGAAAATCCGTCATTGATTGATCCTCAATTGGTTGTGCATTTAATGCTTGATCTTCATAGTATAAAATTTGAACAAGTAAAATTTACTTGGACATTCCCTGAACGGTTAAGTAATCCTTCTGACTTGGCTATTTGGTCCTTTCTTCACTGCATTGTTATCACTCAGCCGATAGTCAGTTCACTCTGCCGGTTCACTGCATTCTTATTTTATTTGATCTTTTAGGTACTTCTTGTACTTCACTGATCCTTAATTTTGGTGAGATCAGTGTACACCATATTTGACAATGTATTTCATCATTTGAATTTTAACTTAGACTTATCCAAGGTCATCACAGACTTCCTTGGTTATAAGTTAGACCATAATGTCTTCAGGCTTCTCTTCTGGTACTTGGCTGGCTTCACTCTGCCGGATTTCTATTTTACTTTGCCATCCTACCAACTAGTACAATACTTGTCTGACTCAACTTATACAACATGTCAGACTCTAAGTAAAGACTTATATAGAGAATTCTAACTTCTTTCAGGCTTGCTATAATAGCTAGTATGTCCATCATCAAAAATAATAAAATGTTCCTATAAATTTCCCCCTTTTTGATGATGCCAAAACCCTCATAAGCCTTAATATAAGTATTGACGACGGTCAAATTATACCCGTAAAATTCATCAACATTGTCCTTAAATCGAGATTAATAATATATATTTTATATTAAATCACATGTTTATATGGATTATTTAATGTTATGTGATTTATAATTTATAATTTGGTATTTATTCATTTTGTATTATTTAAAATAGATAATTTGGTATTTATCTGTTTTTATTTATAATTTAGTATTTATCCGGTTTATTATTTAAATATTATTTACTTTGGGATAAATATTTATTTTGTAGATTGAGATAAATTTTGGAGGATAAATGCAAATGGAAAAATTAAATCTCAAGATAAATCAAAGGAAATTCAAGATAAAGATCGGATAAGCACGAAAAGAGGAGTAAGGCATGACCAAAGTTGGCGCCAATGGGGACGCACCAAGAGGGGGGGCGCATTTTGCCTTTCTTTTGGAGATCTGCCGGGAGTTATCTCTATTTGTTTTGATATTTTAAAGTATATATCTTAATTAGCTTGAACCCCTATAAATAAAGGCATGTCATACACGCCATATACACTCTACACGACCATATACACTTCTCAATTTATAATAAAATTCTCAGTTTTTCTTAGAGCAGGTTTTAAGCAAGTTCTGCAATAATGTAAGTTCTTGTATTTATTTGTTCTTAGTTCTTTGTAATTAAGTCCCCAATTATTGTTTATCGTTTGAGGTTGTTCGTTCTTTACCGAACGATGTAGATCTAAGGATACGATATGAGGCAGTGGGAATTCCTTGTCTATAAGGATCCACACGCCCAGATCTGTTATCCGGTGACCTATAGATGACTTTGGTATGATCGACAACCGTGTTTTTAGTAGATCTATATAATTGCTTTATGAGTCTCTATTTTATCCATTACGTATGTAGAAACGATAATATTTAGTTGTTCGCCGCGTCAAGCTAGCCACGTCTTTATGGTGTGATTGTCCACCTAGAATTTCTTATCTTAGTAGGTATGGCTACGGCTACGTTGCTCGTCTGTTTTAATTAGCGTATGATTAGGAAATACCAATATAGGGCTCCTAGGTCGGCTCATGAATTGATCTTCCGGGACTTTCAGCGAGATCTAGATCTGTTCTGTATTCGGGAATTGCATGCACCTAGTTATACGTAAATCGTAGATTAACATGATACCTAAAAAGTTAGTGTTAATGGAGCAGACCGATGCGATCGCTTAGGAAAGCGCTGAACAAAGGAATGTTGCCTAGGTGAGGAATACGGTTAATATCGGCATCCCTAGTTTTGTAAGCGTGCGAGTCTGTTAAGGGTGAATTTATACGATTTATAACGTTATATTCTATGGTATTTTCCCCCTTATTTGTATGAATTTGCATAAGGAACGATTGTTTAATGGAAATATTGAGCAAATGATATTTTAAATGAGTTAATCGCAAAATAGGTTGATTTTGGTGCTTTAATTGTGATTTTATGATTATTTGAGCATTATTACATTTTCCGATGTTTTTATGTGTTATAGATACATGTTTGAGGCTCAAAAGATGATCAAAAGTTGATTAAGTTCGAGCTAATTGATGATAAAAGAGATAAAGATCAAAAAAATCAGAATTCGATTATATCAAATCGGCGCGGCGGTTCCGTCCGGTGGGCGGGCGTCGATGAAGTGAGCAGCGTCCAGGGATGGGAAGTTGATTTAGGAAGTTTGACGCAGGAGTGGGCTGGATGGATGGACGGCGTATGATCATGACTCGGCCCGATTCAAGTTTATTTGAAGAGTGGGCGGGCAGGCGTTCAAGGATCAGACAGGCGTCCGGTAGCCGACTTTCTTTGAACCGACTTAGAAATCTATATATAGGCGGTTTGTTTCTCAACCCTAAAGATACCATATACTCATTATTCAAAACCCTAAACCTAGGGGCGGCTTTAGGCTGTGTTTTCTCCTTTTATTCTAGTTTTTATGCACTTTACATTTAGGTTAAATTAGTTACCTTTTATGCAATCATTTTCGCAAATTTGAGTTCTTGAGGATGTTGAAGCTAAAAGCTTCATCAAGCGAGTATTGTGAAGCCATCCAACAATTGTTGATTTCGTTTTCATCGATTATACTTTGAGTTTTTATTAAAGGTTGTTTCCTTATTCATGTTTACTATGTTTAATTGCTCTTATATCGGAAGATATGCATGTGTTGATTGTTTATTGTTGATGGAAATCTTAATAAACCTTAGATCACCATGAATAAGAATAGTAATTTGAATCTATCATACGGAAGTTAATAGGTTTAATTGCTAGATTATAACGTAAAGTTTGCACCTTTGGTTAATAGGATTTTAATTAGGGTTCATATTTAGATTATCACAAACTAGATAAAAAACAATATTGCATGCTTGTTGGATAGGTGGATCTTTGGTTAGTTATTGAAAGAGTTTGAGAATGTGATAAACACAGAGTAAACGCTTAATCTTGCATTGGAAGATAATAGATTAATAGTAAATGAACTTACAATAAGGAATTACATAATAGGACAAAGGATAGTTACTTTATGACTATTTAGATGCAATTAATATGTGATAAAAGAATCATTGTAACATGTTATGAGAGTAATAATAATAGATAAAAAACCACAATATAATCATTACGATCTGCTTTGAGGAACATCTTGGAGTTGAATAATCTTGGCATCAATCTTCTCCTTTAGGAAGTCTGTCAATGTCCACATGTTTGGTTTTATCATGATGGGTGGATCCTCTGCCATGCATAAGGCTGAATTATTGTCCACAGTGAGTGTGATAGGTTCTTTGAAGAGGTTCTTTGAAGTTCGGTGAGTACCCTTTTAGCCTGAGCTTCACAAATGATATGAGGCTGTTTCTTGAAATCAATCTCTTTGTGACTCGATTAGAGTTCTTTGAGTGTCGATGGTTTTACAGTTCGGCGAGGCTGCAGTCGATGAACTACTGGTTCGGGAGGTTCTTGAGGATCGATGGGATCTTGAGAGTCGATTAAGTCTTTGAGGTTCAAGAGTTTGCTGAGGGAAAGGATTTAGGTCAAGTTCAATCAGGTTTCCATCGGTGGATTTGCCTCGAGTGGACTTCTTTGTAGTAGGAGTTCTTTCAAAGAATTTTACATCCATAGAATTGTAAAATCTCTTTTCGGAAGGAGAGTAACACTTGTAACCTTTCTGTCCTTTGCTTTGAGTAGCCGTGTCGGTGAGAGGTACTACCTTCTTTTTGTTGAGTGAGGAAAGCTTTGAATGAACGACAAGCGAGCATTCAACTTGTTGTCATTCTCCTCTTCATGGACATGACCTGCTGTGACTTTCCCTGGTAGGTTTGAGGATTTAGGCATGCCATGTAGCTTCAAAGCCAAGTGTCGCTTGGTGTGATTTGTGCGTTGCGGTGCTCACGAGAAAAAACTTTCGATTCTATCGGTAGGCTTCACGGCGGTCTCATTAACCTCGAGGCTTCACGATGGTGCTGAGTAGCACTCTCGGCGTTGTTGTCGGCGAGGAGTTGATCACCAAAGCATCACTTTCCTCTGCTTTCCTCATGTTTGACTTGATGTAGAAGCAAACATGGATTTGAATGAGGGAGAGTTTTGTTGCAAGGATTCTTTTAACATCATCAGCAAGTAATATTTAGCACCATTCAACTGGTATCTGTTCAAACATGAAGATTTGAATACTCTTTTTTCATCAATAGATTAGTTAGTTAAAGGTCTTTCAGCATATGTGGGACAGTAGATAGCTTGTAAGGTGCAGTGTTCAAGACAATCATATTCTTCCCCTGGTGACATCAATAATAATATGATTGGAGTAGTCTTTGATTTTCTTGAATACTCTGTTTTTCTCAATAATGTCCTTATAAAGGCGGCATCCTTGACATCATTCGAGGGTGAGTTTCCAACATGTCTAGGTGTTGCCATACCCTGACATAAAAAGATTGGTTGAAGTATTGAGTGGATCCTTATATCTGAGTGATCAAGTTCAAGGGTTCTTTTCCCTTAGTCGCAAACGCAATTTTGAATCTGACTTCAAGTTCATACACCGATGTATTGTCTTTCTTGGAGTAAAGATCCATGGCATTATCGCTTCACCCCACATATACTTTGGGACATCTCGCTGCATTTTGTTGAGGTGTTTCCACACAACCGCCGATATGGACAATCCCTCATTTATCATACATCATAGAAAGTTCTCACTAATCTCTTTTGTCATTGATCTTGTGAGAAGATGTCCTAGGGTCATGACTTTATTAGTATTCTTATTAAAATCAACATGCTTCAAAACTTTTGGGTCATCTTGACATATCTTGTTAAGGAGGGTTTAGATTGTGAATTTGCTGACACGGCATAAGTATGAGTTATGAGGTCTTACCTTTATACGGGGGAGAGGCACCGAGAGATGTACATTTTCATAGACCTTGACCATAGCAATAGTTGTTGCCATCAAGTCTATGATTTGGCATGTAGATGAAGAGTCAGTGACCCGGTCTGCTTGACTACCTCAGGTGCTCCCGGGACTCAAGCGAGGTGAGAAGCTGAGATTTGGGAGAGGTTTTGTTGCGAGGATAATGAAGACATTCTTGATTAAAGGGCAGCATCCTTGACATCATTCCAGGGTGAGAGTCTTGAGAATTTGCAATGATTCGAAGGATTTTAAGTCTCGATACCATGAAGAGAGTTTGAGAATGTGATAAACACAAGAGTAAACTTCAACTTATTTATTCATGTTGAAAGAATGAGTATAAATAGATACAAGAGAGGATCCTTACAAGAGAGGATCTAGCTAGTAAAGTAAAAGTAACTAGAGCCGGCTACAATAAATGCTGAAAGTCGGCTATGTCTATGCTATTACATAATAGGACAAAGGATAGTTACTTTATGACTATTAGGACATATTAATTGTTCAATGCAATTAATATGTCTCTTGATAAAAAGTAACACGTTACATTGTAACATGTTATGAGAGTAATAATAATGTAATATTAACCATAGTATTTCCACAGTTATACACTTGATTTAAATCCTTAAAACTTGAATTTGTTTAGTTAGTTTACTTTTATTTGCATCTTAGATTAGTTAGTTAAAGGTTCACAACCCGTATTCTTCCTAGCTTTGGAATATATCCTCTGTCTAGTCTTATTTTCTGTTTTGTTTTGTTTTATTCGCTGTTTAGTTTAGTTTCGTGACATAGTTTAGGTTAGACAAAAACTAGAATCACAATTGTTTAGTTCCCGTAAGATCGACCCGGCATTAACCACTATTATTACTACGATCCTTATACTTGAGGTTAACGGATTATTACTTGTTTGTTTTGTGTTAATAAAATCCATGACAAAGTTTTGGCGCCGTGTGCCGGGAAGCGAGCGGTTGTCTAGTTTTTTTGTTTTCGTTTTTGTTTGTTTTTGTTTTCTGTTTTATTTGTTTTTATTTCTGTTTTTAGTTGATCGCTTTTAGTTGATAAACGCTTTAGGTAATTAGTTAATTAGGGTTTTAGCCAGGTTTAAGGTTCTCTTGTGATTAGTTCTCTGCTTCTTCTCTTCGTCTTTCTGTCTTACCTTCCTTCTTTTTCGCAATTTTTCGATTACATTTCGATTTTCCCGCTACCAAATGGGCGTCTGGAAATTGGACGCTAAATCACTGGAAAATTATCAATTATGTTTTTTTTTATTCACTTAGACGAGCGTCCATAAAATTTGGACGCCCGTTCAAGTATTCTTCCTTTCAGACGAGCGTTTGGACCACAAAACGCCCGTCTAGTCCAAATTCCACCCGGACGCCCGTCCAAACCCTTGGACGTCCGTCTGGTCCCTTTTTCTTCAATAATTTTGTTTCCTTTTCTTCTTTCCTTTTCTTTTCTTTAGGTTTTTAATTTTTAGTTTAGGCTTTTAATTTCTTAGTTTTTAGGCTTCGTTTCACTTGTTTTTGGTCCGGTTTATGCAAACTCGGAGTCAAAAGGGACCGTTATTATACACCCCTGACCCCGAGCGAACCGTAGTCCGGCCAAACAGGCGGATTTTCCGTTCTGCGGTTCTGGCAGACAGAGCCGAGCAAGATCTTGAAGATCAACTAGCCAAGGAAATCACTGATTTTGTGATAATGGCCGCTAATAATAGACGTACGTTGGCAGACTACGCCAGGCCAGGCGAAGTCAAAGTCAACCCGGCTATTGTTATCCCAGCCATTACTGCACAAACCTTTGAGCTAAAGCCAGGACTTATCCAGATGATGCAGCATGCATCAATCTTTCATGGCTATCAATCAGAGAATCCGCATACCCACTTACATACATTCTTAGAGATATGCGGTACTACACGCATCCAAGGAGTAAATGAGGATGCGATCAAGCTTAAACTGTTTCCTTTTTCTTTGAAAGGAGAGGCTAAAGAGTGGTACACCTCTCTCCCCTCCGAATCTATCACCACCTGGGCCGAACTCGAGAGAGAGTTCTTGAGTCAATATTTTCCACCTTCAAAGACGGCCCAGTGTTTAAATGAAATATTCACTTTCTATCAGAAAGAGAATGAATCCTTCTTCGAATGTTGGAAGAGATTCAAGTCTCTTCTTAGAAAGTGTCCCCACCATGGCTTGCCACTGGAAAGGCAAGTCAACACCTTCTTTAGTGGATTGACCGAGCTCACCAAAGGCATGGTCAATAGTTCTTACAGTGGGGCATTTTCAAGAAAACACACGAAGAGGATGGGCATTGTTTGAGGACATTGCAAAGTATAACTATGCCCCCTCTTATCAAGCAATCCAAGCACCTCCTCCTCCCAAGGTTGAGGAAGTCAATTTGCAAAGTTTGATCGCCATGCTGCAGAAGCAGATGGCAACACCTCAAGTTTCAAATCCGATAAATCAAACTTCTTCTTTTCCACAGAACCCTCAGGTTCTGTACTGCGAAAACTGCTGTCAGACTGGCCATATGAATGGCCAGTGTCAATTTAATCCCCCTGCACCTTATCAAGTGAATGTTGTTCATGATTATGGACAGTACAATCAAGTCACATGTCAGAATTGTGACGAGGTGGGGCACACTTCTAGATTCTGTCCTATGAACGGGCAGAATGCTGAAGTGAATGCATTCTATGGCCAGAACAATCAAAGGTTCAATCAGTTTTCTGGCCAGAATAATTTTCAAAACCAAGGGTTTAGTCAACCTTCAAGTTTTAATCCTAATTCAAATTTTAATTCGAATCAAAATTTCAATAGAAACCCTGGTTTTAATCAGAACCAAAATTCAAAATTTTCCAATCCTACTCAAAGGTTCAATCAGAATTGGCCCGCCAATTCTAATTCTGCAGTCCAAAGTCGGCCCAGCCAGCCCTATTCTCCAAATTTCCAAAACTCTCAAGGCCCCTCCCAATCTACCAATCTTGAAGCTAAATTGGAGGAGCAAAGTAGATCAATGAAGAATCTTGAGAGACAAATTGGGCAACTGGCTGAACAGTTAGCTTTAGACCCCAGAGGCATTTGCTTGGTTTCACCGAGAAGAATCCAAAGGGTGGTCAAGTTGCTCAGGCTGACTTGAACAAAGGCCCATGTACTGACCTCGTGCCATCAATTCAATACGGTAAAGAGGAGGCCAGTGCAATGAATCTGAGAAGCGGTACTCAAGTTAGTGGTCCTTCCCATCAGGGAAACCACCAGCCCCTCCCGCCATTGATAAGGCGGAGGGAAGCCGAGCACCTACACTCCCTCAAGCAAGAAGAGAAAACTCGGTGGGTGATCCACGAGAGGTGAAGAAGTTGGTGATCCTCAAGTGGCTGATCCCTTGAGGACTAAAAAAGCAAGCGAAAGTCAGGAGGCTGATCCCCTGACTACAAAAAAATCTGAAAAAGCTGTTCGATGGAAAGATCTGGAAGACAAAGTGTAAGTGCATCCTCAAAGAAAGTCTTTTTCGAGAGTGACCTTAAGAAGCTTCCATTTCCACCGAGAATGAGCAACATTCCCTTGAGTGAGGACAAAAAGTACGAAAGGTCTTTGAACCTTTTGAAAAATACTCTGTAAATCTTCCATTATCGAAGTCTTGGTCGAGATGCCTAAGTATACAAAATTCATCAAGGATGTTGTGTCTTGAAAAAAAGTTAGCGAGCATGGAAAGGCAAATTGGTGAGGATTGCTCCATGATTAATTATGAAGACTTACCAATTAAAAGAGGTGACCCTGGCAAGTTCGTACTTACAGTATTAATGGGAGGTCTAGTCTTCCCTAATTCTTTGTGTGATCTAGGTGCCTCTATAAGTCTTATGCCAATGTCTCGTATGCAAGCATTTCGGTTTACAAAGCCTTCTAGAACCCACTACTATGAGTCTACAATTATTGATAGATCTTCTAAAAAAGCAGGGATCACGAAAGGCGTTTTGGTTGATTGATAGATTTACCTTCCGGTTGATTGGTATGTTTTAGATATGGAGAAAGATGAAAACGTCCCCCGATTCTTGGAAGACCGTTCTTATCTCTACGACTAGAGCCCTCATCGATTCCGATGGTGGGCAAGTGACTATCCGAGTTGGTGATCAAGAGGTGAGTTACAATGTCTTAAAGTCCATTCAAGTACCCTCTGGCCCTCCAACCGGCTTTTCCATTGATTATATGACGGATGATTTCACCGATTATATGGATAAGCAAGTCATGGCTGTAGAAGCTGAATATGAGCGATTGGTTGATAATCTAAATACCCATGGTGTGGTCAATCTAGATCAATTAGCAGCTGATTTTGAGGAAGAATTGTTGGAAGGAGAAGCTTTGGCAGTGGGACCACAAAGTAAACTCAGTGATATTGAGTTGAAAAGTGGAGATCTCAAGTCGAGTTTAGAAGACCCCCCTGCAGATTTGGTGTTGAAGCCGTTGCCTAAACATCTTAAGTATGTGTTTTTAAGAGAAGGTGACAAGCTTCCATTGATTATATCTGCCAAGCTTTCTCGTTTAGAGGAAATGAAACTAATCAACGTCTTGAAGAAAAATGAAAAAGCCTTTTGTTGGCAGGTAGGAGATATCAGAGGGATATCTCCGGACATCTGTATGCACAAGATCAAGACGAATGAGGGTGCAAAATGTGTTAGACAGCCCCAGAGGAGGCTCAACCCTCATATGCAAGAAGTCGTTAAAAAGGAAATCATCAAACTTCTGGACATGGGAATCATTTATGCCATCGCGGATAGTGAATGGGTTTCCCCGACTCAAGTAGTTCCCAAGAAAGGAGTAATTACGATTGAGAAGAATGAGAAGGGAGAGGAAATAGCATTGAGAATTGTCACTTTGGTTACTGAGTGCATCGATTATAGAAAGCTCAATGAGGTAACCATGAAAGATCACTTTCCCTTCCATTCATTGATCGGATGCTTGAGCGTCTGGCGGGACACGATTCTCATCTGTTTTCTAGATGGATATTTTAGGATACTTCCAGATACCCATTGATCCGGTGACCAAGAAAAGACCACCTTTCACTGCCCATATTGTACATTCGCTTACAGGCGAATGTCATTTGGTCTCTGCAATGCCCCAGCTACATTTTCAATGATGTATGCTAGCTATCTTTGACGGGCTTGTAGAAAAGTGTATGGAGATTTTATGGGCGATTTTTCGGTTTTTGGTCGATCTTTTGATGATTGCCTTGACAATCTTGATCAAGTGTTATCGGATGTGTAGAAAAGAACTTAGTACTTAATTGGGAAAAATGCCATTTCATGGTAGATGAGGAATAGTTCTTGGCCACAAAATCTCCGCCCAAGGTATAGAAGTTGTGAGGCAAAAGTAGAAGCTATCGAAAAGATGAGCTATCCTAAGAATGTGCATGAAGTGAGAGGCTTTCTTGGACATGTCGGTTTCTACAGAAGATTCATTCAAGACTTCTCCAAGATAGCCAAGCCCCTATCCACTTTACTAAAGGAAGACGCTGAGTTCAATTTTGATGAGAGCTGCAAGCAAGCGTTTGAGGAGCTTAAGGATCGTTTAATATCTGCTCCAATTCTTATATCGCCCGAATGGAACCTACCTTTTGAGCTTATGTGCGACGTATCAAACTATGCTGTTGGTGCTGTTCTAGGACAAAAGATCAAGGGGAAGTTCCAGCCTATCTATTACGCCAGTCACACATTGAACCCCTCTCAAGTTAACTATACCACTACTGAAAAGGAACTTTTGGCCGTAGTCTTTGCTATGGACAAGTTTCGTAGTTACTTGTTAGGAGCTCAAGTGATTGTGTGGGTGATCACGCCGCTTATGGTATCGATGACTAAGAAAGAGGCCAAACCGCGCCTACTACGTTGGATACTGACCCTACAAGAGTTTGACGTTCAAATAAAGGACAAAAAGGGCAGTGAAAACGTAGTGGCTGATCACGTTTCAAGGATGCTAAGTGAGGAAAAGGATGATCCAGATGATATAGATCTTTACTTTCCTCTAGAGAACATTATGTTGATAGACGGTTGTCCTCCTGATGTTCCATGGTATTCTTCCATTGTAAATTACCTTCATGCCCGATATCTCGATCCAGAATTGTCTTATCAGGAGAAGAAAAGTTCTTCTCGATTTAAAATCTTCGTTTGGGATGAACCTTATCTTTTAAGATCTGTAAAGATGGTTTGCTTAGGAGATGTGTTCTGAATCGAGCAACGGGATATTATTGAGCAATGCCACAGTGGACCCACTGGAGGTCACTTTGGTCCGTGGAAAACCGTTGCTAAGATCTTCCAATCCGGTTTCTATTGGCCTACGATCTTTAAGGACATAGAAGCTTTCTGTAAAGCTTGCGATAGATGCCAAAGAACAGGTACTCTGACAAGGCGTTTTGACATGCCTTTGAAACCCATCCTAGAATGCGAGGTCTTTGATGTATGGGGTATCGATTTTATGGGACCATTCCCATCATCTTGCGGTAACAAATACATTTTAGTCTGCGTAGACTACGTGTCTAAATGGGTGGAGGCTCAAGCCACTCCTCACAATGATCTTAAGATGGTCATGAATTTTCTAAAGAAAAATATCTTTGTGAGGTTTGGATGTCCACGTGCCTTGATCAGTGATGAAGGGACGCATTTCTGCAACCGACCCCTAGAGAAAGTTCTCGAAAAGTATGGTGTTCTTCATAAGACAGGAACACCATATCATCCGATGACTAGTGGTCAGGTTGAGAGAAGCAACCAAAGTATCAAGAAAATCCTGGAGAAAACAGTCAACAGTCATAGAAAAGACTGGAGTTTGAAATTGGATGATGTACTTTGGGCATACAGAACTGCCTATAAAACCCCTATGGGTACATCTCCGTATCAAATGGTCTATGGAAATCCATGTCATCTGCCTGTCGAGTTAGAGCATAGAGCGTATTGGGCTACAAAGTTTCTGAACTTTGATTCCCAATCTTGTGGGAAACATCGACTGCAGCAGTTACATGAGTTAGACGAATTCAGACTCCAGGCCTATGAAAGTGCCAGGATTAGTAAAGATAAGATGAAGCTACTCCACGATGCTAAGATTAAGAGGAGAGAATTCCACGTCGGCGAACAAGTTCTTCTATACAACTCTAGGTTACATTTGTTTCCTGGAAAGTTGAGGACACGTTGGTCCGGCCCCTTCGAGATTCTCCAAATCATTCCTGGTGGCGTTCTAGAACTTCACGGTTATAGTGGTAAACCGTTTCGAGTGAACGGTCAAAGGTGCAAGCACTACATTGGCGAGACCAAGGAAAAGCCTTTGATTGTTCGTTTCCTCGATATCCTCGGGTGTGGTGCTACAGAAGTCAAAGAATTTGATGTGTTTTCACCCGACCTATTTTCAGAGGATGACGGTAATGGTAAATCTGAAGAAGTTCTAGTTGGTAGTTGGGATATGGAGGAGTATTGGAAGGAGCGTCAACTTAAACATCATCAGAAGACTCAGCAGGAGAAGAAGTCAACCATGGGGAAGTTTAAACGTGTTTGGAAAGCCATCAAAGATCTTACCCCATGTGTGAGATGCTGTTTCTGCAGCCACACTACTAATCAGAGCTTACACGAGGTAGTGGCTGGCAGAAAAGTCAAATGGCCTGATCCAGGCTGAGCTTTAAACGGTGTCGAGCTAACGACATTAACCAAAAGCGCCACTAGGGGGCAACCTAGATATCGTTCTTTTAGTTGTTTTTGTTTTATGCTTTGGTAGTGTTAGTATTTAAGTTTAGTTTATTCAGTTTTAGCCTTATTAAGTTTTTGAGACCGGGAGGAGACCGGAAGGAGTTAGTTACCACGACCTGGACGGAGGACTGGAAGGTCCAGTGTCGATTTATTCAGAGTCGGTTGTTGCCTAAGAACAACTTGACACATTTTCATATTGGTGACCTCGGCATGCTGTATGCGTTGACATTTGGCCTGAATGTGGATGTGGGACAAGCATTGTATGACGAGATATCTATTAACCAGAAGGTTTACACGCGGAGCTTGATCGTCCCTCACCTGATCCACAGTTTGTGTATCGATGCCGGTGTGCCTGAGTTTGGAGCCGATCATAAGCCGAAGAACCCGAGGCCTTTACAAAGGGAAAATGGTAAGTCTTCGGGACAGTCTGAGACGGAGGCACCTCAGGAGCCTGGTTCATCTTCGGCACCGCCTCGTGCATCCTCCCTTCCTACTTTATCTCCCGCAGTCAGGATGCGGTTCAGCATGGCAAATAGTTTCCGGGAATGGATGGGCGATATTCGGGATACGCAGAACAACATTTTGTCGATTCTTCAATGTATCTATGAGGGCCGGCAGCCGAGGGACGACAGAACCTTCAATCCGAGCTCCATTGATTATATCTTTGCTGATGAGATTGAGCAGGCCATCGCGGATGTTCTACACGAGTCTGAGTCTTCGGATGAGGAGCAGCCTGACTCGGCAGAGAGGACTACGGCACCACCTTCTGGACCCTCCTCTGATCCTCCGGCTGATGATTCTGCGGCGCCGAGCCAACCTTGATCTTATTTGTTTGATTCTAGATTTTGTGGTTTTGTATTATTGACATTTTTACTTATATGATTCGTGTAATTTTGATGTTGCTACTGTTACTTTTTCCGATGGATCATGTAAGCCATAAGGCACCCGTACTTTCATTTCTATTTTGTTTATACTTTTGGATGTATTGGATGCTTTATCTTTTGATTTATCTTCATTTTTGATATCTCTTTTCATTCTGGTATAATCCCCCGTTTTCCCCGAGATGTTTCCGTGTTTGTCAAGTCGTGCAGGTATCTTTTTAGCGGTTTTGTCGAGCTACATTGTCTGGTTACGAGTTCTAAGTGTCACTATATAGGCTCCGGCCTGACCGACATTCGAGTAACGCTTGACATCAGCTAAGTCTTTTATCTTTTCTTTAATTCTGCACAACATGAGGACATGTTGATCTTTAAGTGTGGGGGAGGGGAATGAATGACGTGTATCTACACATTTGCTTATATCAATTTGTTTCTATGCAAAATGAGCTAGAATTTTCAAAATTTTCCGACATTTTTGTTTTTGTTTTGTCCCGAGTGAGCAAATGCATATTCTTTGTTCGTTATTTTTATAGTCATCCAAGCTATATATCATATGTTTAGTAAGTTAGTTGTTTCACCTGATCTATTTTTCACGAGCCATAGTAAATGATGAGCTAATTTATAAAGTTATACCCCTTTTGGACGAGTGATTTCTGATTTTCTTATAAGTCATGTGCTTAGTGCTACGTATATATCTTGAGATTTTTGATAGTTTGTATTTAGATCCGAAGTATGTCATACTATGAATATCTAAGGTTTGAATGTGATAAGTGACACGTAACTTAATGTCAAATGAAAAAGTTGAGTTTAAATGAAGTAATTGGGTGTGTCGGAAGCTGGTCGATGATTTGAGTGCGATAGGGTATACCACGTATGTCCTATACCACTATGATGACCAAAAGCTCACGACGATCGAGAAAAAAAATTGCTCGATGATTGGAGTAAGGTAGGGTATATCTCGAATATCCTATTCTGCTATGACAGGGCAACAGCTCATTCTGATGTGCGTTTAAAAGTGGAAATAGTTGAATCAACTTATATAAGAATTGTTATGAAATGAATGAGAGATCGAGTTATCGCTCATCTTATCCCCAAAGAGAAACCGACAGATATCTTTGTAGGATTATCCTCTGAGTATTTCGTAAAGGCCCTAGATATATTCGATCATTCTTTTTGGGATATTTTACGTTTGTAGGTACATCTTATGAGTGTTATTTATTGCTAGTCTACGAGGGGATATTAGCTAGTTTTGCTTTGAGTTTCTCGAGTTTGGATTTAGTGGAAGTTTTCTATGGCTATGCACACACACTGGTGAACTTCTGATTTATTGGATATGTGTTATATATGTTTAGATGTCTGTTCTTTTCTCAAGCCTTTATCTTGTCTTGTTTTGCTCGGGACGAGCAAAAGCTAAGTGTGGGGAGTTGTTAAGGGTGAATTTATACGATTTATAACGTTATATTCTATGGTATTTTCCCCGTATTTGTATGAATTTGCATAAGGAACGATTGTTTAATGGAAATATTGAGCAAATGATATTTTAAATGAGTTAATCGCAAAATAGGTTGATTTTGGTGCTTTAATTGTGATTTTATGATTATTTGAGCATTATTACATTTTGCGATGTTTTTATGTGTTATAGATACATGTTTGAGGCTCAAAAGATGATCAAAAGTTGATTAAGTTCGAGCTAATTGATGATAAAAGAGATAAAGATCAAAAAAATCAGAATTCGATTATATCAAACTGGCGTCCAGGTTCCGTCCAGTGGACGGGCGTCTGATGAAGTGAACGAGCGTCCAGGGATGGGAAGTTGATTCAGAAAGTTTGGACGCAGGAGTGACGCCGGATGGATGGACGGCGTATGATCATGAATCGCCCGATTCAAGTTTATTTGAAGAGTGGGACGGGCGTTCAGGATCAGGACGGGCGTCCGGTAGCCGACTTTGCTGAACCGACTTAGAAATCTATATATAGGCGGTTGTTTCTCAACCCTAAAGATACCATATACTCATTATTCAAAACCCTAAACCTAGGGGCGGCTTTAGGCTGTGTTTTTCTCCTTTTTATTCCAGTTTTTATGCACTTTAGATTTAGGTTAAATTAGTTACCTTTTTATGCACTGTTTCTGCAAATTTGAGTTGCCGAGGATGTTCAGAAGCTTCATCAAACGAGTATTGTGAAGCCATCCAACAATTGTTGATTTCGTTTTCATCGATTATACTGTGAGTTTTTATTAAAGGTTGTTTCCTTATTCATGTTTACTATGTTTAATTGCTCTTATATCGGAAGATATGCATGTGTTGATTGTTTATTGTTGATGGAAATCTTAATAAACCTTAGATCACCATGAATAAGAATAGTAATTTGAATCTATCATAACGGAAGTTAATAGGTTTAATTGCTAGATTATAAACCTTTGGTTAGAAAACGCGTTAATCTTGCATTGGAAGATAATAGATTAATAGATGAACTTTCTAAGGAATTAGGGTTCATATTTAGATAAGGTGAATCACAACCTAGATAAAAACCACAATATAATCGAGATAGGAAATCAATGCTTGTTGGATAGGTGGATCAATCCTCGTTTGTTCGTTATACACTTGATTTAAATCCTTAAAACTTGAATTTGTTTAGTTAGTTTACTTTTATTTGCATCTTAGATTAGTTAGTTAAAGGTTCGCAACCCGTATTCTTCCTAGCTTTGGACTATATCCTCTGTCTAGTCTTATTTTCTGTTTTGTTTTGTTTTATTCGCTGTTTAGATTAGTTTCGTGACATAGTTTAGGTTAGACAAAAACTAGAATCACAATTGTTTAGTTCCCCGTAAGATCGACCCGGCATTAACCACTATTACTACGATCCTTATACTTGAGGTTAACCGGATTATTACTTGTTTGTTTTGTGTTAATAAAATCCGTGACAAGTTTTTCGAATATTTTAAATACTCCTTATTATTATTTTTCGAATATGTATGTTTTGTGAGGTGCATGTTATAATCGTTTTTATATTTCTGATCTAAATGGGATGTTGGCTAGTTTTGCTTGAATCAATTTCAAGTGCGGATTTAGTGGAAATTTTCTATGGCTATGCACACACACGTGGGTGAACCTCTAAACTATTGAATATGCTTTATGGTTGCATGAATATTTATATGTCTCGAGTCTTGATTATGTTTTGTCTTGCTCGGGACGAGCAAGGTTTAAGTGTGGGGGACTTGTTAAGGGTGATTTTATACGTTTTATAAGGATATATTTTATATCAATTTCCCCCATATTCGTATGTTTCTCATAGAAATCGAGCTTTATATTGAAATATTGAGCAAATGGGTTTTAAAAGTCTTTAAGTGTAAACTTGAGCTAATTTCGTGATTTTATTGGTAGTTATCTATGGTTTTACACTTTGCGTGTTCTTATGGTTTTGAAGGTACATTTACATGTCATGGAGAGGGATGAAAGGAGCTTAAAAGATGTTCAAGTGATGATTTGCATGGAAGGAAAGAGATAGAGATGAAGTTGGAATGAAGATCAAGATGAATTTGGAAGAAAAAGAGTCTGAACGGGCGTCCAAGTCCCGTCCAGAGTGGACCGGCGTCCAAATAAGTGGACTGGCGTCCAGGAGAGGAAATTTGATACAGAGAGTTTGGACGCTGAGTGGACGAGCGTGCCTGAGCGATCAAAGCAGATGAATCAAGGCGTCGAGAAGGTGCGGGACGGGCGTCCAACACCGACATAGCAGCAGCCGACCTATTTTTCCTATAAATAGTAGCACGATTTCAACCCTAAAACATACATTATTGACTCTTATTGATACATAATCATTAGAGAAAAACCCTAGGCGGCCCCAGCCCCCTTTGGGGAGGCTGGGGTTGCGGATTAGTTAGGTTTTTTTTGTTTTCTTTTTCTTCTTTTCTTGTTCGCATGAAGATGGCCTGAAGCTGTGAACTTGGAGCAGGCATGAGCAACTTTTTCCAGCAGCTTTTATTTTCTTTCCTTTGGATATTTTGTGAGTTTAATTTAGAGTTTGTATCTTTCCTTTGTTTATTTGTTTATGCAATCGATATCGGAAGATGTACTGCTATTTGATGTTTACCGTATGATGGAAGTCGGTATAAACCTTAGATCACCATAGGAAAGATTAGACTTTTAACCTTGACATAACGGAAGTTGATAGGTTAGATTTCTAGGTTGTTAGATCTAATAAATCTTGCACCTTGTTTTGAGAGCGTTAATCTCTACAGATCGGAAGATGATGAGATTGATAGACGGATTACTTACGGAAGTAGGAATTCATACCTTTGATTAGGTGAACCACAACTTTGATTGAATAATCATAAGATAATATAGGGAAGAATTAAGGGTTGCGGGATGGTGGATCATGTTTGTTCTATGTTGATTTGCTTCAGTCGCTATCATGATAGTTAGTTTTATTGTTTTCTTAGCTGTAGTTTTATTTTATTTGCTTTTGTTATAGCGATATTTTCCTGGCTTTGGGTGACAATCCTCTTTCCGATTTATTTTCCGTTTTAGTTTAGGTTTAGTAATAAATAGTAGTGACAATTTTACAAGAATTAATAAGAACTAGATTAAACAACCTCGATTCCCTGAGATCGACTCCGGTGTAAATCGCTATGCTACGATCCCTACACTTGGGGAATACCGGATTTATAAATTTATTACTTGTTTGTTTTGTTAGAAAAAATCCGTGACAGAGTCATATGAGATGGAGGCCGAAAAAGCGAAGTCACGTGATGTAGCATAGTGATCTGGATGGCCTACCCGGAGCTAGATCTAGTTTAGGGGATGACACCCGTAGCCAATATAAAAGAAATACGAATCGGGTTAATAGTTGTCGAGTCTAGCTTAATTATATAGAATCTCTAGATCCAAACGATAACTTAATAATTGGGGAGGTTAATTATGTTGTTTATGTGTTGTGTCGAGTCTTGTCCTTTATCTTTCTTGTCTTTCGTTGGTCGTAGACCGCCTTTGTATCCTTGATATGAATAATTAATTGTTTGTATATAAATTACCCACAATTGGTTCCCTGTGCGATCGACCTTGATTCGCTATAGCTATACTACGATGGACCTAGTCCTCTTGCTAGTATTGGTTTATGGTGGTCAAGTATTTTAATTTCACTTGATCTACGTCATCAAGTATACAAAAAATTTTTCATAGTAATCAACAGAATAAAACTCAAAAACTTTATTCATCCATTCAAAGGCAATAAGATATGTAAGTTCAAAACAGATTAAGAATGCTACAACTATATTTTACTTAATTCTGCTTTGTACCTCTTGAACTTTGTGGTTTGGATCTCCTCCATGTCTTTCCAGTCGATTTCTAGAAACTTCCACTTATAGTATACCATAGCAGTGTACTCAGAGACTCCAAGAAATATCCTATTGTCAAAGAGTCTGTGAAAATCAGGCATAGTCTCATTTGCCCTAGGTTCTCCAAAGTATTTCTCAAGTCTATCCCTGGCTTCAGCAATGTGTGAGTCAGCAAACTTGAGATTCTTGAACATACCCCATTGTTCTTGTTGGTTCATTCTCCCCATAGGGTTGAAGAATTTTACTATGTAGTTGAAATCTTCTTGTTGTTCACTGGTAAATCTTTTGGTCCTTTTGTAGAGAGGGGTATGACTGAACTTGGTCTGCTGGTTAAGTTGGATCCAGTATTTTGCTTAAGAGATGAATGCTGTCTCTTAACATCATTGTAAATTTTGGCGATATCAGTTCTCATCTTCTCATCCTTATAGCTTAGCCAGTCTGCACATGCTTCATCTTGCATTTGATTTAAATACAGACCGTCTTGGACTCTGAAGAACTCTCTCACATTTTCTAATACTTCAAAATCATATTCTTGCCTGTTTCTGTGGGTTGTGAAAGTTCTTTTCTCACCAGCATATCTTGTGCTACTGCTACCTCTGCTTGTGCTAGATCTGTGTTGAGTTGCTGATCCTTTTTACTAATTAGATCCAGGTCTTTGCTGTCTTCATAATTTATCTCTATCATAATCTCTTCTCTGGATAGGCTGAGGGAATCCAAAGCAGGGTTTATTTAAGACTTTTTCCCTCTCTTCTCTAGCCTTTCTCAGTTGTTCTTCAGCTTCATTTCGAATTCTGATTTCTCTGTCCCTTGCTCTTAGTTGCTCCTCAGTAAAATTTGGAGGTCTAATTATTGATCCTTCAGGCTTATAATTTCTTTCCCCCTTTTTGGAAACATCATCCCTTTGTTGTAATAAGATGCTATTGGTGGCTTCAGCCGTACCAAGGAGAGCATCCATTTTGGATTCAATAGATGTGAATCTTTTGTCATGATGAGTCAGCTTCTCGGTTAAACATTGAAATCTGGTGCCAAAGGCCAATGCCATCGACTCATTTTCCAGAGAGACGTGTTGTCTGAGAGTGATATTTATGTTTAACTGTCTCATCAGGTCACCCTGTCTTTGCACAACAATGTTTTGTGCATCAATGTACTCAGGAATGGCCTGAAAAAATCTTTTCTCTATGGAGTGGCTTTCATATTTGAATGCTAGAGTCATGGATCTGAGATACATAGCCTGCTGTTCCAGTTCTTCAGCCAACAAATCTGCTGCATTTTCAAAAGCCTCATTTGATATGCCAGTGTACAGTTGAGTAAATTTGTGACGGATATTAGATGGTTCTGGTTCTGTTTGTTGTCCTCTGTCTTGATGTTGCATTGTGGGAGGAACCTCAGCCGATTCTTGGTGTTGTGTTGTCGGTTGAGTAACATCTACACCAGCTTCTACTTCTTCAAGTACTTGAGTAGATGTGAATTGTGGTGCAACACTATCTCCTATTCCCCCATGCTTTGTGTAGGGAGTTGCCTTGACTGGTGTTGTAAAGAATCGAGCCGAGTGTCTAACACTCTTGTTGTAGGGTTACCGGAGTTTCATGCAGGCGATTCTTTGAGGTGTTGCCTTAGCTGGTGGGTTTGACTTTGCTGATTCATGTGTTTGTAGAAAAGAGCTTAAGAGGATGTTATCATCAATTGCACCATCTATTTGTTCAGTCTCTTTGTCTTGTCCATCAGCGTTATCCTTTAGATCATCACCATCATCATTTTGATCAGCACCATCATCATCATCATGATTATCACCATTATCATCATCTTGATCATCATTATGATCATCACCATCATCAGCTGATTCATCACTTTTTTTTTCCAGAAGTTGGATGTGTTTTTGCCTTTGCTGCATCCACCATATCCCATAGTGGGGATTTATCAAGTACACCAACCAGGGTTGTGATCCCAAGAAAGTTAAAGAACCAAGCTTCTTCGTTGAGCATATGTCCTGAATCTTGAAGCTGAAGTCTGGAGTCCCCTTCCTTCCATTCAAGATATGCAGCAATCTATCATCAATTTCACTTGCAGATGTGTCTACTGGTTGTTCTGGAGTTTCTTCATTATCTCCATTGTCTGCTTCAACTTTTTCATTTTCAAGTTGATCATCCTCACTATCATCTTCTTCCTCTTGTTGTTCTACCTCTTCTTCTAATTCCACTTCTTATTCTTCATCGATTAATTGTCCAAAATCTTCCTTTTCCAAATTTCTTTGAACTTTTTGCGTCTTTCTTTGGCCAGATGTGTGTTGTGTGGGTTGGTTTCGCTTCCCTCCTCCTGCTTTCTTTTGCTGTTTGACATAGGTAAACATGATTTTGGAGTCATGCAATTTATGAAGTTTTACTGCCGGTACTTTCAGGCATTGCATGAGATAGTTGAGTTGAATTCCATCGGAATTCATTAACCAGAAGATCTCATTTTTCTTCTTTCCTTCCGCTAACCCCTCTTTAGCAGCATTTGCCTTACCTTGAATTTGCTCTTTGAGTCTCAGGAAGAAATAGTTTGCCCAATTGAACTCCAAATTTTTGTAAATGATTCTCATAAGGCGCATTCTAGCCTCTGTCATTGCGTTATTTGTTCCTAGCTTGCCTTCAATGTTCTTTCCAATCAGATCACTGAATTCACTGATGGGTGTCTTCAAAGCAGATCTAAGACAATTGAACTTCTTAGAGCCTGGGTTTGCCATTTTTGCAATTGTTACCCAGAATTCAACCAGGTTTTGTGGTACCAGGGCCAATTTCGCGTGACCTTTATTTGAGAGTTTGAGGTGTTTGCGGATTACCTTTGTTGTGATTGTCACTTCTGTACCGTTGACAGATGCAACGATCTTGTCTTCACCCATTTCTACACCTTCTTCAGCAAGGAGCCCCCAAACAAACTTCACAGTTTTCCAAAAAGATATGAGGTTTTCATAACAGATATCTTTGACAGGAAGATTGAGAAAGGTTAGCAATCCTAAGTTTTTGCATCCATCTGCCAATCGTTTTGCTTCTTCGTCATTTCCACACAGCTTTAAGTAGTGTTCTTCTTGAAAGAACGATCTAGTGGCAATTGATTTTTCATATTGTTTTCTAGTTTGAGTGGTTGAAGAGGATGAAGCCATAGTTTGAATATGATTGAAATTTCGAAAGGTTTTGATTTTTCTGAGAAAATAGCGTTGATGATTTGCAAAAGAGGGTAAAGAATTCTAAGAATTCTCTAAGTGTGGTTTATATATGATGATTTTTGGTCGTGTAAACGTGGTTGAATATGGAAGGATTTTGTGACGAAATGGCGTGATTTTATGTATATAAATCACGGTATTTGAGTGCAGTGGGGGAGTGGATTGAGGTAAGTAATGTTAAATCCCAGGAATCGAGGCATTTTAATTCAAAAATAATATAGTTACCTCCATGATTATAATTTGATCTCCACATGTGTAATCTTCCAATGATAATCCTCCATAACTTCTTGATTTTCCATGTGTATAGAACTGATTTAGTTCACACTTTAGTTTGCTGTTAACTTCAAGTTGTCTGCCGGTGGAGTGACTTGGTTGGTCACTAGGCCGGTGTAGTGGCTTCTTCACTGAGCTGCTATATATAAAAGTATTCCTAACAATCATGTAAGTGAACTCCGCTGATTACCACCGCTACTGGGCCGATTCGATCGACCGGTGGAGTCACTCGGTGATTACTCGCTTAGTCGCTTCTTATGACTTAATCTATTTCTATCATTCCCAACTCAGTTCTCCACTTGCTGAATCATTCATGACTGAGTGGTTTTGTGAAAATGTCAGCCAATTGATCTTCAGTTGGTATGTATCTTAGAATAACATCTCCTTTTTTCAACATGATCTCTGATAAAGTGATGTCTCACATCAATATGCTTTGTTCTTGAATGTAATACTGGATTTTCAGTAATAGATATTGCACTAGTGTTATCACACATAATTGGAATTGTCTTTTCATCCATTCCATAGTCTCTTAGTTGTTGTCTGATCCATAGTACCTGTGCACAACAATTGCTTGCTGCTATATACTCTGCTTCAGCTATTGAATGGATATAGAGTTTATCTTTTTGCTAAACCATGATACTAGTCTGTTGCCTAGCATTTGACACGTTCCGGATGTGCTTTTTCTATCTATCTTGCATCCAGCATAGTCAGAGTCTGAATATGATATCAACTTGAATCCTCCCTCTTTTGGATACCAAATTCCAACATTTATGGTGTTCTTCAGGTATTTGATAATTCTTTTGGCTGCTAGTAGGTGAGATTCCTTTGGCTGAGCTTGAAATCTTGCACAAACTCTTACTGCAAATGCTATATCAGGTCTGCTTGCAGTTAGATAAAGTAGAGACCCAATGATTCCTCTGTAAAGCTTTTGATCAACATCCCTTCCACTTTCATCTTTTCCAAGAGCAACTCTTGCACACATTGGTGTATCTGATGTGCCACTTATGTCCATACCATATTTCTGTATCAAGTCTTTTGTGTACTTGGCTTGATTAATAAAGATGCCATCTTTCTTTTGCTTTACTTGTAGACCAAGAAAGTAATTTAATTCTCCTATCATGCTCATCTGAAATTTGCTCTTCATCAAGTTTGCAAAATTTTCATATAGCTTCTCATCTTCTGATCCAAAGATAATGTCATCAACATAGATTTGAACTAACAAGGTGCTTCCTCTAGCTTGAAGAGAGTTTTATCAATAGTTCCTTTGTTGAATCCATTGTTGATCAAGAATTGTGATAATGTCTCATACCAGGCTCTGGGTGCCTGTTTGAGTCCATAAAAACCAGGAGGTTGTTCCACATATACCTCTTCTTCCAAAAGTCCATTCAGAAATGCACTCTTGACATCCATTTGGTAAACTTTGAAGTCTTTGTGGGATGCAAAAGCTAGAAAGAGTCTGATTTCTTCCAATCTTGCTACTGGGGCAAAGGTTTCAACATAATCTATTCCTTCTACTTGAGAGTAGCCTTTTGCAACTAGCCTTGCTTTGTTTCTGACAACTGTCCATTGTTCATCCATCTTGTTTCTGAATACCCATTCTGTTCCAATGATGTTTGCCATATCTGGTCTGTCAACAAGTTCCCCAGACCTCATTTCTCTCAAATTCATTTATCTCTTCTTGCATAGCTATAATCTAATAAGCATCTTGAATTGGATCATCTATAATTTTGGGTTCCACTTGTGATAGGAAACAGGTTAGCATTCTTTCCAGTTCAGGTCAGGTTGAAGTTGCTCTTGAGTTGGTCAGGTTAGCATTCTTTCCACTATATGATTTCTCAGCCAGTTCAGGTCAGGTTGAAGTTGCTCTTGAGTTGGTTCTTCCACAATTTCAGCTTGTGCATCAACTTCATGTTCTTGTGTTGGGGCCTCTTGTATTGTGTTTCCTGGTGCATCATCTTGATTGCCAAAGGTGTGATTCAGAATGGTAGCCAGTACTGTGTATTCATATAAACTTGTCTTTGTACTGCTTCTTATTCAAGTTATTGTAAGCTTTCACCATTTGTATTTGGTTCATCAAAGACTACATGAATTGATTCTTCAATCACCAAGATTCTTTTGTTGAGTACTCTGAAGGCATTGCTTGTATCTGAGTATCCCATAAAGATTGCTTCATCAGCCTTTTCAACAAAAGTATGTAGCTGATTCCTGTTCAAAACAAAAAATTTAGATCCAAACATATGTAAGTGTGAGATGTTAGGTTTTCTTCCATTCCATATTTGATATGGAGTTTTTCCATGATATTTGTTGATGATTGATCTGTTTTGAGTATAGCATGTTGTATTTGCTGCTTCAGCCCAAAATCTCTTTGGTAAGCATGCTTCTGCAATCATTGTTCTGACTGCTTCTTTGAGTGTCCAGTTCTTCTTTCTGCTACACCATTTTGTTGTGGAGTCCCTGCTGCTGATAGTTGATGTACTACTCCATTTTCTTCACAGTAGGTTCTGATAATTTCATTTAGAAACTATGTGCCTCTATCTGATCTGATCTTGATGATCTTCAGCTATTTTTCATTTTGAATTCTTCTTAGCAAATCTGGCAGCTTTTTGAGTGTCTCTCTTTTCTTGTTCATGAATATGGTCCAAGTGAATTTGGAAAAGTCATCCACCACTACTAGAGTGTACTTCTTTCCACTTACGATTACTGGTGTGACTGGTCCAAAATGATCCATATGCAACAGATGTAAAATTCTTGTTGTTGATTGAAAGCAGAATACTTAACCGCTAACTTTAACCGACAGAGTATCGGGTCAACGGTAGTATAGTGATTTCAAGGTCGAATCCACAGGGAGTAAAGTCTAAGTACCAAATTCAACTTAAAACTTAGTTTAGGTCAAAATAATGGTGGAGAGATACTATACTAATGCAAAAGTAAAGATTATACTAATGAGTTTACTTCTAGGTATTAAAAGGTATAGCCGAACTATGATCCCACGAGCTACTTTTACCCCTAAGGAAGGACTTAACAGGGAGCGTGTCTTAACCGACCTACCTATCCAATGTAGTTTAACGACATCCACGGGTGCCAACTCCTAATTCTAGCGATTAGACTGAACAACTCGATCTAACCACCCTATGTGAAGTTAATTAAATCTCCCTTTAGAAAACCGATTAACCTAACATGATTAAGCTCTAGAGTCGCTCGAACAACGATGACAAACCTGTGTATTGGAAATGGACCTAACAACTGGGCCGAATCAACGCAACGATCCTAAAACCCCTTATCCCACATCTCACCGCAAAATACATCTATAAGTTCGATGTGTGTGACAGTGAACTAGGTGATCAATCTAATTTAAAGACGTTAAAATAAGTTCTAGGATGTGGATTAATCGTTTAAACATTCAATTATGCATTACAAACCTCCAAATCACATCCCCCTTAGGGTTTTCGCTCGCTTTCACATAATTCGACTACACAATGGATTAGCTACTCATGGTAATAATAAAAGTACAGAAATTTATGAAGAAATTAATAATAAACATGATAAAGAGATTGAATAAATTTTACCAAAATAAATTGTAGCAATCCACCATTCGAATCGTCATTTCGTTGTGTTGAAATCGCGTAGTAAAATAAATAAAACTGCTATTATTCTTGCAGAAATTGAAAGGGAAAAATAGTAGATATAAACCTAAAAAGAAGATAAAAACTGCTGTCCAGAGAAAAAATAAAATTGTGATGTAAAAACTGTGTGTTGAACTTTGACCTAAGTGGTTTTTTAAATAAACCAATTGCCGACCCTGTCTTCTGCTTCCGAAATTTTTCCCAAAAATAAGAGTAAATATGCGTCCACCCTTTGTGCTTTTCGTTAGCTTTTATTAAATGGCATGGGTCCCTTTGACCGATTGAAGTACGCTCCTTCTGTTGCCTTCACTTTGCTTTTTTTCTTTTGTATTGATAATATTATCAAATATTGCCAAAAAAAAATAGCCTTCGACCTTTTTAATAAAAGAGTGGAACAAAAACAGTTTGTATCACACCATAGGTGTGATACTTGCTGTTTTTCGCACGGTATTTTATTAAAATTATTATTTTTCCTCGAGCATCCGAATTTGAATATTGCGTAATTTCTTCATACGAACTCCGTTTTAGACAATTTTCGTACCGTTGCGATCCTCGTCACGCCCTCTATCACGCCATACCTGTAATAAAAATAAACCACATATCCAAGCATGACAAACACCAATAAAACACACACAAATCACCCAAAAATATCGAGATTTTCGACGTAAACGTCATATCTTCTCGTGATTCAACCCGTGTTGAAATGTGCCTATAAAAACCACTTAACTACCCCAAAATTACATCGAATAGGCTACAAATAGGGGGTAAAATGCACACGAAATTATAGCAAAGTTGACTCTCATCAACTACCCCCCACTTAGCGTTTGCTCGCCCTCGAGCAAATCAAGTGATTCAGAAATAAATCATGAGGTCAACGTTGCTATCATATGGGAAACCAATATATTCAATGATTAAAAACTAGTCAACGAGCGAATAAACACGAGCCAAAACGTATCTTATAATGAAAACAAAATGAGTGTGTGTGCATAGCTTCCCAATCATTTATCATGGTCAACCGGCTCAGATTATAAGTGCATGACTAATGGCGTTACACCGTAGGATTATACTTCATAATCATCTCCACTAATCGAGGTCAAATCAAGGTTAACTAAGGTCAGGTAGGACTTGCACGGTTGTAACGTTAGGCTAAGGACGGGGTTAAACGAAAGGATAAAAGGAATATCAAAAGAGAAAAACGAGTGAGTCTAATCAAAACATCTTGAATTTAGCTCATAGCTCACCTTCTTAGCTTGATTCGAGCAAGATTTCTCCTTCTTTACTCTCAATTCCAAACATAATTCAATGAAAACTTGTCCACCAACGCCACTTTGGAAGAATTAATACATAGCCCTTCATCAAACATTCTTTGACTCAACTTTTTTCAAACACTTTGTTCCATTTTATTTTTTTGACTTATTTGGATTTTGATTTTTTTTTCTTTTTCTCTTTTTTTTAATAAACCAAACACCAACACTTTTTGCTACCCATTCTCATTCGTAGTACAAAAGATTCACCAACACCACACTTTGATACACATCTTCACCACCCCACTCTTGTGCTAGCAAGTGTGCCCAAAATAAGATTAAAACTCACTCGTAGGGTGCCAAGGAAATGTAGACCACAAATAAAGGCTAAGGGTCGGTAATTATAAGCTAATCAACGAATGGGTAAGTTTGGGTGGGGGTCTAACCACCCTACAAAGGCTCAGAGGGGTTTCTGTGGAAATTATGTACATGGTTGGCTATTTGGCCCTGGTCGGGTCAAAGAAATGCCAGGACCGTCATCCCTTAATCTACCAAGATTGACCTTTCTATTTCGCCTCGAAGTTAATGGTATAAGTTCTAGGTAACAGATTAATGTCTATGGCAACTATAATCATTCACTAATTGTTTACGACTAATTTTGTGGTTTTTATCGCTTTATTCCGTAACAATATTCTTCGTATTTTATTACTTTTTATAGAAAAGTAGGAGTTTAATTGAAATATTGAGGGGTTGTGTATGAAAAGGATTAAAATGCAAATTCGAGCTATTTATGTGGTTTATTAGTCATTTTCTATATATATATATATTTCTACAGTTTGCATGTTTTTACCCCCTTTGTAGATATACATTTTCGAGCTAAAAAGAGGATTAAATGGTGTCAAGGATCGAGTTTATACGAAGGAAAAGAGATAAATGTGAAGTCGGTTGAAGATAGAGATGAGAAAATCAAGATTTGATTGATGACTGAACTGGCGTCCAAGGCCGTCCAGTAGACGGGCGTTTGAAGACCAGATGGGCGTCCAGGAGGAGATTTTTGATTCAGAGTCTTGCCAAAATTAGCGAACGAGCGTCCATTTTTGCATAGGACGGACGTCTAAGAAGACTCGGCCCGACTCGATAAATTTTACACGCATCTGGACGGGCGTCTACCCTTCTGGACGGGCGTCCAAGGCCGACTTAACCCTAGCCGCCTCAAAATTCTATAAATACCAGCGTGTGTTGAACCCTAATCAGATCATACGCATTATTCATTGACTCAAACCCTAGCAGCCGCTTATCCTATAGAGCAAACAAGAAGATGAACTCTTCCATCCCAACAATCATGATCACCAACATGATTGTTGGCTAAGCAATTCGCGGTGGAACAACGGATGAAACCGATCAACATCAACACAAACTAAACGATTTTTAGCTACATGTTTAGTGAGTAAAAGTTACAGTTTTTCACCAATTGGATATTGTTCTTTATTGTTTATGTTTTATTTGAATCAAAAGATCGATGAAACTACTTTTATGCTTTGAATTTGTATGGGAATATTGTTCAAGCCTTAGTCTTTCAATTGATTCACTTAGTTGTGATTCGAGAGATCGTTTATAATTAATTGAGTCGAGTTTTGGAGACAGTCTCATGATCGTGTTATGCATGTTAGTTTAGTTTTGCTTGAGAAAGAAAACGAAACCCTAGAATTTGTTTAAAGGAATTTAATCGAATTCGCGATAGATCATTACTAAAAATCGTATCTTTAACTTGCCATCTAGTTGGGGTTGGGGTGGTTGATTGGTGGATTCCCGTTGCCTTGCCGTTTCCTTTTAATTACTTGATAAATCGAATAGTTCGTATCAATTTGATTGCTACGCTTAGTTGTTTTAGGAACCCTAGATGTTAATTGTTATTTTTCTGCAAATTTTCTGTTCCAAGTTACTGTTCATCATCTTAATTACTGTTCATTGTTTTTTTTGTAGTTTAATTAGTTTAAACCCTAGTTGTAGTTAATAGTTGTGACATAATCGATATAATAATTACACCTTAATCCGACAAACATTCGACTCCCTTAGGACGACCCGGTAACACCTTTACTACGAGCCTTGCACTTGGGGTGTTAAGGTAATTATAAATTTAAAACGAGTTTTTACCGAACAAGTTTTTGGCGCCGTTGCCGGGGAGTCGGTTACGGTTGTCGGATTCTTGTAGTGCAGTTTTTTGTGTCGGCAGTATTTTGGCCATAACTTTCGGCTCGAGTGTCTGTTTGGCGCGCATGACCCCAATTCGGAAAGCTCGTTCCGACGCCGACGACGTGGTGAACCGCTGCAAGCCGTTGAACACCGTTTTCGAGGTCAAAATCTGCTGTTTTCCCTTCCATTTTAGCCCTAGAAGATTTCAACACGGTTTTTTTTCACCGTCTTAAGGTTTTTTTCTTTTTTTATTTTTTTCGTAGGTAGGTTTCTTTTCCTGTTTCCGTTTCTTTATCTTTTCTAAATAAATAAAATAAAAAAATAATAAAATAATAAAAACTTTCTGAACGAGCGTTCACCCATACTGAACGCCCGTCTACCCCCCAACTTGTCTTCTGAACGCTAGTTCAGTGACTTGAACGAGCGTTCACCCCCAGAATCCTCTTCTCTCTTCTCTCTTTCTAAACCTCTAAACCCTCTAATCTTCTCTACATTCGTTCTCATCAACCCTAAGGTTGATTTCTCCTGATCGCTTCTTCTCGGTTTATGCAAACCAGAGTAACAAAGGACCTCTTGTCTTTAATCCCGAACATGAGCGATCTATTATCGGAGAAAGCTCTTTCCTAATCCAGACATCATGGCTAACGAAGTTCAATGACCCTCAAGCCCGGATGAATCGATCCTTCAACAGATGCAAGCAATACAACAACAACAGAATCAACAATTTGGGATAAATAATCAATTTCAGCACAGCCCGTCGAACCACTAAACCAATTAAATCAAGACCCCTATGCGCCTCTATCTTGACCAAGACTTCTGGAAGGGCATAGACCTATTCGCCCTCAGGACATGGGGCAAGCGAACTTTGATCGAAAAATGGAGTGGTAGGGACTCGGTCGAGAATAGTTCTTTTCATGGCTTGCTGGCCGATGAAGATCCTCATGACTTCTTGTCCACCTTCGTTCAAATCTGCAAGCAGCCACTATCCTGGTGTTGATTTCGAGATTGTCAAATTAAAACTCTTCCCATTTGCTCTAAAGGGTGAAGCAAACCGTTGGTTTAAATCTTTAGCCCATCATTCTCTCCGTACCTGGAATGATGTCAAAAGAGCCTTTGCTCTGAAGTTTGTCTCACCTGGGACAATCATGGACATGAAAAGGGAGATAGCCACATTTGAACAACTTGATGGTGAGAGTGTGGGGAAAGCATGGGAGAGACTAAATCTGTTGATGAGGAAGTGCCCCAACCATGGATACAGTAGACATTTCTACAGAGGTGTCTCTCAACCAAATAGAGATTTCCTTGATTCGACTGCTCATGGTTCCTTCCTAGGGGGAGGTGATGATACTGCTTATAGGGTAGCTGAAACTATAGCAAAGAATAACATGTGGTCAACTCCAAGGAAGACCAATGTTAGTGGGAATAAGAAGGAATCTGCTGCGAGCAATTCTAAGACTAAGGTGTTAGTTGCTCAAATGGAAGTAATAAGCAAGCAGCTAGCCAATTTACAAATGCAGCAGCAACAAGGGCCGTCAGATGTGAATTACCTGGGAATGCAGGCAGGAAATGAGATGACTGAGGAAGTGAATTTAATGGAGAATCATAACCAAACCTTCAGAAACTTCAATCAGGACCAGAATCATTCCGGATTTCAACGTCCCAATTTTAATCAAGCTAATGCACCACCTGGCCCATCTAATTCAAAACCTTCTTTCAACTCAAGTTATCAAAGACCACCTCCTGGGATGGTTAATCAATCTCACAATCCTAACTCCCAAAGACCTCAAGGTGGTTGGAATCAAAACCAACATCATAACCAAACCGGGTATTCTTTATTGCTTCACCTATGACAATCGTGGCAGGCCCATGTCTGAATAGATATTTATGCATTTACTTAAATTAACTAAGAAAGAATAGTGAAAGTAAAAGAACTTATCACACACTCACTCTGACCTATAGCCCCATATGCAGTTAGCATGTGTAATTGTGGTCCAAAATAATTTACATCGTAAATATCATTCATATCTTATCTACGAAAATTTTGCCTCATTCATTTTATTTACACTTTATTTTGTTAGAGGCGACCCGAAGCTAAGTGGACAGTTGTGATAACGGAAAAATTCCACGCTTATTTTATAACTTTTCACCCCGCTTCGGGAGTATCATTTTGAGTTAATTTTGTACACATTTGAGTCTTTAATTCCTAAGTTTCATAAAAATATATAAGTAGTAACTATTATGTAAAATATCGGTTTTTGAAGTTTTTATTAGTTTTGTAACGGTTTAGCGTAACCAGAGTGCTGTGTTGGATTCGTTTGGTATTTTGGTGGTTTATTGCGTAATCATAAGCTGAATAAGATTCTACGTATCTACATGTTTTTCAGCCCTAAAAGAGTGTTTAGAAATTTAGAAGGAAGTGCCACAACTTACTGATTCAAAATCATTTTCTGATCATGAAATAATTATATATTTTAAAGCGGAGATTGACCCATCTTTCAGGCATTTTCGTGGGATATACTTCTTAATGAAAGTTGTAGATATTCATACAAGCTTTTCCAGCGCACATTTGAATCATATAAGATTGGAGGTTCTACAACTCAAGGTATGGTCAAGTAATACTAATCGATTCGTATCGTTAAAAAATGTAAGTAAAAGCGATTACGTAATGGAAATGGCTCATCAAACGACATTTTTAAGAAGCTCACAGCTTTAAAAAAGGTGTATATCTTCAAAGAAAGCTTTCCAACGGATTTTGAATCAAGTCAATGGGACTTTCAGCAACTCAAATGGTGGTCAAGTGGCTAATTGATTGTAATAAGGAAAATGCCTAAACTATTAATGCACGGGGAATGGCCCATCAAAACGACGTCAAGAAGTGTCCTTCGCGAAACTTGAAGAATTTCAGAGCTTAATTTTGACGCTTGAATCATAATTATTATCCAAACTGAATATATATAATTTTAGAAGTTATTACAACAAGGATCATGAAGGATCTAGATCCTCATAAGTACGATCACCACCGGATCATCCGACACTAATTGATCATCCGCTCCTCAACATTTTCTTATATAAACAGATACATTTTTAAACGGCCCTCTCTTCTCCTATTTCTTCTCTCTCTTCTTTATTTATGTTGTGAGGCCTATATGTAATATATATGTCGTTATAATGTCGGTAATAACCCGGATTAGTTATAGGTTTGAAGATAAATTTTTGCTTCCGCTTTTATTGCTTTCTTTATTTTATGCAATTAGTATAAATATGAGGAGATAACCTCTTGTGTCCTCAACATAAGTTTGATGAGCTAGTAGACATGGTGAAGCCCTGGCTACTAGTGTCAAGACAATAGAGAGACAAAGTTGGTCGGATGGCGGACCAACAAGCAAGCAAACCCCAGGGTAAACTTCCAAGTTATACCGAAAGAAATCCTAAATCATATATCAATGTTTGCACTGCCATCACACCTCAATGGGATTATAGGAACGAAGAGCTGAATGAGGTCACTCTAAGAAGTGGTAAGCAGGTGGGACCCGGAAAGATGTCGGGAAACGAGTAGCCCCTCCTGACGCCATAAGTTCAGGAGGGGAAATCAGAAGTTAAATACTGAAGAAAGCAACAGTGAGGAGGAGCTTAATGATGATTCTTCGGGTGATGAGAATGATTCTGATAGAGAGATGAGGAAAAGTCAGGTGGCTGTACCCCTGACAAAGAAGAGGGAGGAAAAGTTTGTTAGATGGAAGGATAAGGAAGACGAAGCCATAAAAAATCAAGCTATGAACAATGATAAAGCCCTTCCTTATCCACTGAAGAAGAAAGAGAATACCCTCAGTCATGACAGACAATATGACGGTGTGAAGAGGATGCTTAGAGATACCAAAGTGAGTATACCCCTAGCTGAGGTATTGACTGAAATGCCCAAGTGCTCTAAGTATCTTAAGGAAGTTTGTGGAAGCAAGAAGAAGCTTCAAGGGATGGCAGAAGAAGCTTTAAGAGAAGAGTGCTCTATGGTTTCACAAAAAGTTGCTTCTAAGCGAGGTGACCCCGGGAGACCTTCAATCTCTTGTGAGATTGAAGGCCACATGTTCCAAAACGTCTTATGCGACTCAGGGGCCTCCATAAATGTGATGCCATTGAACGTCTGCAAAAAGCTCGGTTTAGATAAAAGAATGTGGGAACGCCCTATTTCTCTTCGGATGGTAGACCGATCTAGCCGCTCAAGAGACCGGTTGTGTTGCTAATGTTCTTCTCCGTGTTGAACATTTGGTTTTCCCTCTTGATCGGGTTATCTTAGACTATCCACGACAAAGAGATGCCCCTAATTCTAGGCCGGACTTTTGGACACACCTGCCGCCGCCTCATCGATTTCTGTAAGGGTCAGATTACGCTTAAAGTCGATGATACATCTGTTACCTTCACAGAAGGGAAAAGTCCTGAGGAAACCATGATTGAAGAAATCTCGTTTGTTGAAGCAATTTATGAGGACGAAGAAGATGCCAACTCTGAAGAAGCGGTAGAGCTAACAGAGATAGGTGTTTTTGAAGCTATAAACATTAAAGATCAAGCTGACTGTGGATCGTCTTCACAACTTGCTCACACTGAGCCTATCAGTGAACAAGAAACATGGAGATTCCCAGCAATGAACGATGATCTCAAAGAGTTGCATCAGGAAGACTTTAACCCTGTAGAAGAGGAAGCCCTGATTGGTAGTTGGGATGAAGTGGATTTCTGGAGAGAGACTACTCATTGGGAGGTTGATGATTGGGAACAGCTAGCAGAGGAGCTAGAAGAAGAAGAGTTGAGAAAGATGATCAAGCATAAGAAGGAGGAAGCGGGTGGTGAAGAAGGATCCCTATGGATGATGTGATCCAAGACCTTTCTTGGGGTTATACCTCGGGAAGATGAGGTATTCTTGACCAACCACTTGAGCCCATAAGGAAAAAGGTGGCCCCTTAAAATCCAGTATTGAGCAACCACCTACTGACTTGGAGCTTAAACCTCTTCCGCAACACCTTAAGTACATTTTTCTTAAGGATGGTGATAAGTTACCCTTGATCATCTCTTCAAAACTCGAGCCCGAGCAAGAAGCACTGCTGATAAAAGTGCTTGAAAAAAAAGAACATCCTCGCGTTCGGATGGCAAGTGGGTGATATCCGAGGAATCAGCCCCGATGTGTGCATGCATAAAATCCGAACGGAGGAAGGAGCTAAGAAAGTCAGACAACCTCAGCGAAGGCTGAATCCGCACATGCAAGAGGTTGTCAAGAAAGAAGTCATAAAATGGTTAGATATGGGAATCATCTATGCAATCGCCGACAGTGAGTGGGTTAGCCCCACCCAAGTTGTGCCAAAGAAGGGAGGTATTACCGTGGAAAAGAATGAAAAGGGGGAAGAAGTAGCTTTACGCCTTGTGGATAGCTCTGTGGTCTCGCATTGATTATCGCAGATTGAATGAAGTCACCGCCAAAGACCATTTCCCCATACCTTTCATTGACCAGCTTCATGAAAGACTGAGTGGTCATAAGTATTATTGTTTCCTCGATGGATATTCTGGGTTACTTCAGATAGCCATCGACCCTAATGACCAGGAGAAGACTACGTTTACGTGTCCATCAGGCACTTTTGCTTTTCGCAGAATGCCTTTCGGGTTATGCAATGCACCAGCGACATTCCAACGGTGCATGTTGGCCATCTTCGATGGACTTGTGGAGAAATGTATGGAAGTCTTCATGGATGACTTCTCAATCTATGGCGATAGCTTTGATGAGATCTTGGAAAATCTAGATATGGTACTTCAACGCTGTGTTGAAAAGAATTTAGTGCTTAACTGGGAGAAATGCCATTTTCTAGTAGATGAAGTGATTGTTCGGGACACAAGGTGTCCGAAGATCGGTATTCAAAGTTGATAAGGCTAAAGTAGAGGCCATTGAAAAGATGACGCACTAAAGCAAGTGAAAGAGGTACGAGGTTTTCTAGGTCATGTTGGCTTCTACAGGCGGTTTATTCAGGACTTTTCTACCATCGCCAAACTCTTATCTAACCTTATGAAAGATGATGTTGAGTTCTTGTTTGATGCGAAATGCAAGGAAGCTTTCAATTGCCTAAAGGATAAGCTCATAAGTGCCCCTATCTTAATCCTTTGGTTGGATTAAGCCTTTTGAATTAATGTGCGATGCCTCTAACTACGTGAGTGGAGTGCGATTTTAGGCCGGAGAATTGATAAAGTTCAGGCCCATTTACTATGCGAGCCGCACCTTGAACCCGGCTCAATGCAATTACACCACGATCGAGAAGGAATTCTTAGCCGTCGCGTTTTGCTATCGACAAGTTTAGAAGTTACCTTCAGGGTCTCAAGTTGTGGTTTGGATGGACCATGCACCCTATGCTACCTTATGGACAAAGCGGATGCAAAACCAAGGTTACACAGATGGATTCTAATTTTGCAAGAGTTTGACACGGAGATCAAAGATAAGAAGGGTAGTGAAAATATTGTGGTGATCACTGTCTCGCCTAGTAAATGAGGGTGGCGAAAATCACAAGGAAATAGGCATCGATTTCCCTCTTGAGCAATTGATGAAGCTTGATCTGATTAGGTCGTGGTATGCTGATTACGTCAACTACTTAGCAGGTGGGCATTTAGAAGAGATGACGTATCAGGAAAAGAAGAAATTTTTCAGCGACTTAAAGTATCTCGTATGGGAGGATCCATATCTGTTTAAAGTCTGCAAAGACGGGTTGCTTAGAAGGTGCGTTCCGGAACATGAGCAATGGGATATCTTAGAGCAATGTCATAGTGGTCCCACTGGTGGGCACTACGGAGCACCTAAGACAGTCACAAAAATCCTTCAAGTGTTTTTACTGGCCTACTTTGTTTAAAGATGCTGAAGCCTTTTGCAAAGGTTGTGATAGATGCCAAAGGGTAGGGAGACTCAGTAATAGGATGGAGATGCCTTTGAGGCCCATCTTGGAATGTGAAGTTTTTTACGTCCGGGGTATTGATTTTATGGGACCGTTCCCATCATCATGCTCTAACAAATATATTCTGGTCTGTGTGGACTATGTTTCCAAGTGGGTAGAGGCCATAGCCACCCAAACCAATGATCACAAAGTTGTAAAGAAATTCTTGCAAAAGAATATCTTTACTAGATTTGGCTGTCCTAGAGCCCTTATTAGTGATGAAGGTTCGCATTTCTGTAATGCACCACTGGATAAAATTCTTGAGAAATATGGTGTCAAGCATAGAATTGGTACACCCTACCACCCCCAAACCAGTGGCCAAGTCGAGGTGAGCAACAGAAGTCTAAAGCGGATTTTGGAGAAAATTGTGAATTCCAATAGATCCAACTGGAGTCTGAAGTTGGATGACGCACTTTGGGCTTATCGCACTGCGTTTAAGACCCATATGGGTACGTAACCCTTCCAAATGGTTTATGGCAAAGCTTGCCATTTACCAGTCGAGCTTGAGCACAGAGCTTACTGGGCTATTAAATTCTTGAATTTCGACAGCCAGCTTTGTGGGGAAAAGAGGTTATTGCAATTGAACGAGCTCGATGAGTTCCGACTCCGTGCCTACGAGAATTCGAGAATCAGTAAGGAAAGAACGAAGGCACTCCACGATGCTAAGATTAAAGATCTGGAATTCAAAGTGGGAGACATGGCTTTGTTGTATAACACCAGGCTCCATCTTTTTGCTGGTAAGCTTAAATCTAGATGGTCTGGACCCTTTGAGATTCTTGATGTTCATCCTGGTGGAGCCATTACGTTGAAAGGGTACGGCGATCAACCGTTCAAAGTCAATGGTCACAGGATTAAGAAGTACTTTGGGCAACCCAAGGAAAAGCCTGAAGTACTATACTTTCAAAAGAGAAATGAAACGGTTGAGTCGTTTATTTGTGAAGAGATTCCATCCTACTTCTTTGGAGTGGATGATGACATTATTACCCCTATCCTTGCAGATCCTTCTGTCAATGCTCTTGAGCCTGTTAGCATACCTCAGCCGAATCTGAGAAACAAGAACAAGAAGAAAATAGTCAGTGTTGTCTGGAGAGAAAAATTTCATGATTTACTCACGCACGTGACTTGTTGTTGTGGCGAAAACCATTTCCGTCCTAGTCATTCTGATTTTGACAGAGAAGTGGTTAGCCTCAAACCCAAGTGGCCTGATCCGGGTTGACTTTGAAATCTCTGTCAAGCTAATGACATAAAAGAAGCGCTACTAGGAGGTAGCCTAGTCTTTTAAGTTACTTTTTAGTTAAGTTTTTAGGGCATTAGGAATAAAACAATGGTGATTTGTGTGTTGGTTATCCCTGTCTTACTTGTGAATGCTTTATGTGCCTACATGTTTACTCATATACCCCTTGTACCCCGAGATTATATGCTATGTCGAGTGTTGCAGATACTGTTGAGCGGGTTTTGCCAGTTATCACTTTTAGTGTTGTCTGTTCATGCTACAAGTTGCAGCGGTACGTTCATGTTATGGCCTGACCACTGTCAACCTACAGCCCGACAACCACTTTGAAACCAGCTAAGTATTCTTTTCTTTTATTTGCACATTCTGAGGACATAATGTGATTTAAGTGTGGGGGGTGTCTAAATTGGGAATGTTATCATGCTATATCTTCTGAAATTGAGTAAATGTGATTTTCTCGAAAATTTTAAAATTTTTCAAAGTAAACTTGGATAATTGTAAATCTTGAGCATATAATTGAAACAAATGGCTTGCTAGTTGTAGTTTCCTGACAATGATTTTATGTGACTTTGAGAGATAATTATAGCATGCTTTTACTGATTTGAGATAGTATTCATTTCACACTCACGAAAGCCTTTGATATTGAAGCAAAAATTTTGAACTGTATCCTTTCACTATTTTAGTGATTTATCTTAGAGAGATTTGGTCTTAAATAGTAACAGTGAAGTAACACCTAAGTTCAGTACGTGCACTATGAATATCTGAAGGTTTGAATGTGATAGGCGAAGCGTAACTAATGTTTTTGAAAAAGTTGAGTTAATAATAAATAAATGGGTGTGTCGGAAGCTGGTTAATGATTGGAGTGCGGTAAGGCATTATCTCGAAATGTCCTATTCCACTATGATGACCAAAAGCTCACGACAGTCAGGAAAAGCTACCCTATGATTTGAGTAAGGTAGGGTGTTATCCCGAAACATCCTATTCTACTATGACGGGTAAGAGCTCATCTTGATGTGCGTCAAAGAAGAAAAAGAAAGTGAAGAAAAAATTAAAGACTTAGTTATCGTTGAACTTATACCCAGTATAAACCGAATGATATGCTGTAGGGATTATCCTACTGAGTGCGCGGGAAGACTTTGTGTGGAACGATTACTGCCTATACCTAGGATAGTCATTAAAATTATTTGAGAGGATATTTGTTTGAGAGGATTGTGGAGATTGAGAAGGGCTTGTCACACACGCACAGAATCTTTCTCTATGTTGGTATCACTTGCTATAGTTGTTGTATCTTTTGTCCAGTGAGTTAGGGATCTATGTGGATTGCATGAAAGTGAGCTAGTTTTGATTGTTTGGTTCGGGACGAACAAAAGTCTAAGTGTGGGGGAGTTGTTTACGACTAATTTTGTGGTTTTTATCGCTTTATTCCGTAACAATATTCTTCGTATTTTATTACTTTTTATAGAAAAGTAGGAGTTAATTGAAATATTGAGGGGTTGTGTATGAAAAGGATTAAAATGCAAATTCGAGCTATTTATGTGGTTTATTAGTCATTTTCTATCTATATATATTTCTACAGTTTGCATGTTTTTACCCCCTTTGTAGATATACATTTTCGAGCTAAAAAAAGGATTAAATGGTGTCAAGGATCGAGTTTATACGAAGGAAAAGAGATAAATGTGAAGTCGGTTGAAGATAGAGATGAGAAAATCAAGATTTGATTGATGACTGAACTGGTGTCCAAGGCCGTCCAGTAGACGGGCGTTTGAAGACCAGACGGGCGTCCAGGAGGAGATTTTTGATTCAGAGTCTTGCCAAAATTAGCGAACGAGCGTCCATTTTTGCATAGGACGGACGTCTAAGAAGACTCGGCCCGACTCGATAAATTTTTTACGCGATCCGGACGGGCGTCTACCTTCTCGGGACGGGCGCCCAAGGCCGACTTAACCCTAGCCGCCTCAAAATTCTATAAATACCAGCGTGTGTTGAACCCTAATCAGATCATACGCATTATTCATTGACTCAAACCCTAGCAGCCGCTTATCCTATAGAGCAAACAAGAAGATGAACTCTTCCATCCCAACAATCATGATCACCAACATGATTGTTGGCTATGCAATTCGCGGTGGGACAACGGATGAAACCGATCAACATCAACACCAACTAGACGATTTTTAGCTACATGTTTAGTGAGTAAAAGTTACAGTTTTTCATCAATTGGATATTGTTCTTTATTGTTTATATTTTATTTGAATCAAAAGATCGATGAAACTACTTTTATGCTTTGAATTTGTATGGGAATATTGTTCAAGCCTTAGTCTTTCAATTGATGCACTTAGTTGTGATTCGAGAGATCGTTTATAATTAATTGAGTCGAGTTTTGGAGACAATCTCATGATCGTGTTATGCATGTTAGTTTAGTTTTGCTTGAGAAAGAAAACGAAACCCTAGAATTTGTTTAAAGGAATTTAATCGAATTCGCGATAGATCATTACTAAAAATCGTATCTTTAACTTGCCATCTAGTTGGGGTTGGGGTGGTTGATTGGTGGATTCCGTTGCCTTGCCGTTTCCTTTTAATTACTTGATAAATCGAATAGTTCAGTATCAATTTGATTTGATTGCTACGCTAATTAATTGTTTTTTTCGCAAATTTTTCATTTCCAAGTTAATGTTCATCATCTTAATGATCATTAATTGTTTTTTTGTAGTTTAATTAGTTTAAACCCTAGTTGTAGTTAATAGTTGTGACATAATCGATATACTAATTACACCTTAATCCGACAAACATTCGACTCCCTTAGGACGACCCGGTAACACCTTTACTATGAGCCTTGCACTTGGGGTGTTCCGGTAATTATAAATTTAAAACGAGTTTTTACCGAACACTAATCAACCGCAATTAATGAACGAAAACCTATTACGCGCATAAGAATTCCATTCACACAACAAGATAAAGGTTTGACTCGCATACATTCAACTCTTGACTAATAATTAGCCAAAGAATATAGTGACTCACATAGGATTCACAACGTCAAAGTCATGAATTTTTTTAAAAATAGCTCAATTTTCACTCGAATGGACCAAACACCAAGCATGTAACTTATTCGATGCATTAAATTTAACTTAAGCAGCCAAGTGAAGCTAAGTCTACCACCCCCCCCACTTAAAATGGAACACCGTCCTCGGTGTGTGAGTGATAAAGTAAAGATAGAAAGACTTAGCTGAACTGGCAATAGGGCGGAACTCTGCGAAGTGACAACCTCCAACGTATCTCCCAGGGTACCTGTGCAATCATAACATAGAAACCAAGAATCCACTATGACGAGAGGCCGAAACCTCGAGCGTAGGTAAGCACAAGTATGGAGATGTATATAACAAATAAAAGATGGGTTATCACAAAGCATGCAACGGAATTCGAGATACGTGGTCAAATTTTCATCACTTCTCAAAAAACAAAAACCTAAAAACCTAAGAAACAAAGTGGGTTGCCTCCCACCGAGCGCCTTTGTTTTACGTCGTTGGCTCGACCGGGTGACGCTTAACAAACTCAAATCTTAAACGACTCAAACAACTCAAACAGACACTCATCACATATCATGTAAGCTCATATCAAGTCAACCAAATTCCACATTCATCAGTTTAAACATGCTTGTAGATATCCCAAGGGCAATCATAAAAATAGTCGAGCTAGTGAGCGGCTTACCTCGTGTCACTTGTGCTGCTTCCTCTTTCTATATCACACTCTCATTCCTCTCCGGCTTTAGAGATGGCTTCCTCTTAGACTTCGTGCAATCAGGCGGTTTAACAATCCGCACTTTTCCTAGCTTGGGGAGCACCGGTGCAACGGGCGATCCCGATTTATTTTGTGCCTCGATCTTGCCTCGATCGATGACATCTCGTAAGCGCACCGCATCTCCTTTTGACAATATTTTTCCTTCCTACACGTTAGTACGCACCACACCACAAGAAAACAAAGATTCTGTATATAAGCATTCATCATTTATAGCATTTGGACCTCTATCCTTGTAAACATTTAAACGCTCTCTCTCGCCGCCAACACCAAAAGAAATATCTCCACTCTTAACTCCTATCTGAGCGTCACTGGTGGTCAAAAAGGGACGACCTAACAAAACAGAGGTCTTGGAGTCCATCTCCATGTCAAGAATCATAAAATCCACGGGGAACACAAACTTTCCAACTTGCACTAAGACATCTTCCGCTACCCCCAAAGGTTTCCTCACCGACCTATCGCCCATCTGTAGGGTCATTCCCGTAGGTTCCAATTCACCTAACCCTAATTTTTCATATAAAGCCTTAGGCATCAAGCTCACAGAAGCTCCTAAATCACATAAAACGTTTTTAATTACAGTATTGCCTATGGTGATAGGAATGGTGAAACCTCATCTATCTCTCATCTTAGGGGGTATCTTACTATCATAAACCGCTGAACACTCCTCCCTCAGCTTAACTATCTTACCCATTTTCTCTCGACTTGTCAACATCCCTTTCAAACATTTAAAATACTCAGGCACACTAGAAATTGCCTCTAACAAGGGAACATTGAACACTACCTTCCTAAGAATGTCGAGGAATCTACTCTGACACTCAGTAAGGACCGGCTTCTTAGGACCCTTAGGTGGGTAAGGCAACGTATTCTCATCAAAATCATGAGGGGGAGGGGCGAAAATTTTTCTTACCTCGAGTGTTTGGCTTTGGAGGCCCAGATGTAGCTTCTTTTGTCATCACTGGCTTGCTCGGCTCCTCATTTTTAATGTCCAGCACTATGAAATCCTGCTTTTCTCTTTCTTCATCTCTTCTGGTTTGAGCTTCCTGCTCCCTTTGTACTTCCATTGCTCGCTCTTTCCTTACAATCACGAGGTCTCTCTTAACAACATCTAACTCTCTTCGTACCGCTTCTAACTCGGTTTCCATTCTTTCTCTCTCTGCTGCCTCAGCTTTATCCTCCCCATCCAGATATTCTTCTGCTACAACTGCTTGCTTTGGCTGGTCGACTCCCAGCTCTCTACCACTCCTAGTGAATATGGCATTCACTTGCACAGGATTCGCTTCAAAGCATCACTCAGACTCTTCTTCAATGTATTTGTGATTTGCCCAACTTGAGTCTCTAAATTCTGGATAGCTGAGTGCGTTGTTACCTTCTGTTCAATAGCACTCTTATTTAGCTCAGAGATAGTATTATCCATCTTCTCTAACAAAGAACTCGGTTGAGGTCTCTTCGGGTACTGAATTGCTTGATTGGTTATTCGATGAAGGTGCGCGATTCGGGTGTTGATAAGTCCCAGAATTGTTATTTCTGTTTTGATGGCTAGCTTGCTGATTATTGTTTCCTTGCTGCCCCTGATTCTGGTTCCATCCTTGATTGCTCCCCCAACTCAGATTTTGCCCCTGATTATTCTGGCACCAGTTCTGATTATTCTGCTGTTGGTGGCCCTGTTGCTGATTGTTCTGATACATGCCTTGATTGGTATTTTGATAGGCATTCTGATTTTGGGGGTTCTGATTCCAAGATTGGTTATTTGGGCTTTGGTTCTGATTGTTATTGTTTTGATTCCAACCTTGCCCCTGCTGGTTATGATTTCAGTTACCCCCGTTACCTTGTCCAACATAGCTCACATTGTACTGCTGCTCTTCCATGCCATACTCAAACTGCTGGACCTGCTGATTATCGAAATTTGAATTCCACTGTTGCTGTTGGCCAAAATCTTGTTGATTATTCTTTACCTATCCCATTACAAACACATTTTGTTGCTGTTGTGAAGGCAACTGTTGTGGGTAAGTAGACTTCTTTAGTGAAGTACATTGAAAAGCGGAATGACCACCTCCACACATTTGGCATTGTAATGCCGTCTTTCTCTTTGCCTCCATCTTCTCCATCATTAGTGACATCGCTTGCATCTTCTCGTGCAATGCTTGCTCTCTATCAAAATCATGTTTCAATGACTTTACAGTTTCCAAAGGCGCTTTCTTGTTCTTTCTTGTATAGCCCCACTGCCCTTATCCTTCAGCAGCATTCCTTATCTGTTGCATTGCCTGTTCTGGGGGCAAATTAATGATATCATCACCACTTGCAGAGTTGAGCTTATTCTGGTCCACTGGTTCCAAAGCTCTAAATAGAATAATCATATGTTCAACCGTGGAGAAACCATGTGGTGGGTATTTCTTCAGCAAGCCCCAAAATCTCTCATATGTCTCTTTCAAAGTCTCTCCACTCAATCCATCAAATGTCGAAATATCCTCCTTCAGGTCTAGTATCTTGGCTGGAGGGAAATACTTCCTTAGAAAAACTTGCACTACATCCTCCCATGTATGCAACGAATCGTTAGGGAATGAATCGAACCAATCTCTAGCAGCCCCTTTTAGTGCAAATGGAAAAACCGTCATCCGTATTGCATCCTCTGGCACCCCATTATATTTCATAGTCCCACAGATTTGCATGAAATGATCGAGGAAACTGTTAGGATCTTCTGTGGACTTCCCATGGAACAAAGCATGCTCTGCCAACATGTTCAAGATGTTCTGCTTGATCTCCATGTTGTTTGCATTTATGGGAGGCATTCTTATGGGGTTATGACCTACCACCTCATGTGGGGTAGTGACATAATCTCGGCAAACTCTAGGTCCTTGCCCCGGTTGTCGTACATTCCTCGGTTGTTCCCCTTGATATTATCGCTGATAATTATCCTGGTTGGGTTGCTGCTCATGTTGCTGAATAGGTGGCTGCTGATTATTTTGGTTTTGTGGGTTTCCCTGTTCAGCCAGCATCAAAAGTACCTTTTCGACTGTAGCTTGGTCATACTTCCCGAACTGCTGAGTGTTCTGTTGTTGCAACGGTGGCTTCTGAGTACGCTCAGTGTTCTCTATTCTGTTTACCCCAAGCTGTCTACCACCAGTTCCCAACTGTCCAAACAGTCCACCTCGGTTACTCCCAATTCCCTTTCTTTGAGTGTATTGAGGGTTGATCGTTTGCTGGAGTCTTAACCCATCATTCTCCAATTGTTCTATACGATCACGGATTGGGGTCAATTGTAAAGTTGTATCCCCGAGGTTGGATGTACTGCCCGGTGCATTGTGCTCCGTCAACGGCTCAAAATTATCCCGACCATCCAAATTATCTCTACCATTAAGCTCATCCATCTTTTCAGAGAAGTCTGATAGAGACGTATCAATTAATCCCTCTTTTTCGTACAAAGGGTTCGGAGTCCCGATAACGATCTCCTTTCTTCTTTGATTGTTGCGGTGGCGTGCAAAGGCTTCAATCTCTTCAATCGGCTCGATCAGAGGTTGTTCTGAACTTTTCGTGGTCATGCACTGTCAAAAATAGAAAAAAACGAGCAAATAAAAATGACCTAAGCCCAAGCTTTCGGTCAACTTAAAGGATATCAAACGTTACTCCCCGGCAACGGCGCCAAAATTCTTGATAGAAGAATACTTAACCGCTAACTTTAACCGACAGAGTATCGGGTCAACGGTAGTATAGTGGTTTCAAGGTCGAATCCACAGGGAGTAATGTCTAAGTACCAAAGTCAACTTAGAACTAAGTTCAGGTCAAAATAATGGTGGAGAGATACTATATTAATGCAAAAGTAAAGATTATACTAATGAGTTTACATCTAGGTATTAAAAGGTATAGCTGAACTATGATCCCACGAGCTACTTTTACCCCTAAGGAAGGACTTAACAGGGAGCGTGTCTTAACCGACCTACCTATCCAATGTAGTTTAACGGCATCCACGGGTGCCAACTCCTAATTCTAGCGATTATACTGAACAACTCGATCTAACCACCCTATGTGAAGTTAATTAATTCTCCCTTTAGAAAACCGATTAACCTAACATGATTAAGCTATAGAGTCGCTCGAACAATGATGACAAACCTCTGTATTGGGAACAGACCTAACAACTGGGCCGAATCTACGCAACGATCCTAAAACCCCTTATCCCACATCTCACCGCAAAATACATCTATAAGTTCGATGTGTGTGACAGTGAACTAGGTGATCAATCTAATTCAAAGACGTTAAAATAAGTTCTAGGACATGGATTAATCGTTTAAACATTCAATTATGCATTACACAACTCCAAATCACATCCCCCTTAGGGTTTTCGCTCGCTTTCACATAATTCGACTACACAACGGAATAGCTACACATGGTAATAAAAAATGTACAGAAATTTATGAAGAAATTAATAATAAACATGATAAAGAGATTGAATAAAATTTACCAAAAGAAATTGTAGCAATCCACCACTCGAATCGTCACTTCGTTGTGTTGAAATCGCGTAGTAAAATAAATAAAAGTGCTATTATTCTTGCAGAAATTGAAAAGGAAAAATAGTAGATCTAAACCTAAAAAGAAGATAAAAACTGCTGTCCAGAGAAAAAATAAAATTGTGATGTAAAAGCTGTGTTTTGAAATTTGACCTAAGTGGCTTTTTAAATAAACCAATTGCCGACCCCGTCTTCAGCTTCCGAAATTTTTCCCAAAAATAAGAATAAATATGCGTCCACCCTTTGTGCTTTTCGTCAGCTTTTATTAAATGGCATGGGTCCCTTTGACTGATTGAAGTACACTCCTTGTGTTGCCTTGATTTTGCTTTTTTTTTTTTTTTTTTCTTTTGTATTGATAATATTATCAAATATTGCCAAAAAAACAGCCTTCGAACTTTTTAATAAAAGAGTGGAACAAAAACAGTTTGTATCACACCCTAGGTGTGATACATGCTGTTTTTCGCACGGTATTTTATTAAAATTATTATTTTTAGCATCCGAATTTGAATCTTGCGTAATTTCTTCATACGAACTCCGTTTTAGACGATTTTCGTACCGTTACGATCCTCGTCACGCCCTCTATCACGCCATACCTGTAATAAAAATAAACCACATACCCAAGCATGAAAAACACCAATAAAACACACAAATCACCCAAAAATATATAGATTTTCGACGTAAACGTCATATATTCTCGTGATTCAACCCGTGTTGAAATGTGCCTATAAAAACCACTTAACTACCCCAAAATTACATCGAATAGGCTACAAATAGGGGGTAAAATGCACACGAAATTATAGCAAAGTTGACTCTCATCATTGATTGATAGGGCTTTGACTTGAAAGAGCTTTTGATTTGCTTCCCTTTTTGACATGCATCACAGAGACTTTCCTTCTTGAATGTGATCTCTGGAAGGCCTTGAACTAACATGTTCTTTGATAGTGTGTTGATGGTTTTGAAGTTGAGATGATTCAATCTTCTATGCCAAATCCAGATAGTTGATTGTTTATTTTTGACAAGTAAACATGTTTCTGCCTTTGTTGTCTTCCAATCCACCACATACATGTTGTCTTCTCTTCTTTCTGCAAGTACAACTGTGTTGGTTTGGCTATGGATAACCTTGTATCCTTCCTTGTTGAAGTGTACATTGTAGCCTTTGTCACAAATTGACTGATGCTTAATAGATTGAAATTCAGTCCTTTAACATGAGCCACATTTTGGATTTTCAAACTGTTTTTGAGCATTATGCCTTCCCCCTTAATTTTTCCTAGGTTTTCTTTGCCTTCAAATGTTACTTTGGGTCCATCAAAAGCTTTAAAGTCAGTCAACCATCTCTTGTTCCCTGTCATGTGTGTGGAACATCCACTGTCTATGTACCAGACATCCTACAAAACAAATTAAGTATGTTTAGGTACCCAACACTTTTTGGGTCCATACCTTTTAGCAGTCATGCCTTCTTCTCCAAGTGTATATCCAAAGGATCTTCTTTTTGGTTAATTAAAGTCATCAACTTCATATGTATAGGGCATGGCAGAATAACTCCTAATATTCCTACTAGGGATATTCTGATACTTTTCTCTACTTTTTGGTGCATTTGCATCCTTTTTCACTCTCCAATATGCAGGAGGAAACTTATTTCCATACTGCTTCTTGTATCCATGAATATACCTTGGTTGGCTTTTCCTAAACATATGATGCATAGCATGAAATGGTTTCTTCTTGTATTTTGGGGGTGCAACATTCCAACCATCTTCTGAAGGGTAAAGTCTTCCCTTACCTTTCAGTAAGCCTCTACCTTTAATCAGCAGGTATGAAGTTACTCGGCTGTTTCAGTACACTATGTTTGACTTCACCGGTACAGGGTGAGTGGTTGAAACTATAGTCTGTCCTTTTCGGAATTTAGGTCCAGTCTTGGTCCTTGATTCAGAATTGTGCTGGCCATTGTTTCTATCCTCATCCTGACTGTTGTAGCCAAGACCAGATCTGGATCCAAACCTTTTGGAGGGTTTGTAAGCTGGTGCAATTTGTGGTGTAGTGGTGTTCTTAACTGGTAGGGTATTTTCTCAGCTGGTCTTTCAACTGAGTGATCATCTGTTGCTTGTTGATCAGTTGAGTGAATTTCCTTACTAGTTTGTTCATCTTTCATTTCATCCAGTTCTTTCTTTAATCTTTTATTTTCCTTTCTCAGATTCTCACATTCTTGTTCCAGAATTTCATGATTTACTTGAATTTCTTCAAATTTACTCATGAGATTTTGAATTAGGTTTGCAGAATCTAACGGGAGAATAGAAGATTGTGCAGTGTCAGATATGGATGCACTAGATGATGAGTATGATCTAGATGTTACCTCAGTTTCATTAGATTCTTTAGCCATAAGGCATAAGTAAGCCTTTTCATTTTCTGAGCTGTCAGCTTCATCATCATCAGAATCATTTTTAGATGATTCTTCATTCTTTTCACTGTTAGTTTCAGCTTTGAGTGCCTTCTTGCTCTTTCTCTTTTTAGTTGTCTTGTACTTCTTTTTATCCTCATCTTTGTTTTTTTCATCAGGGCAATCAGCCTTGGAATGAACTTTCTTCTTAAAGTTGAAGCATCTGTATTCATCATCCTTTTTCTTCATGTCTTTGCTTGAGCTTGACTTCTTGTTTGATGATGAACTTCCTTTAAATAGCTTCTTCTTGCTAAACCTGTCAAAATGTTTAATCAGTAAAGCTACATGTTCTTTTAGCTCCTGTGTCTCTTTGCTTCTTGAGTCAGCTGTTTTGTTTTGCTGGGGTGCAACCAGTGCACTGGACTTGTGTGCCTCTGTTGGTGCACTATCTTCACCATTCAACTCAAATTCATGAGCCTTTAATTGAGACATCAGAGTCAAAGTGTCAGTGTTTGCAAGGTTTTTTGTTCCTCTAAGCACTGATGTGATAATCTTTCATCTTTCAGGTAGACCTCTCAATATCTTCAGACAAACTTCCTTATGAGGGTATGTATGTCCAATTTGTTGCAGTTCACTGATGATGCTTGAAAATATGTTATCCATTTGATCTATGGATTCACTAGTCTTCATTTGAAAGTTCTCAAATTTCTGTTTTGGAACAGATAATTTGTTTTCTTTGAACGCTTTTGATCCTTCATTGATCAGTGCTAATTTATCCCACATCTCCTTTCTTGTTTTGCAATCTCTGATCCTCATGAACATATTACGGTCCAGAGTCTTCAAGATCATGTCTTTTGCAACAAAATCTAGGTTTGCTCTTCTTCTGTCATCCTTGGTCCAATCCTTCTTGAGTTTGTCTATCTCTTTTCCTTGATCTGCTCATGTGGCTATCACAGTTGTGATCTTGATTGGGCCATTATTAATTACATCCAGCATCTCCTCATGAGTTGCTGCAAGATGAGACAGCATCCTTATTTTATATTCATCAAAATTATTGACATTGAATACATGTACCTTAGACATGAAATTTGAGGAATCCATAAGTACAAATAAGAGATATATTTCGAAAGCACAAATTTGAAAACTACTTGAAAATATGTGATCTCCTTGTTACCAGCAATTAGATCTGAACAAGTTCTGATACTAGGAACACTGCTCCGATACCAATTGTTGGTCTCAGAGAAGGGTAAAACTATAGTCAGAGGGGGTGAATGACTATAGTGGAGTTTCAAAAAGTTTTCTTATATTTAAAAGCTTTTGGGCAGCAGATAAGTCCCTTCTTTAAATGTTGGTTCAAAGTAGATTATGCAATCACAGATATAGTATGCAATGAAATAAAGTGTTGTAAAGTAAATTGTTGAAAGTAAATAGACACAAAGGTTTATAGTGGTTCAGGGTGGTGTAATCCCTTAATCCACTCTTCTCCTGTGATGATTGGAGGAATTAACAATTGTTTTCATAGATATAATAGTTAGATTGTCCTTATCTACACAAGCTTCACAATCTTCCAGACTATCACTCCCTGGCTAAAAAAGCTTTAGTGACTCAGTCTCAACCAAAAGACCTGAGAAATCATATAAATGAGACACAATCCAAGAAAAGATAGTATGGAAGTTTGGCTTACATATATAAAAATAAGTGCAACAATTTCCATAGAAGACCTTATGGAAATATGCCCAGAGTTGTACTAACAACTGACCACTATGGACCCAAACAGACTTGGGTACCTAAAACATTTTAATTTGTTTTGTATGACATTCGGTACATTGATAGTGGATGCTCTAGACACATGACGAAGAGCAAAGATTGTCTCACTGATTTTGTAGCCAAAGAAGGACCAAGAGTAAATTTTGGAAGTAAAGATAAACCTGGTTACACAAAAGGTTATGGAAACTTAATCAGGAATGGACTCACAATAAAAAATGTATCTTATATGGAAGGACTTCACTACAACCTACTCAGCACAAGTCAATTCTGTGATATGGGATACAAAGTAACTTTTGACATGGAATTTTGCATTGTCGTCAGTGAAACAGCGTTCCAAGTAGTTCATGCCGGATTAAGGGAAGAGAATACGTATGTTGTAGATTGGTCAACAGCAATTTCAAAAACTTGTTTAATTGTGCACACCAACTCAGAACTCAGTTGGTTGTGGCACAAGAAACTGAGTCATCTAAATTTTGATGTTATCAACCTACTAGTCAAGAAGAACTTAGTGATCGGACTACCAGAGATGTCATACAAGAAAGACTGCTTGTGTGATGCTTGTCAACAAGGAAAACAAACCAAAGCAAGTTTCAAGACTAAGACTCAGCACTCAACAAACAGAGTTTTAGAACTGATGCATATGGATTTAATTGGACCAATTACACCAATCAGTGTTAGTGGAATGAAATACACCTTGGTGGTAGTTGATGATTTTTCAAGATACACTTGGGTCGGTTTATGACAAAGAAGAGTGAAACTAAGCAACAGCTGACAGAACTTCTCAAGAGACTCCAGAACCAGAAAAGAGTTACAGTAGTCAAGATTAGATCTGACAAAGAAACTGAATTTCTCAATAATACAATCATTGAGTATTGTGGAGAAAATAGAGTACTACACCAGCTTGCAGCTACAGCAACACCTCAACAAAATGGAGTAGCTGAAAGGAGGAATAGAACACTCAAAAAAGCTGGAAGGACAACGATTTGTGATTCTAAACTGCCAAAAAGATATTGGGCAGAAGCTGTAAATACAACGTGCTACACTCAGAATCGAGCTCTCATGAACAAGAGACATGAAAGACACCTTATCAGATTTGGAATGGAAATGACTCATATTTTCGTGCCTTTGGAAGCAAATGCTTTATTCACAATAATAGAAATGATCAGCTCAAGGTTTTTTAGCCCAAAGCTGATGAAGAGATATTTCTGGGATATTCAAGTGTCACTAAAGCTTTAGAATATTGAACAAACAGACACTCAAGCATGAAGAATCAATACATGTGGTTTTTGATGAACCAAAATTTACTGGAGACACAATTGAAGAGTTAAAGGAACCAGTTTCTCTGCCTAAATCAGACAAGACTCCAGAATCAGTTTTCATAGATATTGGAAGATTAAGAATCTCATATTTTTAGATCAGGATCAGCCTTAGTTGCCAGCAACAGAACTGCAACTGAACAACAAGAAGAAATTGATCCAACAGAAAATGATCAAGCTCAAGAAGAACTAGTCCAACAAAATGTAGATCCTTTGATGCAACCCCCAGTACATCAATGGATGAGAGATCACCAAGAGGAACAGGTGATTGGTGATTTCCAAGCAGGAATTCGGACAAGACATCAACTTGATGCTATGATAGCATGCTTTCTATCTCAGTCTGAACCCAAAGAAGTTGAAGAAGCTTTAAATGATCCAGATTGGATTCTGGCTATGCAAGAAGAACTCAACGAATTTGAAAGAAATCAAGTTTGGGAATTAGTAGACAAGCCAGATCATGTCAACTTAATTGGCACTAAATGGGTTTTCAGAAACAAGCTTGATGAAGAAGGAATATTTTTAGAAATAAAGCCAGACTTGTAGCAAAAGGTTATTCACAAGCAGAAGGGATAGACTTTGATGAAACTTATGCCTCAGTTGCAAGGTTAGAGGCAATCAGATTATTTCTAGCCTTTGCAGCTCACAAGAAATTCAAAGTGTACCAGATGGGCGTGAAAAGTGTATTTTTGAATGGGATACTTCAAGAGGAATTCTATGTATAGCAACACCGAGGATTTGAAATTAAAGACCAAGCTGACAAAGTCTTTAAACTGAGAAAAGATCTTTATGGACTCAAACAGGCACCAAGAGCCTGGTATGAAACTTTGTCTTCATTTTTGGTGGATAATGGTTTTTCAAAAGGAACCATTGACAAAACCCTGTTCAGAATGAAAATTTAGAAAGTACTCTCCTAGTTCAAATCTATGTTGATGATATCATTTTTGGATCAGAAAATGAACAACTCTGTGAGAAATTTGCAAGTTTGATGAACAACAAATTTTAAATGAGCATGATGGGAGAACTGAATTACTTTCTAGGTTTACAAGTAAAACAGATGAATGAAGGAATTTTCATTCACCAAACCAAGTACACAAGAGAATTAATCAAGAAGTTTAGAATGGAAAAATCAGCAGGCATTGCCACACCAATTGGAACTAACATCAGATTAGATGAAGACAAATATGGGAAGGATGTGGATCAAACTCTCTATAGAGGAATGATTGGAAGTCTACTTTATCTCATATCAAGTAGACCATAAATATCCCTAGCAGTTGGTGTTTGTGCCAGATTTCAAAAAAACCTAAAGAAAGTCATCTCACAGTTGTCAAAAGAACCTTGAAGTATTCGAAAGTTACAAAAGGAGTTGGGATATGGTACTCAAAGGAAGGAGAATTCAAACTGATATCATACTCAGACTTAGACTATGCCGGATTCAAGGTGGACAGAAAAAGTACTTCAGGCATATGTCAGTTATTGTGAAATAGACTTGTGTCATGGTTCAGCAAGAAGCAAAACTCAATTTCAACTTCAACAGCTGAAGCTGAGTATATAGCAGCTGGAAGCTGTTGTGCTCAAGTTTTTGGATAAGACAACAGTTAAAAGATTATGGAATAGAAGAAGGACTAATTCCTATAATGTGTGACAATACAAGTGCAAGAGCTATAACCGAAAATCCAGTCTTGCACTCAAGAACTAAGCATATTGATGTGAGACATCACTTTATAAGGGATCATGTAGAGAGAAAGGATGTTACTGTTCTCTATGTCCCAACTGAAGATCAGTTAGCTGACATTTTTACCAAACAACCGGACAAAGAAAGGTTTGCTAAACTAAGAACTGAATTGGGGATTATTAAAGTCAGTTAAGTCAGTTTAAGTTCAGAGATTCGTCAAGGGGATTGATCTTTGTCATGCTGGGTGAGCTCACTTGACAGATCAGTCATTGACATCAACAATCCCAAACTGAACTACTAAAGATTTGACGCAACTGAATACGCCTTGAAACTGACCTCAGTCGGTTTTACATTCAGTCAAGGAAAGTCAAAAGGTAAACGGCTAAAACCGACAATAGTTACATCGTAATTAATTACCGCCATTTTTGTCAGAATTTGTTGCGTGTATGCCCCCTCCCCAAATGTCAGATAGTACAAGCATCGGTTATACAAACCATCATGGAATGTGAAAAGTTGTACAAAATATATCTGAAGATCGTGGGATCAAATCACCAACCATCCTCCTCTTTATATATCTAACCATTTTCATATTCCCTCTTTACAAAAGAAAAATCAACCTTTTCCTCTCTTTCAAAAAGCCAGAAATTTTATCTTAGACAATTTCAAGAAAAGGCAGCTTCCAAACAAACTCAAGAAGAAAGGTTAATCACCAAACCAGACTAGTTTTCGTGCAAAGAATTTCAAGAGATATGTGGCAATACTCTTCTCTCTAGTTATATAAGCGAAAAGATTAGAAGATTACAAGGTTTACAGAACCTGTTGGAAGCGGAATTGCAAAAAGACTTAGACTTGGAAGGTCTACTACAATTCTGGGAGAATATGAAGATGTTGAAGAACTCTCTTTTATCAAGAGTTCGTGGACAGAAGATTTTTAACAATGAAGACATCATCAGACAGCTATTTGGTTTCAAGGATCCTCTAGTGAAATCAATTGAGCTAGCCTGTCTGCCACACAAATGAGAAGATTTTCTTAAGCAGATTTATGCTTCAAAACCACCAGCAGCAGTCGATATGGTGCTTATCGACCTCAAAACTGAATTCGGTCTCCTCATCAGGTGGATCAGCAAACACGCCATCGGACAACACAAACGGTAAAACAATTTAACTGAAGATGGAATACACCTGATGAACATCATTTGGGACAAATTTTAGTTCAACTGGGGAGGATATATTTTCAATCAGATCAAGCAGCAACACTTGGCTAAAATAGCAAGTGCCAGCAAAGCCCAAGTTGAAGGAAGACAAACTGACGGAAGATTTAATTTCGACTGAAGAAATCACTTAGCTTAGTGATTCAATATTATTTGGAGAGGCTCAGCAGTGGGAAGGAAACAAAACAAACTGCTTCTGGATCTACAATAAGTGCAGCACAAGTCCTTTCTAGGAAAGAAACCTCAAAGACTTCCCAACTTGAAGCCAACAATAAAACTGTGTCTCAGCAGATAGCTTAGTAGAAAGGAATTAAAAGGAAAGCTGAAACACATGGAGAAAAGTCAGTTGGATGATGTTTGTTCCCAGGTACTTCAAGTCAGTTAGCATCAATTGAGGGGGAACAACAACTGACAACCGAAGTTAGTTAGAAGAAGGCCTTGGTTACTGAAGTTGTTTCTCACATTCAGGAAAAAACATTCGAGAAACAAGTTTCCGTTATGCATGTTGAGCAAGAGGAACAAGTAACTCAGCAACCAAAAGAGTACAAACTGATAAAGATGAAGCTCAAGACTAAAGATTCTCATGAAGCTACTCTACTTAATGAGGAAAAACTATTGTTGTAGAAACTTGATATTCAAAGCTTATATGCACAATTCCCTATGAAAGAGTTTCTCACCAACTGCTATAATAGATTCAAAGAGATAGCCCGGAGAACTGAATCAATCACATCATCTATACCGAAGGAAGTTTTAAAGAAGAAGGATGATGATAAAGATGATGATTCAAGGAAAGAAGCTCAGAAAAGTACAGTTTTGCAGTCAAACACTCAACCTGAACAACCAGCGCAAACTAATAATCAGCAGGACAATTTGCCAGTTGGAAATCAGACAACTGACAATAAGGAAGAAGTAGCCAGAGCTGATGATAATCAACAACTGATGATAATTGAAGATGCTAGTTAGTCTAAAATCCAAGAAATAAAAGAAGAAGATCCATCCGAGAAGCTCACAATAGAAGAATTGAGCAAAGTACAAGAAGGGTTTAAGATTATGTTCAACCAAATGGATGAATACAATGGTCTTCTGTCACATATTTCAAGTTACTTGGATTACAGGAAGAAGACTGATGTCTCTATTCATACTAAGTTGGATGTTATCAAGAAATCCACTTCACACTCAGTTTCAGAAATTCTCAGTCTCAAGGAAAAACATGAATTTACAGCTATGAAAGATAAAAAACTCAGGCTCAAGCTGAATGGCACATCAATCAACGCATCTATGGTTTAGAAACTCAGCTCAAAGAAGTTCTTACATCCTAGAAAGACATCTTAGCAAATCAAAAGGCAACTCAAGAGTTGATCACTCAGTTGTATGATGCCATAAAGGAGGAAGTAGAGAAAGAAAAAGTAAATTTATGTGAAGAGAAAATGAAGCTTGAAGCAGAACTGACAAAACTAAAGAAAGCAAAAGCAACATCAACACCAGAATCCAACATCAAAAGAGTTGAAGAACTAATTGATGAATAGCTGATACTAAAGTACATTCAACCTGAAGAAAGAAGAGTAACTCTCAATGGAGATCTTTGGATTAAGTTTGTTCAAGATTACAATCATGTTAAGGACAAATACAGACGCAAGAATTATGAAGAGTCACTCAACTACTTCATGTCTAAGCTCTATCATAATCAGAAGATGGCAAATTACAAGAACATCAAGAGGTTTGAAGAAAGACTTCAAGTCAAAGATAAGGTTGAACAGATGAAGATAGATGTCAATGAATTTGAAAATTACTACAAGGATGAGAGTCATCTTCCTAAGTTAGCTATGTGGACAAAATGGAAGCTAACAAGCCATGTGGACTACCTCAAAGAAGAGAAAATGAAGCTTGAAGCAGAACTGACAAAACTGAAGAAAGCAAAAGTAGCATCAGCACCAGAATCCAACATCAGAAGAGTTGAAGAACTAACTGATGAACAGCTGATACTCAAGTATAGTCAACCTGAAGAAAGAAGAGTAACTCTCAATGAAGATCTTTGGATGAAATTTGTTCAAGATTACAATCGTGTTAAGGCCAAATACAGACACAAGAATTATGAAGAGTCACTTAACTACTTCCTGTCTGATCTCTATCATAATCAGAAGATGGAAAATTACCAGAAGATCAAGAGGATTGAAGAAAGACTTCAAATCAAAGATAAGGTTGAACAGATGAAGGCAAATCTCAATGAATTTGAAAATTACTACAAGGATGAGAGGCATCTTCCTAAGTTAGCTATGTGGAGAAAATGTAAGCTAACAAGCCAAGTGGACTACCTCAAAACTTTTTGCAAGGAAGATACAAAGATTGAAGAAGGATATCGTCTTCATGACAAAAGAAGATAATTTATCTTAGCTACACAGAAAGCTGTCTAGTTTTTATTTCAGTTCATATAAAATGTGTAACTTGATCCAGTTTTTGCAAACTCTTAATGAAATCCAGTTTCCAGTTTTATTTTGTTTTGCATTGTTTTTATCTTTAAGCTTTTCTTTTAAGGAGGGTTATGGCATCATCAAAAATGGAGAAATTGCTGGAAATAAAATTTTAGTTTTGATGATGATTCTTCCAATTTAATTATGTGCACCCCATTGATGAAGTGCTGAAACTAGTTGTTATAGTGGAAAGCTAAAAGATGTCTAGAACTGAATGTATAAGTTTTACTGGAGTCTGATAATTGTATAGGTTATCACTACAAGAAAAAGGACTAATAGTTAGAGTAATTTAATGAGAGAATGTAAATCCCCTAATTAAAAGAGTGTTTTAGTGGGAGGAAATTTTTATATAGCTAAATGGTGGCTTTTAATGACATTATTTTTAATAAAATATTATTAAATCAACGATCTTTGTTTATAGAAATAAAAATCAGCTACCAAAAAACTATTTCCCCTCCCTAAAACATATCTATCTATCTAGTTCCTATCAATTCCTTTTGCCGATAACCTAAATCGCCAAAATCACAACTACCGTAAAGAAGAACATAGAAAGACGAAGAACGCCGGTGAGACGGTGAGTTCAACAGTTTTCGAAGGTCATCGTCCAAACAAGTAGGGATAATTGTGAGATTCGGTGAGTGAAATTAGGGTACATCCGGCTTCAATCGTGATTTCACGAGGACTTCTCTTATCGACATATATTTTGGATAATAGCTTCGAAGGTCGGAGAGGTATATATATACCCAAAGGTGTCAATAAAGCTTTCTTTTTGCAGTGTCGATGAAGCTTTATTCTTGCAGTGATGAATGCAGTGTTGGAATCGACAACGTGAAGGCCAACAAGGACACACAAGAAAGCCTTCAAGTCATGGTTGAGGACTTTAACAGGTTTATATTCAAGAAATTTTGTTAATTTGACAATCCAGTTAATATATTTTGCTTAATTTGTTTTTCCGGTCTCTTCCGACCTCGTTAATGTGCAAGGATTCTGGACTGTGTTTATAATATAATTAATCCCGTTGATTCACAATTTGGTTGCTTTCTGCAGAGTTCGATTGTAGCAGGTGAAGTATTTGTGTTTATTTTTAATTTTCTTTTAAACAGAAATGTGTTGAAATGTGCTTATTGGCTTTGTTTATTGTACTGGTTGTGAAGCTTGTCTGGTTTTAGTATGCATCCATTGAATCGTCTTGTGTAATTATACTATTCCTCAGAGTTATATCGAAAGAAACTAAGCAGAAAAATGCACTTCATTTTCTTCTCTTGCTTAATTTCTTTATTTGAAACCTGCTCACTTCAAAATATGGAGGATAAATTAAAGAAGGACTTGTAGTGGAATTCTTGATCCTGTTTTGCTTCCACTAGGAACTTGAATAGATAAGATCATACTAACATTTTTCTCTTCATTGTTAAAAAGTGCACAAATCCATAATGAATGTATGGTCAGATCTTCTGACGTATGATATCATTTCAGATGAATTTAATATTTCAGATGTGGATGATATCATCTATCCTCTAAGTTCCGGGTTATCTGCTGAAGTAGCCAAGAACATGATCGGTAAAGTATTACGTTTTATTGTTCATTGTCGGAGGTACAATCTTATTTATGTTCAGGTTCTGTCCGCTATCAGTTTGCTCTGCATGTCTATTTGTGTGCCTACTTTTGGTTTAGGCTCACATTTGGGCAACATTCTGCTACAAAACTAAAAATCAAAGAGTAGCTAAAAAAGACTGAATTCCGGGCCAAGTAACTGGTACGTGGTGCAAATTATTTGATGTGTACTTACCTGAGGTATCTCTGCTTGTGTCGATCATTCTGCTTCTGTGCTTGGTAGTTGTTGCAGCAGCACATGGGAGGAGGATAACTTAAATAATTAGCTACATGCTACAACATTTATCTTATTATAATATTGTCGTCTTTCATGTGCATTAGATCAACCTATTTGGAAATTTCTAACAAGTGCCACTTAATTAAGGAGTAACCAGTAAGCTAGAACCGCATGGTAAGTGGAAGGTAAACGGAGACCGCAAGTCGGTATCATTATGAAATTTAGCAAATTTGGCTAGGGATTCATTTGCATATTTTGGCCAATGGCCAGAACTTTTCTTTCATCTACTAACAATCTACTTTAACCGAAGACTAGAAGTTTAAAATCCAATCGACTAAAAGTTTTGGGGTTACGGAGAATGTCCTTTTTGTGCTTGTTAATCCAAGAGGTAGATGTATAATTTCTCCCATGTCTGTGTTGTTTATGGCTTATGATTGAGTGAAACCTTTGATTTGAGTTTTAGAATCTGATCACAGTTACTCATGACTTATGTAATCTGTTAAACTTGCTCACGTTTATGTCCCTTATTGTGATTTGATGAATAAATTTTGGTTGAGGTGTTGTTTGGATTGTATCTGGTTTATAGAGCTTCTGATTTTTGTTTGTGCATTGAACTGTGATAAAGTTTGTTTCCCTTGGATTGATAGTTTTGCAGGTAAACAATCTGAAATTTCTACTAGATGCTTGGCAGAATGATGCACTAAGATTCCTCTTTCAGTGTTTAGATTCCCAGTTCTTGGCATTTCCCTGCATGCTTTTGACTGTCATTTTTCTACTTTCTCCTAGCCCATAAAATCGTATTTACGGCTGTAATCTTGATTACGACAAGAACTGTGTTGCTAAATTCAATCTCTGCAATGATTTAGTAATCTATGCATGCAATAGATCCTTATGATGGGGGTTTTCAGTTATATAGTCTGTTAATGCATTCTTTTTTGCTGTTTTTTGTCATCTTTTTGCAACAGGATATATTAGCAAAGATCACAAAGGCGGGAAAACAGCTTTAGCTTCCAAGTATGTATGACTTTGTTACTGTTATGTTCGGTTACTCGGATTTGCACACAAGAAACTTTGGGTCTGTTTGGACATGAGATATCTTGTCTTTTATTCTTAAAAACACACTATTGGTCCCATATGTATTTTTAGTCCAACGTGTCAAGTGTAGTTGAGGGTCTCAAAGAAAAAAAAAGGTCCGTTTGGCATCACACACGAGTAAACCATTGGTGATTATTATCTGATGCAAAAAATGATTGAAATGACACAGGTTAGCAGATCCGAGGAATATGTCGATGGACTTGATTCTGAAGAGTTCAAGCCGGTTTAAGAAGGCAAAGCTTTCTGCCTCTCAGTCTGAAGCTGATAGTCAGTAGGTGGATTTTGTTCCCGAGAGTCAACCTTTCCATTAATTTTGCAAAGCATTGGCCAACCTTTTTGTTGTATACTACTACTTTCAAACCGAATATCCTTCGTTTCGCAGGGGAGAAGGTGTTATATTTAGATTATTTCTGTGATCCGTTTTTGTAAGAGGATCTTTGGTGGTAGTGTCTCTTTTTCTTTGTGTTTTCATTGCCTTTGGTTTTGCAACACTCTTTGTGATGCGAAGGGAAATTCAGATTATTTAATAGGAATTGGAAGCTATAATATTATCGGTCCTGTGGTGATTTCCAAACATTTGCTTTGTTTTATGACATCAATAGCCCGAGAGACAGATAGAGAGGCGTCTTTGAATGAAACAAGCTCTAGATCTCATCGAGATCCTTAGACCGGTAAGTTCATAGTATCCTATTCGCAATGGTGTGATTCTACCAAAACTCACAATAAATTTGTATTTTTGTGATTACTCATCTTTTAATTGGTTGAGAAAATTGAAAGTTCATTTCGTGAGTTTATTGGGAAGAGCAACTCGACCACTCTTGCTTCAGTGTGGTACATTTCTTCCTTGTTTTTTTCTTTGACTAAGCCCAAATAACCTATACATTTTATTTGTGCGATGCCAAGTTCTTGTAGGTGATTCATTATTACCCTCAGAATTTTTTCGATTTGGCTGGGAGTGAGCGTGCGTCTCAGGCATTATCCGTTGGACAAAGGCTTAAAGAAGGTTGCCACATCAATCATAGTCTGGTATCTTTGTCGACTGTAATTTGTAAGCTAAGGTAATAATGTTTCCTGCCAACATCTTTTGACTTCAGCTTCAATTAGTTATCCTGGCGGTTGGCAGTTTTATCCTTTTTCCGGCTGCATGTATTTTTTTAGCCATTTAGTGACATGCAGTTTCTATTTTTATTGTGCATCATTCAAGAGTTCAATGGTTCCTTTGTGTATGCTACATATGTACATATAACCTATCTTGCTCACGCGTAACCTTTTTCAGCTAGGGAAACCATGGACATGTAAATTACAGAGACTCTAAGATTTTGTTTCTGAGCTTAGACATATTGTACATTCTCCGATATGTGTCTTTTTTTCTGAGCTTTTGTTTTGTTTGCATTATATCTTTCTTGTGTTCACGTATGTTGACCTGTTTTAGTTGCTAGAGTCTAGGACCTGAAGTTCAGGTTGCAGTATGTCTAAGTTGTTGTATAAGATGTGTTTGTCATGTGAGTGTGCAATCTGTTTGACAGCTTGTTTGTCATGTCTTGTGTTGTATTATCGTGGGCTTTTTTCCTTGAAGTTGTGCCCCCTTCCTTCTTTTCTAGCTTATCCACATACTGTAGCATTGCACTTGTTGTTGGTTTTGTTTTTCTTTATCATCCATGTGATGTACTATCATTTATCAAAGATCATGGCATTTCTATTCTTGTCCCCATCCCCTCCTCTTTTGTGCTCTGTTTTGCCTTCAACATATTGATATTCTTATGCTAAGAATATGCTCTGTAACTAAGTTGCCTTTGACAACTTCGTGAAACTGAATCTATGTATTTTGATAGCAGCGTCTTTCTATTTAGTATGTTTAGATTATATGAGTGGTTTTCATTTAGTAGATTGATTGTGAAAAATAGTTTGAATCCCTTGGTTTTAAACAAGAAATATCTACCTAATTTCTATGAATGCCGTAGAAATTACCGAAAAACTTGGTGTCTTTTATCTCCGTCAACGTAATTGATATGCTTTTGTGATTGATCTTGATTTCACTCTAACATGAGAGTAAAAGAGCAGAAACTTATTGACATATCCTTGTTTTTTGAATTCATTGTGTATGTAATACGTGTGCATAAGGAAGGCAAGGTTGATCAACTTATAAAAGACCTCTAAGTTATAATGCTTTTGGTTATATGCACGAAGGACTCAGGGACACCGAGTTTCTCGTGTAAAAAAAGAAGCAGGATCTTCGTAATTATATGTATGCACCTGGGTAGAAAAGAAGCATACATTTGATGTATATTAATTATTTGTTCAATTGTACCAAGATTGGAACTTTCTTATTAATGAGAAATTCATATGATTGTGTTTTATATTATCTCGTCACTAATTTTATTTTAGCAATAGTGCCGGTCTAATGTATAGAGGGGTTCATGATTAATAATGGTGGTAATTGTCATAAATAAAACAATACTTAATGAAGGGAAAGTTAAGCTATACCAAGGGGATGTTTGGTCATTAAATCATAATTTAGTGAGGGGTAAATGGTGTTTTAGTGAGGGTATATACCGTAATAAAAACAATATTTAATGAGGGGCAAATGAACTATTGTGACAAAAAATGCCGTCACCAAAATTTTTTTTAATGAGAGGAAACACATGTCACTAAAACCTCAATAACCACGGGACCTTTTACTCGCACAATTTACCTTTATATAGAGAAGCAGCAAGGACGGGCGATGATAGTAAATTTCCTCTCATTAAAAGTCTTTAGTGACGGGAAAGTGACTTTTAATAATCGGATTTCCCCTCATTAAAAATTGATTTTCTTGTAGTGTATATCAGACAAGCATTGTAATAGATAGAAGTGTCATAAAACTGAAAACTGGAGATCATCTAGAAAACTGGAACAAGACATAAAACCGAATATGTCACTTAGAACTGAAGTTTACTCAGAACTGAAGAAGTTAAGTTCATTGAGGGACACAGACTCGGTTGACTTATCTAGAACTGAAGGCTGAGGGAACAAACACAGTAAATGAAGAACTGAGGGACACAGACTCAGTTGAAGAAGATCGAAGAACTGAGGGTTCAAATTCAGTTGTGAAGATTTAAGCCGAGACTGTAAAGTTAGAATTCAGGTAAGTCTATGATGGCCTAAACTGACTTTATGGATCTTAAAAGAAGACCTAAGTATCATAAGGACAAGGATATCTAAGATAATTTGTATAAGAAATGGTGTAATCTGATTAAATTATATAAAATTAGATAAATAGAGTACTGAACTTTTGATGAAGAGTAAAAACTCAGTTAATGCTCTAAGTCAGTTAACAAACTAAAAACTGACACACTCAGTATAAAACTGAATAAGACACTCAGTTTTATAGTCAGCCATCCAAACAACTGAAAGTACATTCAAACGTTATAAATCAAGGATTTCTATTGGATGAAGAACTGACATGTCAGAACGGTCACTGACACCTGACACATGAAAATATAGACGTTGATACAATTCAAATTCAAGCAAGATGAACATTGGACCTCACACTATTAATAGAGGACTTGGCATCAAGGATCAAACAGACAACAACACCGATTTACAAGCATTTTGATTACAAGTCTAGTTCATCTGAATTGCTATCAATATCTGCGCTCAACAAGATCAAATCTAGATTTCTTCAAGTTTTCAAGCTCAAATCGATCAAATCCAGAATTTGACACTTTGAAGAACCACAAGCAAAAATCAATTTATTGATTCTCAGCCCAAATTTAATTCTTAATCAAAGGTTTAGACTATGAAGCAATCCGGTCAAGGATTTGCCAAGGACAGTTGTCATTTGCAGTCAGGTAGATTGTGTTGGTGGTGGTAGGTAGTGAAGAGGCAATACAACCCTCTAAGGACCAGTGGTTCAAGTAGTTGAAGAGCAGCAATCCAACCTGTTCTTTAGTTATTTAGAGAGTGACACTAGGGATTAGTCAAGGACTATCGTTTAGGACTTTTTGTAACAGCACACCTCAAAGAGTTCTAGTGGAATTTTCCTCCTACATCACATGGGAATAGTGGACTGACAGGATTAGACCATCTAGAACCATTATAATTCTTGCTCTACTTACTTTACGCATTTACATTCTGTTATTCACTTATACAGCATCTAGATTTGTTTATACAACATACTGAAACTAATTGTTATATGCATACACAAACTGACATTCACCAGAATTCAGTTTTGCACACTCAGCTTTTTCTTATAGAATCAACAAGATCCAGATAAAGGTTAAAATTTATATCCGCTGCCGGTTGACTCGGTTTTGTTATAAGTCAGTTTGACTTAGACTCAGCTTTGTCAGCTTAACTCCACACAAGTTAAAACTGAACCTTAATCGTTATAATCTAGTTTTTGGTGACAAGTTTATTCACCCCCCTCTAAACTTGTGTTAGCCTTTCCAAGGGACCAACACATGAATATTAAACTCTAATGGCAATGGTTACAAAAAGAAAACATCAATTAACTATCGATGAATACGAGAACATCATGTCTTCTTATTATGATGCCCAAACTCATGACAATGACCACATTGGATAATATGCTTTTACGACTCACCACGAGATCGAATACGCTTCCTCCGCGGCCTACTAGGCTGCTTCTTCACAACAGGAGCAAGCACAATAACATCTTCAAAATTGTTCTTAAAAAATGGACCAGGAATTGGATTTATTGCAAACTCGTATGAACCAACATACGACTTTGTCAAAAAACAATGATCGACGTATTCATCCAACAGAAACCAGTAGTCCTAATCACATCCAATCCATGAACACGCGGATAGCCATTCCGCTGCCACTCAGTGCATGAACACGCGCAAGCACAAACATCCAAATCAAAACACTCTTCCATCGTCTGAGGAAGTTTACTGTTTAACTTGACATGCAGCAGTCCCTCTCACAGACCTGCTACGAAAGAGGCGACCAACAGTCGATCATCCACATCCCGCACCTGTGCAGATTCTTCGTTAAAACGCTTTATAAAATGCAGAATGGACTCATCATGCTTCTGCTTCAAAGTGAGAAGGTGAGTCTGATTTCTCTAGAAAAGACAAGCTGCGATTAAGGCATGGACAAAATTCTGAGTTAAGGTTCCGAAGTCGGAGATCGCCCTAGGAGGAATTTGGTTGAACCATTCTCTGGCCCTTCCTGTTAGCAGTGCAAGGAAATCTTTGCACTTCATCTCATCTGAGGCGTTATACAGCTTCATATATGAAATATACTGATGCATATGATCATAAGGATCCTTAGATCCATCATAAGACTCAATTTTAGGAATTTTGAACCCCGCTGGTCAAGGGTTGCTATCAATGTGTTCTGTGAAAGATGACGCACATAGCAGTTCATCTGATCGTCTTCCGAGCAGAGCATCCAGTTCGGCCTTAGCCGTGTCATTGGGTTGATGTGTGTTTCCGTGCTCGGTGTGAGCCCGGGATTCCATGATCTCCGCCTTTTTGCGGGCTTCTTAACGGGGATCTATTTTTGAAACCTCTGGTAGGTCCCTTCCTTTGAGGGTTTCATCTAGTATGGCCTTAATGGTGATATTGTCTAAATTCTTCAAGGCTTCAACTAATGCCTGGTTGGCTGGGTCTTGAAGGGCCGGATTAGGCTGATGAGTTTGACCTTCTGTAACGTTTGCCCCTTTCTGAGTAGTTGTAGCCTGGCCTTCTCCCTGGGTTGTTGCAGCCGTTCCACCCTGTTGAGTCGGATATGCAGGATCCGCCGTTTTCTTGCCGGTGTTCTTGGCCATTGTTGAACACTAGGATTCTGGGATTTTTAGATCAATTTATCAGAAAGAGTGACCCTCTTTCTAGCGCCAATTGACGAAGCTGGATTTCATCTATGAATAAATCCGGCCAATTACCTTTATGACAACGACCTTAAACCCTATGAACCCTAGCAATTATTATGAGGGATGTGTTTTTGGTGTATTTTAGACTGAGCTCGTGAGTTATTTCTCCCAAGTTGCCTACGCATCCAATAGCTTAATTGGAATCAAATCTTTCGTAGTTCCTTAGGGTTGTTTATATAGGAGATGTCTCATCCCTCTTCCTTGTCCTGCAAGGAATCACATTTATTATTATTAATATTTCCCTAAGGATATACACGGATAAATCCTTATGATTTAGGGATTATTATGGACATATTTAAATGTCAGGATCACAGTCTTTATGACTTAGAATTATTTAATTTCCTTATTTATATTTAGTTATCCCACACGTGGAATAATAGCCACGGTCGCTCTGAGCGTCCTGTGCTGAGCCCCCAAGGCCACTATGGCCGAACTGGGCAGCTCCTCTTCACCAGGCCTTGGCCGACCTGCGACGGCTGGAGGAGGAGTTTATGCCGATCTCCCGCCTGGGGTAAGGGACATGTCCTTGAGTATCTTTTGGGGCTCCTGGCCCTTACTACCCTTCATTCAGAGGTTAGTCATTTATTACACGTCCTAAAAGGATGACACGTGGCGTAGTTCGGGTCGGCTATCATCGGTTTGCATTTGGGATTTTAGAGGTTTTTGACTTGTGAAAAAGAAGGTTTAATGCAATGTAAGAAAAGTGTGGAAAGAGAATAAGCATTCAAACAAGTATGAACTCCATGCTCAAAATGTTTGAATTCACACCGTTTAATGTTTATCTAAAGTTTGTTATTTATTGAGGACAGTGGCTTGTAAGTTGTACCATTAGTTAGCAAAGTATTTATTTATCTTACGTGATTTATTATTATTATTTTGAAATTTTGATAACTATTTTTTTTTTTGGGAAGATTCACACCCTCTTTAATTACACCACATTTGATGGCATGCATTTACTGCACTATATTTATTGACAATAAATCTAAATCACACAAGAAAGGATATTCTGGTCCATCTATTATTATTTTGTCCTTTTTAATCTCCAAAAATACAAGATATCGTTGGATCTCTATTTATGAAATTTTATTTCTTTCTGGCCCCTTCCCCTTATTTATTTTATATGCTTCCATTCCCATTAAGGAAAAACAAGTGGCCATGTTGTGTAAAAGAAAACATTTATTGAAATAGAGATCATAAATGATAGATCTCTCTTGCGTGCGTGTGTGTATATATATATATATATATATATATATATATACTACGCCTAATATAAAAATGAATTGTTCCATAAAAAGTATCTATTTAAAAACTAATATATCATTTAATATTTTTTCTAAACATATCATTATCATTATATTTAATGTTTTTATTTTCATTTCATATTACAAAAGAGCATTTAATATTTGATAGGTTATATATGTCCATTATTACTTAAAATACAACACATTAATTATTTTTTTAATCTGTACGCATCACAAGAAATGAACAGTTTTTTTCGAGACGGATGTAATATGTTATATTAGAACTTAGAGAAATTATTTATCCAGCATTATTTTATTCAATCATCCATGTGTATTTAGACCGTCAACGTTTACTAAATTACTTAAAAATGTAATACATCATTTGAATTATGCGATAGAGTATTATATGAAACTAGTAGTTCGACCACCATGTGCAAGTATTGGACAACCATATCATTACTTTGAAATAAATTCATTGATTTTTTTTTTTTCAAAAGTAGGAGTCAAATTTACAAACAAAATTCTTTGATTGTTTTTTTTCAAAAAGTAGAAGTCAAATTTAGAAACAAAATTCCTGTTGAATAAGATACACTAACTAAGATTTGCATAGTCTAAAATTTGTAAGTAATTCCAATACCCCAACGCTATAAGTCATTATTGATGAACCAACTGCCCCCAACAATTTTAATAAAAAAGCTCAACTAATGATGCACACGGTCAAACCTAGTTAATTATGAGCTATTGGTGAACCAAAGGGGCCATAATGGTATTTACAGGGCACAAACAAACTGGTATCTTCTCATTTTTAAACACTTTATGTCGGCTTGACAATAATGCTATCCTTTGCTACACAAAAATAAAATAAAATAAAATAAAATAAAAATAAAAAGAAGACAATAATGCTATCCGTACCAAAGGTCCCCAACTCAAATACATCGGGGCCTTAAAAATTCACTGGGATTTTGGAAAATCAGGCTTTGTCCCCCCTCCTCCCTCTTGAAATTAAAGTTACAAAAGAGACCACATTTTGTTTTAGATATAACGCCGATAATATTGTCGTTAATACATTCATAACGACAATATTATTGTCGTAAAACCACCCATTTACAAAACTGCTCATTATTGGCGTAACGAGGTATGTTTAACGCCAATAATATTGTCGTTAAATATTTAACGGCAATATTATTGGCGTTAAACATACCTCGTTACGCCAATAATCGTCTTTTCGATGTTATTATTGTCGTTCCCTCTTCTTCTCCCCCAAATTATCAATTTGCTGCAAAATCCCCAAAAACCCCAAAAATTCTCAGAAAACGATATGTGCCTGCAATGGATTCCGAGGCTCCTTTGGAACAAATGGATCAAATTCCACAACGGGAGATAGCCCCTGAGGTTAATTTTAATATCTATCTCTCATTTTTTAGAATAAGAAGTTAAATCTTTGATTATTTGATTGTATTTTTGTTGTGCAATTTGTAAGAATACTTGTTGTTGTTTAGCAAGATTTTGCAAAAGGAGGGGTAGATTGGTTAGGGTTAGGGGTTGTTTTTGAATTTCCTGAAGAACACGATGATAGATAGGCTTTGAATGGTGATTTTACGCCAATCTATGGATCATTTTACGTCAATATTCGAAGTTATTGGCGATAAATATGTGTTTACGACAATAATATTGTCGTTAAGTGTATGTTAATGCCAATAATATTGTCGTTAAGTATTGTTTAACGCCGAATAATATTGTTGTTACGTTTATTATTTAAATTTTTTAGTTTTTAATATATATAATTCAATAAACATAGTTTGAATGTATATAATAATTTAATAGCCTTGTTGTAATGGTGTGAACATAATTTGACTTACTATAATTTTGAATGAATATTTAATAGCCCTATATATAATATAATTGCCTTAGTATATTATAATGTAATCTAATATTTAATAGCCCTGTATAATATAATTGCCTTAGTATATTCATATGCTCAATATCACTGACAATGTGTGTAACGAAAACGACGATGATGAATAACACATAAAAATAACACAAATAAGAACGAACAACGACGATAACATCGATTTAATTCCGTTTCTACCTTACGGTGAAAGCCTCCACCCAAAGCGAGGTTCTTGTAGTCTAGGTTGTTTTCGATTCTACTCCTTCCTTCTCACCGATTATGGCCTTCCTCATGCTCGCAAGAAATGAGGTCCTATAGACGACTCATAGAGGATTTGTAGGTTCTCTTGTTCATCTCTCCACTCAGCAGCTTGGTAAAGCCTCAGCCGGAAGTGAGTCATCCTGTAGATTAGGTATTTCAGTGCTGTTTCGCCGGATTCGTCCGGCATCTCCATCACTCCTCCCGTGGTTTACTAACAAACAACGCAACTAAATGACACATAACTTAACATACAAAACCTCACCATTACTTAGAAATAATCGACTGTAAATACTAATGTTAACAACCAACAATGCAACTAAATCACACAAATAACCAAACAAACCAAACTTGAAATCATAACAAGTTATATGAAAATAGAGACGACAAGAATTTTACGTTTATGAACTTATATGCATATTTCCATGTATGTGTGTGTGTGTGTGTATATATATATATATATATATATATATATATGACATATGTATTTTCATATACGGTGTAGCCATGTATGATATTCACAGTAAAAAAATTACACACATATATTTGTTGATTACGACTTATTATAAGTATACGTGAAAACATCATGGAAATAAGTTTCAGTCAAAAGATCTGAGAGATCATATAAATAAGAGCACTTGCATTAGAATCTGTAAAAAGTGGTAAATCTGTATATACAGCTCCAGATCCAACTAAAATGTGCTGCATCAGAATCTATATACATGATCTCTATTCAACAGATTCTGGATAAAATTGGACATCATACTCTATATCTACCGCAATCTAAATTTTTACAGATTCAAGTTTTTTCTATTTCTAACATTATATATATATATATATATATATATATATATATATATATATATATCGAGTCACAAAAATGCAATCTACAAATATTTCATTAATAAGATCTTCTATACATATTTTGAATATCCATACAAGGTAATATTTATCACTATAATAATAGACAATAAATTATTTATATGTGTATTTGTTTTTGTAAATATGTCATAATTATTTTGGTTTACAGTTACTTTATTATTGTAGTACGGTAGAGATTCTGTTACAGGTGACTATGTGTAGAGATTCTGTAAATGATGTTGGAGTCTGTAAAGTAGAGACTCTATTCAGAGACACTGATGTAAGTGCTCTAAGACACAGTCCAAGCATAGATACTATGGGAGTGTTGCTTACATATATGAAAACAAGTGCAACAATATCCGAAGAATGTTGGATCGATAATGCGCAGTGAAACACTCTAGAAGGGGGGGGTTGAATAGAGTGTTGGTAATTTATACCACTTTTTTGAGTTTTTCAAAAGACAAGCAAGTTGGAGCAATTTGACTACACAATTATTAATTTGTTAAACCGGAAGCTATTTAACAAAATTATTCGATTGTGTATTACCTAAGTGATCAAGGAGTTAAATGGGTGATTACAAACAAGGATGAGTGCAGGTGGATTGTTTAATACTAGTTAAGTTATTTTCAAATAGTTTCTACACCAAACTTTAATTCAGCAATCACAAAGTCAAAAAGGGTTAAGTTGATTTGTATTAGTGAACAAAGATGATATTTTAACTCAAACACAAATCAAGAATAAAAAAATCAAATTCAGATTATGCAAATTCAAAAGATTCAGACAAGTATTTCAAAGTGTTTGACTCAGACTAATAATCCATTTATTAAATAAATACAGATACAAAATATACTTGTATTGTGTGCCTTCAGGTGAACTTATACAAGTGATAATATCACAGATACTGTTCAACAACTGAATACAGTGCACACTAGAATACAAGCAATGCAAGGACCAAAGACTAAGCTGTTAAATCAGATTCAGCACTGAAATGTTAATCAGATTAGAGTCTCAACTCAAGTTTGATTAACAAACCAATATTGGTTCTGGTCACAAACAAAACAACAGGTCCCCAAAAAAACTAAAAACCTATTACAGCCTGTTCACAGAGAAATTCAGAATTATCAATAGATTTTGCAGGCAGTGTTGATGGTGAAAATTTGAATTTGGTTATGTCAAGAAATCAGCAGCATATGTAGCAAGTTTGTACAGCAAGGGGGCATAATTTCAGTATGCAAATCTCAAGGATATGCACACCGAAAATTCCCAGCAGTTTTGAAGGGAGAAATGCAGAAACACAGTACTGAGGTCAAATCTGTACTCAAAGGCATAGCTTTGCAAGGGTATCAGAAATTTAGTCTGTGTTGCCTTATACTCAAGGCAGTGTGCTGGTATATTAATCCAGGCACACTAAGAAAACAGATCCTGAATTTTGACACAGAGGTAGGCTGATAATTGAATATAGATTTACCACAACCAGCTTCTCAATTCAGTGATCAAACACAGTCAAGTGTGATATTAATATCTGTTAAAGCAAGCCTTATTCACAAGGCTGTGTATTGGTCTTTCAGCCAATTCACCAAGGGGACAGATATTTCAACACTTCTGTGATTTCAACACTTGAATGACAAGCACACTATACTGCTAACTACTCAAGTATGCAGACACACAGTAAATGACTACTGCAGGACTTAAACCAAGTTTCTGATTGACTCAAGATCAGAGATGAAGCTGAAATCTGAATTGCCAGATCCTCACTTAGGCAATTTCTTGATTAGAGTCCTTCAGCACAACTGATCTTAGAAACAGGTGTCCCTTAGTTTAATCAAGCAGACAAATCAAAAATAGACTCAGACTCAATTAAAAGGACTGCTCAAGTACCAACTTAATTGAAAAACAAGTTGACCAGTTTAAAAAGCAATAAAAAGGATCTGAAATGAGTACCTTCCTATGAGATGCACAAATGCAGACACATACACAAGCTGATCCAAGAATCATGTGTATAGCTTTTAGCCAATCCACAAGCTATACACACTCCTCTGAGATTCCAGCCAAGTTCACTATACTTCAGGCAAGTATATGAACCTTACACCACACTACTAACTTCATAAAGGACTTTTGCAGAAAACTTTTTGAAGGTAGAAAGAGTGGAATTGCTTTTTGTAAAAACTGATGCTGAAACCTAGGGGGTGTGAGGTCTATATATAGGGTTAAAACAACTTTTGAAGGACGGTTTGGTTAAAAAAAATTGACAAACTTGGACCAAGCAGACTAGGTTGGGTGTGACATGTTTTGGGCATCACTGGACCAAGGCCCTCAACATATGACTCAAACCAGACCATCATTGGGTTAAAGAACCCTAGGTCAAATGTACTAGCCCACAGTGTTGGTTCAAGCCAATTTACCTGAGCGGTTTGGGTTGAGATTCACCAAACCGGGGTTGGTTGAACCACTGAAGGAGAGAACCACCAGTTGTAGCAACGGCAACACTCAATCCTTTAGGGATTCAGACTAAAGGTATGGCAAGGTTCAATCCTGAGTATCCGGGTGGTCAAACCCTAGTTCAAGCACATAATAGGCACAGAATCAGGCAGCAATCAAGTTCCTTATCAGCAAATAAATGATAATCGATATGAGAAATCAGAAAAGATTTACCTCATCAAGCAAGTTGACTGCAAATCTTCAGATTTGAGTATTAATGCTCGAATCAATCGAAAAGGTCAAGCCTTTTACACCAGCCCTTCATAAGAGCACAGGAGACACAAAATCAGGCAGCTTCAATGTTCAAATCAGAGAAATAAAAGAACGATATTAACAATAAATGGAAAAGATATCACCTTTAATGCTGTAAACGAAGAACTGCCTTCACAGAGTCTGAATCTATGTTGCCAAGGATCATATCAGCATTAATTTCAAAATCGAAACCTTCCAAAGATGATTTCATCACAGGTTGTTCCAAATTTTGAACGAGACTTCACAGCAACGGCTTTGTGTTGCTTTGAAAACGTTTGTCACATGGGAGAATCGGATTAGGAAGGAGGACGAGATAGCCAGCATTCAGATCGACACATTGAATGGGAGGATTTCTGAAGATCGTGTCCATTGAATGCGAAGGAGAAGAAGAGTTCTTCAGAGGTTGAAAGAGGAGGCGGTCAAATGAGTGTAGGTTCTAGGTTTTCCTTTGTTTTGGTTTAGATAAGGGGTAAGGGAGTTGGGCCGGACCAGAAAAAAAAATTGGGCCAGAATTATTTTGTTAAAAAAAAAAAAAGAAGGGGCCTGTCGATTTGTGTATGATATAAATATATAATTAAATAATTTAGTTTGATTAATCAAACTTATAAGATCAAGTAAATTAATTTATAAATCTAATCAAGCAAATTAAATACATAATTACATATTTTAATGATCCTGCAAAAAAAGATTAAACACAAGAGTTTGCCATATGATGTAAGATTTATCTTCATGGCGGTTAGTGACAAGGGTATTTTAGTAAAGACACATATTAATGGTATTTTGGTAAATTAATCAAACTTACATGCAACTGGGGCTCATAACTCAACAAAGAATACCTAAAGGATATATTCCCAGAGTTGTACTGACAACTGACCCCCATGGACCCAAACAGAGTTGGGTACCTAAAAATGTTTAATTTTTATTGCAGGATGTATGGTACTTTGACAGTGGCTGCTCTAGGCACATGACAAAGAGCAAGGACTGTCTCAGTAACTTTATTGCAAAAGATGGGCCAAAGGTTAATTTTGGAAGTAAAGACAAGCCTGGATACACCAAAGGGTATGGTACCTTAATCAGAAATGGACTCACAATCAACAATGTATCTAATGTAGAAGGATTACATTACAATCTTCTCAGCACCAGTCAATTCTGTGATATGGGATACAAAGTTACTTTTGATAAAGATTTCTGCATTGTCGTCAGCGAAATAGCATTTCAAGTTGTTTTAGCCGGAAGAAGAAAAGAGAATATGTATGTTGTAGATTGGACAACATCCGTTGCAGAAACCTGTTTGCTTGTGCATACCAAATCAGAAATCAGTTGGTTGTGGCACAAGAAACTGAGTCATCTAAACTTTGATGACATCAACACCCTTGTCAAGAAACAGCTAGTCATTGGACTACCAGAAATCTCATCTAAGAAGGATAGCTTGTGTGATGCTTGTCAACAAGGAAAGCAAACAAAAGCAAGTTTCAAGACTAAATCTCAGCATTCAACAACTTGGGTTCTGGAACTACTACATATGGAATTATTTGGACCTATTACACCAATAAATATCAGTGGAAAGAAATATACATTGGTGGTAGTAGACGATTTTTCAAGATACACTTGGGTTATCTTCTTAACCAAGAAAATTAAAACCAAGCAAAGACTTACTGAACTACTCAAGAGACTTCAGAATCAGAAAGGAGTATCAGTTGTGAAGATAAGATCAGATAAAGGAACTGAATTCCTCAACAATGTGATTATTGAATATTATGAAGAAAATGGTGTTTTACACCAACTCGCTGCTACAACAACACCTCAACAGAATGGTGTAGCTGAAAGAAGAAATAGAACACTCAAAGAAGCAGGACGGACGATGATCTGTGAAGCAAAACTACCTGAAAGATATTGGGCAGAAGCAGTTAAAACAGCTTGCTATACACAGAATAGAGCTCTCATGAATAAAAGGCATGAGAAAACTCCTTATGAAATTTGGAATGGAAGGAAACCAAATGTTTCTTACTTTCATGCTTTTGGAAGCAAATGTTTCATACACAATAACGGGAAAGATCAACTTCATGTTTTCCAGCCCAAAGCTGATGAAGGAATTTTTCTAGGATATTCAAGTGTCAGCAAAGCTTATAGAGTACTAAATAAAAGGACACTCAAGCATGAGGAATCTATACATGTAGTGTTTGATGAACCAAACTTCCCTGGTGAAACAATCAAGATGCACTGAGAACCGGTTTCGGCCGATTACGGTCTTGCCAGAATCAGTTTTTGTTGACATTGGAAGACTACGGATTTCAGAATCTTCATATCCAGATCAGTCTCAGTTTCCAACTACTCAACAACCCACTCCTGAACAACATGATTTTGACTCAGTTGAAGAAATTCATGAACCAGTTCTTGAAGAACCAGTCGAACAAAATATAGATCCCTTGATGTAAGCACCTGTTTATCAATGGATGAGAGATCACCCTGAAGAAAAAGATATTGGTGACACTCAAGCTGGCGTTCGAACAAGACATCAACTAGATGCAATGATTGCATGTTTTCTATCTCAATCTGAACCTAAGGAAATAGAAGAAGCTTTGAAAGATCCAGACTGGATACTATCTATGCAAGAAGAACTGAATGAATTCAAAAGAAATCAAGTATGGGAATTGGTAGAATGACCAGTTCATGTGAATATCATTGGAACCAAATGGGTTTTCAGAAACAAACTTGATGAAGATGGGAATATCATCAGAAACAAAGCTAGACTTGTAGCTAAAAGATGTTCTCAAGCAGAAGGCATAGACTTTGATGAAACTTATGCACCTGTTGCAAGATTGGAAGCAATCAGGCTATTTCTCGCCTTTGCAGCTCACAAAAAGTTCAAAGTATCTCAGATGGACGTTAAAAGCGCATTTTTGAATGGAATACTTGAAGAAGAAGTGTATGTTCAACAACCACCTGGATTCGAGATCAAAGATCAAGCTGATAAAATTTTCAGACTAAGGAAAGCTCTTTATGGACTTAAACAAGCACCAAGAGCTTGGTATGAAACTCTATCTCAGTTTCTAGTGGATAATGGATTTATCAAAGGAACTATCGACAAAACCTTATTCAGAATGAAAAACGAAGAGAACACTCTACTTGTTCAGATCTATGTTGATGACATTATTTTTTGATCAGAAAATGAACAGTTATGTGAGAAATTCTCAAGTTTAATGAAGAGCAAATTTCATATGAGTATGATGGGAGAATTGAATTATTTTCTTGGATTACAAGTTAAACAATTAGATGATGGAATTTTCATTCACCAAACCAAGTATACAAGAAAACTTATCAAAAAGTTTGGTATGGAGAAATCAGCTGGAATTTCTACACCAATGGGGACCAACATCAGACTAGATGAAGACAAAGAAGGCAAAGATGTTGATCAAACACTTTACAGAAGAATGATTGGAAGCTTACTCTATCTTACAGCAAGTAGGCCAGATATATCTTTTACTGTTGGCGTATGTGCAAGATTTCAGTCAAAACCAAAGGAAAGCCATCTCACAGTTGTAAAAAGAACCTTGAAGTATCTGAAAGATACAGATGGAGTTGGAATTTGGTATTCAAGAGAAGGAGTATTCAAGATGATATCTTACTCAGACTCAGATTATGCAGGATGCAAAGTGGACAGAAAGAGCACCTCAGGCACATGTTAGCTACTAGGAAATAGACTTGTGTCTTGGTTTAGCAAAAAGCAAAACTCTATCTCAACTTCAACAGCTGAAGCAAAATATACAGCAGCTGGAAGTTGTTGTGCTCAAGTTTTATGGATTAGACAGCAATTAAGAGATTATGGGATAGAAGATGGAACGATTCCCATAATGTGTGATAACACAAGTGCAATTGCAATAACTGACAATCCAGTTTTGCACTCAAGGACAAAACACATTGATGTGCGTCATCACTTTATAAGAGATCATGCGGAGAAAAAGGATATTACAGTTAGTTAAGTCAGTTAAGCCAGAGATTCGTCAAGGGGATTAATCTTTTTATGTTGGGTGCGCTCACTTAACAGATTAGTCATTGACATCAACAATCTCAAACTGGTCCACTAAAACTGAAAGATTTAATGGAACTGAAAAACTGAACCCAGAAACAGTTTTTATTCCAGTCAACTTAAGTCAAAGGTTGATAAGATAAAACCGACAGCGGTTATATCGCATTTAATTACCGCAGTTCTTTTGTCAGAATATATTGCGTGTACACCCTATTACTGTCAGAACAGTACATGTCTTGGTTATACAAACCATCATGGAATATGAAAAGTTGTACTAATCAACCGCCAGTACATCATCCCTATATACCCAACCTTCGTTCACACTCTCCTTAATCAGACGTTTCAAAATTCTTTTTAAACTCAATCTTTTTCTTGAAAACAAAAATCAGATTTTTTTTTCATAATCCTTTCATCTCAAAATTCAATTTTTGTTTTCACACCCAGAAATGACCACCTCAAAGAAATCACAAGAAGAAAGATTGATCACAGAGTTAGATGTGTATACATTTGAAATTTATGAAACTATGTGCAACAACACTCTGTTAGCGAGTTATATTTGCGAGAAGATCCAGAAACAACCAGGATTAAAAAACATTCTGGAGGTTACTTTCAACGAAAAAACATGATGTGGAAGGAATTTTGCACTTCTGGGAGAATATGCGTTTGGTAAGAGACTCCCTAATCACTACAGTTCATGGAGATCGTATTATTATCAATGAACGAGTCATGAAGTCACTATTTGGTTTCACAAATTCATCTATGACATCAATAGATTTGACTTCCCTGCCATTGAAAAGGGACGCCTTTCTTAAGCAGATTACTTTATCTAAATAACCAATAGAAGTTGGTATTCATGTTGATAAACTCAAGCCAGAGTTTGGATATCTCAGCAGATGGCTCAGCAAACATGTTATTGGAAAATCCAAAGGAATCAGTACATTATCCGATGACAATATTTATCTGATGAACATAATTTGGGACGAACTAGAATTCAATTGGGCCGGTTATGTCGTCAATCAGATAAAGAAGCAACACTTAGCTGAATTAGAAAGTGTACAAAGAGCTCAAGCTGAAGGACAAGCAACTATTTGCAGATTCCGACTGAAGAAAACACTTAGTGGAATCATTCAATTTTATTTGGAGAAACTCAAGGCAGGGAAGAAAGCAAGACAAACTGCAGCTACAACTACTAATACAGAGGAAATCACAGCAGTCACAAGAACAACTTCCCAACCTGAAGCCAGACAGAAAACTGTGTCTCAGCAGGAAGCTGAACAGAAAGGAATCGAGCGGAAAGCTGACTCAGCAAAAGAAAGATTAGTTGTAAAATGTGTGTACCCAGGAACTTCAAGTAAGAAAGCACCAACTGAGGGGGAACAACAACAACTGACAACTGAAGAGACAAAGGAAAATATTATTGCTGATTATACTTCTCAATTACAAACCAATCAGATCAGCAATCAGTCTCAGTTTTTGAAGCTGACAGAATTAATCAAGCTAATGAAGATGAAACTCAAACTAGAAGATTCTCGTGATGCTATCTTACAATCTGAAGAAAAGTTACTCTTGAAGGAATTGGAAATTAGAGACCTATATACTCTGTTTCCTATGTCAGAGTTTCTTGCAAATTGTTTCAATAGATTCACTAAACTAGCTCAACAAAGAGAATCAGCCACATCATCTATTCCCGAAGATATTTCAAAGAAGAAGATGATGATGATGATGATAATTCAAGAAAAGAAGCTGGTATGACTACAATTTTGCAGACATACACTCAACCTCAAACTCTAGCTACGCAAACTGTAACTCAGCAAGAAGATTTGCCAGTTGGAAATCAGACAACTGTTAATCAGCAAGCAGTTGATGGTATTAATAATCAACAACTTATGATCATTGAAGATATCGCTCAGTCTAAAGTTCAAACAGAAGCAACATATGATCCTTCAGATATCCTGACAAATGAGGAATTGGCCAAAGTTCATGAGAACTTGAAGATGGTGCTCAGCCAAAAGGATGCATACAATGGCCTTCTATCAAACATCTCTGGATATCTAGATTATAGAACTAAAACAGATATCTCAGTTCATGCAAGACTAGAAATGATCCATAAGTCAAGTTCAAGTTCTGCCTCAGAAATTTTGTTACTTAACAGAAACTTGAAGACTCAACCGCAGTAGATAGGGAAACACATGCTCAGGCTCACTGGCATATGAATCAGCACATCTACGGGTTAGAGAATCAGCTCAAAGAAGTACTTGCTTCTCAGCAATGTATCTCAGCCGATCAAAAGGCAACCCATGCTTTGGTAGATCAATTGTATGATGCCGAAAAAGGGGAAGCTGAAGAAGAAAAGCTGAAGTTACTCAAAGAAAAGAAGCAACTTGAAGACGAATTGGAAAGATATAAATCAGATCCAAAGCTCTTAAAGAAAGAGTTAACTAACGAGAAGCTCATTGAGAAATATAGTCAACCTGAAGATCGGAGAGCTACTCTTACAAAGGATCTGTGGTTAAAGTTTGTCAAAGATCATAATCCTATCAAAGCCAAGTACAAGGATAAGACTATTGAAGAATCCTTGAACTACTTCTTATCTGATGAACTCTACAATCAGAAAATGGCGCAATAAAAAAGATCAAGAAGATTGAAGACAAACTGAAGATAAAAGACAAAGCTGAACAAATGAAAGCTGATGTAGCAGAATTTGAAAAATACTACTTGAATGAATCATCTTTACCAAAGTTAATTTTATGGAGAAAATGGAAAGAAGGAAGTCAAGTAGACTATAACAAGACCTTTTCTAAGGAAGACTCAAAACTAGAACATGATTATCGTCTACATGACAAAGAGATGAAGTATATCTCAGTTAAACAAAAAGCACAGAAAGGAGCTGATGTGATCCAAAATGAGACGTTTGGTTTGGAGTCCACTTACGTTATCATTTATCCCACATTCTTTCCGTGGAAGATTTTATTAGAATTTTATTAGTATTTATTTCTTTTATTTTTATTTTTGTTTCTGTTAAATAAGTTTGTCCCACATTGATTTGGGAGTAGTTTATGTCTTTTATTCTAGCCTATAAAAAGGCTTTAGTTGTAATCTTTTGAAGACATACAAAATTTTGATATATTATATTTGAAGCTTTTAAGCTTTGGTGAGTTTTCTCACGTTGGTGCTTGGTGGATTCCGACACCGGTGTTTGGTGGATTCCAAACGGAACTTATCAAGGTTCTGAGCAAACCTTGTGGCGTTCGTATACCAAGGTTCTTAGATACGGGTTATCTAAGGGTTGAGGTCATACCAAGGTTCTTAGTTACGAGTAAGCTAAGGGTCGTGGTGCTCGTTTTATTGGTGCCTTCAGTCGGTCCTTCGGCAATTTCGGATCTGATTCGGATACGGGTCACATCAGGAGCTTAGTCTTTAGTCAAATTTATTTGGACAAAGTGTAACTATTCCAGTTTTTGCGTATTATAATGAAATCCAGTTTTCCAGTTTTACAGTGTTTTACATTATTTTGATCTTTAAGCTTTTCTTTTAGGGAGAGTTTTGGCTGTTAGGTGTGATGCCCGAAAGACAATTTTGTAATTGTTTTATTTAATAAATGAAATGATATTATTATTCATATTTATTATTCTCATATTCACCGATGTGACAATAGTATTTACACTACTGTGAAAACCCTAAAGTATATCGTTTATGTAATCACTTAACTCAAAGTGTATGGTATATGCACGGGAGGATTGAGTAGTGAAGATGTACTTAAAATACAATTAGCCCGTAGTGAAGTTAATCGAGAGTATCGGGTCTCTTCTTTAACGTGCTATTAATGTGCCCATAACACAATAGGTGTGATTGTCTTATCCGGACTTTCGGTTAAGAGAACCTAATGGGGCATTTATATATGATAGATATATCATATAGAAATTTGGACCGATTTGATTAGAGTTCACGATATAATTCCGTAATCGAGAAGTCTTATCGAATCAATGGATGATCATATTTATGGATATATCTTAATCCTCGAGGTTATCACGACCAACCGCTTGAATCGGTATGAAGTTTGACTTGACGGTTAAGGATTACACCTTTGAGTGCCGTGGTCCGAATTACCCCATCTTGGCATTGTCTTTGGATTGAGTGAGTAGTACGTGTGTTATCACAGATACGGAATCCATTCCTTCCATTTATGGAAGTAGAAAGACAGATTCCTTATTTGTTAATCCTAGAAACCGATCGATCGTATGCGAGTTCATATTGCATCGATTAGCTACCCGATGAGTTGTATGAATTAATTGATCACTAGGGGTTAATGGTAAATAAGGATAAGAGGTTCTAAAAAGGGTTAACGGTAACTTCCGATTTAGAATGAGCGATCTATGGAGGATTAATCCATATGTAATGATTATATCAATGGACGCTTATTATTATTCTCGTGAGAGATAAATATAATCTCATAATCGGAGGAGTGCGATCACGGGATTATGGTGGCATATTCTGTGATTGATTTATCGAATATAATTATTCTGTTCGTAAGATAATTATTTATTTGATTTATCGGAGCCGCTGATTATTAGTCTATGGTCCCCGACGTGCCTCCTAATATAGAATAGCTATTCTCGGACGTCGAATCCCAATAATATTAATTTAGTTTTTGTTGGACTTTATTAAAATGATATGTGAATTAATTGTTTAGTGGACTATTAAATTAGTTGGGCTAAATAATTAAATATGTGGAAAAGACATTTTCCATAATCTTGGCCCAATTATTGTGTAATGGCAAAATTGATATTGACTAGGTCAATATTAGTGAATTTTCGCCCCAAGTCTTATTTTTGGAAGAAGAAATTATTTTCTTGTGTATTAATAAGACATGTGCATAAAATATTTATTGGATAAATATTTATGGTAAGAAATAAAGATAAATATTATTCTAGATTTGTTCTAGAATATTATGGGATTATCTTTTATTTAATAGGATTAAAATAATTGATTTTGTATTAATTATTAAATCCTTGGAGGTTAAGTTTTACTCTCCTATATAAAGAGAGTTCTCCAAGCCTCTCAGATACAACACATAATTCGACTTCTCCTCTAGAGAGAAGAAGTGTAAAATTCGGCCAAGGGTGAGTTGAGGGAAAATCTTGGAGATTTTTCGGGTAGCAAATCGGAAGGGTTCGAGTCGAGAATTTCCTTCCACCGGGAGTTGCTTGGATCACACGGTACGGAAGATCGTGGTGCTCTTCACACCTTCGTTCGTTCTTTCTATTGCGGTTCTCCAACTTGGATTTTGAGATCCAAGAGGTATGTTCTACAACCCCCTTGTAGAGTAGATCTAGTTATTTTATTACGTGTATTTTATAGATCTAGATCCTTAAATCGCTTCCGTTGCGGATTGTATTACTAACATTGGCTTCATCAAAAAGGGGGAAATTGTTGGATATAAAATTTATGTTTTGATGATAATTCATCATATTTACTCAGAATATTATCTTAACCTCATTGATGAAGTGCTGAAGCAAGCTGTTATAGTGAAAATCTAAAAGATGTCTAGAATTGAATGTATAGGTCTTACTAGAGTCTGATATTTGTATAGGTTACATCAGACAAGCACTATAATAGTTAGTGTGTCAGGAAACTGAAAACTGGAAGTTATTTAGAAAACTGGAAATCGTTAAGATAAACAAACTGACTCAGAATACACCAATATGTAAACTGAAGAAGATAAGTTCGCTAAGGGACACAAACTCGGTTGGCTTATCTAGAAGATAGAAGAACTGAGGGTCACAGATTCAGTTATAGAAGATTGAAGAACTGAGGGTTCAAACTCAATTATGAAGATTACAAGTCGAGACTATAAAGTTAGACTTCAGGCAAGTTTGTGGTGACCTGAACTGACTTTATGGATCTTGTATGTAGACCTAAGAATCATAAGGACAATGAATTCTTAATTGTTTATGGTGTACTCTGATTAAGTCAACTATAATCAGATGAAAACTGGAGTACTGATATTTGAAGAAAAGTAAAATCTAAGTCAATGCTCCAAGTCAGTCAAGAAACTGGCAACTGATAAACACGGTATAAAACTGATCGGTAAACTCAGTTTTATATGTCAGCCATCCAAAAAACTGATAGTACAGTCGAACGTTTTAAAGGAAACAATTTTATTGGATGAAATACTGACACATCAGAACGATCAGAAAATATAGCCATTACAAGATAGACGTTGATACAATTCGAATTCAAGCAAGATGAACGTTGGACCTTACACTATAAATAGAGGACTTTGCACCAAGAACGAAAAGAAGATTTTTAAGATCAACAAGCATTTTTGTGCACTAGTCTTAGTTATTCGAATTGTTATCATCTCTGCGCTATAACAAGATCATATCAAGAATTTCTTCAAGTGTTCAAGCTACACAGAATTTATCCAGATTCAGACACTTTGAAGAACCACAAACGAGAATCAATTATTGATTCTCAGCCCAACTTTGATTCTACATCAAAGGTTTAGGATCGTGAAGCAAACCGGGAAGGTTTTGTCAGGGCAGATTGTTACAAGCGATCGGGTAGATTGTGTTTGTGGTGGTAGCTGGTGAAGAGGCATACGTAACCCTTCAAGGACCAGAGTTCAAGCAATTGAAGAGCAGCAATTCTACCTGTTCTACAACTGTTTAGATAGTCAAGCTAGGGATTAGCCAATGACTATTGTTTAGGACTTTTTGTAACAGCTCACCTCAAGAAGTTCTAGTGGAATTTTCCTCCTACGCCACACGGGAAGAGAGGACTGATAGGATTACACCACCTGGAACCTCTATAATATTTGCCTCATTTACTTTACGCACTTATTTATTTACATAGCATTTATCTATAGCATTCTGAGAATTGATTGTTATACACCTCACAGCTCACAGACTAACATTCACCAGAATTCAGTTTAACACACTTAGCTTTCACATAGAAGAACAAGATCAAGAAAAAGGCTAGAATTATATCCGCTGCCGGTTGGCTCAGTTTTTGCTTAAGTCAGTTTGACTTAAACTCAGCTCAGTCATCTTAACTCCACACAAGTTTTAACGGAACCATAATTTGTTTTAAATCCAGTTTGTAGGGACAAGTTTATTCACCCCCCCCCCCTTCAAAACTTGTGTTAGCCTTTCCAAGAGACCAACAACCTACCAAGATGAAGAGACACATACGCAGACTTTCATTGGAGGGCCTCGCAAATAGTCCCGCATCGACATCGACTATGAATAGATCAATTGTTCGTGAATTCTATGCAGTTGTCAGGTCAAATATAGCTGGCGAGTACCCCGCCATAGCATCTGGGGTGCACAAATTACGTGGAGTAGATGTTGCCTTGGAGGTTGACTGGATCAATAACTACTATGGTGTAAGTGAAGTTGAAGCATCCAGTGACTTCTTCAACGGGGCTTCCAACGTTCGTGAATTGCAACGTCTAATTGCTCGCCGTCAACTGCCTACCGAATGGGAGCATGTTATGATCAATTGGTTCGCCAATAGCCTCTATGGTACTACACACACTCTTGAACCGCCATTTGATTTGTACGTTTTGGTGTACGCATTTCTCCATTACGAAGTTGACGTTGGACGTTACATCATTAGTAGGATTTGTGACATATCTCTTGGGAGTAGTGGTGATGGTTATATCTATTTTCCTTTTCTTATCATGGCTATCGCAAGACATTTTAACGTACTAGAGTATGACATGGATGACATTTCTTCGGAAACCTCCCCTGTCATCTATAGTGACCACCCTTGGTTTGTTTAAGTATTTTGTTCTATTATTTCTTGTTTTTCTTTCTTTCTACTCGCAATTGTAATGGATGATCTTCGACGATCACATGACCACCCTTGATAATTGTACTGTTTTGTGTTCTTGTGGTACCTAAATTTGAAGGAAAATGTCTCCATCGCTGTGTATTTTCTCTACTAAGATGGCATTGTCATTTTAAAAATGATAGAAGTTTTTTTTTTCAACTTTTCGTTTTTGGGGAGAGGAATCAATTTCTTTACGTGAATCAATTGGGGTCTGGAATGGGAGTATTGGGGGGAGTGGGGAGGGGGAGGGGGGTTGGGCATATATAAAGCTACATCACCATGTGGATATAGTATATTCTAAATAGCCATGCAAGCATTCAAAAAGTTGAGCAAAACATAAACGATTACAGAACATTGTTATCGAAAAGACAAAGAAAAACTCGTTAGTCTTTTCATACATCAAATTAACAATCTAAAATTGTACTATACATTGAGTGGGCCAACCAAATGAAGTGGTGTAGGACATTTGTCTTTTCTATGTCCAGGGAGACCGCAAGTTGAACATTTTTTGATACGCCGGCCTACCAAAAGTATCCTCCTAATCCTGGCAGCTTTACGTTCTCCGTTTGAACGTATCCTCTTCGTTCTACGTCGGCCTCGTTTTCGTCCATGCCATATCCGGTCTCCCGACACATTATCCCTCTCAATAAGTGGAATAATAATGCATGTTCGAACATTATATGGGAGTTTCCAATGTTCTTCAACAGGAACAGGAAACACGCGGCCTTCATAAATACGTTTGAAGCACACCGCTTTGAAATAAGGATGACAACCGTCATAAATGTTCAAACGAAGTTCTGCGACAGCAACAACGGCATGTACACATGGTATCCTATGTGCTTGGCACTCTCCACAATAGCACTTCTGGTCGCTGCTATCAAGGTTCGACACATGAAACTCAACGGAGTCAATGGGATAGAGCGTGAATTTTATTCTACGATGAACCGTATCCATCACCTTCGTTTCAACTTCTGGTGCTAATACACTACTACAACTGTATGCTAACTCTCTCCGCTTATGATACCAACGTTGTAATGTCTTCCTAATGAATTCGAGCATATTCGTTATATTCATGTTCCGTGCCTTGAGAAGTACAGCTCTCAGCATAGTTGCTTGTCATGATAGCATATCGCGTTCCAGGAAAATGTGCCCTTGCCCAGTATTTCACTCCGACATTCTCCAAATAAGTATGAACCTCCGCATCTTTATGCTTAATCTCTTCAAACAATATTTTGAATTCCCGTTCTGAACAAGTGTAAGCTGCTTTCTTCAATGTTATTGGACAATATTTTTTCTTACCGTAAGTGTCATTGACGTTCATGTCAAGGTGGTGGTAGAAATATCCATGGTAAGCATCTGGAAACACTCTTTCAAGGGAAGACTTGATTGCCTGATTTCTATTTGAGACAAATGAAAAATCTCCCAGATCCTCACGTTCTCCTATTGCCTTCTTCAAGTGGTTAAAGAAATACGTCCACGAATCATTGCTCTCACCGTCGGCTACGCCAACAGCCAATGGAAACAAGTGATCACCCGCATCTACTCCGACAGCAACTAATAAAGTCCCCCATACTTATTCTTCAAATGAGTACCATCTACGCATGGTATAGGACGACAAAACTTGAATCCAACAATACTAGGTCCCAACGACATAAAACAATACTTGAACCTACCCATGCTATCCCTTTCTATGTCCGTCAATGTATCGGCATTTGCTTCTTTAAGCATGTGAAAATAGCCATCCATCTTACTATAAGACTGTTCTGGAGTTCCACCAATCAGACGTAAAGACTATTGTATACATCTATAAGCTTGGTCATAACTAAGGGATAAGCCGAATTCTTTATTCACCGCAACTTGGACATTCTTTGCTTTAAATTTTCCCTTAAGTTCAATAATGTTGTTCCTTACCAAACGGCCTATAGAAGAAGGTGTGGCTTGAGCATGTTGATTAGTTATGCTTTCCAGTCCACATGTATGTTTTGCCTCATACTCAGTTATCTTGAAATAGTGGACATCGTCACCCTCAGCCTTCCTACCATTCAACTTCGATTCACATTTATTCGATCGCTTACATTTCAAATACATTATCCTTATCAGACCTTTTCAGTTTGAACTGATACCTATTCTTCATTGCGTGATATCGTAATATGTCACGCATCTCATCTTTATTTTTTAACAACCTTTGAACATACAAACCATCTTCGTCTTCAATGGTAATCGTCCATGTGCTAGGGCACAACGGTATTTCAATTGACGAAAAACTGTCTCCAAAATCACCTAAATCACTCCCTCCGTCCACGCATCGCATCGCTATATGTGTGTCGGGACTCAACATGGTGTGCAACACTGTGGTTTAAAAATGAACCGCCTAGGCCAAAACTTGGTTGAACTGGAATAGTCAGAACATCAATTCGTTGTAGGTGGAGCGTTATGACTCGTATTTAGAATTTGGGGTCCACCACATAATCGACGACTTGTATTCAAAACTGGTATAGTCGGAGCTGTTGTAGCGTCGTTACAAGGTTGACTGGAGCTACCAAACAGTAGTTCAGTGAATAATGTATTTGGTACCTCACGGAGTATATGATCAGAAGAGTATGGTGTATCAGAAACCCCGTAATCTGGCATATGATCCGATCGTTCTCTTCCGTTATCAAGAGGATAAATATCAGGAAACCTTGCTGCGAAAATCTCTGGTTGAGCACAACGAACAAGATTGTCATCATTACTGGGAAAACATTCACCGTAGTTTTCTTCATTTAAATCAATCGTGCACTCATTTAAATCAAACATGGTCTCATTCATATCTCTCGGAGGATCATAACTAACCACTTGTTTGGCATCAACACATAGTTTCACGTGAATATTTTCTAATTTTTCACAAATGTAACTGTACCATGAGTCATCGTCTGAAATCTCAATAGGAGGCGTTTGGTGTGTTCCACCGGTCGTGTACAAGGCTTTAATGTTCAGCTTATACCCAAGAGGATCAATGCCGGCTCTCTTGTAAATTTTCTCCGTCATTTCGTCAAAGGAAATATTCCTGTTCACGCAAGTGATATAAGCGGTTCCATTCGAATAAGACCATTCTTTACTGGATTTGTGATTCCACTTCCCATTCAAAGTAAATGAAATACCCAACATGTTGTCACCTGAGAAAAAATCAATAACCACTCGTCAGTATCCACAAGTAATTTGAAACTTTAAAATAGCTAGGTCCGTGTAAGTATAGGTGTGTGTGTATGTATAGGTGTGTGCGTATATCTATATATAGGGAAACTGTACACACACATACATATAAATATAATGACAACTTCTAACTATATAATCTTATATATATATATATATATATATATATATATATATACTGTTACAACTTTGGACAGTATGAAAATGAACTCGACATGACTACGATATCCAATGTACATATATACATGACACAAACAATATCCGTTTGTCACTGAATATATTTATACATACCATACACAAACATACACACACGATATCCGAACCCTTATGATATTCGTTTATGAAAGTGTGTGTGTCTGTTTGTGTCATGTATACATACATATATATATATATGACACAAACAGACACACACATTTGCACACATACACGTGCATATCCGTTCGTGACAGTATACATGTACATAAGATTGGAAATTAGTGTAGTCATCCATTATCCAAGTTACGGTGATGTTTTGTTTGTTTGGATCTTACTGTGATTTTGTTGAATTTCCGGTTGTTAGATGTTTAAGGTACGGCGGTGCCACGATGGGAGGAGTGATGGAAATGCCGGACGATTCAGGCGAAACATCACTGAAATACATAATCTACAGGATGACTCACATCCGGGTGAGGCTTTACCAAGCTGCTGAGTGGAGAGATGAACAAGAGAACCTTTCAAATCCTCTACGAGCTGTCCTATAGGACCTTATTTCTTGCAGGCATGAGGAAGGCCATAACTGGTGAGAAGGAAGGAGTGGAATCGAAAACAACCTAGACCTACAAGAACCTCGCTTTCGGGTGGAGGCTTTCACCGTAAGGCAGAACGGAAGTCGTCGATGTTATTGTCGTTGTTCGTTCTTATTTGTGTTATGTGTTATGTGTTATGTGTTATGTGTTATGTGTTATGTGTTATGTGTTATGTGTTATGTGTTATGTGTTATGTGTTATTTCGTCGCCGTCGTATTTGGTGAGGTTACATTGTCAGTACTATTAGGCATATGCATATACTAAGCCATTAAATTACAAAAATCACACAAAGGCAATTATATACATATAAACTAAAGATATTAAATGATAAAAAGGCTAAAGGCAATCCGAGAATTAAATATGATACAAGGCTATTAAATATCTTATTTGCACATAATTTTGCTAATGCATATGCACATCATTTGGTTAGGTTACATTGTCAGTAATATTAGGCATATGCATATACTAAGCCATTAAATTAGAAAAATCATACTAAGGCAATTATATACATATACTAAAAGATCTGAAATGATAAAAAGTCTAAACGCAATTATTATATTAAATATGATACTAAAGACTCTAAAAGGAAAAACCTAATTTTCACATAATGAATATATAATATATTATACGTATGATAATGTGAAAATTATGAAATAATGTGAAAATTCTTAGTATACTTTCATAATCATTTTCACATAATTAGTATATATTCTACTTAATATATTACATACTAATTATGTGAAAATAATTATGAAATCATAGTTAACATTATATGATAACAAAAAATTGCTTTTCTCAACCAAAAAAAGATTTTAAAAAATAACCTGTTTTTGGCGTTAAACATTTTTTTACGCCAATATTATTGGCGTAAAAAAAATTTAACGCTAATAATAATGGCGTAAAAACATGTTTAACTCCAAAAAAATGGTTCATCGTCTTCATCATTCTGTTCATCACAATTTACATACCAATTTACACAAACTTCATCATTCAACACAATATCCCTATATCTTAATACAGTTTAAGCCAATAACCAACAATCTATCGTAAAAGCATACAGACATAGGCGTTAATTCAGCAACTAATAATCATCTTCTTCATGAAACTCAAAACAACAAAAAGTGCTGGGTTAAACTGAGATGGATGTTGCAAAAAAACAAAAAATAGTTACCCATGTAACTGGAGTATTTCATGATTCGAGATAGGGCTACTTGTTTTACTATTCTTTAAACACTAACAAAACAATTCTCATAAAAAAATTTACAAAAAAAAAAAACACAAACAAAACAAAGGTTTTCGGGAGTACCTTTTTTTTTTTAATAGTTGTTTTTTTGTGTATTTACAATGATTAAGAAAATAAATAATATGCCTTAAATGATGTATAAAATGACTAAATTGTCCTTTGAACTTTTAAATATATTCATACCCAATAAATAGTGTTTATCTCTTGTTAATTGGAGTATTATATTGAGAATGTTTATATGCATAGATAATAGGAGGAATAAGGAAAAATGACACCAACATTTTATCAATTAAGGATAAGAACAGCTTCTTGAAACTTTTGCGTAAATGATAAAACTATTTTTATTTTTATTTTCTGGCGCCTTTTTTTTAGAAAAACCAACACACTTTCTCTGTCATCCATCTTTTTTACTCATATCTCTCGATCAAAAACTCCAAAATTGAAAATTTATTTCACCAATTTTTTTTATTTATTCATGTTTTTTATTGTGAGACCACATTCACCGTATTCCGACGTGATTTCCGAAAATCCGCTATCGAAATTCACTATTGTTCGAAATTCACTGTCGATATTCACTGCTTTTCGGGATTCACTAGGAAGATTCACTGAGTGAATTTCGACAGTGGATCTCACGAAAAACGATGTAATTATATCGAACCAAGTCTCAAAACGAAAAGCATATATAAAAAAAATAAAAAAATTCAGTGAAATTTTAATCGCATTTGAAGATCTATGAAAATGAATGAGAAAAGAGAAAGAAAAAAAAAGTTCCAAACAGGCTTCCTGCTCCCATTCAGCGCATATATATATATATATATATATATATATATATATATATATATATATATATATATATATATATATATATTTTCAGCCTATAAAAATTATAAGAATTGTCATTCTCCCAATAAAAAATATGTGGATGTCTTATTATTCAAAAATATTCCAAAAGATGTCAATATCCCTAATTCTCCTTAGATAATTTGATTACTCTCGTTACTTTCTATACTCAAATTGACTTTTGAAGTTTTTAGCATTGAGAAATGCTTTTTTATTGGAAAAGTAAATTCATTGTTTAACTATTATAATTAAATTGAGGGGTAATGGTGGAAATAAATAATAAATGTTGTATTGGTATTCTAAAATTACAAATAATTATTAACAAATCAAATTCTTAAAATTGACCGCTAAAAAAAACCCGGAGGGAGTACTGGATATGGATCAAACTTGGTCATATAATTTGATACTTTATTACTCCTATTCAGCATTTCAGCAAAGTTATGTAAGTTTTTGATGTCCCCAGGACATAGCCTAGTGGTACCGGACTTGAGTGCTGGTAACTGGACCGGGAGTTGGATGGAGGTTTGAATCTCGTAGAGGAATAACTTCTTTCAGTATCTTGGTATAATGGCAGCTCGTGACCCCAAGCCACTAGATTGTCTGATTAATATCTTCACTCATTATGTAGTGGGGGTTTTTTCGGTTAGGGTTTAACCGTTTTTTATATAATTAAGTTTTTGATGACTTTTGATCAGTTTCATGCATACATTATGTAGCTTTCATCATATAGGTATATTTAGCCTTTTGTTTTCATTAAAATACATAACCAACTTTACCAATTTTTTATTCCTCAAAAAAAAACTTTACCAATTTTATTATAGAGAATTATGTATAAGGCCAGACACATTTTAGAATATTTTTAAGTAACATGACAGACACATATTTTTTTAATAGGGAAAAGGACAAATTCTAAATTTTTTATAGCCTAAAAGACAAAGAAAAAAATAAAAAGAAAAAAAATTGCGCCTATTGAACCTGTAGCTGGTGTTTTTTTTTTCAAACTCTCATATCTTTTGATTTAGATCTCCAAACACGAAGAAAATTTCACTGATTTTTTTTATTTTTTCATGCTCTTCGTTTTGAGACTTGGTTCAATATCATTACATCGTTTTTCGTGTGATTCACTATCGAAATTCACTCAGTGAATCTGGACAGTGTCCCGAAAATTAGTGAACTTTGATAGTGAATTTTGAATAATAGTGAATTTCAACATCGGATTTTCTGAATTCACGTCGGAATATATTGAATGTGGTCTCAAAATATTGTTAAGATCAAGCGCTTACCTTTCTTCTGAAATTCGTGTTAGTAAAGGCGCTTCTATATTTCCTTATACATTCAAGAGTGTGGGCAATCTCTCCCAACACCCCCCCCCCCTCAAAAATTGGTTCAATATCATTACATCGTTTTCATGTGATTCACTGTCGAAATTCACTCAGTGAATCTGGACAGTGAATCCCGAAAATCTATGAATTTTGACAGTGAATTTCGAATAATAGTGAATTTCGTTAGCGGATTTTCTGAAATCACGTTGGAATATGTTGAATGTGGTCTCAAAATATTGTAAATATCAAGCGCTTACCATTCTACTAAAACCAATTCGCGTTATTAAAGACGCTACTATATTTCCTTATACATTCAAGAGTGTGGGCAATCTCTCCCATCACCCCCCTCAAGTGTGGGCAGTCTCTCCCAACACTTGCACAATATAACACCCCCATCAAGTGTGGGCGATCTCTCCCAACACTTACACAATATAATTGGAGTTCAACACGCCCCCTCAAGTAGGGGAAATCTCCTCACACCAGGGTTCGATCTTATGACATCTGGCTCCGACACCATGTTAGGATCATGTGCTTATCATTCTACTAAACCAATTGGTGTTAATAAATGCTCTACTATATTTCAAGATACATTCAAGAGTGTGGGAAATCTCTCCCAACATATGTTAACTGCCATTTACTTGTAAAGAAATCTACGCGGGAATGCATCGGAATTCAAAAATTTATTTCCTGTAAGCAGGATCGACTTCGTTTAAGCAATAAACAAATAAGCTAGTAGACGGTGGTTACCTTGCTTGATCGAAAAGATCGACGCTTTGACCGTCTAAGGAGAGTAGCGATGCACGGAGCCGCCCAAACGTTCGGCCTCTACCGCTAGTCCACACAAACAACCCGCCGGAATCCACCATTGGATTGCTACTAGAAAAACCCGGTTGCTAGACCGGCCTTTTCTCTCTCTCAAAACTCTTCCTAAGAAGCTCTCTATTTTTCACAAGAACAATTAGCTCTTGGAATTATGATGTGCAAAAGAGCTTGATACCCACTTCCTATTTATAGGGAAAGTGGCGCCCCAGATAGAGTAGAAAGGAAGAAAACCATTAACTAGTAAAATAAGAAAAATATTTTGATTTATTTATATCATTAATATTCAATATCTTATATGAAATATATTTCCAAGATATATATTAACAATATCTTATAATGAATATATCTTTATCTTATTACCATAAATCTATATTTTTCAAAATCAATTAATATCCAATATTAATATTATGGTAATCTTATTAATTAAATTGCACAAATCAAATGTATCCAATACAATATGAATGTGGCACCCCAAACCCAACTAATTTGGGAATTGAGATTTTCTATAATTAATATAATACTATGATTAATTAATTTGCAATATCCATGTGTATCAATATACACAATAATTTCGACATACATGTACATTACATGTATATTTAATTAAACAACATAATTAATATCTTGTATTATATTTATTCATAATAAATAAATACCACCATATTAATTTACCACTATAACCTTTATAGTAAGAGATAAATTCTTTTCTTATTTGGGCATCAACTATAACCACATTTTAATCCGGCTAGATGTTCTTATGTGTGTGACCCGATAGGCTTCCAAATATGTTGGCCGTAGACACAAAGTGCAAATTACGAAAATGCCCTTCATGCCTAACGATCACGGGATATCGTCTAGCAACACACCGTGACCCCCAATCCTCGGAAGAGTCAAATGCAATGACTACTATCTTTCATGTGAAACAGTTACCGTGTAACTTACAATCCTATCGCTGTAATAATATCCATACGGTCGTTTGTCGAGTGTCAAACATCAACGACCGTATCTTATAATCTGGATATCATGCTCTCTCGAAGTAACTCATTTACTTCCACTTTGCAAAGATTCACGATAGTAAGAAATTCCTTATTAGAACGCCATTTCGGATATTCAATCTCAATCATAGGATACGTGATTCCCGGACAACCAATCATGTATACTCCGTATGCTTCAATATCACACCCAATCACTACCGTATGATCGCCCTGTGGATAGGGGAAATCTCAATAGTGTCAAAGCATGACAATCCACACCGTGATGCCATGAAAACTCCGGTCTAAAGATAATTACACAACCGCCACATAGTGTGACACTTAGTTTAAGTGGGTCAGTCTAACGTACGCATTCTCTAATATATGTCCACGTACAGTCCAAGTGTCTTTACACTTTGATTGATGAGATCTATACATATATTCAATAAGATAGAAGACATACAATACGTGCTAGTCTAATCATACCATCAATGTCCCATTTGACAGTACATACGACTAGATACATTTAAGTATCAACCTTGTTAAAGTGATTAGAGATCTCATCAACCATAATCACTATCATGGTTTCTCTATCACAGTTTGACACTAGGGACATTATCATATAACAATTCATAATTGGTTCTTTAAAAGAACAAATATATGACAACAGAAAAGCCATTTAATATATGTATAAACATAAATAAATAGTAGAAATAATCCGACCCGGTCGGATCTGTCCAACCCGATTGGGTTTAGGACACTATTTCAACAATCTCCCACTTGGCCTAAAACCAATCACTCGTACACACAAGACCAAGTTGAAACACAAGAATCTCATTCAATACTCGCAACCAGCCCTAGCCATGAACGGATCACTATCCATGGGGACTCAGACTATCTTCATACCATGCTCCAGATGACCAAGTCAAAGGAACCGCCTCAACACACACACAAATCTCTGACGAGACCCTGGTCTTTGCTTCAAGCAATAAATCCACTTACTATATCAGCTATATAGAAATGGTGGAAGAACCATACAAGGTTCAGGAATGAACCTAATAGACTCATGTATAGCTCCCGCTACGCCTCCAAGGGTGCTACTGTGCTTTGGCTAAGTTGTAGAATTTACAGTGACCCATAGCCTAGAACATTTCCAGCTCACTGTATCACTTAATCAAAGTGACTAAACCCAGAGTGTAGCTCCTACTCGCCTTCATAAGACTCAAGATACACGTCTGTATATCTACGTTTATTTAATTCCAAGTTTCGATAAACTAGGAAACCATCCTTAACTTGCTTAAGATATTCTCGACATTTACCAGAGTTACTGTCATACTTGCTCATGACTCTTCATGGACTATGAACATCTGACATTACTTTTATGATGGTTCCTATCACAGTAGCGGAGAAAACCTTCCATAAGCATCATCTTTCACCTTATCTTTAGGACTAACGTCCTAACATAGATAGATCTTGAGAACACCGGCTAGCAGTGTCTCCTGTCGCGATCTATGCTAAACTATTTTAGCATCACATGTATATAGGTAAACTATAAACTAACAGCAGTTAAATCTATCACTATAGATTCATATTTTTAAAATAAGAAATGCTAATCCAAGTGCTTCCGTAAAGACCTTGAACTACCAAACATTAATTGACTATGACGTGGGGTGATCCTGAGAGAGGTATCCAATACCTTACTCAAAAACGTAACACACTCCCACTATCCATCTTGCACATTGGGCATATCCCTTCTTTTGACTAAATCAAACTTCTTTGATTATCAAATAAAAAAATCGTCTAGAGAAACTTGTTTGAGTCCATAAATGGATCTCGTGGGGCTCATATATCATGTTATCGTCTATGAACATTGAGCTTTTTCCCAACGTCATCAACACTATCATATAGCCATGATACAAAGTTATAACAGGCATAGTCTGAATAGAACTGGGCTCAGCCTTTCAGGGTCATTCCCTCTAGGTAAGACATACTAGGTTCATAACCTGGTTGTCACTGATGGAATCTAATTCAGATATTATGGCTCATGACCATATCTCTCAATCTTGCCTTTCAAACATTCCTTCATAAGTCGTGAGATATTCATTCTTCAAGATGAACATACCAGCAGCCTTTTCAGGCCGGAGGTTATCCACAAACTTATAGAACTTTTGTGTGCACTGAGCAGTGTTCTACACCTCATCACTATGTGGCGTCTGCTCACGTTCCAATGGTTGAATATATCTTTGTGGTTCTCAAACTCCTTTGAGATCTTATTTACTCCCACTATCTCTTTTGGAAGAAACACTTCCTCTAGAAGATAGCATGTTTGGAGACAAACACATTTTGCTCCGCGGACAAGTAAATAACATCTAGAATACTTGCTAAGATGTTCCACAAAGTTGCATATGTCATACTAGGCTCCAATCCTTTCTGACTTTGCCTATGACAACTTCAAATCATCGGTTAAGATAGATTCGACATTATCCCCTCCCATATCTAATATGGAATTTATTCAACATTTATTCTTTGGAACTCGGTTAAGTGCAAGGGCACTATCCCGAACCGGGTAAGGGATACTTCGCATGGCTTGTGTCACACCTTTATAAAGTGTTGTTTCCATTTTAGATGCACAATCTGATTGCGTATCCAAAAATGGTATCCTTCAAGGGAGAATCTGATTCTATTTCAGACAACTTCTGAAACACCCTTCAGGTATTAATTACTTCAATCAATTGAAGATTAATTCCTAAGTAGCTCATCAATCTCATATTCGTACTAGCTTAAACTTTTCGGGTTATCCGAATTATGCACTTCACTGAGTACATTCAACTATTTCTAAAAATAGTTATAGAGATTAACGAACAATTATTTGTGGCATTAATTGTCATAAGCCAACAAACATCGGTATGCTTAGGCTTTAGACAATTTTTCTAGATTTTATAACCTTTTCATAAAAGGGTAGTTTAGTCATCTTTAGATAAGATACGTATCACCCACATGATTCATAATCACATGATTCAGACATCATATGAATGACATTTGATTATACGTCTCTCTTCTAGAGAGTCGACATCTATAACAACTACAAATATCAAAGATAACAGCCATACATAAATTTAGTTGAGATTTCATCACATATATCAACTATATAGTGACATCAATCTAGTATGTTAGATTCAGTGACCTTTCAATTTTATCAGAATAACATTTATTCTTACTATTGAATATGTCTACTAAATCCTAACAAATAACTGAAAGTATGTTCTTCATAAGAACCGGAACATAATAACATTTATTTAGTTCCCTTATCAGTGTACTAGATCCAGAATATGGTAAGTGTTACAACGTATGGTTCACCATCCATATCTGTATTTAAACTTTCTAATTTAACTCGTAAGATATCATATGTCTTAGAGTCGACTTTGAACTTAGATAGATTTATCTCAACTCACTTGCCTAGAATAGAAACTTTATAAGTTCTCTATTTAAGCACACGTCCTAACTTTTCTTTCAATCCTTTAAGCACTTGTAAATATTCCTTAGTGTATTCTTCATAAGACTTAAGAAAGATCACAAGAGCTATATCTTTAATTTCCTTACATAAAGAAAATCTAAACTTTATTAAATAGTTTATTTAACCTTTTGAATCGTATTCAAAATATTGACTATTTAATTAACCTTTAAGCAATGATTAAAGAAATAAGTCGATACTTAAATCTTACAATTTTGAAAATAACATTTCCAAAATTCGGAGTGGTCATTCTTATCCAACGTTTGAATGAAGTGTCATCGTATGACAGAATGATCATATTGGATTGTATCCAATATATGATTAATTCGTTGAAACTTATTTCAAATGATTTAACCATATCATGAGCTTCCGTTCTTATTAATAATTAAAGTCTCGGAGCACTGCATCATTTATGTAGTCTCATTGTCTCTAACTACTATAACGGGGTTGCTGGTGTCATTGCTTATTTAAAAGGATTAAAAATTACTTAACCATATTTGAGAACGTTTCTCAAAAGGCAACAGTCACAATTTGATTTTACTAATCGAGAATGAAAAAAATATAAATATAAAAGTTTGCTTAAAACTACAACCTAAAATGAAAATAAAAGAGTGTTGTTGTTTATACATGCAAAATCAAAATGGTCTTTTTGTTTATGATTTTGCTCCCACTAGTCAACTACTCCCAATTGACTTTCAAGAATTTTCCAAAATTCTTTAGTGGCTGAGATCCAATCTAGTTACTTGATTCCCGATGGTGGTCGATCGATCAATCAAGATAATTTCGAAAGGTAGGTAACACTTTACCAATCACATCACTATGCATTTCTCAGTGGTTGACTAGTCATCTCTTTGGCGATACACATCACTATGTGTTAGTCAACCCCATGTCTCCAAAGTCAGACGGCCCTGACGGTGGCCAATCACCGAAAGACTCTAGTCAAGTCATAACCCAATATTCACGAGATCTCATACGATCATATCTCAATAACGACGATATACCCGAGGTAGGTCAACTCCCGGCGGTGGTCGATCAGTTGGATCCGAACAAGGGCTCTTCACCGTCATTATAATATTGGGAGACAATATTTCGACTTGATTTTTATTGTGGAAATATTTATGTAAATTAATTCACTTAATTAATTTTAATTAGGGTCTCATAAAATACATCTATCTCTATAGATATATATCCTACAAATTTATCTAGATCGTGCCTAGTTATGCATATATCGTATCATATAAAATAAATACAAGCACAATATAAATAAATGCGTAAAGTAACCGATATGATCATGGACTTTTCCTAGGTGCGGTTTTGAATACAAACTGACGAAACTGCGGGTCACAATCTAAGGTAGCTGCAACCGCCAATAGGATCTTTAATGCTCCATTCTCCAATGAGATCTTTATTTTTCTTCTTTCTTTGGTCTTATCTTCCGCTCCATTCTTGTTACATAAATTTTATCTAATAAAATAAATACACCCGCTGCACACGTGGGGAGCTAACGGGAATGGGGTAAATGCAGAAAATAAACTAGGTCACATTCTTCATAACGGCCTAGGACAATTTTTAAACCAACAGAAAAATTTAAATCATTCACATCTATCATACCGGTTGAGTGCATGATTAATCGGGGTCCATAAAATCATATTATATCTACTATATCTAATCAATACAATAACATCTTATAAAAAAGATGAAATTAAAAACTTAACTACTTGCGTCTTTATTAATCGATTAACGCTTAATCAATTTAATAATTTTATCCAATCAATTAACTGATTAACATTTAATTAATTAAATGATTTTAATCGAAATAAAATTAACGATTAATTTTTAACGATCATAATTTTAATTTTAATTAATTTGAACTATTCTAAAAATAAATCAAAATTAAAATTAGGTCTCTTTAGTTTCTTTCTTTTTGATTCTCAATCAAAAGGGATGCCTTTGGTTTCCAAAACCAAAAAGCATCTCCCTGACACTTTCCAAAATTAAAATTTTGAAAAGGGCTTAGGCCTAGGCCTTTTTCCAAAATCAAATATTTTGAAAAATACCCTAGGCCTATTCCAAACAAAATTCGGAAAGACCAATATTATTTTGATGCCATGTGGCATCTCAATGGCCCAAACTATTTGAACCATTAGTTAGCCACATGACACAACTAAACAAAAGAGATATTAATCAATTACAACTATGAACTATATTGAATCAAAATATACACAAAACAAAACATCGGGGTTGCACCAAAATACCGACAGCCGACGCCGACAGCAAAAACAGCCAGTGCCGCCGCCGATTTTCCGGTGGGTGCCGCCGCCGAGCACCCCAAAAGCCGCCTCTTTTTTTTTTTCTATTCCGGTATCGTTTTGCGAATAAAAAATATTTCATCTTTTAATTACGTGATTTAAACGATAAAATTAACTACACAAAATAACATGCTTATTGCTTAAGCTCGAAGCTAGCTCTGATACCACTGTAAGGAAATCTACGCGGGAACGCAGCAGAATTCAAAAATTTATTTCCTTTAACCAGGATCGACTTCGTTTAAGCAATAAACAAATAAGCTAGTAGACGATGGTTACCTGATCTAAAAGATCGACGCTTTGACCGTCTAAGGAGAGTAGCGATGCACGGAGTAGCCCAAGCGTTCGGCCTCTACCGCTAGTCCACACGAACAACCCGCCGGAATCCACCATTGGATTGCTACTAGAAAAACCCGGTTGCTAGACCGGCATTTTCTCTCTCTCAAAACTCTCTCTAAGAAACTCTCTATTTTTCACAAGAACTATTAGCTATTTGAATTGTGATGTGCAAAAGAGCTTGACACCCACTTCCTATTTATAGGGAAAGTGGCGCCCCAAATAGAGTAGAAAGGAAGAAAACATTTTACTAGTAAAATAAGGAAAATATATTTGATTGATTTATCTTATTAATGTTCAATATCTTATATTAAATATATTTCCAAGATATATATTGACAATATCTTATATTGAATATATATTTATCTTATTACCATAAATCTATTTTTTCAAAATCAATTAATATCAAATTCTAATATTATGGTAATCTTACTAATTAAATTGCACAAACCAAATGTATCCAATACAATATGAAAGTGGAGCCCCAAACCCAACTAATTTGGGAATTGAGATTTTCTTTAATTAATATAATATTATGATTAATTAATTTACAAAATTCATGTGTATCAATATACACAATAATTTCGACATACATGTACATTACATGTATATTTAATTAATCAACATAATTAATATCTTGTATTATATTTATTCATAATAAATAAATATCACCATATTAATTTACCATTATAACCTTTATAGTATGAGATAAATTCTTTTCTTATTTGATCATCATCTATAACCACATTTTAATCCGGCTAGATGTTCTTATGTGTGTGACCAGATAGACTTCCGAATATGTTGGCCGTAGACACAAAGTGTAAATTACAAAAATTCCCTTCAGGCCTAACGATCACGGGATAGCGTCTAGCAACACACCGTGACCCCCAATCATCGGAAGAGTCAAATGTAATGACTACTACATTTCATGTGAAACAGTTACCGTGTAACTTACAATCCTATCGCTGTAATAATATCCATACGGTCGTTTGTCGAGTGTCAAACATCAACGACCGTATCTTATAATCTGGATATCATGCTCTCTCGAAGTAACTCATTTACTTCCACTTTGCAAAGATTCACGAGAGTAAGACATTCCTTATAAGAACGCCATTTCGGATATTCAATCCCAATCATAGGATACGCGATTCCCGGACGACCAATCATGTATACACCGCATGCTTCAATATCACACACAATCACTACCGCATTACCGCCCCGTGGATTGGGTAAATCTCATTAGTGTCAAAGCATGACAATCCACACCGTGATGCCATGAAGACTCCGGTCTAAAGGATAATTACACAACCACCACATAGTGTGACACTTAGTGTAAGTGGGTCAGTCTAACGTACGCATTCTCTAGTACACGTCCTCGTACAGTCCAAGTGTCTCTACACTTCGATAGACGAGATCTATCCATATCTTCAATAAGATAGAAGACATCCAATACGTGATAGTCTAAATATACCATCAATGTCCCATTTGACAGTACATACGACTAGAGACATTTAAGTATCAAACTTGTTAAAGTGATTGGAGATCTCATCAACAATAATCACTATCATAGTTTCTCTATCACAGTTTGACACTAGGGACGTTATCATATAACAATTCATAATTGGTTCTTTAAAAAAATATATATATGACAATAGAAAAGCCATTTAATATATGTATAAACATAAAGAAATAGTAGAAATGATCCGACCCGGTCGGATCCGGTCCAACCTGATTGGGTTTAGGACACTATTTCAACATAACTAAGTGATCAATCAAATTTGTGTTTGAATTTGCATTCACCGTTTTGGCTAATTGGTTTGATAATCGGATGCTCTTAATTGAACCCTCTGCTTATTGTGTTTTGATCATCAGCCTTATCTATATCAGTAATATAACAATCGGTTGTGTAATAAGTGCATTTTTTATGACACAGGTTATAAACATGTTAGTCTAATAATTAATTCAATCTTTGCTTCTGGGGCTTAGTTAATTAGAATTAATTTGTACTAACACACTCTGAATATTTGCATAAATCAAACTTAGGGAAAAGGTGACCTGTGATCCATTCATCTACCTCTGGATCACACAGCGCGTAGATCCCAAAAGCACATTGAATTTGATGTTCATTACATCAAAGATCATGTGGCCAGGAAGATTCTTCAATTCCCACCCGTGATCAAACGGTCGACTATTTTACTAAACCATTGTTTTACACCAAATTTTCATTATTCAGAGACAAATACAATGTGGTGGACACCGCCTTTCGTTTAAGGGGGATGTTAAGTGAAATGACTTGAGTAAGCTAAAGTTGGCTCAGTGGAGATTGTTGAGACATGAGTGGCAATACCAGCTGAGATGCATGTTTATTATGATTATGCGTTTTGTCATCTTTACCCTTATGATTGAGTTATCTTAGTTTGGACTCTTATCATCATCCTAGTGAGGTAGTTATTAGATTGGTACATGGGACAAGATCCTCTTATATGATGAATTTTTGTGATGTAATTATCCTTGGGAAAAACCTTAATGAAAATATCCAGTTAGTACACTTCCAAAGGCTAGTATGGTTTGAATGACGTGTTATCTTAATAGAGTTATATTATTTATGGTGGAGGGTGAACTTGTGTGGTTGTAATGATATTGTTTTAAGCACATGTATGCTTTAGTTATAATAATAATAATAATAATAATAATAATAATAATAATAATAATAATAATAATATTGTATTGGGATTTTTAATAGCCGCGTCTTCAAATGTTTTAGCTTCGACATTTATAATTATAGCACACCTCACGAATTTTTTTATACTATTTGCAGGTCATGACCGAATGGTCTATATCTAAGAATTTACTATGCGTTTTTCGCATCGGGTCGTTATATGATTGATATTTTACTTTTCGCTCCAAAGATTCAATCTTGGTATGAAAGATACGATATTTGAACTAAAGATTCAATCTTCCATTAAAAAGAATTCATTGAAATAAATATTTAGTCTTTTATTTTATCATTTACGGAAACATTTCTTGATCTGAATCTTGTGCGATAGTCCAAAGTTGAGATTTCATTCTTTGTTACTGTGTGTGTAACAACTAACAAGTAAAGATAGAATTATTTTACCAAAGAAACCGAAATTGTAGAAGTCCATCTTAATTAGAGCTTTCTTAGAATTCTCTTATGGGCTATATGGACGGAGACGAATAGGCATCCCTTGGGCTAGGGTAGGGACTGGTTGGACCAATATTTTCTCATCGGGAAGTAGTTTTTCCAAATCGAACCTTTGTACTAGGTTATGGATGAAAACAAGAATTATGATCCGGGCCAAATCTTTTGCAGGGCACATCTGTGGTCCTCCTCCAAAGGTTACATATGAATATGGCACCGGACCTGTTTCTTCAGTTCTTGAGGGATCAAACTTTTCTGGTTCAGGAAAATACTGTGGGTCCTTGTGCGTTGTATGTGCTTTCCAAAACAACTACAAACACGTTTTAGAAATTCAGTTATATTTACCATTCTCAAAAAGCGTCATATGATATAGACTCAAATATTACCTTCCACCCATTTGGAAGAATATGTGATGTCCGTCAAATCCTCTCGAAAGCAGCCCTGAGAAGGTGGCATCAATCTCATCGCTTCACTTACCATATTTCACGAGTATTTCATCTTCTGCATGTCTTCCCAATCCAACTCAATTGATTCTTTGTCTTGTATGATGCTTATTTGTTCTAATAGATCATAAAAATGGAGCAATATTAACAATTTTCACTTTGTTTCGTAGTTAATTAATTCAATCACCATCTAACCGAGCTATATTTATTAAAAATGAATTGTCCCATAAAAAGTGTCCATTTAGAATACTAATACATCATTTAATTCACTTTTTCCAAACATACCTCAATCATAACATTTAATATTTAAATATTCATTTCATATTCCAAAAAAGCATTTAATATGTGATAGGGGTATATATGTCCATCACTACTTAAAATACAATATATTAATTGGGGAATGAGGGAGAAGGATAGAAATATTTCATCAATTGAGTAGAATGACAGTTTTTTGAAACTTTTGCATAAATGACAACTATTTATTCACTGTCGAAATTCACTTTTCTGTTCGAAATTCATTGTTTAAATTCACTGTCGAAATTCACTAATTTTAAAAATTTATTGTCGAAATTCACTGATTTTCAGGATTCACTGTTGAAATTCACTGATTTTGAGATTCACTGGGGAGATTCACTGATTTTTGGGATTCACTGTTTGTCCTTCTCGCTATAAAAATTATGCAGTTGTCATTCTCCCTATAAAACATATGTAGATGTCCTGTTACTTAAAAATATTCCAGATTGTGTCATTATCCCTAATTTCCCACATATTAATTGTTTTATTAATTTATGTATACGATAAAAAATGAAAACTTTTTATGGGACGAATGTAGTATTTGATTTTCAGAAAATTGAATCTTAACTCAACGTTTGACTTTATAAAAGTCGAATGCCTAATTTGTACTACCGGCCCGTCCTATAAAAAGTGTCCACTTCTTTAAAAATAAATTGTCTCGCTGAAAGTGTCTATTTAGAAAACAAATATATCATTTAATGCATTTTTTCCAAACATATCTTTATCATAACATTTAAAATTTATATATTCATTTCATATTCCGAAAGAACGTTTATTATGTGATAGGTGTATATATGTCCATCACAACTTAAAATACAACTCATTAATTATTTTCTTAATCTATGCGCATCATAAAATGAGACACTTTTTATTGGACGGATATAGTATCTCTCTAAAAACAAGCGTCAATATTATATGAATTTAATTGGAACACGACTACTCAACAACAAATATATAATTATAATCGGGGTCGTGGCGCCATAGCGAAAAAAATAAGATATGAAAATGGAAAAAAGGACAAGAAAAAAAAAATAATGGTTGAGAATGACAAAAACACGTCACATTACTACATGTATTCACTACATGTGGTTGTAGAAGAACGTGTAAGAACACATGTAAGTAATAACATCTGTTAGTTTTTGTACTGCACACGTAGTAGAACACATGTAATGCGCGCTGCGTTTTGTCTTTTCAACCACTATCTTTTTTTTTTTTTCATTCTTTTCCTCATTTTAGATCAACTTGATCATTTACAACCTTTAACCTTTATAATCGACTAACTGTCATGTTCTATGATATTTTTTTTCCATTTTCAATTTACCCCCAAATCTGTCGGTTCTAAGATTCTTAAATTAACCCACTGGTTCTAATGTTCACCGCGTTAGTCGGAGATCTTACCTTTTCTACATTCCAATCTAATAATAATAATAATAATAATAATAATAATAATAATAATAATAGTGTATTGGGATTTTTAATAGCAGCGTCTTCTAATGTTTTAGCTTCGACAGGGAGAATGACGGTTTTTTAAAATTTTTGCATAAAGAACAAAATAATTTTTTTTATTTTATTATTTTCTGGCGCCTATTTTTTTTATAAAAAAAACGATCACACTTTTTCTTTCATTCATCCTTTTTAAACATACATTTCTCTAAATCTAGAACTTCAAATTTGAAAATTCTTTCAACAAATTTTTTTTTTTTCATGTTTTTTATTTTGAGACCACTTTCAACATATTCCGACGTGATTTCAGAAAATCCGCTTTCGACATTCACTATTGTTCGAAATTTATTGTTTTTCGGGATTCACTGGGGTGAATCTCACAAAAAACGATTTAATTATATCGAACTAAGTCTCAAAACGAAGAGAATAACAAAATAAAAACTTCAATGAAATTTTCATCGTGTTTACAGATTTAGATCAAAAGATACGAGTGTTTGAAAATCGGGGAGGAAAAAAAAATTAAAAAGTGGAGCAATTCCGCGTCGGATTTTTTATATTTTTAAATTTTTAAATTTTTTTGGTTTGTCCTCCATGCTATAAAAATTATGAGAGTTGTCCTTCTCCATATAAAAAATATTGGATTGTCCTGTTACTTAAAAATATTCCAAAAGCTGCCTTTATCCCTAATTCTCCATTATAATTATAGCACACGTCACGAATTTTTTTATATTATACGCGGGTAATAGCCAAATGGTCTGTATCTAAGAATTTACTATGCGCTTTTCGCCTCGGGTCGTTATTTGATAGATAGCATTTTATTTTTCGCTCCAAAGATTCAATCTTGGTATGAAAGATAATATATTTGAACTAAAGATTCAATCTTCCATTAAAAAGGATTCATTGAAATAAAGATTTAGTCTCTTATTTTATCATTTACGGAAACATTTCTTGATCTGAATCTTGTGCGATAGTCCAAAAGTTGAGATTTGATTCTTTGTTACTGTGCGTGTAACAACTAACAATAAAGATAGAATTATTTTACAAAAGAAACCGAAATTGTAGGAGTCCATCTTAATTAGAGCATTCTCTTATGAGCTATGTGGACGGAGACGAATAGGCATCCCTTGGGCTAGGGTAGGGACTGGTTGGACCAATATTTTCTCATCGGGGAGTAGTTTTTCCAAATCGAACCTTTGTATTAGGTTATGGATGAAAACTAGAATTATGATCCGTGCCAAATCTTTTGCAGGGCACATCCGTGGTCCTCCTCCAAAGGTAACGTATGAATATGGCACCGGACCTGTTCCTTCAAATCTTGAGGGATCAAACTTTTCTGGTTCAGGAAAATACTGCGGGTCCTTGTGCGTTGTATGTGCCGTCCAAAACAACTGCAAACACATTTTGGATATTCAGTTAGATTTACCATTTTCAAAAAGCATCATATATATGATAGGCTCAAATATTACCTTCCACCCTTTTGGAATAAAGAATCCAGAATATGAGATGTCCGTCAAAGCCTCTCGAAAACCGCCCTGAGAAGGTGGCATCAATCTCATCGCTTCACTTGCCATATTCCACGAGTATTTCATCTTCTGTAAGTCTTTCCAATCCAACTCAGTTGATTCTTTGTCTTGTATGATGCTTCTTTGCTCTAATAGATCATAAAAAGAAAAAGCAATATTAACAAATTTCTCTTAAGGACTTCCCTTAAGTATAACAATCTCAAAATTAGTGCTTACCCTTAAGGACTTCCTGGTAGACATGATGAAATTCTGCAAGAGCTTTGACAACAAATGTGACAGCCACACTTATTGCATCCTGGCTAGCAAGTAAAAAGGCTAAAGTATTATCAGCAATTTCTTGTTCAGTGTATATTAACCTGCCCTCGTCATCCTTCACCATAATCATATTCCACATGATGTCATGACTCCACGGCGATTTTCCAGCCTTCAAATGTGCTTTCCTTTCTCTTATAAATTCAAAGAGTTTCTCCCTTATCGAATTCGATGCTTTGATTCCTTTATTAAACGCCGTTCCCGGTAAGTTCACCGGCATACTGAATATCCCGGCTGCCAAAACATCGAAAGGTTCAGCCATTTTTTCGACGCTTTTGGGATCGTCGATACTCAATAACAATTTACATGTCACTCCAAAGGCATATTCCCTTATTAAAGGTACTGCTTTAACTTGTTTTTGCGAATCCCATTTCGTATCCAAATGTTTCCGAGCCAATTCATCAACAATCTTAACACAATAACCTTGTAAATATTCAGGTTTCAAGAAATCTACAAGAAGGTTACGAGCTTTATGGGTTACTTTGGATACGTCTTTAACTTCACCTAAATGTGGGAGGATTTTCCCAAGGTTAACAGGGAAAAACATAGACACAAGTTTGTTCTCATTTGAGAACAAGAATTTGTTCCCAGCTGCTCCACATAAAACCGCCGTCTTTTCTCCGATTAACGAGGTTTTGAATACTTGTGGGGAGTATTTTTTCATTCTTTTCAAGAAGAACATTTCTGGAGTCCCTTTACCTCCCGCCATGCCTAATTCCAAGGTTTCGCCAATAAGAGGCCAACCTGTACTACCAGGAGGAAGATTTTCATTACTGTGTTTGGAAGTTTTTGACTTTTGAAGAAGAAGGTTAATTGCAATGAAAGAGAGGATTGGGATGAGAAAAATCCATACAATTATGAGCTCCATTTTTAAAATATTCGAATTCACACAGTTTAAGGTGTATAGTGTTTCCTATTAATTTATAGATCACAATACTTTGTACAGTGGTATTAATTTAGGGAAGAAGTATGATGAGAAAAAAAAAATGATAAATGGGCCTGAATGACAAATTTCAAAATCATAGATTAGTAATGACAAATTGCTAATATAAGTGACAAAATGCCCCTTTATAATTTTTTAATAATAATATTAGGAAGAAATAAGAATAACCCATAAAATGTCAGAACATCCAATGAAAAATAAGAATGTATTTTAAAAACAAGTAGAATGTACCTCCAAAAAATCGTAACACCCAATGAAAAAGAAGTAATAAATTTAAAAACAAGTAGAATGATCTTAAAACAAGTAATAATGTACCAGTAAAATATAAGAACGGCCAATAAACAAGTCGAATAATCCCATAAAATGTCGAACATCCTAAACACAAGTAGTAACAGACTAAAAATAAATAGTAATGACCCGTAGAAATGTAAGTAACGATTCTAAACTTTTCAAAAAAAAAAAAAAAAAAAAAAAAAACCGACGACCGCTTCATTAAATTGGACTTGGCCGAAAAAAGCACCGCTTGTCGAAAAAATACACCTGTTTGGAAATTGGACTTGGCCGGAAAAAAACGGCTGATTATTGATTTCATTTTCGTGGCCAATCTTCATGGCTCCAATCTTCCATGATTTTCGTGGCCAATCTTCCATGGCTCAAATAAATGACTGATTCTTGGACTTGACGGAAATTGGACTCTCTCGGTCTACTCCCGTTTCTCGTAATCTCCGGCAAGCCCCCCCGCAAATACCTCTCTTTCCTCGTCCTCTCCCGTTTTTGAATGATTCAATTAGCCAAGCGCTGGTGCATCGCCAGCATCGACGTTAGCCGGGCGGTGGTGTTTGAAGAGAAACGGCGGCGGCGGTTTTGAACGATACCTTCCAAGGCGGACAAACCCATGTTCAGTGGTCGATGCTTTTGAACGCCGAATCGATTGCGATTTAGTGGTTAATGCCATTTACCCGGCGTTGGGAGAGGAGTTCAACAAGAGGTAAGAGCAGCAGGTAGAGAGGCGGCGGCCATGGTTGAGCGCTTCTCCTCCCCAAATCATTCAAAAATGCAGGCGGTAAAATAGTTTTTTTTTTTTTTTTTTTTGTTGGGAAAAGGGTATTTTGGTAAGTATAATTAGGTTTTGTCCTTATTAATATTCCATTTCCTTGTAGCCTAATAAACACACTAATTTGTCCTTTTAGACAAAAACCTAATTAATTTATAGATCACAATACTTTGTACGGTGGTTTTTGAAGAATTTTATAAAAAACTGCAGTAAAAGTGTTTTTTTGATTTCTGTGAAACCCTACTGCTATTACAAGTATTTATACTTATGATATTACCCTTTACTCAAGTAATAATAATAAATACAAAGAAATAATAAATAAAAACGTGGCTAATAAACCAAATCGTGGCTAGGAGATATGTCAGATTCTGTTTCCTTAAACAAAGGGCTTAAATCACGGCATCCGCTTCTTCTTGAGTATCTTTCTGCCTAACATTCCCCTCAATCTGACGTGGGAACTAGGGTGAACACGAAGATTGTGCCTTAGTGACTGGAAAGAAGCCCGAGGCAGAGGTTTTGTAAAAACATCAGCCAGTTGGAACTTAGAAGGAACATGTCTAGTAACAAGTTGTTTAACAGCCACCTTTTCCCTCACAAAATGATAATCCAAAGCAAAATGTTTAGAACGTGAATGAAGTGTAGGGTTCACAGACAAATACACTGCACTGAGATTATCACACATCAGTTGAGGTGGTTGATGAAGTGGTACACGGAGATCCCGAAGCAGATAAGTAAGCCATGCAATCTCCGCAGTAGTAGATGCCATGGCCCGGTACTCAGCTTCAGTGCTAGACCTAGAGACAATAGGTTGTTTCTTAGAAGACCAAGAAATGCAATTTGCTCCCAAGAAAATGCAAAAGCCCGTAGTACTTCGCCTGGTGAGAGGACAACCAGCCCAATCCGCATCACTAAAACCATACAAGGAGTTAGAGGAAGTTCTCAAGTAGTGCAGACCATATTCAGAAGTGCCTTTCATATATCTGAATAGCCTCTTGACTTCCTTGAAATCCTCGACGTGGTGCGAGAAAAATGCTGACAAACCTTGTTAACTGCATAGGTGAGATCTGGCCTGGTAAAAGTCATGTATTGGAGTCCTCCAACCAAACTCCTATAAACAGTGGGATCTACTAACTGGTCATCACCTGATGCTGCTTGTGTCTTAAGTGCCATAGGAGTTGCCATAGCTGCAGAATCACTCATCTGACTTCTTTGTAACAAGGAGTGAGCATACTTACCTTGGCTGAGAAACACACCATCCTTAGTTGATTTTATCTCTACTCCCAAAAAATAATGGAGAGGGCCAAGATCCTTGACAGCAAACTCATGTCCCAAAGTAACAATCAGCTGCTCAATAGATGATGGCTGATTTCCTGTGAGCAAAATATCATCAACATATATAAGAAGCACAATAGTCAGTGTGCCCTGATGAAGTACAAACAGAGATGGATCAGCCTTGCTACAATAGAAACCATGATGCAAAAGGAATTGAGACAATCTATCAAACCAAGCCCACAAGGCCTGCTTTTAACCCATGAGAGATTTCTTGAGCAGACATACATGATCAGGGAATTGCTGATCTATAAACCCAGGAGGTTGGGCCATGTACACTGTTTCTCGTAATGTACCATGTAGAAAAGCATTCTTAATGTCCAATTGTCTCATAACCCAACCAAGAGATACACTTACAAAGAATAACCAACCTAATGGTAGTTGGTTTAATTACAGGATCAGATGTTTCCTCAAAATCAACACCAAGAATTTGAGAGTAGCCTTGTGCAACCAACCTAGCCTTATACCCGCCCAATATGCCAAATTCATGGTTTTCACTTTATAAACCCATCTAGAACCAATAATATTGGCTTTGTGTTGGCCTGGGGAACCAGAGTCCAGGTGTTGTTATGGTGCAAAGCTTGCATTTCTTCCACCATTGCCTGCTTCCATTTGGGATCCAACATAGCCACCTTCCAATTTTTTGGTTCTGTAACAGTTGTAGTAGCAAGAGTCACATAATCCTGAAGATAGCTAGGTGGTCTTCTATCTCTCATTGGTCTAACCACAACAGATGAACTAGAAACAGCAGTGTCCTCAACTAACTGATGATCTGGTGTATCAGTTTGAGTGAGATCTGGTTCCTCAGCAGCATGATCAGCATGTTCATCATTATGTGCATTTGGTTCCTCAACAACAGGTTCATTAATCAAGTTTGTGTCCAAGTTTTCAACATCAGAAGGCGTGGGTAAAGGTGGTTCTGTGGCACAACAATCAGGGCTTGTATGTGACTCAGCATGTTCCTCATCACTAGATGGGTATTCTGAAAAAACTGACCCTTGAGATGGCCCTGTAGCTGCTGCCTCCTTGTAGGGAAACACATGTTCATTAAAGACTACATGCCTGGAGATGTATACTCTTTTGGTTTTTGGATCCAGACATCTATAGCCCTTATGAAGTGGACTATATCCCAGGAAAACACAAGGATAGCTTCTCTTGGCAAACTTTGAGGCAACCTGATTTCTTAAGGATGGAAAACATTGACATCCAAACACTCTCAAGCCAGAATAATCAGGATGCCTAGTATGCAGCTTAAAGTATGGAGTGGTGAACTGTAAAAAAGAGGAGGGCAGCCTGTTGATTAAATAAACAGCAGTGTTACATGCCTCCACCCATAAAGTCTGTGGTAAACCTGAGAGGAACATCATGGTTAGGGCTGTTTCAATGATATGGCGATGTTTTCTTTCTGCTACACCGTTTTGTTCTGGTGTGTAAGGGCAAGATATGTTCAGTTCAATCCCACAAGAGTGTAAGTGATCCAAGAAAGGGTGTGAGCTATATTCTCATCCACCATCACATTGGAATATCTTAATCTTATGGTTTAGTTGGTTTTCAACAAGCTTTTGAAACCTCAGAAAGACATCATAAAATTCAGATTTTCTTTTTTAAAGGAAACAACCATGTGAACCTTGAAAAATCATCAACAAATATCACATAATATTTATATCCCCGATTGGAAACAACGGGAGCAGCCCCCATGAGATCACAATGCACCTTATGTAAAGGAAATTTTGAAACAAAAGAACTCTTATTAAAGGGTAGTTTACAACTCTTTCCCGGTGACAACTAGTACACAAAGTGTGTTTATTTTCCCAAACTACTAAGATTTATTTGTCCTAACTTATTCAATCTTGACAAAAGATTCGGTTCAGGTGCCCAATCTTTGATGCTAGACAGTAGAGCTTGCCTTTCCTGACCTTACAGCTGCCAACACTTCCTGAACCTCCTGATTTAAAGCATAGAGATTTCCTCTCTAATTATCCTCTGGTGTGGATCCTTCACAACAAAACCAGATTTGTCAAACTCAAAAGTGCATTGTGTATCTGAAGTGTATTTCCCAATAGAGATTAGGTTCTTGGTTAAGTCAGGAACAACTAATACATCCTTTAGTTTAAGATTACCAACATTTATATCACCAGAATGTGTAATGTCTAGGCCAGTGCCATCTCCTACAAAGACCTTATCAGTACCAGTATACTTACATGGATGTAGAACATTACCTTCATTATTGGTCATATGAGAAGTAGCTCCGAAGATTCGCATGATAGTAGTCGAAGATCTGCTTGATCATGAAGATTGAGTGAAGAAAAGCCTTCGAGGTTCCTCTGATTGATAGGAGTAATCAAACCTGTGCCAGCAATCAATAGCTGCATGATTAGCCTTACCACAAATTTGACAGAACATCTTCTGTCCCTGTGATGATGGATTGTTGGAAGGTGGATTCGCTTAGCCGATTAGCGAGTTGTCTTCATTGTTATTCTTCTTTGTTGTACACCATTTGACCTTCCTACTGGTGCAAAGCCTCTACCTCTAGAGTTGTATTGGCTTCTGCCACCACCTCTTCTTCCTCTACCCCGACCCCTTTGTGTAAACAGTGCCTGAGAGTGATCAAAGGCCTGTTTGTCTTCAGCTTTCTGTGTCAGCAAGTTTTGTTCATAGCCTTGAAGGGCCATAACAAATTGAGTAAAGGTGGGGTAAGGAGATTTTGTTAGCATAGCTGTCCTGAAGTTTAGATATTCACTGCCAAGGCCATGTGCAAATTGAAAGACCTTATCCATGTCAGCTACTGGTTTTTTGATGGCAGCTAGGTTATCACAAATGGATTTAAACTCCCTTAGGTACTGATCTAGGGTTTTGTTTCCCTTTCTGATACTCATCAGCATGTTCTTCAAGTTTCCTTCCTTTTCAGCAGTTTGGGGAAGGAGTTGATGAGCCAAATTCTCCCATAGTTGGAATGCAGTAGATTCCTCCTCATGAATGAGGCTGACAACTTCTTCTTTCATCGTCCCCAATAGCCAGGAAGTGAGTAAACCATCGTTGATAATCCAGGATGTATATTCGGATTGTCAATTTCCTTGTCTCCAGCATCCTTGATCTTTGGATCAGGGTGTGTAGATTCAAAGAACATGGTGATAGACACCAAGACTTCAGAATAAATGGGGTAACTCGTGACCTCCACAATAGGTAGTTTGATAACGTAAGTTTGATTGAGATCAAACTTGAACACCGATGGAACTGTTGAATGGTTAAACCAGATTCCTTTGCCATTGAAACGCAACGAAAGTGGTGAAACACACAGATTTTTGAAGGCTTGAGAGTTTATGTCTCTGATACCATGAAGAATTTTATAAAAAACTGCAGTAAAAGTGTTTTTTTGATTTCTGTGAAACCCTACTGCTATTACAAGTATTTATACTTATGATATTACCCTTTACTCAAGTAATAATAATAAATACAAAGAAATAATAAATAAAAACGTGGCTAATAAACCAAATCGTGGCTAGGAGATATGCTGTATCTGTTTCCTTAAACAGTGGCTTAAATCACGGCATCCGTTTCTTCTTGAGTATCTTTCTGTCTAACAGTTTTATGGTGATTCAGGATTACCATGTCACACTTGTCCATCAATTATAATCCTTATAAAAAGGGTAAAAATATAAATTAATAGCATTTATATTTTACACGGTGGGCCTTGTGAGTTTTGTTACTTTCCTATTGGTCATGGATCACCAAATCATACTTGGTCCAGGACCATAATAAAATTTCTGTGCTTTGTAGTGTGTAGCATTATTTAAAATATTTCATTATTTCACGTTATCTTCTTCCAATTGATTAATAAGAAACACAAGTGGCCAAATGGGCGTAACAAATATATATAATTTTTTTAAAGGGAAAATGGGCTTAACATACCAGAAAACATTAATAACAAATGGAAGCATTTTGGTATAGCTCAATCATAAAAACGGGTTGTGTAATGACTATCTTGTCCTTAAAGTATGTCGGTTTCGAGTTTGAGAAAAATTTAGACAAGTTCTATTGACATCTTTTTTTTTAAAATTGTTTTCCTTTTACTTTTTCACACCATCAAATCATTTTTTAGCATCACGTACGTTACGTGCGTCAAAGCCATTGATGTTTCGTTTTGCTCACAACATTAGTGGGTCAGACGTTTTACACCGATTACACATTTATAAGTATAAAATCAGTGTCACTAGCGTTTGGATAGAAACCAACGTCAGTTTCAGTGATGCTCGTACCGCGAACGGACATCAGTTCCACTTTTCAAAATACTAAAAACATTGAATGTGATGTCAAGAGTAATTTAAAAGTATCGAGAGTAATCGTAGTGTAGTAAGTATTTTCATGGTCCCGTTAATAAAATATGTATTTACAGTTTTTTACACATATTCATATTTTTTAATTCGTATTCATAAGCACAAAACTCTAGAAACGGGATATTGAATTTTTATTTTCCCTGTTGACAATTGAGATGTGACCGACATATCTATGCCTTTACGTATACATGTAGAATGACAAAATACATTTAAAAAACAAATTAAAGGAGAGAAACATTCATTATCAAAAATATTTGTATCACAACAAAATATACACAAAACTAAAACAAAGTATATCATTGATTTTTATAAAATCCATATAAATTAATAGGTCTCACGTCATAAATTATCAGTGGTTCTAGAGTGGTTTGGTCATAGGCATTTTGTTGTGTATATTTTTATTGTGTCACTATTTTATGCTGCTTTTTTTTGAGAAATATTTATTTTATTCAATCACTGTCCAACCGAGCTGTGTGTATACATTCAACGTTTATTAAATTCATAATCAAAGTCGTACGTCAACAGAATTAAAGCGAGATAAAATTATGGCCACTACTAAAAAATAATTATGTAACAGATCTGCATGCAGATGAAAACCAAGGGCCCAACCCGGGAGTTTTTTATATAGAGAGACAAATGTGAAAATTACGCCACCTATTTTCACAATACATTGACATTGTTGTTAAACGAACGAACACGAACAAATTCGTGATCTAAATAAATACAAACTTGAATAACTGATACATGGTTCGGCTCGTTAACAACACCACCATTGTAAATGTATGGTATGTGTTAGAGATTAGACTTGATATTAGGTATTATGTTATGTGGTGGTTTATGATTATGCCAAGTGTACTGTGGTGGATAAGATAAGATCAAGTTAGTTAGTCTAATGGTGATATATTGATGTAACAAGGAACAATTATCTCATTCAATGAAATATAGAATTATTCCCAAATTCTAAGTTGGTATCAGAGCAACCTTTACGGTGGAAAATGTCCACCGGAGATACCGATCCTCCGGTTAGCTCAACAGCACCACCACCGGTTAGATCAAATGCTCCACCTCCTTGTTCCTCCGGAATCTCGACCGGAATCCCTCTCTCTGTTCCCATTACACCATCCATTGATGGCAGTAGAGCCATCCTTTCACTTGTTCGTACTGATGCAAGCACAGTTCCTCTTTTTGGTTCTCTACCATTTCAGCTTTCGATTCCGACTCAAACCTCCACTGTCGGTGTAATCCTGTCACCAACACCAGCAACACCTCCATTTGGCGGAACCCTAAATCAAGTCTACACCATCAAGCTGGATCGACGAAACTACCTTCTCTAGAAAAACTCAATTCTCCGGTCGTTCGTGGATACAAATTGGATGGCCATCCTCTTTGGTACAGTGATGTAAGTCAACCGAATGATGTATTTTTATCCCACTTCATAAGCTTTTAGTGACGCTTTTCTATCAAATTCATTCAATTATGTTATGAAATTGATCAAGAGTTGTAAATAGGTTTTAAGTATGTAATCCCATATTTTTAGGCTTTTATGCCACCTTTTTGTTATCGGAATTATGCGGGGTATCGTTTTTGGCTTTGTTTTGTAGATACCCAGGTTAGATACGAGTTTTGGAAGGTCTTGGAACAACCCATCGAGCTTTAGAGAGGTTTCTTGTTGAAGAAGTTAGAGAATCAAGCTAAGAGTAAAATGTCGGCGCACGCCGAGTGCACAGTCGGTGGATGCCGGATTTTGACAGTTGAGAATCTGAGCAGCAGTTAATGAGTCTGACACATCCATCAACCTGTCAGAAGTCGGTGCACGCCGAGTGCGCAGTCGGCGGACGCCGAAAGACCCGGATTTCAAGTTTTAAAGCTTATTCTTGACTTCATTTCAAAAGGGGGGATGCAAAAAATATGCACTTTTCTCCATCTTGAAGGCACTTCCACTTTCAAGGCTCATATAGCCAAAATCACCACAACTTTAGCTTTTAAATTACAAGTGTAAATATTAAGAATTCTTGTTTGATATCTTGGATGAATTCTATTTGGACAAGTTTGTAGCTTTTGGGATACACTCTCTCCATTGGAGCTTTTGAAGATTGAATGCAAGTTTTCCTTTTTCAAGTTGATAGCTTGTGATTGGTATAATTCTTAGCCTTTACTTTGATTTAATTGTTCTTATGGTTATGAACTCTAACCTTGACATAGGTAGGCTCATAACTATGAGTGTCTAGTTTCACACTAGCCAAGATAATGTGAAGTGAAGATGTATACTTTTGATTGGGAAAGAGTTGGTAGTTTTACATTTGAGTCTATTGGAGTGTTGAACCTTCTTTTACTTGATAATGTTGATAGCAATCTAGGAAGTAATTAACCCTAGTTTGCACACACACACACACACACACTTGATAGAAACCGAAAGGATATATTGAGTGTGGGAAAGAAGTAGAAGAATTCGGTTTCTTATCCGAGGGTAGCTTAGGCTTGTGTTCAAGTGCATATCATGTTGAATCATTAGACTTAGGGTGCCTAAGTCAAGAAGGAGACATAGAGTGATCTCGTGTATTCGAAAGAAGGGGGATTGCTAGTCTAGGAACACACCGGTTCACGCTCTTGAGCATTTTAGGAAGGAAGGTAGGTAACCACTCATTCATAATTGAGAAATTCCGTTGGATCAAAGCATTATCTTGGTTAGTTACATTTTTCATTCGAGTTTAGTTATAGCAAGCACCAGTCAACATTTTCACAATTTGCGACTTGGATCGAAAGTATGAACCTAATCGGTGGTTAACCAACACACTCCTTGTGGGATACGACCTTGACTCACTAACTAGGCTACAATTGACCCGGTACACTGCCGGTTAGACTGAACACCCAGTATTTTGACGTCAAGTTTTTTGGCGCCGTTGCCGGGGAGTGTAACGGTTAATACTTATATTAGCTTAAGATTTTTGAGCATAGGTCAAGTCTCTTTCTAATTTTATTTCTGTTTATTTCTTTGGTACTTACCACTTGGTTAGCTACCAAGTGCGTTTGATTGTTTTCTTGTTGTTTCACTTTTGTAGTTGACGACTCGGTCCCGAACCGGTAAAGCTCCACTTACTCCATATCGTTCGGACATTAACACGTACGAAAGACAGTTGAGAGCTGAGCATAAAGTTGGTCAGTCTAGTGGAGAATCACTTGCTGAAGAATCATCCCGATACTCATCGACTCGAGAAGAGATGGCAGAGAATCTTGAGAATGCACAAGTTGAACCTCTACCGGAAGATCCAAACCCCAATAACCAAGGCCAAAATAACTGGAACAACCAAAACCAAAACCACAATCAAAACGAAAACCGCAACAACCCTTCTTTGAGACCTCTTTATGATCAACCTTTGAGAAGGAATGCACCTAATGATCCTATTAGATTACCCAATGAAGGAGCAAATAATTTTGAAGTGAAAGGGCATCTTTTCGGATTGATTGATACCAAATGCCAATTCACGGGAGAAGATTTTGAGGATCCCCACTATCACCTCTATTCTTTTGAGCAACTTTGCAACACAGCTAAGAGTCATGTGATTCAGAAAGAGTTGACAAGATTGTCTATGTTTCCATACTCTTTGACAGGGAAAGCCAAGGAATGGTTTGTATCCTTGGCCCACCATTCATTAGCTACATGGGATGAGGTGCAAAATAAATTTTTAAAACAATATTTCACACCTGGAAGGAATTTGATGTTGAAAATTGCAATAGCAAATTTTGCACAAGGACCCGATGAAACCTTGGGGAGTGCATGGGAGAGATTCAAAAAATTGTTGAAAGCTTGCCCCGATCATGGTTACCCATTTGACACGCAAATCCAACTTTTCTGTAGACAAATGAGGACAGAATCGCGTTCTAATATTGACCACGCATGTGGAGGATGTTTAATGTCGTGCAATGCTCAAGAAATCTATGATGCTATAGAGAAAATTTCAAAGAATCATCGAATGTGGGAAGCCGGATCTAGCACAAGAAAGGTCAGTTTTACAGAAGGATCAAAGGACAATTCCGAGCTTGTAGAGAAGATAGATGAACTAAGTTGCATGAGTACGTGATCATTTTATACTTATGTGAATGTAAATTTAAGGATATTCATGCCGATTGTTGCAAGTAGTTATTTATTATTCGATTACTCAATCTTTGAATCGATTTTTACCGCGCGAATTATAATAACTGAAGAAATTATGTGTACATTGCATAGATGATTGATTATGTGAACTTAGTGTCGATATTTATCTGCTGATGTATTCTTATCTTCTAGCCATCAAAGCGGAGTAATAAGCTTGAGAATAATCTGTGTTTAACAAAACGTTAAACATTGGGCTTGTAGTAACATTACCAAAGTAGCCTCGCGCTTGTGGTAATATTCATGCTATTGACTCATCCGTGAGAGAAGACTTCTTGCAATGCATAATTTACTTTTAAAGCAAGTTTCTTTCTTGAGATGTGTTAATGCTTGAAAGTGAAAATGGAAAAATTCAACTTTTAAGAGGCTTCGAGTATTTTTCTCGGTCTCCAAGTCCAAAAACCTTATGGATGACGCTCTTGCTTATTGCACCATGTCATTAACCATTGCGAGGCTTAAGAAGTGGGAATACTGATGTTGGTAGGTTGAGATTGCGAAGTTAGCATAAACTTTAATCTTGCCACGAATAGATAAAACCAAATGCACACGCACACATCACTTCGGTTCATAGAAAGTAGTGAATAATGGATACCTTATGAGCATGAATGGTATGAGTTGACTAGAGTTTTTGTGTAAGTATGATCTGACAATGGAAAATGTTGTCTTGGGGAATGACTTATTGATGCTTTGTTCGGGACGATCAAAGTCTAAGTGGGGGGTAGTTGATGACGGTCAAATTATACCCGTAAAAGTCATCAACGTTGACCTTAATTCGAGATTAATAATATATATTTTATAATGAATCGCAGGTTTATATTGATTATTTAATGTTATGTGATTTATAAAATATAATTTGGTATTTATCCATTTTTTTGGTATTTATCTATTTCTATTATATAATTTGGTATTTATCCGTTTTTATTTTATTATTTACTTTGGGATAAATATCTATTTTATAGATTGAGATAATTTTGGAGGATAATTACAAATGGATAAATTAAATTACAAGATAAATCCAAGAAAATCCGGATATATTGAAGATAAAGATCGGATAAGCACGAAAAGAGGAGTAAGACATGACAAGAGCCGGCGAACCAATCCGAAGAGTGGCGCCAATGGAGGATGCGCATGGAAGGGGGGTGCATTATTCTTTTTTGATCGGCCGAGAGTTATCTCTTATTTATTTTGATATTTTGAAGTATATCTCTTAATTAGTTTGAACCCCTATAAATAAAGGCATATCATACACGCCATAGACACACAAGACACCACAGACACTTCTCTTGAATTATAATAAATTTCTCGGTTTTCCTCAGAGTGGTTTTTATACAAGTTCTGCTATAATGTAAGTTCTTGTATTAAATTCTTCTTTGTTCTTTGTAATTAAGTCCCCAATTATTGTTTATTGTTTGAGGTTGTTCGTTCTTCACCGAACGATGTAGATCTAAAGATATGATATGAGGCAGTGGGGATTCCTTGCCTATAAGGGTCCACACACCCAGATCGGTTATTCGGTGACCTATAGATGACTTTGGTATGATCGACAACCGTGTTTTTAGTAGATCTATATAATTGCTTTATGAGTCTCTATTTTATCCGTTACGTATGTAGAAACGCTAAGATTTAGGTTTTCGCCGCGTCAATCTAGCCACATCTTTATGGTGTGATTGTCCACCTAGAATTTCTTATCTTAGTAGGTATGTCTACGGCTACATTGCTCGTCTGTTTTAATTATCGTATTATTAGGAAATACCAATATAGGACTCTAGGTCGGCTCATGAATTGATCTTCCGACCCCCCTTACCTACCTAGCAAAAATAAGTCACACACAAATATAAAGAATATAAGAAGGTTATCGACTTGCTCAAGAACATCGAGGCAAACATTCCATTAGTTGATTTTGATAGGAATGCCAAAGTATACAAAGTTTTAATGATATGAGTTCGTGCTAGAGTTCCAAGAGCTCGAGCACATAGTATTGAATGGAGAATGCTCAAAGAATCAGCCGACTAAACTTCCCGTTGCCCTTCTTACCTTCTTGTACTATTGGGAAATGTGGATTTGGCAATGTTTTGTGTGATTCGGGAGCATCAATCAACTGGCTGTTCACAATCTTCCAACTCTTCGATTGGCAAACGGACTTTCGGTGAGATCTTCAGATCTGCTCAGATCGTGATCCATTACTTAGGAGGAGTTGTTGGAAGAATGAGACTTTCCACACCGCAAAACGGCTCATCTTCTCTCAATCAATGCAATCTGAGAAGGAATCTTTTACGATGCGTGAGACGATTTAAGAAGAAAGTGCCATCACCAATTTGGATAAACATACACTTTCTAAAAGTGGTTTGACCGAATTGACTCCGACGAGGATGGATGTTGTTTGAAGATACAAAGTATAATTATGTTCGCAGAAAGGCCCAATCGAGAAAGCTCGATCAGGAAGTATGAGTAGAGACCACGCCTTCAATGGCCGCACTACGTATTGACGGCAATGAATGTTCAAAGTCTTGTGTGTGACAATTGCCATGCCAAGGGAGTAATCAATGCCGCCTGACCCGATTCAGTCAAAGCGGCTTCAAAACAATGTCGTTTGCCAAAATTGTGATACCGATCTAGATCGGTGTCATCTATTGTTGCATTGAAGAAGTGAATACATTCACTTCTCAAAATTATCGACCTTCGGTCGAATCAAAACACTCGAGGATTCAATTATAACCGGAACCACCTGGTTTCCGATGGAGGACCTTGCGGGGCAAAGAAACCCCCAGCGTCATTTTCGGGAATTGCATACACCTAGTTATACGTAAATCGTAGACACGCTACCGGGAGGCAACCCGCTTAAAAAAATAAAAAATAAAAAAAACTCTACATTTTGCATTATACTTTACTCATACTTTGGATAATAGTTTTCCAATACTTGAATTGATTTTCATTTTGTTTCACCAAGTCTCGTGTGGATGAATGTTTGAATGTCATTTAAAGGGAACGATTAGAGGTTATCCAAAATCCGAGGAAGTACAAAGAAAAAATTCAAATGCATCATTTCTTAGATTTGGGTTGTGAGAACAATTTGAAATAACCTCGAGGATCCTGGGTATAAAAGACTCATAGTTAATACTTTGTCACATATTTCATATCATGACCTAGTCTGCATTTTAAATTTTCAAATAATGTGTGACATGTATTAGTTTAACTACTATGCAACTAAGGGAATAGGAAATTCAAAGCTAACCCGAGTTGAAATTTTATTGTCTAGTCGAGCTCCCGACTATAATTAAGCCCTACTAGACGGTAACTCAGATATCTTTTCCTTTTGTAAGTTTTTAAAAGTGGTTAAGTGCAAATTTGTGTTAATTATGTGGTTTCATTGATAAAAATCTTTGAATATGAGATGTTACATTTTGCATACGATGTTATCATGAATGTCATTGATAAAAAAATCTTGAATATGAGATGTTACATTTTGCACATGTTAAATGAGGAGCTTAAACGAAGATCGATGAAGATTAAGAAGAAAGCTCGATTCGAATAAAGAAAGCTCGATTCGATTCGCCCAAACTTGGTGATCAAGTATTTCAAAATATGCCACGTAACATTATATTTTGAGGCCTAAAAGATGGATTTTGAGGAAAAGAAGAAGATGCCACGAGTTTACGAGATCAACGGATCAATATTTTCCAACGACTTCTACCGTAACCTGTTTTTCGATGGAAATTTTACCCGACTTAGAGGCATTTTCAGGGGAAGAGTTCTTGACAAAAGTTGTAGATACTAAAATGAGCTTTCCAACGCATTTTGAATCACGTCAATCGAGGTCTACAACTCAAGTTATGATTTTTTACCAAACTGCTGGAATTACGGACGAACCGGAGATATTTTGGCCAAGTTTGATGCATGTTACTCCATGTGCTCCTTAATGATGATGATGATGAGTCATAACAAACTCCACATGCTATTTTAGTGACTCCTCACCTTCACATGCAAAGTCATTATCACCTCCCACATGCTTATAACAAACTTGAGAATATTCCTTAGCATATTATAAAAATATCTCCTCAACTACAACCTCTCCCTTATACACCTCCCCTCAACTCTCCCTATAAGAACTCCCTCATTTCCATCCATAAAGGCGCCCCTCCTTGGTCACTTTTGGCCAAGCTTTTACTTTTCCCGTCTTTTATGTAAATACTCTGTAGGCGTTATGCCGAGAATAAATTAGAATAATAAGTCTTGTTGTAATGTCGAGCTACGGCCCTGATTCTGAAATCATAATCGAGGATGATTGGCTAAGGTCTCTAAGCTAGAACCATCGTTGTGAAGCCACCATCACCGGAATAAACAAGGATTTCGTTTTCATTTGTTCTAGTGAGTTTCTTGTTCTTCCTTCATGTTTGAATTGTTTATGTGCAATTTGTATGATCTATACTTATGTTGCATGCTAATCGAATTTAGATACGATAGTTGATAAATTCGTAGATTACCGTGAAGGAGAATGATAATATTCTTCCAACATACGTAAGTTGAGGGTGAATGTTGTCAGATTAGGATTTATATCCATATCTTTGATCCGTAAATGCTTTAGTTGTACCGAGAGTGGTGAACTAATTAAAGGCGATGAACCGAAAGGAAAATGCCTCTTTAGCGAATAATAATCCAAGAACTTACGAATGAATATGTGTCTTTCTTGTTATTTTTCGTGGGGTGGTGGATCAATGGTGTGTTCTAGTTATTTTAATCTTTCTTTAAACAAATTTTCACGTATTGTCTTTCTTTTCACGCTTGCTACCTTAGTTTGTTAATTGAAAATCCGAGATCATAATCATCAACTTTATAAAAGAAATCGAAGGCAAAAAACTTTTTCAGACAAGTCCTCATGGATACGATCCGGTTTCACCACTATAGCCGCGAGCCTTCGACTTGGGGCCGACATCGGTTTTATTTTATTACTTGTTATCTTTTGCTTTGTATAAAACCGCATGACAGTATTATTAGGAAATACCAATATAGGACTCTAGGTCGGCTCATGAATTGATCTTCCGGGATTTTCAATGAGATCTAGATCTGCATTACGTATTCGGGAATTGCATGCACCTAGTTATATGTAAATCGTAGATTAACATGAGACCGCAAGTGTAATTGTTAATGGGGACAGACTCGATGCGGTCGCTTAGAAGTACGCCTAATCACCGGAATGTTGCCTAGGTAAGGAATACGGTTAATATCGGCATCCCTAGTTTTGTAAGCGTGCGAGTCATATGAGATGGAGGCCTCAAAAGCGAAGTCACGTGATGTACCATACAGTACAAGAAAATCTGTTTTTTTATAAGGGGAATTTAATAAGGGGTAAAAATCTGGTTATTAAAAGTACCTTTTAATAAGGGTTAAAACAATTTTATGAAAATGATGTAAATTTAATGAGGAACCCTTAATTCCTGTTATTGTTAATCACTTATCCCCTTATTATAATACACCTAAATTATTCCCCTTATTAATACATGCCAAAAAAAAAAAATTTATTTTGAAATAATATAAAGAAAAAACATTAAAAAACTTATGTTTTGCCAAAAAAAAAACCATTTTCAGAATTATTTAGAAACACAAACTTTCCTGGGAAAAAGATACCCAATTATTTTTTAATGATAAAATACCAATATTTTGGCGCCGAAAATCCATCCCAATAATTTCATTTGTAGACATAAATAAATAGAAATATTGATGATAGGGCACAACCGTGTGTGTTACAACAAGTGACACAACGGTTATCTATATCGTTGATGGTAATGAGTCTAAATAAATAATAATATAACCTCATCATAATCAACCGTGCAAATGACGTTTGTGTAACACGTTGTGACATAACAATTGTTCCCGTATAATTATAGATTATTATCAATATGGACTTTGAAAAGAAATATCAATAAAAAATATTAAACAATTATTCTTCCAAAAAAACACCAATTTTCAGAATTATAAAAAAAACCACGAACTTTAATTTCAGAAAGATATTTGTCAAAAAAAAAAAAAATCATAAAGATACCCAAAAATTTAGGCGCTAACAATCCCCCCAAATTATATAGAAATTTCATTTGCAAACCCAAATAGATTTACCTTATCATTCAGCCCCCAATCAAGGGCCTCTGTTCTCCGGCATAACGCACCCATCTGAAATCGGACTAAGGTGATTATGAATGAAAATTCGATTGCTCTCCGCCGCTCTCCCTTCACTAGAGCTCATCAATCGAAGGTAGCAGCAGCAGATCGCTGCAGCGATTCGCGGAGCAGACGTTGATTGTTCGAGAGACTTGTCCGCCAAAGATTCGGCCTCTCCAAGCCTTCAATCGGCGCGGTTCAAGAAGTGGCGTCGGCCACCAATCTCCATATCTCACGATCCACAGTATTTGAGCAACTCACGGCTCACCCGAGCCACCTCACGCCTTGCCAACAGCAACAAGGCAACAAATGGAAGAACAACCGAACCGGACCAAAAGGTATGTAGATTATCTATATTTATGCATCCTCATAAATCTGGGTATGTATTTTTTTTTCTTGCATGATTTCCATTGAGAAACGTTCTTTTGATAATTATATTGTCAATTAATTTGTACTATGTTAGAAGCAATGGACTCCTCCCAAATGCATTGGATTTTTCTTAAAAGGGATTATATATATGAGGACTTTTGTTTGTACTGAGATAAAGTAAAGGCAGTCGATTGCTTATTTGATGGCATTTGAAGGGTAATCTGTTTGTGTTTAGCTATTAATTGCATCTCATTTGCATTGTGGATGTGTTATTTTATATGTGGTGCACTGAATCAACTCTAAATGTTCTGAGGGCCATGGGTGAATAGTGTTTGTTTTCATTCCTAATATGAAGCATAATTTGAATTAAAGGGTGAGTAGTCTACCAAAGGGTGAAAAGTATGGGAGACTAAAGTGTTTTTATTATTATTCTAGTTAACTTGCAATCTTTAAGCTATCAAGATTATAAATTGGGATCCTGTATGTTTTGGCACAACAAAGTGAAAGCATAAATGTGAGCGTAGGTATATGAATTCGAGACATGCAATGTTTGTTTGTTTGGCTAAGGACATTGATGAGGTTTTTGTTGTTGCATTTGCGATGATTAGCACCGGAGTCGTAATCCCGACATCGAATGTTCTCTTTCTTGCATCTTGGCCTGTATCTTTCTCGAATACATCTTTTCATCCATTGTTTCTCTTGCCATTACTCTTAAAGAATTAATCATGTCCTTTTGTAATTTTTATATGTTCTAACATTGCAAAATGTGATCTTTTAATGTTGTTTAGGGTGGGAATATAATCTTCTTCCAGAGCCTAAGTCTTCGGAGGCTATCGCTCTATTCCCACCGGACGCTGCACAAATCTATGCTCAATGGGCTGATTTAATCTACCTACTAGCTTCAAAGTGTAAACATTTGGTTAGTCTTCTTTCCAAACTCTTGGAAGATTAGTTAATTGTTCTTTGCATTTTAGTTTAGTATACGGGTTGTTGTAGCGTAAATTTGAGATAAAAGCGAGATAAAAAGAGAAAGAGGTGGATACGTTGAAGCTTAAAATCGAGATAGTGTTCATTTGATTTAATCCATGCATAGAATCGAGTCTCAAAGGCACTTGGTCCGATAAACCAAGGTGACTTGTGCGGAAGAGACTTGAGGAACTCGATTCATGATCAGAAGAGATTGAATCAAAGTGACACTAGGCCTGATTGGCTCACTAGTGTGTTCATACCCCTTATTGTCACTTTTATCAGATTTTGATTCGACTCAAACTCTTGAGTTCAATGGCTGAAATTTAGTGTCTATTTCTTTTATCCGCTTAATGTTCTTGCCTCGATATATACATAGCTACACTGTTTATTGCCTTGCACATTTCTCTGGTTTGAACTTGAACATATTGCTCTATATGTTGTTTTGCACCTAATTGTGCATCCAACTCTTTGCTAAATGATTTAGACTTGAATAAAATCATAGCCGCTTTTGTTTTGGCCTAAAATTTTCTGTTTTGTTTGAACTCTTTGCATTTTTGTATGAGTCTCACCGATACACTCAATCCTTTGAATCCGAATAAACACGATCTGCATTTCACGAGCCTAATTATACTGAATCTCTTCTTTGCACTTTTGCTATCTCAAAGCTTAATCAAAAGTGCATCTATCGCTATCTCTGCTTTGACCTTATACATCTTCTTTGAAAGACATTTTTGAATTATAAACCGCAGCATGCCTTGCCTTCTTATCAATCTGAAAAAACTTATAAAGTTGTCGGCCGATCTTGTGCCTTTTATTTGCGCGCTTCATCGCTTTCGATTTCGATTTTGAGGATCGCATCTATTGTGCTATGCTCGCTATTGTTCAGTACCACCAATTTGTTGTTGTAATTGACATCCGTGGACTTGCAAATATGCTATATCTACAAGTTTTGGACCTAATTGTTTTACCTCGCAAATCTTTGTAATCTGAATTGATTTATCCTTGCAATCGCTTTTGGACTGAATTTGTTTGTATCTCGAGTCTCGTGTTTAGCCTTTAACTGTTTCATAGAATTTTGTTGTATTATTGGTGCATTGGTTTTAAACTTGCACAAACTCTTTGTACTAGCTTCGTATTTTTTTAAGCGTGTGTAATAGGCTTGTTGTAGGCTCAGAACGCAGCCGAACCTACCGAACCCCTGGGGGTTCGGCTCGGCTCGGTATGTTCGAACCTTTGGCTCGGCTCTGCTCGAAATTTTCGAGCCTTATATTTTCATTATTCGCCGGGTTCGGTCTGGTATTTGGGAAAAAGCTCGCTCGGCTTTGGCTCGAACATGTTCGGCTCGAATCGGTTTTAAAAAAATCGAACATGTTCGCCTCGGTTTTAAAAAACATGTTCGCTCGAATCGTATATGAATTTATGATATCCGGGCCGAACATGTTCGAACATGTTCGGCCTCGACCACCGAATATCTAATTTGTAAGGTTCGCTCAAGTTCGAACACACAAAACGAGATCGAGCTTTTTCAAGCCGAATACTCCGGATCGAATCGAATACTTAGGTTCATTTATTGTACTCTACTTGTTTGGACACCTCTTGATCTTGTAGCATATATTCTTCATCTCATTGCACTGTGAACACACTTGGATTTGTGCTTACCTAATTTATTAGGCCGCATCTATTTTATATAGTAGTTGATCTTGAACATATTTGTATTATATATATCAAACCCGCTAGCTTTTGTATTTTATAGCATAGTACTTAGTTATATAAGCAACACTTTGTAATAATCTTTTGGGTAAACTAAATTGGAGCAACCTGCTTCTGTTTTGTTAAAATAATATTAAGTGTTATTTGTTTATTTGAATCGCTTTCTACACTTGAGTGTTAATTTAATAGTGATCCGACTAATACATTTTATCAATCTATCTCGCTTTGCATATTGGTTGAATCATATATTTGCAAACGTGCTAAATTGTTTTTCATCACAATAGACTTAAGTTGGCATTTCTAGCCCCATAAACTTGTTTTGATTTTATTTTATTTTATTTTCCTCTGGTTTTGATGCCTTGATATTAATGCGAGATCATGGCTTCCCATAAGGAGATTGAAAAGATTATGCGTGAACATAGGTATTGAAAAATACCCTCAACCATCTACTGTGTTTATTCCTCGTAAACCTGAAGCTTCATAATACTGGTGAAAGTGTATCTATTTTTCCTATTTTTGGATATTTCATTATAGTCTTTCTTCACTAATTATTGATGGAAGTTTGAATTTATGTAAAGGTTGATGTTTGTATAGTACTGTGAGTGTACATGTTCTTGAATGCAGTTGCTATTGACAATTTGTTATTGAATCCTGAGTTTGCATTTTGTTGTTATTGAATCCTGATTAATGAGAGGAAAATAATCTATAATGAGGGGATGTTTTTTTTTATTAAATCGTAATTTAATAAGGGGTAAATGAATCTACAATAAGAGGTTATTTCTGTCATTAAATCACGATTTGTGAGGGGTAAATTACCTTATAATAAGGGTTTAGTTTGTTACTAAAAATGATTTTTAATAACAGGAAAATACCATTATTAATGTCCGATATTATTAATAACGGGATTGAGTTTCCCGTTATTGAATACCTTTACCGGCGGAGGCAGTAATAATGGTCCATAACAGGAAATTTCCCGTTATAAAAGGTTTTTATGAGGGAAATGGACAATTAATGACGAGAAGTATCCTTATTAATAGCCGATTTTCTTGTAGTGATAGTGATCTAGATGGCCTACCCGGAGCTAGATCTAGTTTAGGGGATGACTCCCGTAGCCAATATAAAAGAAATACAAATCGGGTTAATAGTTGTCGAGTTTAGCTTAATTATATAAAATCTCTAGATCCAAACGATAACATAATAATTGGGGAGGTTAATTACGTTATGTGTTGTGTCGAGTCGTGTCCTTTTTTTTTTCTTTCTTGTCTTTTGATGATCGTAGACCGCTTTGTGTCCTTGACATGGATGATTAATTGTTTGTATATAAATGACCCACAATTGGTTCCCTGTGGGATCGACCTTGATTCGCTATAGCTATACTACGATGGACCAAGTCCTCTTGCTAGTATTGGTTTATGGTGGTCAAGTATTTTATTATCACTTGATCTACGTCATCAATGAGTCTTTTGTAGACTGAAAAATCAATATTGGTAAAATAGTAGGCAATAGTATTAATAAAAGATAACACTGAAACAGTTGGAAACAACATGGATGTGTTATCTGAAGTCAAAAACTGACGAGCCAAAGCTTCTCAGAATCAAAGAAGTGGACTATATTCTTAGACTTTGATTCGGTCTAATTCATGAGAACCATTTGTTGGCAATATCCCATCCATCTTATTGGTTAAAGATGATAATGCATTTTTGAATGCATAATTCAACGAGATCTTTCCTACCCAAACCCTCACGGAATAATTCTCTTAGTCTTCGGATATAGAGAAAATAGGATAGATTCTCTTTTGGATATAGAAAGGCAGGTTATTAAAAGCCAATAAAAGTCGAGTCTTGGATTCGGACGTTGAAAGTAGTATAGTGCTTCCTCAAGTATCTTGAGAGAACGTGGAATCGTATGCTTGTCCATTCGGATGCGAACCTGAGTGTCGTTGACTACACTGATTCTAATTTTTTGTCGGATTAAGGATGATCATGAATCGATCTCAGGCTCAATGTTAACTCATAGTGATGGAGCTATAGTCTGGAGCAATCCAGCACTGCCAATTTGACTCTGTTAGTCGAATACATAATCAGAGCAACTAAAGAGGCAGTGTGGCTTGAGAAGTTCTTTGTTGGATCGGGAAGTGATTCCATGTCTCGATGAGCCGATACCAATTTACTGTGACAATAGTTGAGAGGTAGCTCATGCAAATGATCTTCACAATCACAAGAGGTCAAAATCATATTGAGAGAAAGTACCACCTGGTCAGACAGATCGTGCAAACAGGTGAAGTTTTGGTCCTAAAGATTGCCTCAAGCCGACAACCTAACTGATCAGTTACCAAGTCATGTGGCATCTATTGTCACTGATGTGTGCTTGGCGGGTATGAAATTGGGAGATATATCTCATCTTCTTTAGAGCAAGTGGGAGAATATTATGGATGGATAGAATAAGGGTTTGGTGCTCTAAAAACAATCATTGCTTGTCTTTACGGGCAAGTGAGAGATTGTTAGATATAGTGTGCCCGAAAGACAATTGTTGCTTGTCCTTACGGGCAATTGGGAGAATGTTGGAAGTAGCGCCCAAAAGATAATTTATGTAATTGTTTTTATAATTAATAAATGACAGATTTGTTCTCATCTTGTTATTTGCTTTGTGCTTATATATTATACACTTCTGAAAACCCCAATTCGTATCATTTGTAGCCATATAACTTAGTGTGTGTCACACATGAGGATTAAGTTTAAGGTGATACACTTGAAACGTTAGTCCGTGGTGAAGTTAATCAAAGTATGGGGTCTATTGATTAAACCACCATTAATGCGCCCAAAACACTTTATGGTGTGACCGTCTTATCTGGACCGTCGACATTGGTTGTCTAAGTGGGGCATTTATATATGATGAGAGTCATATAGGACTGGACCGATTTAATCTGTGTTTCTCATATAATTCCGAGATTGAGAAATCTTATTAGATCACAAGATGATCATATATGGATTAACCTTAATCCTGAAGTGATTGCATACTCCTACTAGTTTCAGGATAGGGTTTGATGTGTTCATTAAGGATCGCTAAGAGGTGCGGTCCGAATGACTTCACATTGGCACTATTCTGAAAGAGTGAGAAGTGTGTGTCTCATAGATATGGAATACATTCCTTCCTGCTGGAAGTAGAAAGACAATCCCCTTATTTGTTGATCCTAGAAACTGATTGATCCGCGGAGTTCGTATTGGTTATGAACTAATTGATCACTAGTGGGTTAATGGTAAATAAAGATAAGATGTATTGAAGAAGGTTTATGGAAATAATCCCGCTTCATTACGGATAGTCTATGGAGGGTTAGTCTGTATGTAATGATTATATCAATGGACACTTATCGACTCGACTCGACATTTTGAGAATAAGTTATATCTATAATCGATAGAGTTCGATTTGATTTATGGTGGCGTAATTCGGAATTAATAAGTTGAGTAGAAATATTACATTCGATTTAATATTTTATTCAATTTCTTGTAGCTACTGGTTATAGGTCCATGGTCCCCGGTTTGGTTCCTAACACGCGAGTGTTTTCTCGTTTTATGGATCATCGAGAATAAATTAAATAGTTGGTCTATTTAATGAATATGCAATATTATTTATTTGGTAAATAATATGTAAAATAGAAAAGATATTTTCTATTAAAAAATTGACTAAAGTGGCGCAACTTATTGTGATAAGTTGGGAAAAGAAATTTTTCTAGATTATGTCACATGTGTAATTAATGATTATCTATTTGTTGGATAATTAATGGAAAAATAAGAGATTGATTTTTTGGGAATTATCTCTTATCTTTTGGCAAATATCTTTTCCTTATGGGAATATGTAATTGTGGTGTGAATAGGATAACTCTCTTGATTAGTTATTTTCCAATATAAAGAGAGTTCCTCCCAACACAATATATACAACACAATTGGCGCCACCACTATAATAAAAGGAAGAAATATTTGTTTTTCTTGGGCATATTTGAGGAGGTTCTGATGCGAGGATCGACGTCCACTAGTTGTCGCTAGGAGATACAATCCGGAAGACTACGGCTTCTCCCTTGGTTGACTATTTCTTCCTTTCCGTTGAGGTAAATATTCAACCTTCTCATAGTTAGATTAATTGTTTATGCGAATTGAATCGTGGTAAAATTGCATGCGAATTTATACATAGCTTCTGCTGTGCAAGATCGAGTGTCTCGATCGGTGCTGTGAATCAGATCTGACGATCCAATTATGGATCGGATCCGGATTCGGGTTTCTGTATATCCAGCAAAAATGTCATGAATCCTTCTAGTGACATGGTTGGAGGTCATGAAAAGAGGAATCTAAAGATAAGGAATGCAATATGGAGAAGGACATGATGGTAGATGATGGATGTGATGAGGGGGAACAATTTGAATCAAAGGAGTCTGACATGATGGCGGAGGAAAAAAGTGCAATGGAAGCTATAATGGCGTTGCATATTTTTGCGATGGTGGAGGACATGAAGGAAAAAAGTGCAAAGGAAGGTATATTTTTGAAAGTTCATATGTGTTCTTCTTTTTTTTATATACTAGCAATTAATGAAAAAAGCATGAACATGTGATTTGTGAATACTGTGTTTTGATTTAGTTGCCCTAGTAGACTCGACAGTCGAGGATAAGACGGTGATTACGGTGGAAGATGAAGATGAAGATGAACCGGAAGGTAGTTTTAAAAAAATTAAAATAATTTTGATTTATTATGTTTCCGACTAGTAACCCTTACTAACCACTATTTTATTTAGAGAAAGGATTGCCCTTGTTTGTACAGCATGGAACACGTTTGGTGCGGAAAGCGACACATGTTGAAGTGAAGCCTCATATTCTTCCCTTGAAAAGAAGGAAACTTAATGTTGATGGTTACGATCCGTACCAAGAAGCGGATCCCACGTTGATGGAGCTAGTGCTACGAAAAGTGGCTAGTTCAAGTTGGAGATGACAAGTATGCCCAATTTTTATTCTTTCAAGTAAAAATTTAAGTCCTTTGTTCATTTTATAATAATTTTAATTCTATAATCCGAACTTTTCAAGTAAAACTTTAAGTGCTTTGTTGGTTGATTAATAATTTTCATTTTATTCTTTTAAAGATGTTGTTGATGGTTGGTTGATTACTAAGTTTCATTTTAAGCTTTGTAAGATGTTGCTTTATTTTTGAACCATGCCAAGCTTTGTAAGCAAGATATTTTTAAAGTTAAAGCAAGATATTAAAGTATGTGCTTTAGGGTTAGGGTTTAGTGATATATAAATTTCGGAATGCAGATTTTGGATAGTGCGTTGTGCGAGATTCGGAGACGCAGCGATTCGCACCCGGAATTGTTTGAACAAATTGCATGTGTTCTTGATAGCCGTTTTGCATATTTTGTGAATTGTTTGAAAAAATTGCATGTGTTCTTGATAGCCGTTTTGGAGCATATTTTAGAAAGTTGCCTTCCAAAATATATGGAAGGAATCACTCTGAGTTTTCCTTGAAAGTGATATATGGAAAGGAGAAAAAAAATATGGAAGGATGAGTGAAAAAGGAGAAAAAACTGTGGATGACAAAAGTAAAACACGAAGACACGTGTGAAACAATTCCTCAAAAGTTACGTAAAACATTGGTGAACTATGTGGATGGAACAACTACAAATGTAAACAAACCGTGGTCTGTTTGCCGATATTTGTATGTTCCAAATGTTGACGCATTCCATTAGTTTTTATTGAGGATTGATATCAACGAGCGGAAGATATGTGTGTATGATAGCCTCCCGGGGCATGTTAAAAAGGTAGTCTTAGATGGTTGGTTGGAGCCACTTCAAGTCGGAATACCGTACATGTTCAAGAACTTTGTAGTGGGTTATGAGAAGTACAGTTTAGAGAAGTTCGCGGTTGAGAAAGTGACAAGCCTGCCTATTCAAGGAAATGAGTAAGTGTAGATACATGTCTTAGTTTTTAAGATGATGTTGGTTTAACTTATTTGAATATTTTGTAAGGTTGATTGTGGATCTTCGCCATTAAATGGATTGAGTTCTTTACAGGGAGACAGGATGTACGATCTCTTTAGGTTGAGTACATGCCGATGTGGAGAAAGAAGCTAGTTGCGGAATTGTTAGCATGGCGTTTTGAGCCATAAACATTTTAACCCGTTTAATATTTTATGATGTTTTGTACTACTTTTTAACATTAAATGCTTTCTGCAATTTAACATTTCTACATGTTTAACGTGTTAAGATATTGAATGGAATGTATGATGCATGACAATATTATGATACAAATACTGCATGACATCACAATTTCATCACAAGTTTAAGCTTGTTACAGACATCATTAATAAATTCGGTGATGTTTGTGGAAAAAATTTATTAATAGAGTTTTAACATTATATAAAAGTCTTTTAAACTTTTAACATTAAATGCTTTCTGCAATTTAACATTTCTACCTTTTTAACATGTTAAGATATTGAATGGAATGTATGATATGACAATATTATGATACAAATACTGCATGACATCACAATTTCATCACAAGTTTAAGCTTGTTACATACATCATTAATAAAATTCGATGATGTTTGTGGAAAAAATTTATTAATAGAGTTTTAACATTATATAAAAGGCTTTTAAATGAGATTATAATTAAAATAAATATAAAGACTTTTATAGGAGGAGATAATTAAATTAAAAAACTAAAAGTCGGTGGTGGTTATATGTCATTATTAAGAATTTAAAGTGTTGTGATTAATAAAGAGGCATGTGAAGAGTTTATTTGAAGAATGAAGTGGCATTGAACAACACCCTATTTAAATACCCTATTTACACTAAGTTAGTGCCCCTATTTTTTGATCAGGAATTTCAATTGAAAGAAAGAAAAAAAGGCAAAAATGAATCCGGAAGGTGATCTAAGCATTCAAGATCTGAAGAAGGCGATTGATGCTATGCAGATGGAAATGGAAGCGATGAAGAAGCGAATTGACTACCTGAATTTAGAGGCGAAGGAATATGACATGGAGATAGCACAACTAACTAAGGATGTTGAATCAAGGGATGGTGAGATAGTGATTCTGAGATCGAGGTTCAAGTTCTACTTGGATAAGATCAATAAACTTGTCAAACTGGTGAACAATGTGTACACTGCAACCGTACGTGATCTTCCTTTCGCTGAGATCCCTAACTGGATGGCTTGATTAATCAAGTTTTTTATGTAAAGTTTTTAAATTTTCGTTTTAATTTGTTTAATTTTAAGTTTTTGAATTTTGTATCATGTTAAGTATGGAGATTTTTATTTCAGTTCTATATTTTCCTCTAATGTTTGTTTTTACTTTTTTATTTATTGTTTTCTCACCTTTTATGTTTTATTTTCTATTATTGTTCAGATAAAAAAAAAGTTAGCATTGATAGAAAGAATGAAAAAATAATAATCAGGGGTAAAATAACTTAAAGCGTTGTGTTTAATAAAGAGGCATGTGAAAAGGTTATTTGAAGAATGAAGAGGCATGTGAACAACACAAGTTTCAAAGGATAATTCCAAAACCCTTGTAAGTTAGTATTATTTTAAAGCATTCATGAAAAGATAAAGAATGCATCACAAGTTTAAGCTTGTTACAAACATCATTAATAATATTCGATGATTTTCTTGGAGAAAAATTCTTAACAGGTCAACTTTTAATATAAAAGACTTTTAATTGATTAGATAATAATTAAAATAAATATAAATACTTTTAACCGAGGAGATAATTAAATAAAAGAAATACAAGCTAGTGGTTATCATATAATGAAGGATTAAAATGAAAAGATGCATCCAAAAATGATAGTAGTAAATGTTATAATTATCATTTACAAGTACATTTACAAAACCTTTCAAATTCCCATGGATTAAATTAAAATAAAGAGTCGCATGTGAACAGCCTATTTAACGGAGGAGTTTAAAACCCTTGTTTGTGAAAAGGAAAACCCTTATTACAAATGACATTTCCAAAACAAAACCCTATTTTTTCAAGCATTGATAAAATGAAAATTAATAATGAATGTGAGGAGTTTTTCATTGAAATGCCTTTTGAGTTCCTTTGTCATTGAAAAATGCACTTAATAATAATTAATTGATGCATTTATGACACATATATAGAAAATATTTAATAATTGCACTTAATAATAATTAATTGATGCATTTATGACACAGATATAAAAAATATTTAATTATTTACTTAGGGAATTTGGTTATTATTACCTTTGTTGGTTTAATAGTTACTGCATGAGAAAAGAAATGTTACATAATTCTTGAAAGGAAAATTGAAAAAGATGAACATAAAACTTTCATTTAAAAAAGAGATGAACATAAAAATAAAAATAAAAACTTGCATTAAAAATAAACAAACATGAACACAAAAATAAAAATAAAAGTTCAGAAACAAGAAACAATGACAAATAATTGGTAGGTAGAAGAGTTATGGATATCGGGTTTTTATGCACCATAAATATTCTTTGAAATTGGGCAGGGGTTCAATCTTTTGCCCTGATGCCTTGTTGCAAATCTTGACAATTTCATTTTTCTTGCTCTCGTAGATCTCCATTTGTTCTTTGACATTAGCCAACTCCAAATCCCTTGACTATATTTCCTCAAACAGCTTCGGGTTGATCATTTCCATTTGATTCGAAAGATCAGAAGTTAGGTTTCACATGTTTTTTCTTTGTTTATTTAGTTGTTGGGTGAATTCGTTCTCTCCATCTTTTTCTTCGAATTAGTTTCTGATTAAATTATAATCTTGGTAAAGATGTGTATCAGCATATCTACATATATATAGGGGGAATGAAGGGCCATATGGCGTTCCATATGGCGTTCCAATTATATGATGTGTTGTTCTAGTTGAATGGATGTGGCGTTCCAATATTTATTGGTGGTTATCATTTTATTTTTAATTTTGTACAAACCCTACTTTTTTCGTTAAGAATATAAAAACCCTTGTTATCCAAACATCGGGGTATATCCAAACGTCGCGTATATCCACATTTAAAGGGTTTTGAATCGGTTAATAAAATAATAATAAATTGAAGGAAAACATACCAAACGTCGACTATATCCGATCCCCTTTGCAAAGGTGTACATAAACCATCTATAAATACCACATTTTCCCCTTGTAAAATTAGAATAAAATTATATAGAATACAAGCAAAGTAAAAGCAATATCATGGAAGCAATTAGGAATCAGATTGACGCCCTGAGATGTGAGATGCATTATGAGGTTGACTCATTAAGTAGAAAGCTTGATGAAGAGATTAAAGCCAGAGATTGTGAGATTGCTTATTTGAAATATAGTATTGAAGAATACAAGAAGAGGATCAATATTCTTGTGAACCTTTTCAAGATGATTCAAAGAGAAAGTGAATGCCTAAAGATTTCAGAGATATCGGAATATTGACACATTCTTATTTTTTTTTTTATGTTTAATTTTTGTTTTTTTGAAGTTTATGTCTTGTTTTTTTTAAGTTTAATTTTTGTTTTTGAAGTTTATGTTATCTGTTTGTTATGAACGATGTAATCCAAAATGAGTGTGATATTTGTTTTTGTTATCTGTTTTTGTTATGAACGATGTTTTGTATGATATTTGTTTTTATTTATAAATGAATATATTATAAATGAATGGTAGGTATGTTTTAATCTTGATCACAAGCTTAACCTTGGTACATTATTAAGTATTTTGAATCGCATTATGTTCACAGGGTTTTTTTTTCTGGGTTCACGGGTTTGTACTCCCTGAATAATAAGTATATTACAATTTAAAAAAGTATTTTCCTTGTATATGTATATTACAATAAATAAAAAGTTTTTTCTATGATTCCCTGAATAAATATCTAGTATATCCCATGTTTTATGTATCTAGTATGTTAAGAAAATACTACATCTGTCAAAATATAAGTCTGTTTGGCATTTTCGATTTGTCCCAAAATTTAAGTCATATATGAATATATATTATAATAAATATATTATTTCTTATGATTTCATAATTAAATAATATTATAACGTTTCATTCATTATTTGATATAATATATACATATTATGAATTGATATAATATTTACATTATATTAAAAAATAAGTCATGGAAAGAAATTTCAATGAATCAATGAAAACTCAATGAAAAAATGAAGGAATCAATTCCATTCCAAAAAGAAGAAAACAAAGAGGCATACGCATGGGATTCTGCAAATATACCGATTTGATTGCTTTGGCAGGGGGGACAAGGGGTAGGGGAATGTCGGCTGACCGAGCATGTGTTACATCGTTGACCGTGCCGCCTTAATCTCAATAATTTCCCAAGGTAAAAAAGGACCGTAAGGTGCCACTTTGAAGGATTCGGATGATTTAATTGGGGAGGGTGCGAAATCATATATTTTTCTTTTTTTTTTTATTTTTAGAGACACTACTATGGAAAACCCGAGATAACATTTGGTAATCTGTAACGAGTGTGATAAACACGATACCCTTACATTAACCCGAGATAACATTTGGTATTCCGTAACGAGTGTGATAAACACGATGCCCCTGCTTTAACCCGATATAACATTTGGTAATCCGTAACAAGTGTGATAAACACGATACCCCTGCATTAACCCGAGATAACATTTGGTAATCCGTAACGAGTGTGATAAACATGATACTCCGGCATTAACCCGAGATGACATACTGGAATAACGTTGTGTAATCCGTAACGAGTGTGATAAACATGATACCCCTGCATTAACCCGAGATAACATTTGGTAATACAAAATGAGTGTGATAAACACAATGCCCCTGCATTAACTCGAGATAACATTTGGTAATCCAAAACGAGTGTGGTAAACACGATACCCCTGCATTAACCCGAGATAACATTTGGTAATCCAAAGTGAGTGTGATAAACATGATACCCCTGCATTAACCCGATATGACAAAGTGGAATAACGTTTGGTAATCCGTAACGAGTGTGATAAACACGATACCCCTACATTAACCCGAGATAACATTTGGTAATCCAAAACGAGTGTCATAAACATGATACCCCTGCATTAATCCGAGATAACATTTGGTAACCGTAACGAGTGTGATAAACATGATACCCCTGCATTAACCCGATATAACATTTGGTAATCCATAACGAGTGTGATAAACATGATATACGCATTAACCGAGATAACATTTGGTAATCTATAACGAGTGTGTGATAAACACGATACCCATGCATTAACCCAAGATGACAAAGTGGAATAACGTTTGGTAATCCATAACGAGTGTGATAACACGATACCCCTGCATTAACCCGAGATAACATTTGGTAATCAGTAACGAGTGTGATAAACACGATACCCCCAGATTAACCGAGATTACATTTGGTAATCCAAAACGAGTGTGATAAACACGATACCCCTGCATTAACCCGAGTTAACAAAGTGGAATAACGTTTGGTAATCCACGACGAGTGTGATAAACACGATACACCTGCATTAACATGAGATGACAAAGTGGAATAACGTTTGGTAATCCGTAACGAGTGTGATAAACACGATACCCCCGCATTAACCCGAGATGACAAAGTGGAATAACGTCTGGTAATCCGTGTGTGATAAACACTATACCCGTGCATTAACCTGAGATGACAAAGTGGAATAACGTTTGGTAATCCGTAACGAGTGTGATAAACACGATACCCCTGCATTAACCTGAGATGACAAGGGCCACTTCACTATATAAAGGTCCACTTGAAACCATAACACAAACACTTCTCATAGCATTCATCCAAACATAACACAAACACTTTTCATCTCAAAAAATGCCACGGCGTACCCAACATCAGTTACTCCCATTCACTAACCACATATACCATTTTCATGACTATGAGGGAATTCGGTATCACCTAGTCAATGATGTGTTCAATGACCTACACCCTAATCGTTTTGAGAACTTGGGGGTGGCAAGAATGTTTGTGGTTAACTGGGAGATGCGGCCCATCCATCCAGAAGAACAATTCTTGGCTGTAATGGGTCAAGCCCCATACGAAATGAGAAGCATTCATCGCCGGTTGGCCAATCGAGGCTTGCAAAGGTTAGCTCAACACCCTGTTTGTGTGAATGTTGACGTGGTACGTGAATTTTATTGCAGTGCTTCTTCTATGCCTGATAACTGTTACGCCATTTGTTAACGGTGATTTTTACGATTTATATGACTTTATTCCGTAGCAATTTCCTTTGTGTTTTATTACTTTTTATAGAAAAGTAAGTGCTTAAGTGAAATAATGGAAGAATGCATATAGAAATGATTTAAGTGCAAACTCGAGCTTATTACGTGGTTTTATTAGTGATTTTCTAGTTATCTATACGGTATTACATTTTGCACATTTCTATCATCTTGTAGAGTAATGCGGTTGCATGTTATGGAGGAAGCTAAAAGATTTCAATCAAGATTAAATGGAAAGGAAAGATGCGAGTTGAAGATGGAATGAAGAGATTTATGCAAAGCGAACGCAGCGTTTGTCCCGTCCAAACTGGACGGACGCTCGAGGAATGGACGGGCGCCCGGAGGAGTAATTCAATTCAGGGTATCGATGTATTTCGGTGGACGGCGTTTGAAAATGCATAGGACGGGCGTCTGATCAAGCTCGGCCCGACTCGAAGATTTCAAGCAAGATGGACGGGCATTCAACCCCTTGGACGGGCGTCCGGTCCGCCGCCTCAGCTAAACCGACATTGAATCCTATAAATAGTCGCGTTTTCTGAACCCTAAAGGAGATACAATACCACCCCTGGCCGCCCCAGGCCCCTTAGAAGCGACTTTCTTTGTTTCCTCTTGCTACCATAAACATAGTTTTATCTACTTTTTTATTTTCTGCATACCAACGATGAATAAAGGCTAGAGCATGGTTGAACAAGCTTGTGAAGCCGATCGAGCAACTTGATTTCAATCTTTGGATGTTTTGTGAGTTTTAAATAAAGTTTGTTTCTTTATTATGTTCATATTGTCATGCAATTTAAATCGAGAGATGGTTGCGATTTGATGTTTAACGTTTGATGAGAATCGTTGTTAGACTAGATCACCGTAGTAAAGATTCGATTTTTAACCTAAAAATAACGAGAGTTGTTAGGTTAATTTCTAGGTTGCTAGATTGAGAAATCTTACACCTTTGTTATGAAAGCGTTAATCTTTAAGATCGAGAGATGAGGGATTAATAGGCGAATTATCTAAGAGATTAGAAATTCATACTTTTGATAGGTGAACCACAATCTTCATTAAATCTTCACTAAACAATCTAGAGAGGAAGTTGAGGTTGTGAGATCGGTGGATCATTGCTTGTTCGTTTTCAATTTATTTGTTATCATCTTAGTAATTTTATTATCTTTTAGAATAGAATTATTTTCATTAGTTTGGCTCGTAACTATCTTTCCGGCTTTGGATTCTAGATCCTCTGTCCGCTTTATTGTTTTCGCTTTTTTAGGTTCGATTTTGTTTTATTTTTAGTGATAACTTTAGAAAAATTAAGAACTAGACTAACATCGATTCCCCGTGATTCGACTCCGGTTGTAACTACTATACTACGATCCCCGCACCAGGGTAAACCGGATTATTTTATTACTTGTTTGTTTTTCATTAGATAAAATCCGAGACAAGTTTTTGGCTCCGTTGCCGGGGAATCGGTACGGTTGTCTAGTTTTATTAATTTTTCTGTTTTTCTGTTACTAACTTTTCGTAAGTAGTTTTCTTTTTCTGTTTCCGTAGGTTTTTCTGTTTCTTTATCTTTTCGAAAAAAAATGTCATCAACTAGGAGTGTGCAAGATCAGATCGCCATGCTGCAACAGCAAGTGGCAGCCCTTCAAATGTCGCGCAATCCTATGAATCAGACCCCGTCGTTTGCTCAGAACTCTCAAGTTACATTGCTTCAGGAAGTTGTTGTCAACCTGGCCATATGATTGGCAGTGTCATCTTCTTCCCTTACGCATATCAAGTTAATGCTATCGAGAATCGGGGGCGATGCAGTCCAGTCATATGCCAGCTATGTGACAATGTGAGACATACTTCTCGTTTCTGTCCTATGGGTGGACAGAGCGTTTTCAGTGGCCAGCAATATCAGAGGTTTAATAATCAGTTCTCTGGCCACAGCAATTTTCAGAATCAGGGTTTCAATCGGACTTGGAATTTCTATCAAACCCGAACTTGATCGGAGACCAAAATGTCAATTTTTCCAATCAAAATCAAAGTTAGTGCAGCCAAACTTTTCCACACCACTTTCGTAACTCTCAAGACCCCTCTCACTATAGTAATCTTGAAGCTAAATTGGAGGAGCGAGAACATTACTATCCAACTCCTTTTGGTAGGCTTACGGATATTGGGAGACGGATCGGGCAAATGGCTCAAGACCAAGGCATTGACCTAACTCCCGCACTCCCTATGATGGAGAAGATACTTACAATTATGGTGCAAGTTATGAGAATCAAGTCGTATAGCCCCAACTATGCACCAAAGATACAATGGTGGGAGTAGTAACTATCCTTGTTCTCCGTTGGGTCAAGAGCAAAGCAATTGGCAACAAGGGGCGATTGATGAGGTGGAGCTGATATGGATCGAAACTACGTTATAGAGGTTAGAAACTTCCCTCCCTCCTGCATGGTGTGATGATGAAGACGGTTGTCCTATGATGGATCCGACATCAGAGATGGTTGAAGGTGAAGAAATACACCCGGTGTTAGAGAACATAGAGGACGATGTGCCTAAATTAGAGATAAGTCACACCGAGGAAGTCGCATTTGAGGAGCCGTTGAGGCCAATAAGTGTTGAGGTGATTGTGGACGAGCGAGTGAGCGTAAAGGAAGTGATCTTCCCACTTGATCACTATGTCATGAACTGGGAGGTGGAACCCCCTAATCCCGTTCTTCTTTTATTGGGAAGGTACTTCATAAAGGTCCTTCGAGCCATGGCTCCATTAATTTACTATGAAGGTGAGTTGGATGGCTCGTATGCTGAATATTCGTTGAAGAACCATGCGAGAAGGACGTATCCGTTTGATAATGGATAGTGAGCTAAGTGTGTCTAGCCAAAGACACTAAAGAGAGGCGCTTGTTGGGAGGCAACCCAATATTAAGAAAAGTTTTTGCTATTATTATTTTATTATAGTTTTGTTTGTGTTTAATAAATAACGAAAGATAGTTTTCTTCTCGTTGTAGTAGTTTTGTTTTGTTGTGTTTTGTCTTGGGTTTTGGTGTCGGTTTTTGTGGTTAGGTAACTTGCATTTTCGTAATTTGAAAAATCAATGTGTTTCCTTCCTCCTGCCGATGTTACATTTGTGCACTACTTTTCACATAGATTCGATTATTATCATTTTTTTTGCATTGCTTATGCTTTGTTCCATGATATTGCCTTGTCTATCATCTTTTGTGCCCCTATCCCCGAGGTACGTTTTGTTTTGTTTTCCAAGTGTGCAGGATATTTTCGATAGCAATTGTGAGCTTTTAAACGATGTCAGTTTTCCGTTGGATGGTCCACAGTCTACTGATTTCTTCAAGCGTTTCTGGATCTGACTCGCGACCACTTCCAAAATTGCCAAATTTGAACTACAATCAGCTAAGTTTTTCTTATTCTGCACAACATGAGGACATGTTGTTATTTAAGTGTGGGGGAGTAAGGGATTGGTTGTTTGTACCTACAAAATGTGCTTAATTTATTATGCTTATTATGCTTACCACCATTCTTAAAAACTTCAAAAAAAAATTCAAATTTAAAAAAAAAAACATCCGTCCCGAGCATGAGTTTATTTTGGCTTACTTACTTGTTATATTCCCATACTTGTGCTCAGTTGACTAGTATTTTAGCATAGACCTTTGATAAATAAGCCTTTACTCGAATTCTTTTCACGTAAGCCTCTTCGATGACGAGCTGAACTTAGGAACTGTACCCATTTAAACCGATGATGTTTGATTCTGGTTATCAGACCGTTCGCTTAGTGCTAATGTCATGGAAATTGTAATATGTTCGTAGTTGGAATTGAAGTAGGAAGTATCGTGAATATACCGAAGCCTGAATGTGATAAGTGAAACGTAACTACTGTGCTTTGGAAAAGTTGTTTTAAAAATTGAAATTGGGTGTGTCGGAAGCTGGTCGATGATTGGAGTGAGGTAGGGCGTATCTCGAATGTCCTATACCACTATGATGACCAAAAGCTCACGACAGTCAGAAGAAGCTGCCTTATGATTTGAGTAAGGTAGGGTATATCCCGAATGTCCTATTCTGCTATGACGGGCAAGTGCTCATTCTGATGTGCGTTTATATGTGAAGGATAATTAAATCAACTTACATAAGGAATTTGGTATGAATAAGTGAAAGACTTAGTTATCGCCTACCTTATCCCCAGTATAGGCCAAGGTATATGTTGTAGGGAATATCCTCTGGGTACAACTGAAAAGATTTCGAAAACGCATGTATTACTCTAGTCATGACATGAGTAGTTTTGTAGGGCGTATGTATAGTCAGGGTAATTCATTATCTGTCCTAAATGGGTATTTTTTGGTTAGCTTGAATTTAATTGTCAAGTGTGGAATCGGTGGAAATTGAAGAAGGCTTTGCACACACTACACATTCGAGTAATCATTTATTACATGGGATGTATGTTTTTGATGCTAGTCGACCGGTTGTGATTTGATATATGGGACTTTATGTGGTTCATTGCATGAGTAAGCCTATTTTTTCTTGTTTTGTCTTGCTTGGGACGAGCAAGAGATAAGTGCATGTGGGGGAGTTGTTAACGGTGATTTTTACGATTTATATGACTTTATTCCGTAGCAATTTCCTTTGTGTTTTATTACTTTTTATAGAAAAGTAAGTGTTTAAGTGAAATATTGGAAGAATGCGTATAGAAATGATTTAAGTTGAAAACTCGAGCTTATTACGTGGTTTTATTAGTGATTTTCTAGTTATCTATACGGTATTACATTTTGCACATTTCTATCATCTTGTAGGTACGCTTGCATGTTATGGAGGAAGCTAAAAGATTTCCAATCAAGATTAAATGGAAAGGAAAGATGCGAGTTGAAGATGGAATGAAGAGATTTATGCAAACCGAGCAGCGTTTGTCCCCGTCCAACTGGACGGACGTCACGAGGAATGGACGGGCATCCAGAGGAGTAATTCAATTCAGGGTATCGATGTATTTCAGTGGACGAGCGTTCGAAAATGCATAGGACGGGCGTCTGATCAAGCTCGGCCCGACTCGAAGATTTCAAGCAAGATGGACGGGCGTTCAACCCCTTGGACGGGCGTCCGGTCCGCCGCCTCAGCTAAACCGACATTGAATCCTATAAATAGTCGCATTTTCTGAACCCTAAAGGAGATACAATACCACCCCTGGCCCGCCCTAGGCCCCTTGGGGGCGACTTTGCTGTTTCCTCTTGCTACCATAAACATAGTTTTATCTACTTTTTTATTTTCTGCATACCAACGATGAATAAAGGCTAGAGCATGGTTGAACAAGCTTGTGAAGCCGATCGAGCAACTTGATTTCAATCTTTGGATGTTTTGTGAGTTTTAAATAAAGTTTGTTTCTTATTTATGTTCATATTGTCAATCAATTTAAATCGAGAGATGGTTGCGATTTGATGTTTAACGTTTGATGAGAATCGTTGTTAGACTTATATCACCGTAGTAAAGATTAGATTTTTAACCTAAAAATAACGACAGTTGTTAGGTTAATTTCTAGGTTGCTAGATTGAGAAATCTTACACCTTTGTTATGAAAGCGTTAATCTTTAAGATCGAGAGATGAGGGATTAATAGGCGAATTATCTAAGAGATTAGAAATTCATACTTTTGATAGGTGAACCACAATCTTCATTAAATCTTCACTAAACAATCTAGAGAGGAAGTTGAGGGTTGTGAGATCGGTGGATCATTGCTTGTTCGTTTTCAATTTATTTGTTATCATCTTAGTAATTTTATTATCTTTTTAGAATAGAATTATTTTCATTAGTTTGGCTCGTAACTATCTTTCCTGGATTTGGATTCTAGATCCTCTGTCCAGTTTATTGTTTTAATTTTTTTAGGATATGTTTTGTTTTATTTTTCGTGATAACTTTAGAGAAATTAAGAACTAGACTAACCTCGATTCCCTGTGATTCGACTCCGGTTGTAACTACTATACTACGATCCCTGCACTTGGGGTAAACCAGATTATTTTATTACTTGTTTGTTTTTCAATAGATAAAATCCGAGACACCATTGTACGTGGAGTCCGTGTGGATTACAGTCGTACATTTCTTAACAACTATCTTTGTTTGCCTATTGCTTCTTTTGTGCCTATTGATGTTGAGTACATTGACGAGACTCATGCTCTTGAATCTGCCGTGCATTGCATTTGCCCAGGTGCTGTTTGGATTCGAAATGATGATTACAACGATCTTGCTTTGCCGTTTAGCCGCATGGCCGGTGAAAGTGAATATTGGCGTCGTTTTGTCCAGTCTAGGTTATTGCCACCTCGTCATTCATACACCGTCTCAGCAAAACAACTTCTCCTCATTCATACTATCTTGACTAATACACCTATTGATGTTGCTGACATAATGTTTTGTGAAATTAGAAGAGTGACCGAGAGTACACGTGAAGTCGGACTTCCTTACGGGACATTCATCACCACCATAGCAGAGCAAGCTGGTGTAGAGTTTTATATGACTGATGAGATTATCGAATCATGAATCATAATGTATTAACGAACTTGTTTTATTGTAATATCGTTTATTGTAAGATATTTGGTAATTTCTTTTATTTCATGTAATTGTTATTGTAAGATTTTTATTTTAATCGTTTATTGTAAGATATGTTTTTTTAATTTGTTTGGTAATATCTTATTTTTTATTATTGTAATGCAATAATAATGTGTGATATTATATATTTCATTGTTACTTTGTTGTAATAATTATTAATTATTTCACTATATACATATGTATTGTTGTTATATAAAAAAGATATGTACGGTATTGTTCCTTAACACCCAAATTCGTTTGTTTTCCTCCAGAAATTTCCCCAATTCATTACCCTAATTTTAGTTTCCCGCTACCTTTTCCCTAAAATTCGAATTTTCTTTCAAATTTCAAAAGAATTGACGAAGGGGGCTGAGTAATTAGAGCATAGGAACTCCTCTCTCATCCTTCAGTCATCCAAGTTTCCGGTTCTGTCCCCTTCCACCGCTCTCACCTTCTCCTCCTTCTCTCTCCCCAAGAACCCTAAATTACCTTATCCCATCCATAATCAAGCGCTTGGAGCAATGTTTTCACGAATTTGTAGGTATTTCAACCCATGTTATTTGTAGTATATATTTGTTAGGAACATTTATTATGTTTTGATGATGGCCATACTAGCTGTTATAGCAAGCATGAAATAAGTTAGAATTCTCTGTATAAGTCTTTACTTAGAGTCTGACATGTTGTATAAGTTGAGTCAGACAAGTATTGTATTAGTTGGTAGGACGGAAAAGTAAAACAGACATTCGGCAGAGTGAAACCAGCCAAGCACCAGTAGAGATACAATGAAGACTTTATGGTCTGACTTATAACCAAGGAAGTCTGTGATGACCTTGGATAAGTCTAACTTATATTTCAAGTGATGAAACTTAATATTCAAATATGGTGTACACCGATCTCACCCCAATCAAGGATCAGTGAAGTACAAAGATTCTCCTTAAACTGAAACAAAGAAGAAAACAGTGAATCGGATGAGTGAAGACAAAACGGTAAAGGAAGAGCCAAAACGGCTAAGTCAGAAGGATCACTCGACCGTTCAGAAAACAATGAAGTAATACCTACCAGATCAGATTTAATATATGTTGAAGATTTAGAGGATCATGCATTAAATGCACAATCAATAGAGGATCAATCAAGGACGGATTTTCTGCTATACGTTTGAAGAAAGAATCCGACCACTGAAATCAAGGAGAATGCAATTAAGGGGGAATCAAGAATAAAATCAAGGATTATTCCCTCATTAATATAGCCAACGGACGGAATTTCAAAATCAAGGTTATTCAAGGCTATAAGTAGAAGGCATTGACAGAAAAACAAAACAATGATCTGAAAAGAAAAAATCAAGCAGAAACACTGTCAATTCAAAAAGCCTTCTCTAAACTTACAAGGATACATCTAGTGATAAACTCAGACATCAGAGCTACAAAGTCATACTCAGCACTGAGATTGATCAAGCAAGGTTGTGGATCACATTCAAATCAAACTGAAGCAACTGAATAAGAGGCAATCTGAGAAGGAGTTGAGTCTGTGATAGCTGTTGAAGGATTTTGATCTCAAGGAGCATCAAAGGAGACTGAATCACTGAAGCTGTTGCAGTCAAGGAGTGATAGTCTTTTAGATTGTGAAGCTTGGGAAGCCAAGGACAATCATACTATTGTATCTGTGAAAACAATAGTGAATTCCTCCAATCATCACAGGAGAAGAGTGGATTAAGGGATTGCACCACCCTGAACCACTATAAGCCTTGTGTCAATTTACTTTTTGCAATTTACTTTACAGTATTTATTTAAATTGCCTAGATCATAACTTATATCTGTGATTGCCTAAACTGATTTGTAAACAACATAGTAAGAAGGGACTTATCCGCTGCCCAAAAGCTTTTAAACAAAAGAAAAGTTTTTGAAACTCCACTATAGTCATTCACCCCCCCTCTGACTATAGTTTCACCCTTCTCTGGGACCAACAATTGGTATCGGGGCGGTGTTCTAGTATCGTAACACATTGAGATCTAATTTACAGTAACAAGGAGATCACACATTTTCAAAGTAGTTTTCAAATATAAGTTTTCTATACGTTTACATTTTTATCTTCACTTGCACTTATGGATTCCTCAAACTTTTTGTGAAAAGTACCTGTTTTTAATGTTATTAATTTTGATGAATATAAAATAAGAATGCTGTCTCATCTTGCAGCAACTCATGAAGAGATTCTGGATGTAATTAATGATGGGCCAATCATAATCACTACTGTGGTAGGCACAGGAGCAGATCAAGGGAAGGAAATCGATAAACCTAAAAAGGATTGGACCAAGGATGACAGGAGAAGAGCAAATCTGGATTTTGTTGCAAAAGACATGATTTTGAAGACCCTAGATAGCAACATGTTCATGAGAATCAAAGACTGCAAAACATCAAAGGAGATGTGGGACAAGCTTGCATTGATAAATGAAGGATCTGAAGCAGTTAAAGAAAACAAATTATATGTTGCAAAACAGAAATTTGAGAACTTCAAAATGAAGGCTGGTGAATCCATTTATCAAATGGACAACAGATTCTTAAGCATTATCAGTGAACTGCAACAGCTTGGACACACATATCCCCAAAAAGAAGTATGCTTGAAGATTTTGAGAGGCTTACTTGAAAGATGGAAGATCATAACATCAGTAATCAGAGGAACAACAAATCTTGCAAACACAGACACTCTGACCCTGATGTCCCAATTAAAAGCTCATGAATTCGAATCGAACGGTGAAGATGGTGCTCCGGCAGAGACACAAAAATCAACTGACTTTGGTTGCACCTCAAAGAAAGTAACTTTGCCGATTGTATATCAGAGAGACACAAGAACTCAAAGAACGTGTAGCTTTATTAGTCAAAGCGTTTTGTGGTATAGCAAAAGAAGCCATTCAAGGGAAACTCATCATCAAACAAGAAGTCAAGCTCAAACAAAGACATGAAGAAGAAAGATGATGAATACAGATGCTTCAAGCGCAACAAGAAAGGTCACTTCAAGGTGATTGCCTCAAGAAAATGACAAAGATGATGAAAAGAAGAAATACAAAGCATTTGAAAAGAGGAAAAGCAAGAAGGCACTGAAGGCTGAATCCAGTAGTGAAAAGAATGAAGAATCATCTGATAATGACTCAGATGACAGTGATGAAGAAGATAGCTCAAAAAATGAAAAAGCATGCTTATGTCTCATGACCAAAGAATTAAATGAAGATGAAGGTGATAGCTCAGACACTGATTTATGTCTAATGACCAAAGAATCAAATGAAACTGAGGTATCATCTAGCTCTTACTCTTCATCTAATGCATCCACTTACGACATCGCACATTCTTCGCTCTCCCATTAGATACAAAGAGACCTAGTCCAAAATCTCATGACTAAATTTGATGAAATTGAAATGAATCATGAAATTCGGAAAAGGAATGCAAGGATCTAAGAAAAGAGAATAAGAGATTAAAGAAAGAATGAGGATAAAGCTAAAAGTGAATTAACTAGTAAAGAGACACGCTTAAATGATCAACTAAAAGCAGATGATCATACATCCATTATTGATGATCGATTAAGAAAATCTCCCCACCGATAAAGGTAACCACCGCACCACTAAATGCACCGACTTACAAACCTTCAAAGAGGTTTGGATCCAGATCTGGTCTTGGCTGTGATCAGGATGAAAGTAGAAACAATGGTCAACACAATTCTAAATTCAGGACCATCAATGGACCAAAATTTAGAAAGGATGAACCATAGTTCCAACAAATCATCCTGCTCCGGTGAAGTCAAAACCTAGTGCGATGAAACAATGAGACTAAATCCTCATTCCAGTCAATCAAAAACAAAAGCCTTACAAAGGTAAAGCGGACTTTATCCTTCAAAGGATGATTGGAATGTTGCACCTCCAAAATACAAGAAGAAACCATTGAGTGATATCATCATGTGTTTAAGAAAAATCAACTGGATATGTTCCTAGACACATGAAGCAACACACAGTTTTCTAATGCATATTGGAAAGTGAAGAGGATGCACATGTACCAAAAGGCAGAGAAATGTATCGAATATCTTGATAAAAATATCGAAGCTATTCTCGCCATGCCTTATACATATAGCGTTGATGACTTCAACTATCCAAAAGAAGAACTTTTGGATATACACTTGGTATGGGAGGCATGATCGCTAATGTAAGGTGGACCCAAACAAAGTGTTGAGTACCTAAACTTAATTAATTTGTTTTGTAGGATGTCCGGTACATAGGCAAGTGGATGTTCGGACACATGACGAGAAACAAGAAATGGCTCACTGACTTCAAAGCTTTTGATGGACCCAAAGTCACATTTGAAGGCAAAGATAATCCTGGCAAGATTAAGGAGGAAGGCATAATACTCAAGAACAATCTGAAGATTCAAAATGTGGCATATGTCAAGGGACTTAATTTCAATTTGATGAGCATTAGTCAATTATGTGACAAAGGCTACAATGTGCACTTCAGCAAAGAAGGATGCAAAGTGATTCACAACCAAACCAACACAGTAGTTCTTGCAGGTAGAAGACAAGACAACATGTATGTGGTGGACTGGAGAACAGCCAAGGCAGAAACATGTCTGTTTGTCAAAAATAAACAATCAACAAGCTGGATTTGGCACAGAAGATTAAATCACTTGAATTTCAAGACCATCAACAAATTATCAAAGAACAAGTTAGTTGAAGGCCTGCCAGAGATCAGATTCAAAAAGGAAAGCCTATGTGATGCATGTCAGAAAGGGAAACAAATCAAAAGTTCATTCAAGTCAAAGCCTTATCAATCTACAACAAGAGTTCTACATACATTACACATGGACTGTTTGGACCAGTCACACCAGTAAGTGTAAGTGGTAAGAAATACACCCTAGTAGTGGTGGATGACTTTTCAAAATACACCTGGACCATTTTCATGAACAAGAAGAAAGAAACACTCAAAAAGTTTGCTGATTTCTTTCGAGAAGACTCCAAAATGAAAAAGAATCAAGATCATCAAGATTAGATCGAGATAGAGGCAATTGAATTTCTAAATGAAATTATCGAACCTCTTGTGAAGAAAATGGAGTGCTACATCAACTATCTGCAGCAGAACTCCACAACAAAATGGTGTAGCAGAAAGAAAAGCAGAACTCTCAAAGAAGCGATTAGAACAATGATTCTTTGGAGCATGCTTGCCAAAGAGATTTTGGGTGAAAGTCGCAAACACAAACATGCCATACACAAAACAGATCAATCATCAACAAATATCATGAAAAGACTCCATATGAAATATGGAATGGTAGAAAACCTAATATCTCATATTTTCATATGTTTGGATCGAAATGTTTTGTCTTGAACAGGAACCAGTTGCATACCTTTGATGAGAAGGCTGATGAAGCAATCTTCATGGGATACTCAAACACCAGCAAAGCATTCATAGTACTTAACAAAAGAACATTGGTGATTGAAGAATCAATATATGTAGTTTTTGATGAACCAAATACAAATGGTGAAGATCTTCAAGATCAAGAAAAGGAAGCAGCACAAAAGGAAATCTATACAAGTGCAACCACACCAGCTTCTATCCTAAATCATCATTTTGAAAATCAAGAGGAGCCACATATATACACAACAGATCAATCACCAGAACTTGAAGTTCATACCCATGATGAAGCTGTAGAAGCACCAAGTGAAGAACAACTTCAATCTGATCTAAATTGGATAAGAGATCATCCTGAAGAACAAGTCATTGGAGATGTTCACACAGGAGTTAGAACCAGAAGACAACTGGAGCACATGCTAACATGATTTCTATCACAAGTGGAACCCAAGACCATAGATGATGCAATCCAAGATGCAGATTGGATCACAAACCATGCAAGAAGAACTAAATGAATTTGAAAGAAATGAAGTGCAGGAACTTGTTGATGAGACGGATATGGCCAACATCATTGGAGCAAAATGGGTATTCAGGAACAAGATGGATGAGCAAGGAATCGTTGTCGAGAAACAAAGCAAGACTAGTTGCAAAGGCTAATCTCAACGGAAGGAATAGATTATGATGAAACATTTGCACCAAGAGCAAGATTGGAGGCAATCAGGACTCTTTCTAGCTTTTTCTTTGCATACAAAGATTTCAAAGTCTATCAAATGGATGTCAAGAGTGCATTTCTAAATGGACTTTTGGAAGAAGAAGTATATGTGGAACAACCTCCTGGATTTCCAATCAAAGGAAAAGAAGACAAAGTATACAAACTCAAGAAGGCCCTTTATGGACTCAAACAGGCACCAAGAGCCTGGTATGAAACACTATCACAATTTCTGATCATGAATGGATTCAACAAAGGAACTATAGACAAGACTCTATTCAAACTAGAGGAAGGAACAAGTACATTGTTAGTACAAATCTATGTTGATGATATCATCTTTGGATCAGAGGATGAAAACCTATGTGAGAAATTTTCAAACCTAATGAAGAGCAAATTTCAGATGAGCATGATGGGAGAATTAAATTATTTCTTTGGCCTTCAAGTAAAGCAAATGAAGGATGGTATTTTTATCAGTCAAGCCAGGTACACAAGAGATTTAATACACAAGTATGGGATGGATGCAAGTGGCACAACAGATACACCAATGTGTGCAAGAGTCATTCTTGGAAAAGATGAAACAGGAAAGGATGTTGATCAGAAAATGTATAGAGGAATCATTGGATCCTTACTATACTTGACTGCAAGTAGACCTGATATAGCATTTGCAGTAGGAGTATGTGCAAGATTCAAGCTCAACCAAAAGAATCACATCTTCTAGCAGCCAAAAGGATAATCAAGTACTTGAAAAACACTATAAGTGTTGGAATTTGGTATCCAAAAGATGGAGGATTTAAATTGATATCATATTCTGACTATGCTGGATGCAAAATAGATAGAAATAGCAACTCTGGAACATGTCAAATGCTAGGCACCAGACTAGTCTCTTGGTTCAGTAAAAAGCAAAACTCCATATCTACATCAACAGCTGAAGCAGAATATATAGCAGCAGGTAGTTGTTGTGCTCAAGTACTTTGGATCAGACAACAGCTAAAGGATTATGGAGTGGAGGAGGAAACAATTCCAATCATGTGTGATAACACAAGTGCAATATCTATTACTGAAAATCCAGTGTTGCATTCAAGAACAAAGCACATTGATGTAAGACATCATTTTATCAGAGATCATGTTGAAAAGGGAGATGTCATCCTAAAATACATACCCACTGAAGATCAATTGGCTGACATCTTCACTAAACCACTCAGTTATGAAAGATTTAGCATGTTGAGAACTTAGTTAGGAATGATTGAAATTAACTAAGTACCAAAGAGCGGCTAACTGGAGTAATCGGCTAAGTGACTTCATCAACTAGTTCAACCTTTGCCGTTCACGAGGATGTAGAGTAAGACAACGGTATCCAAACAAAGTTAACTTAAGCGATTGTTAGAACGGTTAAATGGAGCAGCTCAGTGAAGATTTCACTATATCGGCTAAGTAACCAGCCAAGGCATTTCAACGAATTAAATACTTGGACAAATTAAAGTGTGAACAAAATCAAATTTTACACGTGGAGAATAAGTAAATTATGGAGAATTATTCTGTGGAAAATTACACACGTGGAGATCAACTTATGATCATGGAGGTAACTATATTATTTTTCGAATTATAAACGCCTCGATTCCCGGGCTCTATCATTACTTACCTCAAACCACTCCCCCATTACGCTCGAATATCGCGATTTACATACACAAAATCACGCCATTATGTCATATAATTCTTCCACATTCAAACCACGTTCACACTACCCAAATCACCCTATATAAACAAGACTTAGAGATTTCCAGAAATCTTTACACTCTTTTGCAACACACAAGCCCTACTTTTGATTTTCTCTACTGCAATTTCAAGTTCACCCTCAAACTTCCTTTAATTTTCAACAATGGCATCATCTTCCTCAAACACCCAAGCTGGGTATGAAAAATCGATTGCCAATGGATCATTCATTCAAGCAGAACACTACTTGAAACTGTGCGGAAATGACGAGGATGCCAAACGATTGGTAGCAGGCTGTGAAAACCTAAAATTATCAACCTTTCTCAACCATCCAATAACCGAGGTTTGCTATGAAAATCTCATCTCCTTCTGGAAATCTGCAAAATACGTATCTGGGCTCCCTGTTGAAGAAGGTGACAAGTGGGAAGAAGACAAGATCGTTGCATCTGTCAACGGCAAAGACGTGGTGATTACAGAAAAGGTAATTCGAAAACATCTTAAACTTTCAAATAAAGGTCAAGCAAAGTGACATTGGTATCACAAAACTTGGACGATTTCTGGGCAACAATTGCCAAAACGGCAAACCCTGGGATCTACAAAAGTCAGTCGCATCTTAGATCTGCGTTGAAGAAACCGTTCAATGAGTTTAGTGCCCTAATTGGCAAAACCATTGAAGGAAAGTTGGGAGCAAATAATGCCATAGTGAAATAATGCCATGAGAAAACTGGACAAGACAGACTTTGGAAAATTAATTGATGAAGACGAAGAAGAAGAGGATTCAAATCAAGCGAAGTAGAACAACAGGAAGAAGAGAATGGCGGTGAGGATGAACAACATCCTAATGAGGAAGACTTTGGAGATGACGAGGAATCTCCGTAAGAAGTTGCACAATTGTGCGCAAACGATATAGATGATCGAATTGCGAGAATATCTTGAGTGGAAGGAAGGTGATTCCGCACAACGACTTCAAGACTCGACCGCATGCTTCTTTGAAGAGGATGGCTATTTGATTTTCTCGGGAATCACAACTCTGGTTGGTGTACTTGATGAATCACCTCTATGGTACTTGGTTGATGCAGCCAAGACAAAACTGCCCCAGACCTCTGGGAGACAGAGTGATGACTCAGAAAATGGTGAAGATGATCATGATGACAATGATGATCTTGATAAAGACAGAGAAGAGGATACTCCTGCACCAGATGCAGTTGATGATACCACTCTTCTCCGTACATTTCTAAAACCACAAGCATCCAACAAGTCCACAACTTCAAAGAAAGACTGACCACTCAACGGCGTGCAGTAAATGTTCGGTGACAACACAAACATTGTGGACACTGGATCAGCTGCTGCCACTCCAGTCAAGGCAACCCCCGGCACAGAGATAGGGGGAACATCAGCTCAAGCCACACCCACATACACATCTACCCAAATTCTTGAAGATTTGGACATTGGAGCAGATGTTACTCAACATCAAGACAAGGGACAGCAAACACACCCAGAACCAGCTGACATAAGGTACAAACTCTCTCAACTGCCCACCCTGGCATTACAAATGAAACTTTTGAGAAAGCGTGATTTTCTTTGGTGAAGAATTGGAGCAGCAAGCCATGTATCTCAGATCCACGACATCAGCATTTAATGACAAAAGCTCCTCCATTGAGCACAAGTTCCAGGCCATTGCAGAGTAAATTGATGCACAAAATATTGTGGTTCAACAACAAGGAAATCTGATGAGGCAACTCAACATCAATATAACCAACAATCTTGCAGGCCTCAGGCAGCATATTTCCCAAGAAAATGAATCAATGGCAGTGGCTTTTGGCACTAGATTTTGTAGTGTCAATGAGAAATTGAATGATCATCACAACAGATTCACATCTATTGAATCAAAACTTGACTCTCTATTGGAATGGCAGAGGCCACAAATAGCATCCTACTCCAGCAAATAGATGATGCTACCAAAAAGGGGGATACTCAGGATAAGCCTGAAGGATCAACTATTAGACCCCCAAACTTCACTGAAGAATGATAACGGAAAAATTCACTGTTATTTTGACAACAATTTACCCCGTTTCTAATATCATTTTGAGCATTTTTATATCATTTTAAGTCATTAATTCCTTAGCTTCATAAAAATGTATAAGTCGTGACTATTTTATAAAATATCGTGTTTTTATGTGTTTTTATTAGTTTTTATACCGGTTTAGTAACCGGAATGTCGTGTCGGATTTACGTTTGGTATTTTGGTAATTTATTGCAGAATCATAAGTGGACCAAGATCCTACGTAACGACATGTTTTGAGCCCTAAAAGAGGTGTTTAGAGGGTTAGAAGAAGGTGCCACAAGCTTACGAGTTCAAATGGATCAAATTTTTCTTAAGTACTTAATCGTTACATATTTTCGACGAAGATTTGACCCAGCTTAGAGGCATTTTCAGGGGATGACTTCTTAATGAAAGTTGTAGATCTTCACATAAGCTTTCCAACGCACTTTGGATCACGTAAATTGGAGTTCTACAACTCAAGTTATGGTCAAGTGGCTAATCGATTCGTATCAGTGAAAATCCCGAAAACGACACGTAATGGGAATGGCCCATCAAAAAGGCGTTTTCTAAAGAAGTGTCCTTCATGAAAGTTGTAGAGTTTTCCGAGAGCTTTCTAATGACGTTTAAATCATGATTTTTGGAGGTCTACAACTCAAGATATGAATTTTAGAAGTTTAATATACAATTATTGATTATATATAACTTATATAATCATTAGTTTGTAATCGCTTTGCACATGGGTTATGATTACGGCATGTGGAGTAATCATGATTCAGGACCGGTCCGGCTCATTTCAGGACCGGTCCGGCCTCAAACTTTTTCTATATATATGGAGCCTCGAGATGAGGAGAGAGCTTCGCCCTCTCTTCTCCCATTTCTCTTCTTCTTCTTCTTTCTTTTATTTATGTTATAGAGGGGCCTATATGTAATATATATATCGTTATAATGTCGGTGTAATAAACCCGACTAGTTATAGTTTTAATATAATTTCGTTTTCGCTTTTTATTGCTTTCTTTTACTTTTATGCAATTAGTATAAATATATATATATATACATTATACTATATATATATCTATATCTATATATATCTATTTATATATTTATACGTATATCTATATAATTTGTAGTTATTTTATTTCCGTTTTGTTTTCTTTTCGTGTTGTTTCTTTTCTTTCTTGTTATATATATATATCTATATATACGCATATATATCTATATACTAGTATTTATATATATATGTATGTATTTAGATATATATTTATATTTCGTTGTTATTTCCGTTATTATGACTAGCTAATCTCGTTACATAGCCGATTTATGTGAAAACGGGTGAAATCAACCCTCGGTAGACGAGATGGGAGTTGTGTAGCACGTAATATAATGTTTTAATGATTAATCCACGTCCTAAAACTTATTCTAAACGTCTTTGAATTAGATTGATCATCTAGTCCATCGTCACACACATCGAACCTATAAATGCATTTTGCGGTGAGATGGGAAAAAGGGTTTTGGGATCGTTGCGTAGATTCGGCCTAGTTGTTAGGACCGTTTCCAATACTGAGGTTTGTCATCGTTGTTCGAAAGCGACTCAAAGAGCGTAATCATGTTAGGTTAATCGGTTTTCTAAAGGGAAAATTAATTAACTTCACATAGGGTGTTGAGTGAGAGTTGTTCGAGATCTTAACACCGTAATTAGGAGTTGGCACCCGTGGATGTCGTTAAAATCTTGTGGAAAGGTAGGTTGGTTAAAACACACTCCTTATCAAGTTTTTCTGTGGGGAGATAACTTTGTTGGATCATGGCTCGGCTATGCTTTTTAATCACCTAGTTAATCTCGTTAGTTAAAATTTATTTTTAGCATTAGTATAAAAACTCCACCTAAAACTTTGATCGCTTAGACTAAGTTCGACGTTCATTTTGGTACTCACAACCACATTTCTCTTGGGACGACCTCGTACTCGTAGCTATCCTAACAATCGACACTGGTACTCTGCGCCGGTTAGAGAGTTAGTTTACCCTGATTGCGAGTCTTTATAAATGTATTTTTAGTGGGTGAATTTTTCGCTCATCAAAAAATTGGCGCCGTTGCCGGGAAATGTGTGATATTGTTGTGATATCTTGTAAGTGAACGAAGGCTTGGGCCTAGGTTTTATACAAATAAAAAATAATAAAAGCGAAAAAAAAAAAAAAAGAATTTTATTGTTTTCTGTTGTTTTTTCGAGATCTTGCAGATTGAGCTTAAATGGATCAATATTTCAATCAATATTACTCACCGAACAACAATACTCCTACCAACCTTATCAACAACGGTTCATGTCCGAGCCTCAAGTATCAACATCGAATAACCAGGGTTCTCGGTCCTATAATTGCCCAAATGCATACCAGGACCAGAATTATGGTTATTCGAGTAATGAGCCACCATATTACGAGGGTTACCCGAACCCTAATGCTTATCAAGATTACGGTGTTCATGTTCAATGCGTTGATAGCTTCAACCAGATTCAGCCACCTGATCAGTGTCTGGAATGGCAAGAAGACTACTACTCACCTCCAATGAATCAAAGTCAATACGATCGTTTTCCCCATGCCACAAGAAGAATTCACCGGCGGTCAAATAGAGCAACTAGAACGATTGAACGAGCTTGGAAGAGCGATCGTTGGACATGCAGGAGTTCAAGGTAAATCTTGACTCCGCCATAAGAAATCTTCAAGACAAGGTGGGGCAATTGATTGAATTAGTGATGTATGTGAAAGAGGTAGAGACATGTGAGGTGGTCAGGGATGAAAATGTTATCACTAAAGAAGTTCAGGTTGAGAATGAGGTTGATAATTCAGTTTGCGAAGAAAAAGTGCAAGATTTGGAGATGACAGAGTTAGAGGAGCGAGAGATTGATTGGCCATCTTTAGTAAAGCCACTGGGAGAGTTGGTAATAGTTAATATATCGGTCCCGGATTACTACATTCATCCACTCTGTAAGGATGAATTTTCTGCGGTCCAGTTTGTGTGCTCCCCGATGGATGAACTATATAGAATAGCAAAGAAGATGGTTCGACAAATCGATAAAAGAAGATTCTCCTGGTGGGAGGAGGTAGCATCGAGGGCCAAACGAGGCAGTGCGTTTCTAGACAATTCAAGTTCTTTGGTTCTCGCTTTGTTAATTTTTCTTAAGCTATTGATCTTCTTAAGTTCAGATTTTGGTTGATAATTTGTAATTAGTCGAGCCAAAGACGTAAAACAAAGGCGCTTGGGGGGAGGCAACCCCGCCTTAATAAAATTGTGTGAAATAATAATAATAATAATAGTAATTTGGATATGACTAGTATTATTGAAATGTAGAATCTGTATGAAAGATGAACACAAATCACAACCAAGTCTCAGGATGAATGTTTGAATGTCATTAAAAGGGAACGATTAGGTGGTTATCCGAAAATCCCGAGGGAGATTAAAGAAAAAATTCAAATGTATCATTTCTTGGACTTAGGTTATAGAACCCTTGAGGATCTGGGTATAAAAGACTCAATACTCTCTCACTACATTTCATTTTATGATCTAGTCTGTTTCAAATTTAAGTGGTTTGTAGTATAGTGGTGAGTATTCCCGCTTTAATAAAACGTGTGTTAATAAAAATGAATCTAGGAATAAATGACTTGACTATGATATATGCTCATATGATACGTATATGCTTAGATGTTTCGTGCTTTACCCGTGTGGGTTATTTTTCCATCTAAAGCTTTTATGAGATTTGCTATCTATATTGTCTATCGAATTTTTTCCGACGTGTGACAGGCCATTTTCTTATTATTCCCATATCCTGTTCGATGTATTTTTGTGCACGAGGACCATGTCCCGTGTTTGCTTTGCTTTGATTGTTTTTGTATAGGGATTCGGGTTGTGCTTTCTCATGCATTCATTACGGGATTCGATAGCACCTTTCTGCCTGGTTTATAAGCTAAGTCTTCTCTCTATCTCATTTACACTCACGAGAATAATGCAAAATCGTAAGTGGGGTAGAGTCCGGTTGGTTTAGAAATGGCAGTAAGTGTTTAAACCCTTAGTTTTTGATTCTTTTTCGAGCATTATTTAGTTGATTAAAATAATCTGTATAAGGTATATATTTCATGGATTTAAAGATGTAATGATTAATTTGGATATGTATAACTAATTTGAACCGTAAGTGCATTTTTAGCCTAAATTTATTTGTGTAACATGAATTCCTTCACGTAAGCCTTTGATATTGAAGCGAAAATTTTAAACTGTATCCATTCAGTATCCTAGTGGTTTATCCTAGAAATAGCAGTAACTTAGTACCTAATTTCTGAACATGTACTGTGAATATCTGAAGGTTTGAATGTGATAGAAAGAATGTCAAAATAAGATAAACTATATATATGTCGGTTGTAGCTACCAATGATTTGAGTGCGGTAGGGCGTTATCACGAAACGTCCTATACCACTATGAGGCTTAAAAGCTCCCGATTGCCTGATGATATTAGTCCAGCTAGGGTGTTATCACGAAACATCCTATTGCTGGGAATGAGGGCATATGCTACACATAAAAAAAAAAAAAAAAAAAAAAACAACCTAGTTAACTTCTGACTATCCCCAGTATAAACTAAATGATATGCATTAGGGATTATCCTAATAAGTACATGGGAAGACGTTGTGTGGAATTGTTACTGCCTATACCTAGGAAAGTCATTAGGATTGTCTGAATGGATATTTGTGCGTTTGCTTGATTTATTCAAAAAGAGGATAGTGGAAATTGAAAAGGCTTGTCACACACTCACTCTGTTATACATTTATATTGCGGTTAACGTGTAGTTATGATTCGAATGGTTGCATCATCTGATTGTCATTAACATCTTATCTTCATGAATTTTTCCTCATTCATTTTATTTTATCGCTTATTTTGTTCGAGGACGACCAAAAGCTAAGTGGGGGGTTGTGATAACGGAAAAATTCACTGTTATTTTGATAACAATTTACCCCGTTTCTAATATCATTTTGAGCATTTTTATATCATTTTAAGTCATTAATTCCTTAGCTTCATAAAAATGTATAAGTCGTGACTATTTTATAAAATATCGTGTTTTTATGTGTTTTTATTAGTTTTTATACCGGTTTAGTAACCGGAATGTAAATGTCGGATTTACGTTTGGTATTTTGGTAATTTATTGCGAGAATCATAAGTGGACCAAGATCCTACGTGAACGACATGTTTTGAGCCCTAAAAGAGGTGTTTAGAGGGTTAGAAGAAGGTGCCACAAGCTTACGAGTTCAAATGGATCAAATTTTTCTTAAGTACTTAATCGTTACATATTTTCGACGAAGATTTGACCCAGCTTAGAGGCATTTTCAGGGGATGACTTCTTAATGAAAGTTGTAGATCTTCACATAAGCTTTCCAACGCACTTTGGATCACGTAAATTGGAGTTCTACAACTCAAGTTATGGTCAAGTGGCTAATCGATTCGTATCAGTGAAAATCCCGAAAACGACACGTAATGGGAATGGCCCATCAAAAGGCGTTTTCTAAAGAAGTGTCCTTCATGAAAGTTGTAGAGTTTTCCGAGAGCTTTCTAATGACGTTTAAATCATGATTTTTGGAGGTCTACAACTCAAGATATGAATTTTAGAAGTTTAATATACAATTATTGATTATATATAACTTATATAATCATTAGTTTGTAAATCATCTGCACATGGGTTATGATTACGGCATGTGGAGTAATCATGATTCAGGACCGGTCCGGCTCATTTCAGGACCGGTCCGGCCTCAAACTTTTTCTATATATATGGAGCCTCAGATACAGAGAGCTTCGCCCCTCTCTTCTCCCATTTCTCTTCTTCTTCTTCTTTCTTTTATTTATGTTATAGAGGGGCCTATATGTAATATATATGTCGTTATAATGTCGGTGTAATAACCCGACTAGTTATAGTTTTAATATAATTTCGTTTCCGCTTTTTATTGCTTTCTTTTACTTTTATGCAATTAGTATAAATATATATATATACGTATACTATATATATATCTATATCTATATATATCTATTTATATATTTATACGTATATCTATATAGCTGTAGTTATTTTATTTCCGTTTTGTTTTCTTTCGTGTTGTTTCTTTTCTTTCTTGTTATATATATATATCTATATATACGCATATATATCTATATACTAGTATTTATATATATATGTATGTATTTAGATATATATTTATATTTCGTTGTTATTTCCGTTATTATGACTAGCTAATCTCGTTACATAGCCGATTTATGTGAAAACGGGTGAAATCAACCCTCGGTAGACGAGATGGGAGTTGTGTAGCACGTAATATAATGTTTTAATGATTAATCCACGTCCTAAAACTTATTCTAAACGTCTTTGAATTAGATTGATCATCTAGTCCACTGTCACACACATCGAACCTATAAATGCATTTTGCGGTGAGATGTGGGAAAAGGGGTTTTGGGATCGTTGCGTAGATTCGGCCTAGTTGTTAGGACCGTTTCCAATACAGAGGTTTGTCATCGTTGTTCGAGCGACTCAAAGAGCGTAATCATGTTAGGTTAATCGGTTTTCTAAAGGGAAAATTAATTAACTTCACATAGGGTTTGAGTGAGAGTTGTTCAAGATCTTAACACCGAATTAGGAGTTGGCACCCGTGGATGTCGTTAAAATACTGTGGAAAGGTAGGTTGGTTAAAACACACTCCTTATCAAGTTTTTCCTGTGGGGAGATAACCTGTTGGATCATGGCTCGGCTATGCTTTTTAATCACCTAGTTAATCTCGTTAGTTAAAATTTATTTTTCGCATTAGTATAAAAACTCCACCTAAAACTTTGATCGCCTAGACTAAGTTCGACGTTCATTTTGGTACTCACAACCACATTTCTCTTGGGACGACCTCGTTACTCTGTAGCTATCCTAACAATCGACACAGTACTCTGCCGGTAGAGAGTTAGTTTACCCATTCATGAGTCTTTATAAATGTATTTTTAGTGGGTGAATTTTTCGCTCATCAAAGAACAACTGAGAGCAAGAGACAGAGAAATAAGAATCAGGAATGAGGCAGAAGAACAGCAAAGGAGGGCCAGAGAAGAAAGAGAAAAGGCCCTAAAAGAACCCTGCACTGGATTTCCTCTTTCTATGCAAAGAAGAGATGATGATAGAGATAGATCCGGCAGACAGCAAAAGCCTGGATCTAGTCAGGAAAGAGGATCAGCTAGTCAACACAGACTTAGCACCAGAGGAAACACCAGCAGAGGCAGTAGCAGCTTCAGATATACTGGGGAACACAGAACTTACACTGGTCACCAAAGCAAAGCAGAATATGAAGCAGATGTACTGGACCATGTAAGAGAATTCTTCAGAGTACAGGAAGGACTGTATCCACATTCAAGATGAAGCATGGGCTGATTGGCTAAACTATCAAGATGAAAGGATGAGAACTGATATGGCTAAACTCTACAATGAAGTCAAAAGAGAGTTTGCACTCCTCAAACAAAGCAACAACAAACCAAGCTCAGCCATACCACTGTCTGCAAAAGGACCAGAAGACTTGCCAACTGAACAACAAGAAGAATTCAAATATATGGCAAAATTCTTCAATCCTATGGGAAGAATGGACAAGCAGAGTGTGGAGTCTCTACAAGAGTCTCAAGTTTGCAGATTCACACATAGCTGAGGCTAGGGAAAGACTTGAGAAGTACTTTGGAGAACCTAGGGCAAATGAGACCATACCTGATTTCAACAGGCTCTTTGCCAAAAGAGTTTTTCAGGGTGTATCTGAATACACAGCTATGACATACTGGAAGTGGAAGTTTCCAGAAATTGACTGGAAAGACATTGAAGAGGTTCAGACTACAAAGTTCAAGAGGTACAAAGCTGAATTAAGCAAAATGTAGTTTGTAACCTTTGAATAAATTTTTTGAACTTGTTGCCCTGGAATGGATGAATAAAATTGCTGAATTTTTGTTCTGTTATTTATTAAGAAATATTTGGATCACTTATGTTCAGGCTTATGAGGGTTTTGGCATCATCAAAAAGGGGGAAATTGTTAGGAACATTTATTATGTTTTGATAATGGTCATACTAGCTGTTATAGCAAGCCTGAAATAAGTTAGAATTCTCTGTATAAGTCTTTACTTAGAGTCTGACATGTTGTATAAGTTGAATCAGACAAGTATTGTATTAGTTGGTAGGACGGAAAAGTAAAATAGACATTCGGCAGAGTGAAACCAGCAGAGCACCAACAGAGATACAATGAAGACTTTATGGTCTGACTTATAACCAAGGAAGTCTGTGATGACCTTGGATAAGTCTAACTTATATTTCAAGTGATGAAACTTAATATTCAAATATGGTGTACACTGATCTCACCCCAATCAAGGATCAGTGAAGTACAAAGATTCTCCTTAAACTGAAGCAAAGAAGAAAACAGTGAATCGGCTGAGTGAAGACAAAACGGTAAAGGAAGAGCCAAAACAGCTAAGTCGGAAGGATCACTCGACCGCTCGTAAAACAATGAAGTAATACCTACGGATCGATTTAATATATGTTGAAGATTCAGAGGATCATGCATTAAATGCACAATCAATAAAGGATCAATCAAGGACGGATTTTCTGCTATACGTTTGAAAAAAGAATCCGATCACTGAAATCAAGGAGAATGCAATTAAGGGGGAATCAAGAATAAAATCAAGTATTATTCCCTCATTAATATAGACAAAGGACGGAATTTCAAAATCAAGGTTATTCAAGGCTATAAATAGAAGGCATTGACTGAAAAACAAAACAATGATCTGAAAAGAAAAAATCAAGTAGAAACTCTGTCAATTCAAAAAGCCTTCTCTGAACTTACAAGGATACATCTAGTGATCAACTCAGACATCAGAGCTACAAAGTCATATTCAGCACTGAGATTGATCAAGCAAGGTTGTGGATCACATTCACATCAAACTGAAGCAACTGAATAAGAGGCAATCTGAGAAGGAGTTGAGTCTGTGATAGCTGTTGAAGGATTTTGATCTCAAGGAGCGACAAAGGAGACTGGATCATCAAGTCATTGCGATCAAGGAGTGATAGTCTTGTAGATTGTGAAGCTTGGGAAGCCAAGGACAATCATACTATTGTATCTGTGAAAAAAATAGTGAATTCCTCCAATCATCACAGGAGAAGAGTGGATTAAGGGATTACACCACCCTGAACCACTATAAGCCTTGTGTCAATTTACTTTACTGATATTTATTTAAATTTCCTAGATCATAACTTATATACGTGATTGCCTAAACTCGATTTGAAAACAACATAGTAAGAAGGGACTTATCCGCTGCCCAAAAGCTTTTAAACAAAAGAAAAGTTTTTGAAACTCCACTATAGTCATTCACCCCCCCTCTGACTATAGTTTCACCCTTCTCTGGGACCAACAATATTCATCCTTAAAAAGTTATATTCTTATTTGATTAATTTATGTTTGCAGTTACTAAGGGTGTTTCAATCTGATTCCGGCATAAACAACCCCCTGTGCTTACTCTTTCACGAATTTGCAGGTATTTGATGTGGTTGTTTTGAAAAGTGATTTCTTTGCTTTGTCTCTTTCGAAAGAACAAATATCTAATCAATGTTGCTATTCTTTTATTTGTGAAGAAAAATGTGTTGTAAGGGGAAGATAGTAATCATTTCTTTAGCACAATATTAACTAAAATTATAAGTTTTGAACTTTCTGGTGAACAAACTAGAATCTGATTGATTCTTTGTTTGACTAAAGTTAACGTTTTGAACTTAACTTTCTATTTAGCATATGAATTTTTGATCAATATTGGTGGTACTTTGATTAAATACTAAGATGATTGTTTGATATTGACATTACCGCTGTTAGAGGAGGATATGGTTGTTCTCAGATTGACTTGTTTAAGTTAGTTTGCTTTATGCATCCCCTGTTTTTTTCCTAGGAGCTTATGGGCTGCTATGTTAACAATGTGTGAGCAGATGGTATAGGCCATTTTCTCTTCTTTTATCTTAGAAGAATAAGTGTGAACATCTTTTCTTTGATTAAATACTAACATCTTTTCTGTTGAGCCTATGACTTATTGTTTTTCAAATAATAAACATTTGAAACTGAATTTGCCTGTAATAATTTTGAACTTTTGAACTTGGACACGTATATGAGCTTTATCATCTGAACTTGCACAAATATTTGAGACCGTATTTCATTGACTGTTTGTATTTCATTGACTGTTTGAAATTCCCCCACTTTCTTTAAGAATATGAATCAAAACGAAGCTGGATGTTCAACGATTTCTGTATCTTCTACCAACATAAACGAAGCTCAGCTATTTCATGGGAATATATTTTGCAAGTGTGGCATTCCAGCTAAATTGATGACATCAGGTACAAAGAAGAACCCAGACATAAAGTTCTTTACTTGCGATTTATACCTGGTATGAATTCTCTTGACTCGAATTGTTTTTTTTTCTAATTCCAGCTGCATTGATACAATAATAATATTTTTTTATTCACTGGTTTAATTTCTTATCTTGCAACAGCATGAACTCAGATACAAAATTTTCCTTTGGCATGATGAATTGTCTTCATATACCAGGACACAAGAACCTGTCAATAACTCCTTGAACTTGGTGCGGAAAGTAGTTGTCAATCAAAAAGAGATTGAATTTTTAAAGAAAAAGCAAGAAATATACGTGGAAAAAATGGAACAAGTTGAGATCAATGTTACCGAGTTAATGAAACGTTTGGAGATCACAGCTCATATGGTGAGGAAGGACAAAGACAGGATTGATCGTACTGAGACACTAATTGAGAAGCTTAGGCAGAAGAAAGAATCACATTCAATGAAAAAGAAATTATTGACTATTATGGGGGGTTGTATTATTATGTATTTTGTATTCCATGTTGGTAATTAACAAACATTGTGTTGTACCAGTTCTTGGTTTCCTTAACTATTGATATTTTCACTTTTGCCAGTTCAAAACACAATTAGTTTGAAATTGTTAGCAGTTATAACTTAACATACTTGAAATTGTTACCACTTACAAGAAAACATACTTAAACTTGTTATTATACCAGTTACAAGACAACATACTTAACTAGTTATAATACCAGTTACAACACAACATACTTATTAGACTACTTAAAACACAGCATACTTCAACTTGTTATAAGACCTGTTACAACAAAACATACTTAAACTTGTTATAAGACCAGTTACTACACAACATACTTAAACTTGTTATAAGACCAGTTATTACACAACATACTTAAACTTGTTATAAGACCAGTTACAACAGTACATACTTTGAGATACGCTAAAGAGAAACATCATTGCCACCATCATCTTCACCAATCAATCGCGAGCAACTTGTTTTATTATGGTCTATTTTCTTGCATTTACCACAGTGTATAACCCTTTTCCCGTCTCCGGTAGAATTATTTCTCATTTTTTATGGACGTCCGGATAGTCTCTTTGTCACCGTCGGTGCCCAAACCTTCCTGTTAAGCACAACAGCGGGATCCTCACAATCCGCTTCATTTTTCAAGGGGAACACAATTTGACAATAAGCTTTCCTCCAATATTCGCTGCTATAATACCGAGTGCAATAGTCATATCCGTGGCTCCCTATGTGCTTGGCCACAGCAACAGCATGATAGCATGGAAACCTATCTAAATCGAATTGCTTGCATGTACACTTGAAAACATCCAAGTCAACAATGTAAGTCAACATAGTATCGTTGTCAAACACTTCATACTTAACAAAAGAAACTACATTAACCTTGACCTTCCGTACTCTATTGTATCTTTTTGTCATTCGCTCTTCTCCTTTGGGAGTGAGCACAAAAACACATTCTTCACCATGTTTACTTCGTTCACCAAATCACTCCTGTAAAACCTCCCGGATACGTTCAAGCAAACCAACTATTGAAAATTCCCGAGCACGCAATAACTTGCTGTTTAAAGACTCGGCATGGTTAGTTGTCATATATTGTACCGTAAACCTTTAAAATGAGATCTAGACCAGAAAGGAAATGATGCTTCTTCCAAATACTCGTCATGTTTATCACATATTGCAGATAATTTTTCCCAGTGCACCTTAAACTCTGAAATAGTATAGGCCTTTGCAGCTGGCATAAAAAACGTCGACACATTGTGACCAGGATATCGACTCCTCAAATTCTTTTGGATGTGATATAAACAAAATCCATGGTGCGCATTCTCAAACACATTACTGAATGCTATTTTGATACTTTCAGCACGATCAGAAATTATTGATAGATCACTGGTGTCACATATAATGGGTTTTAAATTTGTGAAAAACCCGGTCCACAAAGGAATGTTTTCAGAATCAACAACAGCCCACACAATTGGAAATATTTGACCATTTCCATCTTCACACATTGCCACAAGTAGAACCCTTTTATAACGCATTTTCAAATGTGTTCTGTCCACAGAAACGACTGGCCGCATATACTTGAACCCCTCTAGACTTGCACCAAGTGCCATAAAACAATATAAAAACTCATCGTTTTCTTTAGTTTCAATCTCTGTCACAGTTCCCGGGTTTCTGGCCTCCATCCTATGAAAATACTTAGATAATTTTTCAAAACTCTTTTTTGGAAATCCCCGAACCAATGAATTCGCATAACGCTTCGTCTTGAACGCCTTGTGATAACTAATCTCATATCCAAACTTTGACATAAAATCAATCATCATATCCCTCGGAGAGTAAATACGGTTGGCATCTTTAAACTTCGAAAAAAAGTATCGGCCAACTAGCTTGTAAGAAGCATGTCTGTGATCTTTCTGACGAAGCATAGGTGGGCAAGTATGCCTACTTGAATACTTTCGAACTTCAACGCGTTTAGATACATCAAATTTGCTTGCTCGCATATGCCATTTGCATCCTTTTACTGCACATAACACCACATAAAGATTTTTGGTGGAAGATTACGTTCTAAACTCAAAATGATACTTCACAGCTCTCAGCCTTAAATACCAACAACGATTTGTTTTTAAACAAATCCTTCACATGAATGTCTACATCTTCAGAAATGCTCACATGAGGTACACCCACATTACTTGGAACAAGGATACCATTTGTGGGTTGCGTTGCATTCAAGCGATCTCCACCATTCAAGGTATCAACATTTGTGGGTTCCGTTGTATTCAAGCGATGATCACCACCATTCGAAGTATCAACATTTGTGGGTTCCGTTGCATTCAAGCGATCACCACCATTCGAAGTATCAACATACATTTGTGGGTTCTGTTGCATTCAAGCGATCACCACCATTCGAAGTATCAACATTTGTGGGTTCCGTTGCATTCAAGCGATCACCACCATTCAAGCCATCATCATTCAAAGTATCCATATTTGACATTTCCTGTGATACTAAAAAATCATCTTCACCCAAATGCATCAATAAAGAATCTTCAAATATATCTCATTAGCCTCAAATCTATCAACACTTTCTCTTCTTCTATCAAAAACCTCTTCTTCAACACATGCCACTTCACCAATATCCATTTCGACACTTGGTTCTTGAGTTCCCAATTTTAAAGATGTCTCTACAATACAACTTTCTTTAATTGCAATAACATCAACATTTGGTTCTTGAGTTCCCAAATTCAAACATGTCTCTTCAACAAATCTTTCTTTAATCGCAATAACATCAACATCCATTTCAACACTTGTTTCTTGAGTTCCCATCACATAAACTACAGGATCACATGATTGTTGACTTTCAATATAATTCTGAACATGTGTTACTTCCACTTCAATATCAGTGTCTTTTTCTTTTCCCTTCTCTTTCAAAATAACTAATAACAAATCTTTGTTTAGATCACAAACATTCAAGAACCGTCTCACACGCTTATCACCATTAAGTAGCATCGGTCTAGCTTTACTAACGGGGGCCATAACTTTCATCTCAAAATCATACAACCTTGTATCAATTCCCAACTCTTTTTCACCTCGTCATACAATCCATCAAATGAAATGATCTTTGGGACGATTATAATAGTCGTCACTTCGTCAGTTTCACATCCTACGTACTTCCACGACCAAACACCATCATCACTCTTTTCAACCTCAACCGGGTAACAAACATAAAACGAAACTTCTTCTGAGCCTTCCTTAACCATGATGCACCAACAACTTCTTCACAGTCTTCCTGCTTTAGTGCAATTCAATACAATGATTATGATTAAATTGCGGATTAAAAAAGAACATGACTGAATTTTAAAGGCCCTATTTCGTCTTTTCCAAAAACCCAAAAAATAAAAATAATAAAAATAACTAAATTCTCAATTCAACTTCTATGTTTGCTAATTCGAAGAACAATGACAGCCCATGCAATTAAAAATATGTAAATCAACATAAATACCTTCTTTGTTTGCTAACCGGAGCATCAAACTGCTTCGTCGTCCACGTTCTTCAGTGTACTTCGTCGTCCATGTTTCACCTTCAATGTACTTTCATATAATGATATCAACCCGAGAATTGGTCAACTCAAACTTGCTATCTTCTTCAAGGGAGAAGATGGGGGTGTGAAGGAGGTGGAATGACGGGGTAAAATAGAGGTTTTTTCTGATTTTTCGGTTTATATTAGGGTTGGGGGATTGGGGATTTGGGGGAAATAATTATGGGTATTTTCGGATTGGGTTTTAGGGTTTTAAGGTGGAATTAGGGATTCGGGGGAATTGGGGATCGGGGGGTATTTTGGGCAACTTGTGTGAAAATGTTTGGTAGGAGTCTATTGTAAAAACTTGTTGCCAAAAAATTATATAGGCAAAGTTTTTGGTCAAACACCCTTCTTAAACACATGCCCCCAGACTAAATGCCTATTACTAGCCTAACGGTAACCTTAGGCAGTCTTTGTTAAATTGACCCAACCACATAACTTTCATTTCCATAATTTTAACATGTGTTGAAATCTTAGGTTTGGGGGTTCTTCATACCCTTAGACTATAAATAGACAAGAGAAACAGGATTTCAACAACTCAAGAATAACATCTCTTGAGCAATCCCACTTCCAAATAGTTCTCAATTTTTCTCTCTTCTCTGGTTTTGAAATGTTTAACAGTAGTTGAGGGTTCTTGGAAGTCTCTAGTTGATTCACCTTATTGTGGATTATGGTGGCTGTTATTGACAGAAGACTTCATCTGGTCAATAGCCTTCACAGTCTCTATTGACTGAGTTTTGCTGTGTTGATCGCCTAGTTGTGTCATTGTGCTTAACATTAGACTTTTTTATACTTGTTTTGCTGATTGCATGAGTCTATTCTGCCTGCTTGAAATCATGATTTTGACTATTTGATATCCCATTTCAATGTAGTAGACACGAGCTTGTTTGGTCTGAAGTGCTAAGACAACCTACCTAGTGAGGCTTGTGGTCTATGCCCTGAGTTTGTGTTATATATCAAGAAGTCTTAAGTCTTGATTTCTTGTGACATAAGTCTTGGTTTGATTATGTCTGCCTGTGAATCATACAGTGCCTTGGAAGTCTGGTTGACTGAATCCTTGTAAGAATTGATCACATGGTATTCTGGTTTGAATTGCCATAAGTGCCTGCCTTGTCGTTTTGTCTGTGGATGAATATTTGACTGTCATTGATCTAGTCAAGGTGAATCTTAGAATACCTAGTATGATTGTGAGTCTTCTTGATTAATCTCCCAATCCCTGGTTGTTGTGCTTGATTTCCAGTTCTTTGAAATGTTGATCCAGCATCGTGACATCCCTTGTTTTTGAGCCTGCAAATTTCAGGTTCTTGTCTGCTGAATATACCTGCTGAGACATTCCTGCTGGCCTACTGAATCTTTTAATCTGCTGAGTTCATCTTGTAATAGTTGGGCTTTTAGATATTAGATTCACTAAACCTGTATTCATCATTCTATGAATTCCAGGCTTGATAATCTTGTTCTCTGAACTTGATTATCCTGCTTGGAATTTGGCTGATAGTTCAGACTATATCCTGCTCAGACTTGTATTGATCTGATGTGTACTATTTGGTATGTTGTACCTACTTTGTTAAATCTGTAGTTTGCTGTAATTGCTATTTGTTTACGGAGTTTGTAACTAGTATGATGAACATTGAACCATACTGATTATTAAATCTGCAGCATATTGATTGTGTACTTAATCTGTAGTCTGAACTGTTGTATTGGACATTGTTTTTATCTATAAATAATCAGTTCTGTTTAGTTCTGAACTTGCGTTGTTCTTTTATTCATCATATCTGAACTGAACCAGCATGCTTAAGCACCAAACCTTAATCAAGTGATAATCTGTGCTATCATGTTTATCAAATATAGTTGACTGCAAATCTGCTTCCAATTTGCATCAATCTTGTTAACTGTTTTGTGATATTTTGATTTGTGTTCATCCACATAAGTGCTATAAAAAGTTCAAATTCTCACTGATTCATGCAACCCCCCCTTCTAAATCAGTTGTGCATCGATCTAACACTTACACAAGATCTAATTAAGCTTAATGGTTTGCTTCTGAATATACTTAGTGGGGGATTAAGTATATGCTTAATTAGTGGATTTGAGCCAACTTGTTGAAGTGCTGAGGCCACGAATTCGAGTAATTATGCTGTTATGGAAGGTAATCTTGTTGCTTTAGTAACATATGTTATACATCTCAAACATTATAGTGATAAAGGGTACAAGACAATAAGATGATAGATTTGGCAAAAGAGTGAGAATTGTTGATTTCTAATATTGTTGCCATCCAACACTATATCTTCTGACATCCTTAAGTCATATGTTGGATTACGTCACCCATTTTGTTTTCCCAAGGAAAAGTGGGCTTTACATGGATCGAATGATGAATTGCAGGAATTGGATTTTTTTGCTGACATTTTAAGCTTTACTAAATTCCTGATGCATGGTCCAGAAAGCAAAATTCATATTGATGTTATAATAGAAATGTGTGTCAGGGTTGGACGCATATCTTATGGATGTGGATATTAAAGCTCTAAGACGTACTTTTTTCTCACCGCTTGTAGATCATGTTGGGATAGGTGTAGACGTATGCATGGAGTGATTTACGGAACAGATCCGTGATTACCGGGAATTAATTACCGATTATTTATTAGAAATTAAATAACTCGAAAATAGAATTAACTTACTATGTAGATCTAACAAGTTAAAGCCAACTACAGTGTAGATCTAATAGATTAACACAAGTATATGATAGATCTAACAATTAAACTATCACAGTATAGGTCTGACTTGAAAGTAAAGGAAAATAAAGTGCGATGCATAAATAAATGACAAACCGAGGTGAGTATGAAACTCTTTCCTTAAGACAAATTGTCTCAGCATATGGTGCCCACGGTAGTCGCATGAATCTGTCTCCCAAGATACAACGGTTTTCGTCCTCGGATTTAGAGGCACTTCAAAACCCGAGCTCGGCGAACTTACAGAGTGCTCCGACTTCTCTTCGACTCAATATCTAGATCTATATGAGAGACTCTTTTGTGGTCGAAATGAGAGGAGGAAATTTTGATCATGCAATTCTCATTCATAGGGATCCTTTATATAGTGGAGAGGAGGAGCCAATGCTTGAATCTGATTGGCAAACACATCATCATCGCAGACTTTTCCCTTGGAAAAGTTATGTTTTTCAAAATTATAAGAATAATTTCGAAATAATCCAATCCTCTGATTGGTCGGATGATGTGCCGTCTGAATTCTGATTGGTCGAATGACTCAATGAATTCTGATTGGTCGAATGACACAATCATATTCCAAAATTAATTTTATGGTTAAATTCATAAAGAAATTTTGTCCAAAATATTAATAGCAACACCCGAACCGAACCGAGCATGATGACTCAAGCATGTAAGCAGAACTTAGAGCCAATCTCCCTGACTCTTTACGGAGCATCAATTTTGTGCTCAACAGACAGTTTTAGTGTCAACATAATGATCAACCCCATTTCGATCATTCTAAGCATCGTTCGTTGCACCTGGACCTTATCAAGTCTTAGTCCCTCTTCATCCAATGGATGAGATCAAGCACTTACTGGTGCAACATCATGTGCTACAACAAGCACATACACTTGTGTCATAAAAGACACATCACATTTGGATTCACCTCGGTGTATCCTTTCATTTCTGTCCAATGATAGAAGATCAACAAGGTAACCATACCCAGTTTGTTCTCAAGTAATCATAACATAAAGTAGATAACCAGTGTGAACCATTCCAACCTTAGAATTTTAAAAATCTAAAATTCTATACAACATACCAAGTTTTTAATGTAATCATCTCATATCACACACATCTATCTTCATGAAAAGGTCAAAGATACCAGTATGGAACCAAAGTTAAAGCACCAATTATATTGATGACTTCTATTGTAATACCGGGTATAATTGTTGCCGAGCAAAACAATCATTGTTAACGTTGTATCATGTATAAAGCACTCTCAGGTAAATGGCAAATTATTAATAAAGAGTTGCCGAGCAAAACAATCATTGTTAACGTTGTATCATGTATACCAAACTTATGCATAGCGCAACTACTCAATTCCATGGAGAATGAATAAAACAATTAGAGTTGTAACACAACTGTATAAATCATCTTCCAAAGAAACTTTCCACGCATGAGTATTCATAATATATCTTCCATAAAATAATGTATCAACTGATACTAAATAATCTTATTGAGTATATATCATTATATATTTCGGAAACGGGGACCCTATAATTTAAGCCAAAGGTGAATATGCTCACTTTCCATAGTGGTACATTCAAGTAATATATACGCACCACAAAAGACGTAAAACCAATGGTCACACTTGAGAAAGGACTTATTTAACAAGAAAAGTATTATTTTATTTCCTTTTCCTTGGAACTAATTTTTCGGGAAAATATCCTGTATATCAACCAAAATTTTCCCACGATGTCAATTTCAACAAATTAACCAACTCATAACTCGCAGGAAATCATTAGTCGGCAAGTACATAAGCAAATTCACAAGTTTTCCATTGCAATTACTTCAAATTTGGTCAAAGCAATCAAGCACAGAATACTAGCACTACAGAGGCATCAAGCAGGTACGAAACGTATTTAACAATTGATCGCAACGTATATACAGTGCCCAATAAAAGCAATTAGGAACAATAATTCTTTTAATCAACTTTGTACCACCATGTTAAGGAAGTATACACATGCTAATCAACTCTGCAATCTTGTTTTATAATCTAATGCATAGTAAAGCTATTGAACAATTGCATAGATGAAAATGTCTGCACATGGGCTTACCTTAACATTAAATTCGTTAATGACAATTCATGTACAGTGTCTTAATATGTTGTATCAACCAATAGAAACAACACAGATTTACTAAACAGATTGAAATTACAATATACGCAGATTGGTAGCAACACCAATCAGCACTCAAATTATGGATCTGCAACAAATGATTAGTAACACGACGATAAAAGTAACAGCAATTCGACTAGATCTGTAACGTAATAGGTTCAAACCAATCCTATAACACACGAATAAAATTTGTCTTAAGCTTGTTGGGATAGGTGTATCATGTGTGGAGTGATTTACGGAACAGATCCGTGATTACCGGGAATTAATTACGGATTATTTATTAGAAAATAAATAACTCGAAAATAGAATTAACTTACTATGTAGATCTAACAAGTTAAAGCAACTACGCAGTAGATCTAATAGATTAACACAAGTATATGATAGATCTAACAATTAAACTATCACAGTATAGGTCTGACTTAAAAGTAAAGGAAAATAAAGTGCGATGCATAAATAAATGACAAACCGAGGCGAGTATGAAACTCTTTCCTTAAGACAAATTGCTCCGGTATGGTGCCCACGGTAGTCGCAACTGTCTCCCAAGATACAATGGTTTTCGTCTCGGATTTAGAGGCACTTCAAAAACCCGAGCTCCGGCGAACTTACAGAGTGCTCCGACTTCTCTTCGACTCAATATCTAGATCTATATGAGAGACTCTTTTGTGGTGGAAAAGAGAGGAGGAAATTTTGATCATGCAATTCTCATTCATAGGGATCCTTTATATAGTGGAGAGGAGGAGCCAATGCTTGAATCTGATTGGCGAAACACATCATCGCAGACTTTTCCTTGGAAAGTTATGTTTTTCAAAATTATAAGAATAATTTGAAATAATCCAATCCTCCGATTGGTCGGATGATGTGTCGTCTGAATTCTGATTGGTCGAATGACTCAATGAATTCTGATTGGTCGAATGACACAATCATATTCCAAAATTAATTTTATGGTTAAATTCATAAAGAAATTTTGTCCAAAAAATTAATAGCAACACCCGAACCGAACCGAGCTCGAGCTCGAGCACGAGCCGAGCCGGACGGACAGCGGCCGCGGCGCGCGCGCGTGTGTTATTATCTAAGTCCTCCCTCCTGCACAAAAGTGCCTTGCCCCTTGGGGCACATCCATAAGAGTATACACTAGCTCTTATCACTTGAGCTCACAAGCCTCAAGTAACCTATGTGGGAGAATGGGTGAGATTCTCCCTTCAACTCCCATCTTCTACACATTTTCTACCAACTTTAGCCATTAATTTCTCATTCACCCGATATCCGAATCGAGTGATTCAAAAGCCCATCATCAACTACTCCGTATGGAGTATTTAATGATATCATTAACTCTCGATGACATACATCGGAGCCTATCCGTAATTAGCGCTAAAGTTGACTATTCAACCCTTCAAAAAGGGCTTTTTCTCCAACAGATCATACTTCAACTGCTACTACAAGTGTTTCAGGTCTAAGCATTTCAAGACTGTTTGGAAGATAACAAATGCAGAAAAAGGAAATATTCTTTGATTGAATTCAACTACTAGATTTGCTGCAGTACATTACTTATATACCAAGTGCAACATCACCAATACTACTAATAATACCCTTATACTATTAGGATATTACAATACTACCCTTACATTCATTTATTAACTCTCCCTCTCAAACTATGTGCACTGCATGTAACATTGAGTTTGCTTCTGAACTTAGTAAACTGACTAACAGCGGTGCTTTAGTAAAAGTATCATCAATTTGAACTTCTGAGGGGATATAACTGATGATTAGCTCCTTATTGAGCACTTTGTCTCTAACAAAGTGCACATCAACTTCTATATGCTTTGTTCTAGCATGAAACACTGGATTTTGAGCCAATGAAGCTGCTCCCAAGCTTTCACACCATGCTATAGGAGTTTTAGACAGTTTGAGCTTCATCTCTTGCAACAACTGTCCAATCCATGCCAGTTCAGCAGCTAAATTAGACAGGGACCTGTACTCTAATTTTGTACTAGACCTAGATACCACAGCCTGCTTCTTAGAACACCAAGAAACTAGTGATGAGCCCAGAAAAACACAATATCTTGTCACAGATTTCCTGTCTGAAGGAAAGCATGCCCAATCAAGATCGTAAAATCCTCAGAATCGTATTGATCCATCAATTTGGAATGAATAGACAGTAATGCAGAGTTCCCTTTACATACCTCAGCACCTTTTTTAGTTCTGCCCAGTGTTAATCTGCGGGTGCCTGCGTGAATTGACTCAAATAATTCACAGCATAAGTTAGATCAGGTCTGGTAGAGGTAAGGAATTGCAGTCCTCCAATTGCACTTGTATATAGAAGTGGATTCTGCATAGGTTCTCCTTCCTTAGGACTTAAGTGAACACCAACAGACATAGGTATATTGCAGAGTTTAATGTTTTTCATATTTAGCCTTTGCAGCAACTGACTTGCATAGTGTTTTTGTGAGAGAATCAGTCCATTCTCATCTCTGTAGGCCTGCATTCCAAGAAAGTGTGCTATAGGGCCTAAGTCTTTCAGAGCAAACCTTGAGTTCAGCATTGAGATAAACTTCGGAATCAAGTTGTTTGAATTTCCTGTCACAAGAATATCATCTACATAGATGAGCACATACATCATATCTTTTTCAGACTGTAAAATAAACAGAGAAGTATATGCTCTGGATTGAACAAAACCCCAGGCTAACATCTGTGACCTAAGAGCACTAAACCAGGATCTTGGAGCCTGTTTAAGACCATACAAAGCTTTGTTCAACTTGCACACATATTGAGGTTTGGTAGGATCTATAAAACCTTCAGGCTGTGGCATGAAAATGGCTTCATCAATTGGTCCATTTAGGAAAGCATTGTTGATGTCCACTTGTCTTATGGACCATTTGAACATAACAGCAACACTGAGCACAATTCTAATAGTAGATGCCTTGGAAATTGGACTAAATGTATCAGTGAATTCAACTCCATATTTATGTAGATACCCTTTAGCAACCCACCTTGCTTTGTGTTTCAAAATGCTTCCATCTGGCTTCAGTTTTAATTTGAAGACCTGTCTATTCCCAACGAGATTCTATCCTGGAGCTACTGGTACCAAATCCCAGATATGATTTTGTTGCAAGGCTTGGAACTCCTCCACCATAGCATGTTTCCACTGAGGACTATTCAATGCATCAGGTACTCTTACTGGTTCAGCAAGATGTGCAGGGATGTTGGTATTTGTGATAGAAGAATGATAGGCTTTAAGCTTGAAGATCCCACTTTTGGACCTTGTTTGCATAGGATGACAAGGAGTTTTAGAAGAGGATGCTTCTGGAGTAGCACTTTTGGAGGGAGAATGACTAGAAGAACTTTCAACTTCATGATCCACAGAACCAGAAAGATACCCAGTTTTAGAAGATGAGGAACTTAAAGAAGAGTTGGAGGAATTTATTATAGGAGAATTTTGAGAATGTCTAGGTTGAGTGTTAGGAGTATGAGTGGCTTCAAGATCACTAAAACTCTGACTGCTGTTGTCAGGGATAGGACTGACTTCAATATCATTATGATTCAGATTATTGTCAATAGATCTGAGTTCTATCATTCTATCAGATGAGGTATTAGGGCTATGACTAGTGCCATTTTGAATCATATCATTAGACTGAGAGACTTCAAAGGGAAGATGAAAAATATTGACCAGATTAGGATCAACAAGAACAGCTCTACTGGGGCCTTGGCTAAAACCATCTTTGAAGGGAAACTCAGTTTCATTAAAGACCACATCTCTACTAACATATATCCTTCCTGACTTATCAAGACACCTATAACCTTTATGTTGAGGACTTAGACCTAGATTCACACATTTCACAGAATGATAACTGAATTTATGAGTGTTGTAAGGTCTAAGATTAGGGTAACAAGCACATCCAAAAACTTTGTATTTGGTGTATTCAGGCTTAACTTTAAACAGGACTTCAGAGGGTGACTGATTTCCTAGAACAGGGGTAGGAAGATCATTTATGATTTGAATAAATTTGTTCAAAACTATGCCACCAAAACTTAGGGGCATTGAGAGGATGAGCAAGAAGAGTTAGCCCCATTTCTACAATGTGTATGTGCTTCCTCTCGGCTCTACCATGTTGACCATGAGCATGAGGACAAGGATGTCTCAAAATTATGCCATTCTCTTACAAATGCATTCAAAGACTCTATATTCTCCCCAGGTCGATTGAAGACACTTAATAGTTGTCTCAAATTGATTCTCCACAAGGTTTTTTGAAGGAGATAAAGCAGACACATCATCGGACTTATGTTTTAAATGGTAGATCCAAGTATACCGGAATGATCATCTATGAAGTGAATATAGTATTGGTAACCTAAAGTGGAGGTGATTGGTGCAGAACCCCAAAGATCAGTGTAGATCACATCTAAAGCAGACTTAGCATGAAAAACAGACTTATTATAAGGAAGACCATGCATTTTTCCAAGTTGACATGCTTCACAAAAGAGAGATCATTCAAAAGCAGGACACATTACAGATTCAAAATATTCTTTAAGACAACTTTTGAAGGGTGACCAAGTCTTTTATGCCAAACAACATAATTTGTTTCTAGAACAGTAGAACAGACAAAAGCATAACAAACTTTATTCTTGAGCTGAGACAGACTCTTGGATTGAAGGGAGATCTGACTCGAATTTGAGCATTGACACTTGGAACCTGGACCAACAGGGATTTGATAGAGACCATGCCTAAGTGCTCCTGTTTGAAGCATAGTCCTTGTTTCCTTGTCCTTGATATAACAACATGAATTATCAAATTCAATAATCACAGGATAGTCATTAGTTAAGCGAGAGACACACGATAAGATTTTTCTTAATGGTAGGAACATGTAAGGAATTTTAAGGTAAATGGATGTGTTGGTGTGTGTAGGAATAGTACAGTACCAATGTGATTGATAGGAAGTTGCTTGATAGCAAAATACTTAACCACTAACTTTCACCGACAGAGTATCGGGTGAACGGGCGTAAAATGATTACGCTCTAGAGTCGCTCGAACAACGATGACCTAGGTGATCAATCTAATTCAAAGATGTTATAATCAGTTTTAGGACGTGGATCAATTCCCTATCTCATCCCCCTTAGGATTTTCGCTCGCTTTCACATAATTCGACTACACAACGGATTAGCTACTCATGGTAATAATAAAAATGCAGAAATTTATGAAGAAATTAATAATAAACATGATAAAAAGATTGAATAAAATTTACCAATGAAAGACGTAGCAATCCAACCCTCGAATCGTCAATCGTTGTGTATCGATCATAAAATAATTGAAGAAAAGTTGCTGTTGTTCTCACGGAATTCTTGCAGGAAATAAAATAAAACTATTCTAAGGAAAAAGAAGAAAAGCGGCTGCTTGTCAAAAAATAGAATTGTGATCTCCCCCAACTAACTGCTGCAATTTGACCTAGATTTTATATATTTTTCCAATAGCCGACTTAATTCACCTTAAAATCAAAGTCACCGCCTCCTGCTTCTCGTCCGCATCCTTCAATGATTGTAATAGGTTGGGCCCCTTTCACCAAAATAGTGTACGCCTTAATTTGCTGCTGATTTATTTATTTTAATATTTTTTTATTCCCAAAGAATGCAACCCACCGTGAGATACTGGGACCTCCACTTCCACTCAACACCAAAGTCGGCATCCCGACAAAGTTGAATAATAATATTTTGTCCGAACACTTGAATTTGAGTCTCGCGCCATTTTACGAACTCAGTTTTGGACGATTTTCATATCGTTGTGACCCTTGTCACGCCTCTATCACGCCATACCTATAATAAAAATAAACCACATACCCAAGCATGACAAACACCAATATAAAACGCACACAAATCACCCAAAAATATCTAGATTTCGGACGTAAACGGCATATCTTCTCGTGATTCAAATCGTGGTGAAACATACCTATAAAAAAACTTAACTATCCCAAAATCACATCGAATAAGCTGAAAATATAGGGTAAAATGCATACGAAAATATAGCAAAGTTGACTCTCATCATTACTCACCATTGCCAACGGTAAGATTATCTGATCCTGAGTAGTCTCCAGTTATATGCAGGTTGTTGATGTCAGAGGTTATGTGATTTGTAGCTCCACTATCCATATACCAAGTTGAATCCACAGTACTTTGTGGAGTGGCCACCAGGGCTTGCTTAGAGGAACTGTTGTTGAAACTGGGAGGCACAAAGTCCTCTTCAAATCTGTGCCAACAGGCAGTCACAATGTGCCCACTTTTTCCACACAATTGGCACACAGGTCTACTGGAATTTACATTTGCACTTGAATTTCTTCCACCCCGTCTACCTCTATTTCCTCTACCACCTCTACCTCTGTTGTTGGAGTTTGAGGCATTTCCAGGTCTGGTATTAAAGTTACTTCTTGAATTTGACCTGCTAGCAAACTGAGCAGAAGGACCTCATTGGATGTCAGCTGAACCACCAGAACTAAACCTGAGAAGTAACCTCTCATGAGTTAGCAATTGAGACTGTACTTCCTGCCAATTCATGGAACCAACACTTGTAGTCAAATTTACTATAGCTGCTTCATACTCCTTGTCTAAACCACCAAGAGTAGCCAATATAAGCTCTAACTTGGACACTGGATACCCTGCAGTAGCCAAATTATCTGCATATGACTTCATTTGTGCCAGATAGTCAGCCAAAGACTTTGATCCTTTTGTAGCCCTTGTCATGGCACTCTTATACTCCAACATTCTGGATTTATCTTGACTATTGAAGAGAGTCTCTAGTGTCACCCATATTTCTCTGGCAGTAGTGCATCCTACAACTTCTTGCAAGGCTTGTTCTGTCATAGAACTCATCAACCAACCAATCAATAACTGATCTGTTATGCTCCATTCTTCTACAGTCTGAGGCCTTTGAAAGGGTGATGGTGAGACTGACAGAGAGTTTGACCTAAGCCTGTTCTGTGAGTCATCTCCTAAAACATGATTCTCAAGTCTATGACCTCTAATTATGGGTAAAACAGTCGATTTCCAAAGCAGATAATTAGATCTGTCTAACTTCACATTGCATGTCTGGTTTAAGCTTCCAAAGAAAAGTGATTTGACACGGATTCAACCCAAGATTACCAAGACTTGGAACAGAGGGAATGTTAGGAACATTATATTATGTTTTGATGATGGCCATACTAGCTGTTACAACAAGCCTGAAATAACTTAGAATTCTCTGTATAAGTCTTTACTTAGAGTCTGACATGTTGTATAAGTCAAAGTCAGACAAGTATTGTACTAGTTGGTAGGACGGCAAAGTAAAACAGACATTCGGCAGAGTGAAGCCAGCCAAGCACCAGCAGAGAAGCAATGAAGGCTTAATGGTCTGACTTATAACCAATGAAGTCTGTGATGACCTTGGATAAGTCTAAGTTATGTTTCAAGTGATGGAACTTAATGTTTAAATATGGTGTACACTGATCCCACCCCAATCAAGGATCAGTGAAGTACAAAGATTCTCCTTAAACTAAAGTGATGAAGGAAACAATGAATCGGCAGAGTAAACTGACTTTCGGCTGAGTGAAGACAAAACAGTGAAGAAAGATCTAAACGGAAAAGTCAGATGGATCACTCAACCATTCAGGGAACGGCGAAGTAAACCTTACCAAATCAGATTTAAAATATGATGAAGATTCGAGAGGATCATGCATTAAATGCACAATCAATAGAGGATAATCAAGGACGGATTTTTCTCGCCAAACGTTTGAAGAAAAATCCGATCACCAAATCAAGGAGAATATAATTAAGGGGAATCAAGAATAAAATCAAGGATTATTCCCTCATTAATATAGCCAACGGACGAAATTTCAAATTAAGGATATTCAAGGCTATAAATAGAAGGCATTGACAGACAAAGAAATGGATGATTTGAAAAAGAGAAAAACCAAGCAGAAACTCTGTCAATTTGAAAAGTCTTCTCTCTGAACTTACAAGGATTTATCTAGAGATCAACTCGGACATCGAACTACAATTTCATATTCAAAGATCGAGATTGATCAAGCAAGTTTGTGAATCTCATTCACAACAAAGCTCAAGCAAATCAATCGAAGCCATCCGAGAAGGAGTTGTGTTTGTGATAGCTGCTGAAGGATTTGATCTCAAGGAGCAGTGAAAGAGACTGAATCACTGAAGCTGTTGCAGTCAAGGAGTGATAGTCTTGTAGATTATGAAGCTTGGGAAGTCAAGGACAATCTTACTATTGTATTGTAAAAACAATAGTGAATTCCTCCAATCATCACAGGAGAAGAGTGGATTAAGGGATTACACCACCCTGAACCACTATAAGCCTTGTGTCAACTTACTTTCTGCAATTTACTTTACCGCAATCATTTAAATTGCATATATCATAACTTATATCTGTGATTGTCTAAACTTCTTTGAAACAACATAGTAAGAAGGGACTTATCCACAGGCCAAAAGCTTTTAAAAATAAGAAAAGTTTTTGAAACTCCACTATAGCCATTCACCCCCCCTTGACTATAGTTTTACTCTTCTCTGGGACCAACAATTGGTATCGGAGCAGTGTTCCTAGTATCAGAACCTGTTCAGATCTAATTTCTGGCAACAAGGAGATCACATATTTTCAAAGTAGTTTTCAAATCTGTGCTTTCTAGATATACACATATATATATATATCTTTTATTTGTACTTATGGATTCATCAAACTTTATGTCAAAAGGACCTGTTTTTAATGTTAACAATTTTGATGAATATAAAATAAGAATGTTGTCCCATCTAGCAGCAACTCATGAGGAGATGTTGGATGTAATAAATGAACTCCCAATCATGATGATGACTATGATATCCACAGGAGCAGATCAAGGAAAAGAGGTGGACAAACCTAAGAATGATTGGACCAAGGATGACAGGAGAAGAGTAAATCTAGACTTTGTTGCAAAAGATATGATTTTGAAGACCCTAGATAGCAACATGTTCATGAGAATCAAAGATTGCAAGACAGCAAAGGATATGTGGGACAAGCTAACATTGATAAATGAAGGATCTGAAGCAGTTAAAGAAAACAAATTATCTGTTGCAAAACAGAAATTTGAGAACTTCAAAATGAAGGCTGGTGAATCCATTGATCAAATGGATAATAGATTCTCAAGCATCATCAGTGAACTGCAACAGCTTGGACACATATACCCTCAGAAAGAAGTGTGCTTGAAGATCTTGAGAGGCTTACCTGAAAGATGGAAGATCATAACATCAGTAATCAGAGGAACTACAAATCTTGCAAACACTGACACCCTGACCTTGATGTCTTAACTAAAAGCTCATGAATTCGAATTGAACGGTGAAGATGGTGCTCCGGCAGAAACACAAAGAACCAGTGCACTGATAGCACCACAGCAAAGTAACTTTGCCGATTGCATCAGCAAAGAGACACAAGAACTCAGAACAGGTAGCTTTATTTGTCAAATGTTTTGACAGGTTTAGCAAAAAGAAGCCATTCAAAGGAAAATCATCATCAAACAAGAGGTCAAACAAAGACATGAAGAAGAAAGATGATGAATACAGATGCTTCAACTGCAACAAGAAAGGTCACTTCAAGGCTGACTGCCCTGAAGAAAATAATAAAAATGATGAAAAGAAGAAGTACAAAACATCTGAAAAGAGGAAAAGCAAGAAGGCACTCAAGGCTGAATCCAACAGTGAAAAGAATGAAGAATCATCTGATAATGACTCAGATGATAGTGATGAAGAAGACAGCTCAGACAATGAAAAAGCATGTCTATGTCTCATGACCAAAGAATTAGATGAAGATGAATGTGACAGCTCAGACAATGAGAAAACAAGTCTATGTCTAAAGACCAAAGAATCTGATGAAACTGAGGTAACATCCAGCTCATACTCTTCATCTAATGCATCCACATCTAACATTGCACAATCTTCTGTTCTCCCATTAGATACAGCAGACCTAGTCCAAAATCTCATGACTAAATTTGATGAAATTGAAATGAATCATGAAATTCCGGAAAAGGAATGCATGAATCTAAGAAAGGAAAATAAAAGATTAAAGAAAGAACTGGATAAAGCAAAAGCTGAACTAACTAGTAAAGAGACATACTTAAATGACCAACAAACAGCAGATGATCATGCATCTGTTATTGACAGATCAGTTAAGAAAATCTCCCTACCAGTTAAGATAACCACTGCACCACTAAATGCACCAGCTTACAAACCCTCAAAAAGGTATGGATCCAGATCTGGTCTTGGCTACAACAGTCAGGATGAAAGTAGAAACATTGGTCAACACAATTCTAAATTCAGGACCAACAATGGACCAAAATTTAGAAAGGGACAGACCATAGTTCCAACCAATCATCCTGCACCCGTGAAGTCAAAACCTAGTGTAGTGAAACAACAGACTAAATCCTCATTCCAGTCAACCAAAAACAAAAACCTTCTGAAAGGTAAAAGAAGACTTTATCCTTCAAAGGATGATTGGAATGTTGCACCTCCAAAATACAGGAAGAAACCATTGAATGATATGCATCATGTGTTTAAGAAAAATCAATCTAGATATGTCCCTAGACACATGAAGCAACATAGGTTTCCCACTGCATATTAGAAAGTGAAGAAGGATGCAAATGCACCAAAAAGTAGAGAAAAGTATCAGAATATCTTCAGTAAAAATATTAGAAGCTATTCTGCCATGCCTTATACATATGAAGTTGATGACTTTAATTATCCAAAAAGAAGATCACTTGGATATATACTTGGTATGGGAGGTATGACTGCTAACATGTATGGACCCAAACAGTGTTGGGTACCTAAATTTAATTAATTTGTTTTGTAGGATGTCTGGTACATAGACAGTGGATGTTCGAGACATATGACAGGAAACAAGAGATGGCTCACTGACTTCAAAGCTTTTGATGGACCCAAAGTCACATTTGGAGGCAAAGAAAACCCTGGAAAGATTAAGGGGGAAGGCACAATACTCAAGAACAATTTGAAGATTCAAAATGTAGCATATGTTAAGGGACTTAACTTCAATCTGATGAGCATCAGTCAATTCTGTGACAAAGGCTACAATGTGCACTTCAACAAGGAAGGATGCAAAGTCATTCACAGTCAAACCAACACAGTAGTACTTGCAGGAAGAAGAAAATATAACATGTATGTGGTGGATTGGAAAACAGCCAAAGCAGAAACATGTTTGTTTGTCAAAAACAAACAATCAACTATTGGATCTTGCATAAAAGATTAAATCACGAATTTCAAAACCATCAACACATTATCAAAGAACAAGTTAGTTGAAGGCCCCGCGTAAATCGCATTCAAGAAAGAAAGTCTATGTGATGCATGTCAGAAAGGGAAACAAATCAAAAGTTCATTCAAGTCAAAGCCCTATCAATCAACAACAAGAATTCTACATCTGTTACATATGGACATGTTTGGACCAGTCACACCAGTAAGTGTAAGTGTGAAGAAATACACCCTAGTAGTGGTGGATGACTTTTCAAAATACACCTGGACCATTTTCATGAACAAGAAGAAAAAGACACTCAAAAAGCCGCCAGATTTGCTGAGAAGACTCCAGAATGAGAAAGAACTGAAAATTATTAAGATCAGATCAGATAGAGGCACTGAATTTCTTAATGAAATTATCAGAACCTATTGTGAAGAAAATGGAGTACTACATCAATTATCTGCAGCAGGAACTCCACAACAAAATGGTGTAGCAGAAAGAAGAAACAGATTTCTTAAAGAAGCAGTCAGAACAATGATTGCAGAAGCATGCTTACCAAAGAGGTTTTGGGCTGAAGCAGCAAATACAGCATGCCATACACAAAATAGATCAATCATCAAAAAACACCATGGAAAGATTCCATATGAAATATGGAATGGTAGAAAACCTAATATCTCATATTTGCATATGTTTGGATCAAAATGTTTTGTTTTGAACAGGAATCAGCTGCATACCTTTGATGAAAAGGATGATGAAGCAATCTTTATAGGATACTCAGAAACCAACAAAGCATTCAGAGTACTCAACAAAAGAACATTGTTGATTGAAGAATCAATACATGTAATTTTTTATGAACCCAATACAAATGGTGAAGATTTTCAAGATCAAGAAGAAGAAGCAACACAGAGGGAAATATACACAAATGCAACTATACCAACTTCCATCCTGAATCATCATTTTGGAAATCAAGATGAGCCACATATCCATACAATAGAAGAAGCACCAGAACTTGAAGTTCATACACAACATGAAGGTGTGGAAGCACCAAGTGAAGAACAACTTCAACCTGATCTCAACTGGCTAAGAGATCATCCTGAAGAACAAGTTATTGGAGACATTCACACAGGAGTTAGAACCAGAAGACAACTGGAGCATATGCTAACATGTTTTCTATCATAAGTGGAACCCAAGACAATAGATGATGCAATTTAAGATGCAGATTGGATCACAGCCATGCAAGAAGAACTAAATGAATTTGAAAGAAATAAAGTCTGGGAACTTGTTGACAGACCAGATATGGCCAACATCATTGGAACAAAATGGGTATTCAGAAACAAGATGGATGAGCAAGGAACAGTTGTCAGAAACAAAGCAAGGCTAGTTGCAAAAGGCCACTCTCAAGCAGAAGGAATAGATTATGATGAAATATTTGCACCAAAGAGCAAGATGGAAGCAATTAGACTCTTTCTAGCCTTTCTTTGCACACAAAGACTTCAAAGTCTATCAAATGGATGTCAATAGTGCATTTTCGAATGGACTTTTGGAAGAAGAAGTATATGTGGAACAACCTCCTAGTTTCCAACTCAAAGGAAAGGAAGACAAAGTATACAAACTCAAGAAGGCTCTCTATGGACTCAAACAGCACCCAGAGCTTGGTATGAAACACTATCACATTTTCTCGATCAAGAATGGATTCAACAAGGAACTATAGATAAGACTCTGTTCAAGTTAGAGGAAGGAACAAGCACATTGCTAGTACAAATCTATGTTGATGACATCATCTTTGGATCATAGGATGAAAAGCTATGTGAGAAATTTGCAAACTCGATGAAGAGCAACTTTCGGGATGAGCATGATGGGAGAATTAAATTATTTTCTTGGCCTTCAAGTAAAGCAAATGAAGGATGGTATTTTCATTAGTCAAGTCAAGTATACAAAAGACCTAATACACAAGTATGGTATGGATACAAGTGGCACAGTAGATACACCAATGTGTGCAAGAGTCATTCTTGGAAAAGATGAAACTGGAAAGGATGTTGATCAGAAAATCTATAAAGGAATCATTGGATCCCTACTATATTTAACTGCAAGCAGACCTGATATAGCATTTGCAGTAGGAGTATGTGCAAGATTTCAAGCTCAAGCAAAAGAATCACATCTTCTAGTAGCCAAAAGAATAATCAAATACCTGAAAAACACTATTAATGTTGGAATTTGGTATCCAAAAGATGGAGGATTCAAGTTGATATCATTTTCAGACTCTGACTATACTGGATGCAAGATAGATAGAAAAAGCACCTCTGGAACTTGCCAAATGCTAGGCAGCAGACTTGTTTCATGGTTTAGTAAAAAGCAAAACTCCATACCTACGTCAACAGCTGAAGCAGAATATATAGCAGCAGGCAGTTGTTGTGCACAAGTACTTTGGATTAGACAACAGCTAAGGGATTATGGAGTGGAGGAGAAAACAATTTCAATCATGTGTGATAACACAAGTGCAATATCTATTACTGAAAATCCAGTGTTGCATTCAAGAACAAAGCACATTGATGTGAGACATAATTTTATCAGAGATCATGTTGAGAAAGGAGATGTCATCCTAAAATACATACCCACTGAAGATCAATTGGATGACATCTTCACTAAACCACTCAGTTATGAAAGATTTAGCATGTTGAGAACTGAGTTAGGAATGATTGAAAATGACTAAGTACCAAAGAGCGGCTAACTGGAGTAATCGGCTAAGTAACTTCATCAGCTGTTTAAACCTTTGCCGTTACAGGGGATGTAGCAGGTAAGGCACTGCTATCCAGTGAAGTTGACTTAACTGATTGTTAGGAACAGACAAATAAAGCAGCTCAGCGAAAAAGTCACTACATCGGCTAAGTGACCAGCCAAGGCACTTCACCGAAATAAAGATTGAAATCGTGGGAAAATTAAAGTGTGAACAAAATCAATTTTTATACATGTGGAGAATAAGGGAGCTATGGAAGATTATTCTGAGGATGATTACACACGTGGAGATCAACTTATAATCATAGAGGTAACCATATGATCTTTCGAATTACAAACGCCTCGATTCCCGGGCTCTATCATTACTTACCTCAATCCACTCCCCCACTTCACTCGAATATCGCGATTTACATACACAAAATCACGCCATTATGTCACAAAATCCTTCCACATTCAAACCACATTCACACTACCCAAATCATCCTATATAAACGACACTTAGAGATTTTCAGAAATCTTTACACTCTTTTGCAAATTACAAACCCTACTTTTGATTCTCTCTGAAAACTCGAAGTGTTCTAAACATCAATCACTTATCAATGGCTTCATCTTCCACAATTTCTCCCACTGAAAAATTCTATGAAAAATCAATCATCACTGGTTCGTTTTTCAAACCTGAACACTATCTCTTTTTCTGTGACAATGATGCAAAAGCTCAACGCTTGGTTGATTGCTGTTCAAATCTGGGGTTAATGACCTTCCTAAACCCCCCCCCCAATCACTGGAATCTGCTATGAAAATCTGGTTGCATTTTGGAAAAATGCCAAGTTTGTGCCCAGCACAAAGAAAACTGAGGTCGATTGCATAAAAAGTTCAATCTTTGGGAAAGAGGTATTCATAACGCCTGGTCTTCTCAATAGGTTCCTACACCTACCAATAATAGGTCGGCTAATGTAAAGTTTGTGAAGATTGACATCAAGAAATTCTGGGCTGAGATAGCCAAAAACCCCAAGAAAACAGCAAAACATACAACCTCCCTAGATCAATGCTAAAACTTCCGTTTGCTGAATTTGCACCGGTCATCACCAAGAATATCGAAGGCAGAAAAGGGTCAATGGAAAACTTAACTGAGTTGCGGATCAAACTGATGGCTATTATCTACGAAGGTACCAAATTCGACTGGGCAACATTTGTATTCAATAGATTGAAGGATCATATTCAAAAGGAAATTGATTTATCAATTACGGCACCAAGCAAGGGTTTGCAGAAGAAAGGTGATTTTTGGGAGAGGAAATCATATGGGTTCCCTCTTCAACACCTGTTTAACGCATTGAAGGTACAACCCACAAATTTGCAGCCTCCACACAGGTCTAAGGTAATGTTTACCTACATCAAGGCATCCATGAAACCCAAACCCATTGCTGGGAGCAAAAGAAAACAACTGGAAAGCAAAGAGATCAGAGTGGGACGAAGAACCAGATCCTAGATGTCACAAGAGAACACCTCAATGCCTGGTACCAAAGAACGTGAATGACCCTGTGACAATCGGATGATACAAAGAAAGAAGAAGAAGAAAAACAACAAGAGGAAATCACCTACCTGGAGGAAGGTGAGGAAGGATATAGAATCACTTCATCTGAAGAAGAGGAGATAGATGAGGAAGAAGCTGAGTCAGAGAATGAACACTCAGAAGGCGGTCATTTTGAAGCCAATCAAGAAAACATGGATATATCTGATGATGATCTGACTATTCAAGAGGCACTTCAAGAGCCTCAAAGAATATTGACAAACGGCCGAGTGAATCGGTGATCAAATTCCTCTCATTGAACACCGCCAACTTCCCTATTATTGCACAAAGGAAACAACAATAGATGAAGAAGCCAACACTCAACAAAGAACCTCTTAATGACCACGAGTCTAATGAGAAAGAACAAGAAAGAGTGGAAGAAATAGGAGAAGAGGCAGAAGGTGAAAAGGAAGAAAAGAAAGAGGAAGAAGTTGAGGTAGAAAATGAGAAAGAGGAAGATGGAAATGAAGAGGATGTTAATATGGCACCAGAGGAAATTGATCCAGAAAGAGTCTTCAATCTGGACATTCAACCCCTGATTGTAGACATGGAGAAGCAGTATCACAGCAGGCAAAATCTGAAAGCTGCCTTAAGGAGTGACGCAACCTCCTTAAACCACAAGATTGAAGCCCTCATCAGTCACATCAAGATACAAGATGAGGTGATGGAAAAATAGGGAAACTTGCTTTGCAACTTACAGCATCTTATTCCCTACCATGTCCAAACCAACCTTGAGTTTCATGCTGAAACGATGGACGACAATCTCAAACCCTTGGTGGACACTCTAAATGATCACACTCATCAAATTCAGCATCTGGATGAGGTAATGGAGCATTCCGGCAAGCAACTCGACCTTCTACTCAAAGTTGGTGAGGCAAACAACAAAATATTGGAGAAAAGGTATGGTCCTCTCCCGGAGTCTGACTCAGCAACTGCAAATCTTGAAGCACGTTTTGGTGCTACCAAAAAGGGGGAAGGAAGCTCAAAGCCTGAAAGCTCTAGTGAAAAGGAGGCAAGCCCAACAGAAAAGGGCAAGGGCAGCAAAGGCAAAGGCATCAAGTTTGAAGAAATGAAGAAGTAGACCTTATACTTAATTTGAATTATTTCTATTTGCCTCTGTCTTTGAATAAAAAGATGCAATATCTTATTGCCCTTGAATGTATGAATAAAATTGTTGAGTTTTATTCTCGTGAATTATTATGAAAATTTGTCTTACTTATGTTCAGGCTTATGAGGGTTTTGGCATCATCAAAAAGGGGGAAATTGTTAGGAACATTTTATTATGTTTTGATGATGGTTGTACTACCTGTTATAGTAATCCTGAAATAAGTTAGAATTCTCTGTATAAGTCTTTACTTAGAGTCTGACATGTTGTATAAGTTAAAGTCAGACAAGTATTGTACTAGTTGGTAGGACGGCAAAGTAAAACAGACATTCGGCAGAGTGAAGCCAGCCAAGCACCAGCAGAGAAGCAATGAAGACTTAATGGTCTGACTTATGACCAAGGAAGTCTGTGATGACCTTGGATAAATCTAAGTTATGTTTCAAGTGATGGAACTTAATGTTTAAATATGGTGTACACTGATCCCACCCCAATCAAGGATCAGTGAAGTACAAAGATTCTCCTTAAACTGAAGTGATGAAGGAAACAGTGAATCGGAAGAGTAAACTGACTTTCGGCTGAGTGAAGACAAAACAGTGAAGGAAGATCTAAACGGCAAAGTCAGATGGATCACTCAACCGTTCAGGGAACGGCGAAGTAAACCTTACCAAATCAGATTTAAAATATGATGAAGATTCAGAGGATCATGCATTAAATGCATAATCAATAGAGGATCAATCAAGGACGGATTTTCCGCCAAACGCTTGAAGAAAATCCGATCACCAAATCAAGGAGAATATAATTAAGGGGAATCAAGAATAAAATCAAGGATTATTCCTCATTAATATAGCCAATGGACGGAATTTCAAATTAAGGATATTCAAGGCTATAAATAGAAGGCATTGACAGACAAAGAAATGGATGATTTGAAAAAGAGAAAAACCAAGTAGAAACTCTGTCAATTTGAAAAGTCTTCTCTCTGAACTTACAAGGATTTATCTAGAGATCAACTCAGACATTAGAACTACAATTTCATATTCAGCACTGAGATTGATTAAGCAAGTTTGTGAATCTCATTCACAACAAACTGAAGCAACTGAATCAGAAGCCATCCGAGAAGGAGTTGTGTTTGTGATAATTTCTTTGAAGGATTTGATCTCAGGAAGCGAGTGAAAGAAAGAGAATCAATCATCAAGTCATTGCAGTCAATGAGTAATAGTCTTGTAGATTGCGAAGCTTGGGAAGTCAAGGACAATCTTACTATTGTATCTGTAAAAACAATAGTGAATTCCTCCAATCATCACAGGAGAAGAGTGGATTAAGGGATTACACCACCCTGAACCACTATAAGCCTTGTGTCAACTTACTTTCTGCAATTTACTTTACCGCACTCATTTAAATTGCATATATCATAACTTATATCTGTGATTGTCTAAACTGCTTTGAAACAACATAGTAAGAAGGGACCTATCCGCTGCCCAAAAGCTTTTAAAAATAAGAAAAGTTTTTGAAACTCCACTATAGTCATTCACCCCCCCCCCCCTTTAACTATACTTTTACCCTTCTCTGGGACCAACAGGGAACATAAGGAAAACTAGATGGAAGCATCCTTGTTGAAAGACTTATGTGACCAAAGCTCAAACCAGACAGTGGAGGCAGACTGAAATTGGATAGTGGAGGTAAACTGAAGTTGGAAAATATTCCGGACTGCATGTAGCTCAAAGAAGGTAGGCTAGAAGCTCCTACCATGGAAGTATGATTAGCTCCGGTGAGTGGAGCTCCAGTTCGAACATCGGAATCACCAGAAGAAAAAATGTTTGGGTTCCAACCGATGATCCAATTAGAGTCTGTGTGTTTGTTGCCATGGAGGGGATACCCATTGTTGCAGCTGTTGATGCTCCGCCGCCATGACGAGGCGGAGGATGCCATGGATGCGGTGGTGTTCATCCGTACGGTTGTTACACCAACATGCCGGCTCTGCTACCAAGATAACAAATGCAGAAAAAGGAAATATTCTTTGATTGAATTCAACTACTAGATTTGTTGCAGTACATTACTTATATACCAAGTGCAACATCACCAATACTACTAATAATACCCTTATACTATTAGGATATTACAATACTACCCTTACATTCATTTATTAACTTTAGATGATCAACTGTGCAGTTGTTCCACTGTGTAATCTAACTCACGGACGAGTTATCCCATTGGAGGGTTGGAATGATGAGTACAACCCCGATGTAGAAGGGAAGTTCATCATAACTAAGCTACGTGTCATCACAATCTACTCATTCTTGAACATTTGGTGCAAGAATGGACAACGTATGGAGTCTTTGAAATTGTTTCATAAAGTGGTGAATGGGCTTTACCCGTCGATGGATCTTGATATATAGTGCTTGTGAGACCTCAATGTGGATCTTTACGAGTTCGCTCGTGAACGATTTTGAGGAGGAGGGATGTACTGATGTAGGGACATTGTTAAGGGTATTTTTATACGGTTTTTAACGTTATATTTGATAATGATTTCCTCCGTATTTGTATAATTTGCATAGAAAACGAGTGTTTAAATGATTTATTAAGCAAGTAAGATTTTGATTAGTTTATTTGCAAAATGAGGTTGTGTATGTGTTTTAATTATGGTTTTACGAGTATTTGGATTGTGTTACGTTTTGCGGTGTTTTGATGTCATGTAGGTACATGTTGGAGGCTGAATTGATGATCAAATGTTGATATAATTCGAGCTAAATCAAGAAAGAGACGAGGAAAGAAGGATAAAGATGGAAGAAGGAGGAGATAAAGATCAAGAAATCGAGTTACTGACACATATGGACGTTCGTCCGGGTCCCGTCGAGAGGGACGGGCGTTTGATAAAGCAGACGGGCGCCCAGTGGAAGTATTTTGATACAGAGAGTTTGGACGCTGGATGAACGAACGTCTGGCACAAGTTCAAGGTCAAGGAACGAACGCTCGAGATATCGGACGAGCGCCCGAGAGGAAGAAAATCAGGATTCCGGTAGCGCTGAACTTCCAACGCAGTTCTTGATATGATAACAACCGATTTGACTCTGGACCTCAAGAGAAGAGTTGTAGGGCTTGAAGAGAGGATTCTACAGGATTTTGAATCACTCCATTCCGACTTACGAGGCCCGAGATATGAGCGTTACAAGTTTGGATGATGTTGCTGAAAATAGTGGACGAGCGTCCGGAATCTTCGTGACGGGCGTCCGGAGCGGTTCTTGAAAGCAGCCGACATTGAAACTCTATATAAGCAGCGGATTTCTTTCACCCTAATCATATAATTTGAACCCTAAACCCTAGGGGGCAGCTTGGCTGCGTTTTTCTACAGTTTTTATCTACTTTTATGCACTTTAATTCTTAGATTAGATTAGTTAGTTTCATGCACTTTTTATTCAACAATTCAAGCTTTCAAAGGATGCTAAGAGGCTAATCCTCTTTGAACAAGCGCCAGAAGCCTTCCTTCAACAATTCAGTTTTGATTCGTGATTAACTGCGTGAGTATCTATTTCAAGTTCGTTTCTTCTATCATGTTTTGTATGTCTTATTGCATGTTTAATCGAAAGATGCTTGCTTTGATGATTGTTTATATGATGAGAGTCATGTCAACCCTAGATCACCATGGATCTTCGATCTAACTAAAAACGAGAGTTGTTAGATTGATTTTCTAGATTAGAAATTGAAATATTTCACGCCTAGGTTAGAAAGACGTAATCTTTAACATCGAAAGATAAAAGATTAGAAAACGAACTTGTCTATGAGAGTAGGAGTTTATGCCTTCGATTAGGTGAATCACGCCTTGAATAGAGATCACGAATTAATCCGAGTTAGAATTGAATGTTGATAGGATAGGTGGATCAATTGCTTGTTCGTTCGTTATAATTTGATTTAATCCTTAAAACTTGAATTGTTTAGCTTTAGTTTACTTTTTTCGTACTTTAGTTTAGTTTAGTTTTTATCGCTTTCAATCTTGCCTAGCATTGGAGCAATCCTCTGTCTAGTTACTTCTTCTGCATATTTGTTTAGGTTAGTTATTCGTTTAGGTTAGATTCGTGACATAGTTAGTTAAAACAAAAGCTAGGATTAACAACAGTTTAGTTCCCCGTAAGATCGACCCGGCATAGCCTCTATACTACGATCCTTGCACTTGAGGTTAACCGGTTTTATTACTTGTTTATTTCATTAATAAAATCCGTGACAAGTTTTTGGCGCCGTTGCCGGGAACCGGACGGTTGCCTAGTTTTTGTTTTTGTTTGTCTTTTTCGTTTTCTGTTTTTAGATTTGTTTTTGTTTCTGTTTTTTTAGGTTTGTTTTTAGTTTAACCTTTAGGTAGTTAGGTTTTTGGTTTAGATTTTTAGGGTTTGAAGTTTTTAAAGTTTTTGTGATTAGTTTCTTCCCCTCCTTTTCTGCTCGTTTTCTTTCTCTTATCCTCTCTCGTTTTTCGCAATCGCTTCATTCGCATTTTCAAATTTTTGCATCCGACGGCGCCCATACTTATGAACGCCCGCTCATCGTGAAAATTTCAATCTCAGATCGTTTTTGACCCCTTGAACGAACGTCCATATTTTTGGACGCCCGTTCAGCCCTAAACCCAGGCAGACGCCCGTCCATTAATTGGACGCCCGTCTATTTTCTTGTTTCAGTGGCTTTTCTTGTTTCTACCTGTCTGTTTCTATCTTTTCTCGTTCTTACATTGATTAGGGGACATCTAAGGTTGAATCATCTGACTCCACACCTTTCACGATCAAATTTTAGGATAAAAGGGTCCGTTTTAGCACTTGATAGTATTTTGGCCATAACTTTCGGCTCGAGTGTCGGATTGGCGCGCAGGACCCCAATTCGGAAAGCTCGTTCCGACGCCGACGACGTGGCGGACGGCCAAAGGCCGTCCGACACCGTTTTCGAGGTCAAAATCCACTGTTTTCCCTTCCATTTTGGGGTTAGAAGATTTCAACACATGTTTTTCCCTCTTTTTAGTGTTTTCTGTTTTTCTCGTTTTAAATTTTCTTAGGTAGTTTATAGTTTTGGTTATTAGGGTTTTAAGTAGTTAAGTTTTCGTAGTCTTTGATTCCTCTAGGTTTAGTTATCCTTTCCTCCGCTCTCTTTTTCCCATGCTTTCCTGGCTTTGTTCGATATCGCTTCGCTCGGAAAAATCTTGCCTATGGACGGCGCCCACTAGTTTGAACGCTGCGTCACTCGTAAAATTTTCATTCCGATGAGCGTTTTCCGATCCTTGAACGAACGTTCACCAGTTTGGACGCTCGTTCAGTCTATTTTCTGGGCAGACGCTCGTTCACATAAGTGGACGCCCGTCCGTCCCCCTTTCTTTCTTAATCTTTCTCTTTTCTTCTCTTTTCTTTAGGTTTTTGATCTTAGATTAAGGTTTTAATCTTTTAGATATCAGTCTTTAATTTATTAGTTTTAGGTTTCTTTCCTTAGATTTAGGTTTTCTCAACTTGATTTTGGGATCGGTTTATGCAAACTCGTAGTCACAAGAGGACCATTACTTTGCTCCCTCGACATCGAAAGCGTACCATAGTCCGACCCAATAGGTAAGACTTCGTTTTGACGAAGGAAAAGCCGAAGATCAAGAGTTTGAGCTATCTTTTCAAAGGGAAATCGAAGAAATTGTAATAATGGCGAAGATAGACGGACATTGGCGCAGACTCACGCCATGCCTGGCGCGTCACGATCAACCCGGCTATTGTTATCCCAGCCATTCATCGCACAGACTTTGAGTTACGACCGGGACTCATTCGGATGATGCAAAGATGCATCAATGTTTCACGGGTCCCTTCAAAATCTCACACACACGCATACACATTTCGGAGATATGTGGTACGACACGCATTCAAGGTGTGAGTGAGGATGCGATTAAACTTACATTGTTTTCGTTCTCTTTGAAGGAGAAGCTAAAGAGTGGTATAGCTCTCTCTCCTCGCAGAATCCATTACCACTTGGGCTGCATTGGAAAAAGAATTTTTAAGCCAATACATTCCACCCGCCAAGACAAATTTCAAAGTGTTTAAGGAAATATACAATTTTATCAAACGGAAAGCAGAATCATTCTTTGAGGCATGGAAGAGATTTAAGGCTCTTCTTCGTAAATGCCCCACCATGGGTTAGACTTGCAGAGGCAAGTCAATATTTTTTCAGTGGGTTGACCGAGCTCACCAAGGGCATGGTCAATAGTTCATCAAAGTGGGGCATTCTCGAGGAAAACGCCTCAGAGGGGTGGGCATTGTTCAAGACATTGCCAAATATAATTATGCCCCCTCCTTTCAAGTCGTTCAGCACCACCTCCTCCTCCTAGGATCGAGGAGGTGAAAATGCAAATGAAATCGCCATGTCAAACAAAGAAATTGGCTACTCTCACGACATCTCCAAATCTGAGTTATCGAGACTTCTTCATTTCTACGTGAACTCTCAAGTTCAGATCGCTGAGAATTGCTCACAGACCGCCATATGGTTGGCCGGTGTCAATTCAATTCCCCCATTCCTTATCAAGTCAATGCCGTCCGTAATCATGGATGTGATAATCAAGTCGCATGCCAAGTATGTGACGATATGGGCACATCGCTCGCGTTTTCGCCCTATGATTGGACGTAACGCAGAGATCAATGCCTTCAATGGCCAGCCGAATCGAGAGGTTTGGAAATCAATTCCCTAGCAGGGCAATTTTCAAAATCGTGGCTTCCGTCAAAGCTTCAATCAAAACTCGAATCTCAATCGAAACCCTAATTTTAATCGTAACCCGAGCTTGAATTCCTCCAACCTAAATCAAGGGTTAAATCAAAGTTGGCCTAACAATCCAAATCCCGCATTTCAAAGTCGGTCTAGCCAACCTTTCTCTCAAAACATTCAGAACTCTCAAGGCCCCTCTCGCATCGATGATCTTGAAGTTAGATTGGACTCCTATCGAAGGAGTGAAGGAGAGCGAACAATAACTTCCAGAGGAGCAAAATAATAATATCCAAATGTTGATGAGCACAATCAAGAACCTTGAGAAGCGGATGGTCGACCAAAGCAAGCTTTAGACCATCAGGGTACCGCCAGCTTTATAGAGAAAAATCCGAAGGGTGGCCTAGTAGCCCAAATCGATTTCAATGTGGCCAAAGCACCGACCTAGTTACTTCGATTCCTTATGGCATACCAGAGGCGGTGCAATGAATCTTAGAAGCGGTACTCAATCGAGTGGTCCCTCTCACCAGGAAACCACTAGCCCCTCCCGCGCAAAGTGATAAGGCGAGAGGGAAGTTGAGCATCTACGTTCCCCCGTTCTGCAAGAAAAGACTCAGGTGGCTGATCCCCTGAGAGGTGAAGAAGTTGTAAGTCCTCAGGTGGCTGATCCCTTGAGGAATAAAGAATCAATTGGAAGTCCTCAGGTGGCTGTTCCCCTGAGAAGTGAAATATTTGAGGATCCTCAGGTGGCTGATCCCCTGAGGAGTGATGAGTTAAATGATAGTCAGGTGGCTGATCCCCTGACTAGCAAAAAGAATGAAAAGACGGTTCGGTGGAAAGATTTGGAAGACAAGGCCGTTAGTTCGCCCTCGAAGAAAGTATTTTCCGAGGAGGATTTGAAAAAGCTTCCCTTTCCACCTAGAAAGAGCAACATCCCATTGAGCGAAGATAAGAAGTATGGAAAGGTGCTTAATTTGTTGAAAATATACTGGGTAAATCTTCCATTGTCGGATGTCTTGGTAGAGATGCCTAAGTACACCAAATTCATAAAGGATGTTGTTTCTTGAAGAAGAAGTTAGCGAAATGGATCAGGCAATTGGTGAGGATTGTTCAATGATCAATTATCCGGACTTACCAATCAAAAGAGGTGACCCCGGAAAATTCGTGCTCACATTGCAGATGGGAGGCTTAGTCTTTCCAAATTCTTTATGTGACTTGGGTGCATCCATCAGCCTGATGCCATTGTCTGTGTGTGAGCAGCTGGGTTTACAAAGTCTTCTAGAACCCACTTCCATGAACCTTCAGTTCGCCGATAGATCTTCTAAGAAAGCTTCAGGGATTCTGAAAGACATTTTAGTCCAGATCGATAGATTTACCTTTCTGTTGATTGGTACGTCTTAGATATGGGAAAAGATGAGAAAGTCCCCCGATTCTTGGGAGACCTTTCCTATCCACGCTAGGCCCTCATCGATTCGTGATGGTGGGCAAGTAACTATTCGAGTTGGTGACCAAGAGGTGAGCTATAGTGTCTCTAAATCCATTCAAGTACCATCCGGTTCTCCAACCGGCTTTTCTATTGAGGAGTCATTTAATGACTTCAATGACTGTATGGACGAGCAAGTCAAGGCCGTGGAAGCGGAATATGAGCGATTGATCGATAATCTGAATAGTCATGGTATGGTTAATCTAGACCGATTAGCAAACTGATTTTGAGGATGAGCTAAGAGAAGAAGCCTTGGCGTAGGACCACTAAGTAAGCTCAGCGATGTTGAGTTGAAGAGTGGTGATCTTAAATCAAGTCTAGAGGATCCTCCCGTAGATTTGGCATCAAGCCGTTACCTAAACATCTTAAGTATGTGTTTTTAAGAGAAGGTGACAAGCTTCCTTTGATCATCTCTGCCAAGCTATCTCGTATATAAGAGCTTAAACTGTTAAACGTCTTGCGTAAAAATGAAAAAGCCTTTGATGGCATGTGGGAGATATCCGAGGATATCTCCCGACATCTCGTATGCACAAGATCAAGGCGAGGAGGGTGCAAACGAAAGTTAGACTGACCTCGAGAGAAGGCTCAACCTCACATGCAAGAGGTAGTCAAGAAGGAGATCATTAAACTTCAGATATGGGTATCATTTACGCCATTCTTGGCGGTGAATGGGTTTCCCGACTCGAGTAGTCCCCAAAAAGTGGGGAATTACTATTGAGAAGAATGAGAAGGAGAAGAGATAGCATTGAGGCTCATGGATACAGAGTATGTATCGATTATCGAAAGCTCAATGAGGTCACACTGAAAGATCATTTTCCCCTTCCATTCATTGACCAGATGCTTGAGCGTCTAGCGGGGCACGCATTCTACTGCTTCCTGGATGGATATTCAGGATACTTCCAGATACCCATCGATCCCGCTGACCAAGAGAAGACCACTTTCACCTGCCTTTTATGGTACATTCGCCCACAGCGGATGCCATTTGGTCTCAGTAATGCCCCAGCCACCTTTCAAAGGTGTATGATGGCAATCTTTGACGGGCTAGTTGAAAAGTGCATGGAGATTTTTATGGATGACTTCTCGGTCTTTGGTCACTCCTTCGATGATTGCCTCGATAATCTTGATCGGGTGTTGTCAAGATGTGTGGAAAAGGACTTAGTGCTTAATTGGGAAAAATGCCATTTCATGGTAGATGAAGGTATAGTCCTTGGCCACAAAGTGTCCGCCAAAGGTATAGAAGTAGATAGGGCCAAGGTAGAAGCTATTGAGAAGATGAGTTATCCTAAGAATGTTCGGGAAGTCCGAGGTTTTCTCGGACATGTCGGCTTCTATAGGAGGTTCATCCAGGACTTTTCAAGGATCGCCAAGCCCCTGTCTACCTTACTAAAAGAAGACGTTACTTTTGATTTTGATGATAGTTGCAAGCACGCGTTTGAGGAGCTCAAAAATCGCCTCGATCTCGCTCCAATTCTTATTTCACCGACCGGAACTTGCCCTTTGAGCTTATGTGCGATGCATCCAACTATCTTTGTTAGTGCGAGTCTTAGACAAATGAATCGAAGGAAAGTTCCGGCCTATCTATTACGCCAGCCACACGTTGAATCCTTCGCAAGTTAACTATACGACTACCGAAAAGGAATTATTGGCCGTAGTGTTTGCTATGGACAAGTTCCGTAGTTACTTGTTAGGTGCTCAAGTGATCGTGTGGGTGATCACGCCGCTGCGGTATCTCGATGACTAAAAAGGATGCTAAACCGCGCCTATCTGCGTTGGATCCGACCCTACAAGAGTTTGACGTTCAAATCAAAGACAAGAAGAAGGCGGTGAGAATGTAGTAGTAGAGATCATGTGTCTAGGATGTTAAATGAGGAAAAGAATGAACCGGATGATATAGATCTTTACTTTCCTCTAGAAAACATCATGTTGATCGATGGCCGTTCTCCGATGTTCCTTGGTACTCCTCCATTGTGAACTACCTTCATGCCAAATACCTTGATCCTGAAATGTCTTATCAAGAGAAGAAGAAGTTCTTCTCTCGATATGAAATATTTCGTTTGGGATGAACCTTACCTTTTCAAGATTTGCAAAGATGGTTTGGTTGAGGAGGTGTGTTCCGAATCGAGCAACGTGATATAATCGAGCAATGCCATAGTGGACCCACAGTGGTCACTTTGGTCCTTGAAAACGGTTGCGAAGATCTTTCAATCCGGTTTTATTGGCCAACGATCTTTAAAGACACGAAGCTTTTCAGAAAGCTTGTGATCGTTGTCAAAGAACCGGAGCTTTGACAAGGCGATTTGACATGCCTTTGAAACCCATCCTTGAATGCGAAGTCTTTGATGTTTGGGGCATCGATTTTATGGGACCATTCCCATCATCTTGTGGCAACAAATACATCTTAGTCTGCGTTGACTATGTTCGAAATGGGTGGAGGCAATAGCCACTCCTCACAATGATCATAAAACGGTCATGAAATTCCTTAAGAAGAATATCTTTGTGAGGTTTGGATGTCCACGTGCCTTGATAAGTGATGAAAGGACACACTTTTGTAACCGAACCTTGGAGAAAGTCTCGAGAAGTATGGTGTTCACCATAAAATCGGCACACCATATCATCCGATGACTAGTGGTCGAGTTGAGCGAAGCAACCGAGTCTTAAGAAAATCCACGGAGAAGACGGTGAATAGTCATAGAAAAGACTGAGTTCGAAGTTGGACGATGTACTTTGGGCATATAGGATCGCCTATAAGACCCCCTATGGGTACATCGCCATATCAAATGGTCTACGGAAACCATGTCATCTCGCTGTCGAGCTAGAGCACAGGCGTGATCTGGCTACGAAGTTTCTTAACTTCGATTCCCAATCTGTGGCAAACACCACCTCGCAGTAGATTGCATGAGTGGATGAATTCGGACTCCAAGCTTACGAAAGCGCCAGATTAGTAAGGAGAAGATGAAACTCCTCCACGATGCCAAGATAAAGAAGAGAGAATTCAAGGTCGGTGAGCAAGTGTTACTCTACAATTCCAGGTTGCATTTGTTTCTGGCAAGTTGAGGACACGTTGGTCCGGTCCTTTCGAGATTCTCCAAATCATTCCTGGAGGTGTGCTAGAATTACGAGGTTATGGTGATCAACCGTCCGAGTTAATGGTCGAGGTGCAAGCACTATATAGGTGAACATAAAGAAAAGCCTTTGATTGTTAAATTCCTCGAAATCCTCGGGGGTGTGGGACTTCGAAGTCAACCACTTTGACGAAGTTTTCACCCGATTTGTTTTCCGAGGATGACGGTTGTGTTAAATCGAAGATGTTCTAGCGGTAGTCTTTGATATGGAAGAGTTTGAAAGGAGCGACAACTTAAACGCGTCATCGAGGAACCGGAGAAGAAAGAATGCAACCATGGGAAACTTAAAAGGTATGGAGAGCTTTCAAAGATTTAACCCCATGTGTTCGCTTTGCTTCTGCGCCACACCATCGATTCGAGCTACACGAGGTAGTGGTCGCGAGAAAGGTTAAATGGCCTCGATCCAGGTGAGCTTCAAATGTGTCGAGCTAACGACAATAACTAAAAAAAGCGCCACTGGAGGCATCCTAGATATCCCTTATTATATTAGAACTCTCTATTATGTTATTTCTTTTCTTTGATTTGTTTGTTTTGTTTAAGTCTAATTCGGGTAATTGTGGATTTTGCCTTGTCGGTTGATTCGATTTCACCTTATCCTTCTCTTTATCTCTATTTTGCCATGTTATATTCCCCCTTTGTCCCCCGAGATCTTGTCTTGTTTTCAAGTGTGCAGGATATTTGTGATAGCAATTGCGAGCTTTTAGATGAAGCCAGTTTTCCGGTGGATGGTCCACGATCATCGATTCCTCAAGCATTTTTCGGATTGGACGACGCCACCTCCAAAGATTGCCCCATTCGAACTACAATCAGCTAAGTTTTCTTTTTCTTTTTCATTCTGCACAACATGAGGACATGTTGATTTTTAAGTGTGGGGGAGGCTATGTATCTACCATTTGCTTAATATATGATGGTGCTGTGCAAAAATAGGCTTAATTTCTCAAAAAAATTTCGACACTTTTGTTTTTGTTTTGTCCCGAGTAGGCAATTCGATGCGATGTTCGTTATTTTCGATAGTCATCTATGCTTTATATCATATGTTTGGTAAGTTAGTTGTTTCACCTGACACTATTTTTCACGTGCCATAGTGAATGATGAGCTATATTATAAAGTTATACCCCGTTTTGGATTAGTGATTTTTGATTATCTTATAAGTCATGTGCTCAGTGCTACGTGCATATCGTGAGATTTATGATAGTTTGTATTTAGTTCCGAAGTATGATATACTGTGAATATCTAGAAGTTTGAATGTGATAAGTACACGTAACTATTGTCCAATTGAAAAAGTTGAATTAATATGAAATTATTCGTGTGTGTCTAAAGCTAGTCGATGATTTGAGTGAGGTAGGTATACCACGTATGTCCTATACCACTATGATGACTAAAAGCTCACTTACAGTTAGAAAAAGTCGCCTTATGATTGGAGTAAGGTAGGTGTTATCTCGAAATGTCCTATTCTCGCTATGAGGGCAATAGCTTGTTCTAATGTGTGTTTAAGGTGAAATGGCTAAATCAACTAAAGAATCGGTACGTAAATTGAATATAAGGCTTAGTTTTCGTTAATCTTATCCCCAAGATAAACCGATAGATATGTTGTAGGAGTATCCTCCGAGTATTTCGAGAAAGGCCCTAGATATATTCGATCATTCTTTTCGGGATATGTCACGTTTTTAGGGTGCACCTTATGAGTGTCATTTATTACTATTCTATGAGGGGGTATTAACTAGTTTTACTTTGAGTTCCTCAAGTTTGGATTTAGTGGAAGTTTTCTATGGCTATGCACACACACGATGGTGAGCTTCTAATTTATTGACTATGTGGTATATGTGTTGAGATGTCTATATTCCTTCCGAGCCTTTATCTTGTTTTGTTTTGCTCGACGAGCAAAGTTTAAGTGTGGGGAGTTGTTAAGGTATTTTTATACGGTTTTTAACGTTATATTTGATAATGATTTCCTCCGTATTTGTATAATTTGCATAGAAAACGAGTGTTTAAATGATTTATTAAGCAAGTAAGATTTTGATTAGTTTATTTGCAAAATGAGGTTGTGTATGTGTTTTAATTATGGTTTTACGAGTATTTGGATTGTGTTACGTTTTGCGGTGTTTTTGATGTCATGTAGGTACATGTTGGAGGCTGAATTGATGATCAAATGTTGATATAATTCGAGCTAAATCAAGAAAGAGACGAGGAAAGAAGGATAAAGATGGAAGAAGGAGGAGATAAAGATCAAGAAATCGAGTTACAAAGACATATGGACGTTCGTTCGGTCCCGTCGAGTGGACGGGCGTTTGATAAAGCATGACGGGCGCCCAGTGGAAGTATTTTGATACAGAGAGAGTTTGGACGCTGGATGAACGAACGCCTGGCACAAGTTCAAGGTCAAGGAACGAACGTCGCGTCGAGATCGACGGACGAGCGGCGTCGGAGGAAGAAAATCAGGATTCGGGTAGCGCTGAACTTCCAACGCAGTTCTTGATATGATAACAACCGATTTGACTCTGGACCTCAAGAGAAGAGTTGTAGGGCTTGAAGAGAGGATTCTACAGGATTTTGAATCACTCCATTCCGACTTACGAGGCCCGAGATATGAGCGTTACAAGTTTGGATGCTGTTGCTGAAAATAGTGGACGAGCGTCCGGAATCTTCGAGACGGGCGTCGGAGCGGTTTCTTGTAGCAGCCGACATTGAAACTCTATATAAGCAGCGGATTTCTTTCACCCTAATCATATAATTTCAACCCTAAACCCTAGGGGCAGCTTGGCTGCGTTTTTCTACGCTTTTATCTACTTTTATGCACTTTAATTCTTAGATTAGATTAGTTAGTTTCATGCACTTTTTATTCAACAATTCAAGCTTTCAAAGGATGCTAAGAGGCTAATCCCTCTTTGAACAAGCGTTGTGAAGCCTTCCTTCAACAATTCAGTTTTGATTCGTGATTAATCTGTGAGTATCTATTTCAAGTTCGTTTCTTCTATCATGTTTTGTATGTCTTATTGCATGTTTAATCGAAAGATGCTTGCTTTGATGATTGTTTATATGATGAGAGTCATGTCAACCCTAGATCACCATGGATCTTCGATCTAACTAAAAACGAGAGTTGTTAGATTGATTTTCTAGATTAGAAATTGAAATATTTCACGCCTAGGTTAGAAAGACGTAATCTTTAACATCGAAAGATAAAAGATTAGAAAACGAACTTGTCTATGAGAGTAGGAGTTTATGCCTTCGATTAGGTGAATCACGCCTTGAATAGAGATCACGAATTAATCCGAGTTAGAATTGAATGTTGATAGGATAGGTGGATCAATTGCTTGTTCGTTCGTTATAATTTGATTTAATCCTTAAAACTTGAATTGTTTAGCTTTAGTTTACTTTTCTGTACTTTAGTTTAGTTTAGTTTTTATCGCTTTCAATCTTGCCTAGCATTGGAGCAATCCTCTGTCTAGTTACTTCTTCTGCATATTTGTTTAGGTTAGTTATTCGTTTAGGTTAGATTCGTGACATAGTTAGTTAAAACAAAAGCTAGGATTAACAACAGTCTAGTTCCCCGTAAGATCGACCCGGCATAGCCTCTATACTACGATCCTTGCACTTGAGGTTAACCGGTTTTATTACTTGTTTATTTCGTATTAATAAAATCCGTGACAGACATCATAATTAGATTTATGGTTATTATTTCTTTATTTAGTAAGTGGTCTTTTGGGCCTCTTTTAAGTGAAGGTTTTGCGTAAATATGATTTTTAACCTATAAATATGTTAAGTCTATTGTTGGTGAGGAAATTTATGTATTCATTTTATCCTCTTTATGAGAGAATTGATGTAAGGGCTTGGATTAGCTCTTGTTTTTCCTTTTCGTTATGGTGAATTCTACATTAATCTCACTCTCATGTTAAAAACAGGTTTAGGACTACTTAATCTAGAAAAGGAACACACAATGTGATTTGTGGCTCCAAAGTCCATGATCCATTGTGTATGTTTTACCAAGTTAGTTTCACCTGATCCCTGAGGACACTACAAGAAAAACACTGTTTTGGCACATTAGCTTTTTCCACAACAAAAATAGTGTTGCTATATACATTCTTTTAGCTATAGTAGCATGGCAAATGAGTCTAACTAAGTATATATTAGGCATACTTTTTGTTGGCAAAATTACTTTGGCAAAATAATATTTTTCTTGTAGTGGCGGGTGAGAAGTTAGTGTACGGTGGATGGATATGGTTTACTGCATGGGTGGATGAATCAAAATTGAGATGATTCAACAGTCCTTCAAGTTGTTATGAGTGAGACCTTGAAACCCGGAGTAACATTTCTTGATCCTCCCCACCAGTAGACTGATCTGAAATTGCCTGATCCACCATGTTTTCTATGCTCTTAGACTTGAAACCAGGTGGATAGCCATGTTTCTTCTAGAAATTATCTTCACTATGGCCATTAAATCCTCATAAAGTGCACTTAAGCCTTTTATTGTTCTTATTCTTTAAATTGTTGTTATTCAAACTTCTTGATCGATCTCAGTCATTGAATTGGCTAGATCGACTGACCTCGTGATCGATCGTTTCGCCACTTCGCTTTGAAATGATCTCTGAGTCATCAGGACCGTTGAATCTTGATTCATCAACTTGTAGGAAACATAGGTAATCTGCCTCTCAAACTTGATACATTGAAAACTCTCTTGAAACTCACGAACATGCACTAATAAAATTTCTTCACACACCACTCACTCAAATTCCTCTCTTACCCTTTCGAAAATCTCATCACATGTTCAGCCTCCATATGATCCAGCCGGATTTTCATAGCATCACAATTTCAATGAAGATCACAATTTCAGGAGGGACTATGTCTGATTATCTTGATCTCTTCCTAGAGGGTTATAAGCTTAGTGAAATACTGATTGACTGAATCAGTTCCTTGTTTCACAGAATTAACTTACTAAAGAATATCAGAAAGTCTGAAACATCAACACTGGAGAATCTATTTACAAGATTCTTCCAGACAGCTTGAGCATTTCCCAAATACAATAAACTTTAGAAAATTGTATTCTCAACATTTTTCAAGATCAAAGTTCTGACAATCGTATCACATTGCCTCCAAACCGAGACTTCACCTAACCTCGTCTATGGTTCCTTGATTGTACCATCAACAAAGCTATATTTGTTCTTCGTAATCAAAGTCATCTCCATAAACATCTTCCAATGATGGTAATTGTTGCCATCTAGCAAAGCGGCGCACCAACTACAAAAAAACACATATAGAGACACACCTATAAAGACATTTTTTTAAAAACACCACCTATATAGTCACTTGTACAAAAATGTATTTATAGCAAGTAAGGTATAAATGCGTGAGACCCTGTGGAGACATTTTACTATGTCTTAATTTTATTATACATGTAGAGACACTTTAAAGTGTCTTCTATATAAAAAATGACTCTATGGATACACTTTTAAATGTCTTAACATTATATACCATTTGAGACACTTTAAAATGTCTTATGTAATCGAGCTTACAAGATGAGTCGAGTTATATCGAGTAGTGAACAAGTCGAGTTCGATCTTTATATTTTATGGCTTGGCCGAACTCGAGCCTAACATCAAGGCCGAGTTTATATAGTCAAGTTTGAGTTCGAGCCCTAAAGAGATTCGGCTCGGCTCGATTACATCATAATTTTTTCCCCGTAATTTTTTTTACCGTGAATGAATCACGGACTTCTCCTTTTAGCTCTCGTCGGTTAACATATTTGCCCTAATCATCTCGCTCAAAATTATCATCATTTGTAATTTCTTCGAACGAATCTTGCATCTTTCCCGCTTTATATCCCGATCAATTTCATCTTATGAATCGATTTCCCCTCACGCATTGCTACGGAAGTTCGGCTATGCTACAGGCTTACGGTTGATTTGAACAGTGTGTGCAAGGGGAAATGGTGTTGAATAAGATTTCGTGTTCGGAGCAGGGACGGACCTAGCATAGAAAGGGGGGTGCACGGCCCCCACTGAACTTTTTGTGTAACGTTACTAAAATACCCTTTTAATAATATTAAACATCGTGTATGTATATTATTTCAGACAAGTTCTAGTGTAATTGTCTATTTAGTTCAACTGGTTAGAAACATAATCTTAATACGTGAGGTCACTTGTTCAAGACCCGGCTCATGCCAACTGAAAAAAAAATTCTGGGTCCCTCAATGGTTTGGAGTCGAAGTTGAAATTTTAGTTGGAAGAGAAAGAAGGAATCGATGCAGACTTTTCTAAGACCTCCGATGAGGCCGGTTGGTTATAGTTCTCAAATCTCTAGACCCAGAGATTTTTCATTTCTGTCCGGAACCATATAATATAACTACTCCATTTTCCTATTATCTATAATTTTCAGTTAACTACAATTTTTCTTCTTTCATTTGATTGTTCACTTCAACTTTTGTTGTACATAATTCTAACTTGGTTTCCTTTCATTTGTTGCAGATCAGGGTAACTTTTTTTTTCTTGATCACAAGGTTTTTGTCTTTATGCTTGTTTCGAATTCAGATTGATCTGGTGGGTTTTCATGTATTTTAGCGGAATTCAGGTTGATCATCAAGAGATCCGGTGGGATTTTGATTTATTGGTTTGAATTTCACTGGTTTTTGTGATGGTGGGGGGTTATCATTTTGAGATTAATTTTGTTATTGAAAGTCTTGTTAGACTTTGCCTTTCATGATTTTGAGAATTCTGAAAGAATTTACATTTCGAATCATTAAATGATCAGGTTGGTGAATGTAACTTGGAATCATATTCGGTGATATTTGAATTCAAACATTAATTTCTGAGTAACCTGAACATCAGATTATGAATACCCATGCAAATCGTAATTCTGATCATGTTTGGTGAATGTACGGTTGTATGAATACTAGTAGAAATGAAGTCAAGTTTCCTTGTGCATGTACTTGTGATTCTGCACATTTATTTTGATCTTTTTGAGTATTGATCTCAGAGAAATGTGATAATATTGGTTTCCATGAATAAGGTGGTATTGGTTTCCAAAATATATTGGTAACCACTTCATAATTTAATTTCCCTGGTTTATAGTTGATTGTTTTGGTGTTCTCTAGAGTAAGAAGTTGATTAGTCCCTTATCCTGAACTTAAAGGTACAACATGGTTGAACAAAATCTTGCAAACGAGAGAGTTATCTTTGTGGCTAAACTGTGATCAAACCGGAAATGATGGGGGTGAGCTTGAATTTGGTGGTGTTGATCAAAATCACTACAAGGGCGAACATACTTGCGTTCCTGTAACTGAAAAGGGATATTGGCAGGTATGCGAAAAATCTCATACTGGATTTGAACATTTTTTTTTCACCCCATCGATGTGAAACAGGTGTGACATCTAATGCCTTTCTTGTTATTTTGAAATGAGTGATTTTGTCGTTGGCAACCACTCAACAGGTTAGTTAGTCTCTCTTGTAGATCTTCAAGACTTAGGTAGAAAAATATATGTATGTATTTTTGCCTCGTTCTTGATACTCTGTGTCGTTTAAAATCCAGGATTTTGCAAGGGAGGATGCGTAGTTTAATTTTTTTACCGTATGAATATCTTGATATAGACAGTTCTGTTGCTGAAAATTTAAGTGCCAACTTCTTAAGTGAATTTCTTTATTGGAATTTAACTGCTTAAGAAAATATCTGATTAGTATTACGGATTGATTTCCTTCTTTACAACTCGTATACGATTATGTCCTTGATCATGGTTTATGTTTCTAGTGTAAAGGAGACTTGGCTAAAGCAGGGAAATACTGTGAAAGATCTATTTTAGCCAACCCAAATGATGGAAGTGTATTGTCCCTCTATGCTGAACTTATTCGAGAAAAACAGAACGATGCGCATCAGGTCGTGTATTGTATTGATCAAAGCTATCAAAGATGAGCCTAAGAACTGGTAAGCCCACATTGCTATGCTTGCGCATAGTTATTCATTTGGGGAAGGGGATGCACTATTGTATTAGATCAAGGGTTTATCCAACGGTATCCAAGGGTTGTAAGTGAGTCCGAATATTCGTTACCTATGTGTTGGAAGATGGTCATATTTTGTAGTTCATATTTTTTATAGTCTTTTTCTGTGTCTGGTTTGTATTAGTTTACCTCCTAGTTCCCTCTTTTCTCCTAGATAAAGCTAATTAACGATAAAGAAACTGCTTTTCTTGTTCAATAGCCGTTGGTTTCTTTTATAGCCGTTGGGAGGCTTTTATATATATTGTAACCTTTCCTTATCTACCCGATAAGAGAACTAAGTAATAATACAAGAGTTTCCCATCTTCTTTCTTCTTCTTTCTCTAATTCTACATGGTATCAGAGACTGGTCTTACAAAAACTCTGTAAATCTCTTTTTCAAAATGGCGTCTGAGTAATCTTCAGAGGTTAACTCAAGGAAGAAGCCACAAATCCTTCTTCTGGACCACCGAACCTCTATTATGTCATTTTCCACTCATAAACTCAATGGTGATAACTATCTCCAGTGGTCTAGATCCATCAGACTCCTCATCACTGGGAGAGACAAGGAAGAATTCCTTACTGGAGAGAGCAAAGCACCAGGAAAAGGTCAACCCAACTACAAGAAGTGGAGGGTTGACAACAGCCAAGTCATGGCAATTCTTCTGGGGTCTATGACCACTGATACTGCTGAGAACTTCATCCTTATGGACACTGCTGAAGAGATATGGAATGGGGCTGCTGAATGATGAGCTAAAATTTACCCCTCAAAAATACATTTATAAAGACTCGCAATCGTGGGTAAACTAACTCTCTAGCGGCAAAGTACTGTGTCGATTGCTAGGATAGCTACTGTGGAGTACGAGGTCGTCCCAAGAGAAATGTGGTTGTGAGTACCAAAATGAACGTCGAACTTAGTCTAGGCGATCAAAGTTTAGGTGGAGTTTTATACTAATGCAAAAGTAAAGTTTAACTAACGATTGTAGTTCTAGTGATTAAAAGGTATAGCCGAATTATGATCCAACGAGTTATTTTTACCCCAAGGAAGACTTGACATGGGCGTGTTTTAACCAACCTACCTTTCCACAAGAATTTTAACGACATCCACGGGTGCCAACTCCAATTCGGTGTTAAGATCGAACAACTCTCACTCAACACCCTATGTGAAGTTAATTAATTTTCCTTTAGAAAACCGATTAACCCAACATGATTACGCTCTTAGAGTCGCTCGAACAACGATGACAAACCTCTCATTGAAACGGTCCTAACAACTAGGCCGAATCTACATAGCGATCCCAAAACCCTTTTTCCCACATCTCACCGCAAAATACATTTATAGGTTCGATGTGTGTGATGATGAACTAAATGATCAATTTAATTCAAAGACGTTCGAAGATAAGTTTTAGGACGTGGATTACTCGTTAAAACATTATATTACGTGTTAGACAACTCCCATCTCGCTCTACCGAGGATTGATTTCACCCGTTTTCACATATTTCTATTTATGTTGAGTTTTTAATTACTCATATTTACAAAAAAAGAAAATATACTATATATATATATATATATATATATATATATATATATATATATATATATATATATATATATATATATATATATATATAAATACATAAGCATAAATATAGATATATATATATAGGTAGATAGATATATATATATAGATAGTTATGTATGTATAAAATATATATATTCTACATGCTATGAAAAAAATAAAAGAAAGCTAGGGAAAAAAGACAAGGGAATAAGAATAAAACAAGAGGGGGACAAGGGGAAAAAGGAATATATTCTAGATATGTATATATGTATATATATTCTTATATATATAGATATATAATTAGATAGATATATATATATATATATATATATATATATATATATATATATATATATATATATTTAGATACTTAGATATATAGATATATATATATACTACAAATAAAATTAAGAAAACAATAAAAGATGCGAAAGAAGAAGAGAAAATTGATAGTTATATATATATATATATGTTACTACAAGAAAGAAAGAAAACAAAAACAATACAAGAAAGAAAGAAATGGCCCAAAAGGCAAGGGGCGGCTCTTCTATGAAGGGAATGGGGAGGTATATATAGGGAAGAAAGGGAGGTAGTATCTAGGAATATATATATATATATATATATATATATATATATACACATGTGGGAGTTTTAGCATGTGGTTCCATCATTGCTAATATTCTCAATAATAACATCCCATGTGAGCAAACTAGCTACAAAAATATGCAATTTTGTTTTGCACCGGTTCGAATCGGGATTTATCCAGGTTCGAGCGGGATTTCAACTGTTTGGTAAAACGCTCATAACTTGAGTTGTAGACCTCCGATTGACATGATTCAAAATGCGTTGGAAAGATCATTTGAAGATCTACAACTTTCATGAAGAAGTCCTCCTGAAAATGCCCCTAAGCTGGGTCAAATCTCCGTCGAAAACATGTAACGATTTAAGTACTTAGGAAAATTTGCTTTCCGTTGAACTCGTAAACTTGTGGCACCTTCTTCTAACCTCTAAACACCTCTTTTAGAGCTCAAAGCGTGTCGTTACGTGGAATTTTGGTAAACTTATAATCCCGCAATGAACCACCAAAATACCAAACGAATCCGACACGACACACCGGTTACTAAACCGGTACAAAAACTTATAAAAACTTATAAAAACACGATATTTTATAAAATATTCCTGACTTAAATATTTTTATGAAATTTAAGAATTAAAGACTCGAAATGATACAAAAATGCTCAAAATGATATCAGAAACGGGGTGAAAAATTATAAAAATAACAGTGAATTTTTCCGTCATCACAACCCCCCACTTAGCTTTTGGTCGTCCTCGAACAAAATAAGCGGTAAAATAAAATGAATGAGGAGAAATTCATGAAAATAAGATATGAATGACAATCAGATGATGCAACCATTCGAATCATAATTACACGTTAACCGCAATATAAATGTATAACAGAGTGAGTGTGTGACAAGCCTTTTCAATTTCCACTATCCTCTCTTGAATAATTCAAGCAAACGCACAAATATCCATTCAGACAGTCCTAATGACTTTTCTAAGTATATAAGCGATATGATTCCACACAAAGCCCTCCCGTGTACTCATTAGGATAATCCCTAAAGCATATCATTTAGTTTATACTGGGGATAGTCAGAAGATAACTTTTTTTTTTCATAGAATACTAACATATCTGAACTCGTTGCCAAAATCGACTATCTTTCAAGCGTCATGAGGTGAGATTGAATACATTAATACCTCTCTAACTTTTTTTTTTTTTTTTTTTTTTTTTTTTATGCCCTCATTCCCAGCAATAGGATGTTTCGTGATAACACCCTAGCTGGACTACTATCATCAGGCAGTCGGGAGCTTTTAGGCCTCATAGTGGTATAGGACGTTTCGTGATAACGCCCTACCGCACTCAAATCATTGGTAGCTACAACCGACATATATATAGTTTATCTTATTTTGACATTCTTTCTATCACATTCAAACCTTCAGATATTCACAGTACATGTTCAGAAGTTAGGTACTAAGTTACTGCTATTTTTAGGATAAATCACTAGAATGCTGAATGGGTACAGTTTAAAATAATCGCTTCAATATCAAAGGCTTACGTGAAGGATTTCATGTTACACAAATAAATTTAGGGTTAAAATGCACTTACGGTTCACATTGGTTATACATATCCAAATTGATCATTACATCTTTAAATCCATGAAATATATACCTTATACAGATTATTTTAATCAACTAAATAATGCTCGAAAAAGATCAAAAACCAAGGGTTTAAACATTTACTGCCATTTCTAACCGACCATACTCTACCCCCCACTTACGATTTTGCATTATTCTCAGAGTGTAAATGAGATAGAGAGGAAGACTTAGCTTATAAACCAGGCAGAAAGATGCAATCGAATCCCGTAACAGCCATGAGAAAGCACGATCCGAATCCCTATACCAAAACTTAAAACAAAGAAAACACGGGACATGGTCCTCGTGCAAGACATCAAATAGGGATATGGGAATAATAAGATAATGGCCCTCATTACGTAAAATTCGATAGGCAATATATATATAGCTTTAGATGGAAAAATAACCCACACGGGTAAAGCACAGTAACATCTAAGCATATATGTATCACATGAGCATATATCATAGTCAAGTCACTATTCCTAAATTCATTTTTTATTACACACGTTTTATTAAGGTGGGAATACTCACCACTATACTACAACTACTAGAAATTTGAAACAGACTAGATCATAAAATGAAATGTAGTGAGTCTTTTATACCCAAATCCTCGAGGGTTCAACAACCTAAGTCCAAGAAATGATACATTTGAATTTTTCTTTATTTCTCCATCGGGATTTTCGGATAACCACCTAATCGTTCCTCGTTAATAACATTCAAACATTCATCCGGAGACTTGGTTGTGATTTGTGTTCATCTTTCATACTGATTCTACATTTCATTCGGGATGGTCTTTATTCAAATTATTATTATTATCGGGCTGCCTCCGGTAGCGCTTTTGTTTAACGTCGTTTGCTCGACAAAAGTAGTATTTACAAGTTATCAACCAAAATCGAACTTAAGAAGATCAATAGCTTTAAGAAAATTAACAATGCGAGAACCAAAGAAATTAAATTGTCTAGAAGCACGCCTCGTTTGGCCTCGATTCTACCTCCTCCCACCAGAGAATCTTCTTTTATCGATTGTCGAACCATCTTCTTTTGAAAATTACCATAAAGCTCATCCATTGGGAGTATATGAAGCTGGATCATGAAAATTCATCCTCACTGAGAGTGGACGAATGTAGTAATCCGGGACCGATATATTAACTATTACCAACTCTCGGTGGCTTTACTAAAGATGGCCAATCAATCTCTCGCTCCTCTAACTCTGTCATCTCTAAATCTTGCACTTTTTCTTCAGTAAACTGAATTATCAACCTCATTCTCACCCCGAACTTTTTCGGTGATAACATTTTCATCCCTAACCACCTCTATTGCACTTGTCTCTCGCCTCTTTCACATACCTCACTAATTCCATCAATTGCCCCACCTTGTCTTGAAGATTTCTTATAATGAGTCAAGATTTACCTTGAACTCCTCAAGATGTCCAACAATCGATCTTCCAGGCTCGGTTCAATCGTTCTAGTTGCTCTATTTGTTGCCGGTGAATTCTTCTTGTGGCATGGGGAAAACTCGATCATATTGACTTTGATTCATCGGAGGTGAGTAGCGATCTTCTTGCCATTCAGACAATCGATCGGTGGTGAACTGGTTGAAGCTATCAACGCATTGAGCATGAATACCGTAATCTCGATAAGCACCAGGGTTAGGACAACCTCGTAATATTGTGGCTCATAACTCGAATAACCATAATTCTCGGTCCTGGTATGCATTAGGCAATCGATAATCCCATGAACCTTGGTTATTCTCATTGTTGATATTGGTGAGGCACGAATCGTTGTTGATAACATTGTTCAGTGCCCGAGGTTGGTAAGAGTATTGTTGTTCAGTGAGTAGTATTGATTGAAATATTGATCCATTTAAGCTCAATGCAAGATCTCGAGAAAACAACAAGAAAACAATAAAATTTTTCTTTTCTTTTTTCGTTTTTTTTCGTAAACATACGATATTTAGACCCTCAAAAGTTATGGTTGCCGAAGGCCCTAATCCCAGCTTTTAGCCGGACTTACAAGATATCACCTCAGAAGAGGCTAAGTACCAAAGTCGTATTCAAACCGAGTTCAGACAATATCACTTCAAAGATCCATAGCTCTTTGTCGACATCTAAATAAAACAAGAAAATAAAAACCCAGCCCAAGCCTTCGGTTCACTTACAAGATATCACAACAATATCACACATTTCCCGGCAACGGCGCCAATTTTGATGAGCTAAAATTTACCCCTCAAAAATACATTTATAAAGACTCGCAATCGTGGGTAAACTAACTCTCTAACAGCGGCAGAGTACCAGGTGATTGCTAGGATAGCTACTGAGAGTACGAGGTCGTCCCAAGAGAAATGTGGTTGTGAGTACCAAAATGAACGTCGAACTTAGTCTAGCGATCAAAGTTTAGGTGGAGTGTTTTATACTAATGCAAAAGTAAAGTTTAACTAACGATTGTAGTTCTAGTGATTAAAAGGTATAGCCGAATTATGATCCAACGAGTTATTTTTACCCCTAAGGAAGACTTGACATGGAGCGTGTTTTAACCAACCTACCTTTCCACAAGATAATTTTAACGACATCCACGGGTGCCAACTCCTAATTTCGGTGTTAAGATGCGAACAACTCTCACTCAACACCCTATGTGAAGTTAATTAATTTTCCTTTAGAAAACCGATTAACCCAACATGATTACGCTCTTAGAGTCGCCGAACAACGATGACAAACCTCTCAGTATTGGAAACGGTCCTAACAACTAGGCCGAATCTACATAACGATCCCAAAACTTTTTTCCCACATCTCACCGCAAAATACATTTTATAGGTTCGATGTGTGTGACGATGAACTAAATGATCAATTTAATTCAAAGACGTTCAAGATAAGTTTTAGGACGTGGATTACTCGTTAAAACATTATATTACGTGTTAGACAACTCCCATCTCGTCTACCGAGGATTGATTTCACCCGTTTTCACATATTTCGGCTATGTTGAGTTTAGCTACTCATATTTACAGAAAAAGAAAATATACTATATAGATATATATATATAGATAGTTATGTATGTATAAAATATATATATTCTACATGCTACGAAAAAAATAAAAGAAAGCTAGGGGAAAAAAGACAAGGGGAATAAGAATAAAACAAGAGGGGGACAAGGGGACAAAGGGAATATATTCTAGATATGTATATATGTATATATATTCTTATATATATAGATATATAATTAGATAGATATATATATATATATATATATATATATATATATATATTTAGATACTTAGATATATAGATATATATATATATACTACAAATAAAATTAAGAAAACAATAAAAGATGCGAAAGAAGAAGAGAAAATTGATAGTTATATATATATATATATGTTACTACAAGAAAGAAAGAAAACAAAAACAATACAAGAAAGAAAGAAATGGCCCAAAAGGCAAGGGGCGGCTCTTCTATGAAGGGAATGGGGAGGTATATATAGGGAAGAAAAGGGAGGTAGTATCTAGGGAATATATATATATATATATATATATATATATATATATATATATACACATGTGGGAGTTTTAGCATGTGGTTCCATCATTGCTAATATTCTCAATAATAACATCCCATGTGAGCAAACTAGCTACAAAAATATGCAATTTGTTTTGCACCGGTTCGAATCGGGATTTATCCGGTTCGAGCCGGGATTTCAGCTGTTTGGTAAAACGCTCATAACTTGAGTTGTAGACCTCCGATTGACATGATTCAAAATGCGTTGGAAAGATCATTTGAAGATCTACAACTTTCATGAAGAAGTCCTCCCCTGAAAATGCCCCTAAGCTGGGTCAAATCTCCGTCGAAAACATGTAACGATTTAAGTACTTAGGAAAATTTGCTCCGTTGAACTCGTAAACTTGTGGCACCTTCTTCTAACCCTCTAAACACCTCTTTTAGAGCTCAAAACGTGTCGTTACGTGGAATTTTGGTAAACTTGTAATCCTGCAATGAACCACCAAAATACCAAACGTAAATCCGACCACACACACGGTTACTAAACCGGTACAAAACTTATAAAACACGATATTTTATAAAATATTCTCGACTTAAATATTTTTATGAAATTTAAGAATTAAAGACTCGAAAATGATACAAAAATGCTCAAAATGATATCGAAACGGGTGAAAAATTATAAAAATAACAGTGAATTTTTCCGTCATCACTGAACTATATTCAAAGACTGAAAATATCTCTGCTGTCTATGAGATTGAAGCTAAGGTACAAGATATGAAGCAAGTTGATCTCAGTGTCACCATGTTCTACAACTCTCTGTCTATGTCTTGGCAAAAACTTGTGATCTGGAAAATATTTCTGGCAATCACGATGATGCAAAGACTTATATGTCTTTGAAAAATCAAAGAAGAATTTTCAAGTTCTTAATGGGACTTAACTCCAATCTTGATGATGTGAGGGGGAGGATATTAAGTAAAAAACCCTCCTACATCAAAGAGGTTTTTCTTTGAGGTTAAACATGAAGAGAGTAGGAGGAAACTCATGCTGAGTAATACTACTCCTCCTACATCTCTAGAAAACAGTGCTCTTTTTACTAAGAGTACTTCACTATCTCAGTTCAGTCAAAATCAAAAGCAAAAGAACACAAGGCCTGTCTGTGATCATTGTAAAAAGACAGGCCATACTAAGGAGACTTGCTGGAAGCTCCATGGCAAGCCTCCTAATTGGAAGCCTAAAAATTATGAAAATTCTGCCAAACTTGCTACCTTTGAGGAACTTAAGTCTGAGAATGATTTCAGTAAAGAGCAAATTGAGGCTCTGAAAAGGCTTCTATCTGCTCAAACTTCTCAGACTACTGCTCCTCAAGGAGTTGCAACAATGGCCAATGCAGGTGTGTGCTTTAAGGCCTATACCAGTAATCATGTTGTTAGAAATATTTGGCTTGTTGATTCTGGGGCTTCCAGTCATATGACTGGAAATCCTGAGCTCTTTATAAGAATCACCAAGTGTAATTATCCTAATACTGTAAAAATTGCTGATGGGACTTGTTCCCAAGTCTCTGGCACAGGGGATGTTGTTATCAGTGAACTAATAACTCTTAAAAATGTTCTTTATGTTCCAAACTTACAATGTAACCTTTTATCTGTTAGTAAACTGGTAAAAGATACCAAGTGTGCTGTTTTGTTTCACTCTAATGGCTGTAAGTTTCAGGACTTATGCTCCAAGATGGAGATTGGCAGTGCTGAAGTTTACTCTGGGCTGTTTGTGTTCAAGACTCACTTCACTGAAAAGTTTTTTGATGACATCCCTAAGGGCTTAGCTAGCTATAACAATTCTGTTTCCACTTGTAACCAGATTATGTTGTTGCATTATAGGCTAGGTCATCCTAATTTTGCTTATATGAAAAACTTGTATCCTGATCTGTTTAATGGAAAAATTATTTCTGAACTTTCGTGTGAAGTGTGCCAACTTGCTAAACATACTAGATCTGTTTTTCCTAGTGGAGGTTACTCTCCATCCAAACCTTTCTCCTTGATACACAGTGACATCTGGGGCCCTTCTAAAAAGGCTACAACATCAGGGAAAAGATGGTTTGTAAGCTTTATAGATGACCATAGTAGAGTCACTTGGCTCTTCCTTTTAAAAGAAAAATCTGAAGTTGGAGAAATCTTTAAGAATTTCTATACCATGGTCAAAACTCAGTTTGAATCTAAGATTCAAAATCAAAGCGAAAATGGTACAGAGTATTTTGAGAAATCTCTTGCTAAGTTCTTAACTGAACAAGGCATTGTTCATCTAAGCACTTGTGTTGACACACCCCAAACAGAATGGGGGTGGCAGAAAGGAAAAATAGACATCTGTTAGATGTGGCAAGAAGTATAATGTTTACTATGCATGTACCAAAGTATTTATGGGGTGATGCCATTCTAACAGCTACCTACCTGATCAATAGGATGCCCTCAAGGGTCCTAAAGTTCAAAACTCCTATTGGAGTCCTTAAGGAATACTACCCTAAGTCTCAACTCTTTGGCAGTCTTCCCATGAAAGTGTTTGGGAGTACTTGTTTTGTACATATCCATGCCCAACACAGAGGAAAACTTGATCCCAGATCTGTGAAATGTGTTTTTGTGGGTTACTCCTCCACCAAAAAGGGGTACAAATGCTACTGTCCCACTACTAAGAAAGTGTACACTACTATGGATGTCACGTTCTCTGAAAATATGCCCTATTACAGTGCACTAACTCAGGGAGAGGGATTTGATGAATATCACAACTCATGGAACACAGTGTGTCCTAGAGATGATGATAATCATATTCCTCTACCTACAAATCAAGAAACTCCTACTACTGAGGAGTCTGAAAAAGGGGAAAATGATGAAATCCCTCTTCATGGTACTACAAATGAACCTAATATCATTGTATACACCAGGAAAAGGAAAGCTGTCCACCAAAATCCTGAAGTCACTGATACAGATCTTAATGATTCTTGGTCATCCCCTGGAATTAATGATTCAGAAGGATCCTCAGAAACTGATGAATCTGAGGGCCCCAATGAATTGGGAGATGAGCTTGATGAAAGGCCTATTGCCCAAAGAAAAGGGGTTAGGAAGTGCACCACTGCTCATCCTTTATACAACTTCTTGTCCTATGACAAGCTGTCACCTGAGTTCCATGGTTTCACTGCTAACTTGGATAATATCAACATTCCAAAGAATGTTCATGATGCTATGCAAGTCCCTGAATGGAGGGCTGCACTTAAAGAAGAAATGGATGCTCTTACCAAAAACAGAACATGGGTCATTACTCCTTTACCAAAGGGCAAACATCCAGTAGGGTGTAAATGGATATTCACAGTTAAATACAATGCTGATGGATCCCTGAATAGGTATAAGGCTAGGCTAGTGGCCAAAGGTTTCACTCAATCCTATGGGATTGACTATCATGAGACCTTTGCCCCAATAGCCAAGCTAAATACCATCAGGATCCTAATGAGCATTGTGGTTAACCTTGATTGGTCCCTCACACAACTGGATGTTAAAAATGCTTTTTTGAATGGAGAAATACAAGAGGAGGTCTATATGCATCTCCCTCCTGGATTTGAAAGCCTAGGGGAGAAAGGGACTGCCTGTAAATTGCAAAAGTCCTTGTATGGACTCAAACAGTCCCCAAGGGCATGGTTTGGCAGATTTACCAACTTTATGAAAAAGAATGGCTTTAATCAATGTCACTCTGATCATACTTTATTTACAAAGTTCAGATCAGGGAAAACTACTGTTTTAGTAGTTTATGTGGATGACATCATTCTAACAGGGAATGATGATACTGAAATCAAACACATTAAATATATGTTGGCTTCTGAGTTTGAAATTAAAAACTTAGGAAATCTAAAATATTTCCTTGGAATGGAGATTGCCAGAAACTCTGAGGGCATCTCCATATCCCAAAGAAAATATACTTTAGATCTCCTAAAGGAAACTGGTATGCTAGGTCAGAAGTAAGCTCAGAAACACTGATTGAGCCTGGTTTAAAATTGGGAAATGAACCTGACAGTCCCCTTGCACCAAATCAAAGAAAGTAGTGCAAGGAATGAATCCTTTCTTAGCAATCATGAAATCCGATAAATGATTGTTCCGGTGTATCGTGGAAATCCTTTGAAGGGGGATAATCAAAGAATTTTGACAAAGGGAGATATCAAAGGTTGGTAGGAAGACTTATATATCTTTCACATACAAGACACGATATATTTGCTTTGTCAGTAGGATTGGTGAGCCAATTCATGCATCAACCCACTGAAAGACACATGCAAGTGGCTGAAAGAATTTTGAGGTTCTTGAAGAAGAATCCTGGTCAAGGCCTTCTGTTCAAGAAGGACACCTCAAGGGGAGTAAAAATCTACACTGATGCTGATTATGCAGGGGATCAGACTAATGGGAGATCAACCACCGGGTTATTGCACCTATGTATGGGGCAATCTTGCTACTTGGAGGAGCAAGAAACAGCATGTTGTTTCAAGGAGCAGTGCAGAATCTGAGCTCAGAGCACTTGCACTGGGAATTTGTGAAGGAATCTAGATAAAAAGAGTCCTTAATGAACTAGGGTTCAAGAATCATGCTCCTATTCAAATTCTGTGTGATAATACTTCTGCACTAAGTATTGCAGAGAATCCTACCCATCATGACAAGACCAAACATGTTGAAGTAGATAGACATTTTCTAAGGGAAAAAGTGGATACTGGGGAGATTACTCTCATCCATGTTAAGACACAGGACCAAGTTGCTGATATACTCACAAAGGCTGTTTCTACAAAGGTTTTTGCCCATCTACACTCCAAGTTTGGCTGCATCAACATCTACAACCAAACTTGAGGGGGAGTGTTGGAAGATGGTCATATTTTGTAGTTCATTATTTTTATAGTCTTTTTCTGTGTCTGGTTTGTATTAGTTTACCTCCTAGTTCCCTCTTTTCTCCTAGATAAAGCTAATTAACGAAGATGGCGCTTTACTTTGTTCAATAGCCGTTGGTTTCCTTTTATAGCCGTTGGGAGGCTTTTATATATATTGTAACCTTTCCTTATCTACCCGATAAGAGAACTAAGTAATAATACAAGAGTTTCCCATCTTCTTTCTTCTTCTTTCTCTAATTCTACACTATGAATACTAGACTCGCAAGTCTTTAACTTGATTCGAAAATTTTCAATGTAACAAGTTTGGGTTAAATGTATGGTATTAGTCTGTAGTGGAACCATGGGGTAAATTTTTTAATCTGAGGAATACCTGTTTGGTTTAATGTGGATCCATGTTTCCTGTCTAACTATTTGTGTACAATTAATATTATGCATGTATTTTTCCTGTTGAATGCTTTGCCTCCTTTTATGTTTCATGTATTCGTATTACATTGCTGAATCCCAATAAATTTTTTGTTTTGTGTTGCGTTTGTCTAAAACTATTATTTTTGCTTTGTCCAAACCAGCACCTTTTTGCAGAAGATACTTCTTGTGTTTGTATGATAGTTTTTTCTCTGTGTGCTCCATGTTCCATGTAAATTTAGCTCTTCCCATTTGAGGCTTATGTTATGTACTTGTCCTCTTTTTGCTTAGAGCACCCGGTATCCATGACCAACTTGTTCTTTATTATTGCAAACCGAGTATTAGATTTAAGTAGTTTCATTGTAGCGTATTTGGGCTACTGGAACTGGAAAATTGGCAAGTACTCTTGCTCAAGCACAAGAAGTGAGTGATGATTCACATATGCTTATTTATGGCTTCACACGAACATAAGTCCCGACGTTGCTGCCTCCACTACTACAAAAAAGCATAAAGATCTCAGTTTCTAAGTGTGATATATGCACATTAGTCACAGTTTCCGAAGTGTGGCATATCGAGGTGTGACATAAAGTACTTTAATTCAATCACATTTAAAAACTGTGATCTATTATAGTTGTTATCACACATAAAAACCGTGATCTATTATACTCCCTCCGTCCCATTTTGTTTGGGACATTTCACTGTTTTAGCCGCTTACGAAAAGTCTAATTAATTCTTGGAATTTCGTTAATTGATGTAATATTATTAGGGTTATGATAAAGTGAAACTTAAAGTACATAAATGTAAAAAGTATTAGATCATTTGATGAAATTCGAAGGATTAATTAGACGTTTCGTAAGCGGTTGAAAAGTCAAATGTCCCAAACAAAATGGGACGGAGGGAGTAGTTGTTATCACATTTAAAAACCGAGATATAATTTCTACACATTTAAAAACTATGATCTATTTTAGTTATTATCACACTTAAAAACCGTGATCTATTAGAGTTGTTATCATACTTAATAACCGATATCTATTATAATTTCATCACATTTAAAAACTGTGGTCTATTTTAGTTGTTATCACATGTAAAAACTGAGATCTATTATAATTTCAATCACACCTATAAAAGTGTGATCATTTTTTTTATTTTTCTGAAAATGAAATATATGCACACATTTTTTTGTTCCCAATGGGACTCGAACCCGGATACTCCGGCTTAACAAGCCACACTATGACACTAATTACCACCGGACCTATGCTTTCTTTCTTCTCATTTTCGACCACACTAAACTAAGATCTCATTATAAAATATCATATTATTTTAATCACAGTTAAATATTGTGACTGATTGATGTTTTTGTCTCAGTTTTCCTACAAACCGTGATAATAAAAATTGTGATCTATTTTAGTTGTAATCACAATTAAAAACCGAGATCTATTATATTTTCAACACATTTAAAAACTGTGATCTATTTTAGTTGTTACCGCACTTGAAAACCGTGATCTGTTATAGTTGTTAGCACACTTAAAAACCGAGATCTATTATAATTTCAACTCATTTTAAAACTGTGATTTATTTTAGTTGTTATCACACTTAAAAACCGAGATCTATTATAATTTCAACACATTTAAAAACTGTAATATATTTTAGTTGTTATCACACTTAAAAACCGAGATCTATTATAATTTCTATCACACCTAAAAAAGTGCGATCATTCTTCTTTTCGAAAACGAAATATACGCACACAGATGTTTTGTTCCTCGTGCGACTCGAACCCCGATACTTCGGATTATGGAGCCACACTAATTACTGTTGGGCCGATGCCTTCTTTCTTCTCGATTTCGACCATACTAAACTAAGATCTCATTATAAAATATCATAATATTTTAATCGCAGTTAAAAACTGTGATTGATTGAAGTTTTTGTCTCAGTTTTCTTAATAACCGTGATAATAAAATTTTAATGTGTTCAATTTACATTCTTTGTCTCGATTTTTTAAAAACTGAGATCTTTTTTATTTTAAAGTGTGATATTTTTCCTTTTTTAATAGTGAATTAAAATCAATCATACCTAAAAACCGAAACATAATTATAAAATATGGACAATTATCTAAAAGGACACATATTGGACATAATCAGGCAAAAAGGACACCCAAAACAAACACTAAGTGATGCGTCTAAATGTACCGCCGCCTATAAGTCCCCGGAAACCTATCTAGCCACCAGGATGGAACAGGACCGCGGCCGTAGAGTCGGCAATGACCATCTGGTTAAGGTCGCGGAAGAGTGCTCAAATCTATAAGTTCACTAGTCGCTCAAGGGGCCAACCTGCGATCTAAGTCAGAAGCCCATGAGAGATCGCACGAGCCATGGAAGGGAGCAACTAAAGGGAAGTCAATACAGGACAAGCAAGCTGGCAGATCGCGACCCTGGCGACCATATAACAACATCGCCCAGCTGTATTGTCCTCTTAATATCACTGTACTCTACGCTCCCTATCCCGCGCCCTTAGCTCCTCTCCTTGCCTATAAAAGGAGGGCTTGTGCGACTTCATAGATATATGCAAAAATCGACAAAGAGAACAAAACTCTTGCCAAATTCACTCTATCAAGCATTCATACATTCCACCACCTCGCCGTCATGCACCACCGGCTGCCGCTACCATAAATCTATCCAATAAGCCAGATATCCACACCAAACACCATCGCTAAACCACCGTGATAATATTCGGCATTATCAGTTGGCTCCGTTACCGAGAAAATCAGTTTTCCGGGCACTACCCCAGAAAAGCTTACATACGGCGGAGAGCTTGATCATCATCTTCACCATCCACTCAAATCCAACAGAGTTCTCGCCCAGAGAAGAGATCACCCAGTTTGCATCACATCAAAGGAGGTAAATTTATCATGATTTGCACAAGACTCACGACTTTGTGTTTGAGAAATCACCTCTCTCGTAGTGTTCTTCGTTCAAATCCGTCGAGATAACTGGGAGTACCAAACTTGTATTTGAAAAATCACCTCTCTTAATATCTTCAAGTAAAACCCTAGAAAAAGGTTGTGTTCTTGTCATATCCCCAGAAATACTTCACCTCAAAAAATCCCCCCCCCGTTCGACAATGTATGCATCTCCCACTAGAGCTTGTACCAGTCTCTGGGGTGATTGCGTTTGAATCATCAACTTTTTTCCCAGAAATTGGTATCGCCGACCGGAGTTCGCCTGAGTTACCACCGTCCGAACAGATCTCTCACCAACTCCCAGATGACAGCACAATAACTAACAACCCTCCAAACCACTCCAGCAGAAAACAGAGATAGTACAAAGCAGTTAAACCTGTCAGACAGAGCAGTTCACTAGCCAGGAGCAGGTTGTCAGAGTTGGTAATAATCAGTGAAGCGATCCCATTTTCAAGATTAGCACCTCGCATCATTAGCGATGGCAAGAAGTAAGGGTACGCTGATACCCCCTACCCTAGATAAAGGGGGCGCGCCCAATCAAACCCGTGCTAAGGGTGCCGGAGAAACACTGGACAGTCCCACTGCCGATGGGAGTAGGCCTCAGAGGGATGCTCTAGCCGCCGCTGACGCTCGGAATATCAGAAATCAGAAATCAAAGTCTAAAGAGGCCCAAGAAGCCCTAGAAGAGGCTCGCAGAGAAAAGAATGCCATCGGGGCACCAAGGCCGCAGCGTAGTCGGGACGTACTAGAAAAAGTACCAGGGTTTCAAGAGGAGTCTGAGATCGCGGAAATGATAGAGTATGCCAAGTACGCCGAAAGAATGTACTTAACCAATTCCCGACTAGTGGCATAGGCCGGGAACCTTTGCCAGTACGGGAGGCGATCCAGTCTAGGGGCGAGCCCAACCCCAAGGCACCAGAAAAGGGACGCCAGAGTCAACTACAAAGGGTAGAGGTTGAAGAGAGCATCCAATCTTCAGGTCGTAAGGGCCGTGATGAGAGTCAACTTTTCTATAATTTCGTGTGCATTTTACCCCCTATTTGTAGCCTATTCGATGTTATTTTGGGGTAGTTAAGTGGTTTTTATAGGCACATTTCATCACGGGTTGAATCACGAGACGATAGGGTGTTTACGTCCGAAATCTCCATATTTTTGGTGAATTGTGCGTATTTTATTGGCATTTGTCACGCTTGGTTTTTCTTGTTTTTGTTTTTTTATAGGTACGGCGTGATAAGCAGCGTGACGAGTATCACAACGGTACAAAAATCATCCAAAACGAAGTTGGTATAAGAATAGCGTGAGATTCAATTTCAGACGTTCGGGAAAAAAGAAAAAAATAAGAAAAACCGAGAAAAAAAAAACAGCAAGTATCACACCTAGGGTGTGATGAAGACTGTTTTTCACTCTTAAAAAATATGCCCGAAGTTAAAGAGTTGAAACGATCAAGCATCGTTGATGTTTTCATGCTTCTGTCACTTAATCCGAATTTTGAGCTCCCTTGGAGGCGTTTTCTGGGAAAGTAATCTTCATCAAAGTTGTAGGGGATTGAATAATCTTTCCAACGCAACTTGAATCACGCAAATCAGAGCTCTACACCAAAAGATATCACCAAATTACTGTAGATGTGTTTGGCTGGCAGCGGATGACGTTATCAATGCGCTGGATAACGTCGGCAGTCGCGAATTTCCGAGTTTTCCACTATTTTGGGTCGTATTTGGCCTATATAAAAGCCAAATTAGGTCAAATTTTCACCACAACTTCATACAATAATTTTCTTTTCAGTTTTTTAGATTTTCCTTCCTCCAAAACTCTAGATTTAGGTTAAATTTCTTCCATCAAATTGCTACAATTATTAGTTTCTTTTCGCGATTTCTTCACTTTGGATTGACAAACCAATTGGGGGATTGCTTCTACGTTATTGGTAATTTATTGTTCTTATCTTTTATCATGTTTTCTTCCCAATTAATTATGATTTCTTGTTTCGTTCTTATTATTATGCGTAGCTATATTTTTGATAGCTAAGTTATGTGATGGAATAACGAAATTGATGCATAAACGATGATCTAGGGATGAGTAGGGTTTAAAAATTGAATCTAATGCCTTTAATGGAGTAGCTAACCATTAATTGATCACACACACGAACTTTATCAATGTATTTTGCGAGGGAGTGTGCGATATAGGGTTTTAGGATTTCCATGCACGAACTAGTCGAGTTATTCACGAGATGTTCCTTGGTAAGGTTTTTACGGCTAAGCCATGAATTCGGTGGATGGGGAGCATCTCATAGGTCTTAATCATATTAGGTCAATTAAATCCCGTAGATGGGATTTGTTGAAACGAATATAGGGTAACTAGGTTGTGGTATTAGCGCCTAAGGACCAGTTTAGGAGATTGCACCCACAACACATTCATTAGAAACCATTGGTTGGTTGGTCGGTTTAAGCTCGTCCCTAGTGATTTGGTAAAAGTGTTAAGAGTAGTGTTCTTGACCATAGTTTAGCTATTCTTGTATTCATATATTTTATAGTCATCATTTTTATTTTCATGGCTATAGTTAATTACTTCCACCAATATTTGTGAGCCTGAACTAGATTAAAAAGTTATTGTGGTACTTGACCAATTCCTCGTGGGATACAACCTTGCTCGCCGTTGTAGTACAACCGACCCGGTACTCTGCCGGTTAAAGTTGGTTTACTATAATTTAGCCATCAGGCCGCCGGGGAGAGCAGGAGGTCATCCAAACTCCTCCCCGTCCTAGCCGTGAAAATCTCAAGGAAAAAAGTGGAGAAAGAGGATCCGCTTTTAAAAGGCTGGGTGAGAAAGAAAAAGGTCGGGCCCTAAGCCGATTGAGCCTCGAGAGAGATGTGTAGTACCAGGCAAGAAGGAAGAAATGAAAGAGATGCCCGACTGATAATAAGGGAAAAGCGAGCCCAACAGGAGGAGTCGCGGAATCAAGCGATCTCAGAGCATGGGATTGAGTAAGCGGCCAACCCCCCCCCGCCTATACTGAGATACGATCCGATCCTCACAAAACAGATGGAAATAATGAAGAAAGAGATTGCTGAGCTTAAAAAGTCGAGGCCCGCCGAAAAACCCGCTCCAATCTCTGGGATCAACGTGCTCGCCAAGAGGATAGCTGAAACTTTGCCCACCAACAAAGAAAAAGTCAGTTATCCCAGCCACAACTACTATAGTGGAAATACTTGCCCACACGATTGGCTCACAGTTTTCCAGGGTCGAATCACTCTAGCGACCCAGAACAAGTCCGCCTGGTGCATCGCTCTAGTCGGAAGTATGCAGGACAAGGCCGCTTTATGGATCCGTGGGCTCCCTCGTGGTTCGATTGAAAGTTGGGAGGATCTATCTGAGAAATTCATGAAGGAATTTGAGTCAGCGAGCGGACCAAAGAAAACCATTGAGGATCTTTACGAGGTCCGCATGGGCGAAAACGAATCAGGAAAGGACTATTACGAGCGGTTTGTTAGGATCTACGATCAAACGAGGAACATTCCCGACGACGCCATCATAACTTTCTTTCTCATAGGAATTGCCAAGGGTCCGATGAAAATGGAGTTTAACCTGCGGCCCCCTAGAGCGGGCCTAAGGGAAATGCTAGAAAGGGCTAGAATGATGGGGGTAAGTGAAGCGCCGTCTCCCACGGGAAAATCAAAATCTTGAGCCGAGCACAACTCACATAAAGAGGATCGCGGGGACGATCATAAGAAGGAACGCAGTAAGGGCGCGAACCAAGACCGTGAGACCAAGGCGCAATACAAATTCAATGAAAATGATTTCACCCCTCTCAACACCAAGCCATCCCAGATACTTTTCGAAATTCATGAACAAATTGAGAGACCTAGGCCTATGAAGGGCGATGTCCGTACCCGTGATAAATCAAAATACTGTGTGTACCACAAGGATCACGGGCACATTACAGATGAATGTTTTACTCTTAGAAAGGAAATCGAAAGGTTGATAAGAGGGGGACCAGCCGCCAAGTATAAACGCGATGGTGATGCTGGTACCAGTAAAGGACGAACACCTAGCATCTATCAGAGGTAGGTCCAGGTTATTCACGGAAGCCTTCCCAGCAACAGTCAGCTGAAATCACAAATACATTCGATCAACACGCGAGGTTTCGAGAAACTGATAGTCTTGGGAGAAAAAGAGAATGGAATCATGTTCAGTAAAAGCGAACTAACGGTTGTAGAGGGCGTCATGGAGGTGCCGATCATCCTCAAGATCGGAGTTAATGAGCTGCACGGTGTTAACCGAGTCATGGTCGACACTGGCGCAGGCTGCGACATCATCTATTTTGAATGTCTCAAACAAATAGGGTTCGGAGAGGCAAAGCTGAAGCCTTATTTTGGAATGTTAGAGGGTTTTACCAATGACACTGTGAGGGTCAAATGTACCATCGATCTCAGCATCACCCTTGGTGATTATGAGCCTTGCCGACGAGAGGTAATAACGCTACGGTCATCGATCTCCCTCCTATTATAACATGATTACGGGATTCCGGCCATGAAAAAGTTTGGATGGTGGTATATATACCACACCAAAGGTGAAGTTTCACGTGGGAGGCGATATTGGGGTCGCCATGAGCGATCGGGATTCTTCCTCGACTACATGACCAAGAACAAGGTCGATTAAAAAAAAACCGAGAATCGAGGAATTCCACGCCAATACCATCCAAATCGCAACGGTATAAGAAATCGTTGCAAAGTCCGTAGAAGTTGAGACACTGCATGTGTGTGATCAACCAGACTTTACAGCAGAGGATGAGTTGATCGAATCTGTCATAAATGAAAAATATCCCGATCAGAAAGTAAAGATCGGATTGCAGGCTACTGAAAGGGAAAGCGATGAGCTGATCATGCTCTTGAAAGAAAATATGGACGCATTTGCTTGGGAAGTAACCGACATGAGGGGTGTGGATTCGGAGGTCGCGCTACACTATCTAAGCGCTGACCCCAACTTCAGACCAATCCAACAGCGAGCACGGAAATTCTCCACAGAAAAAGAAATCGCCATAAAAGGCGAGACTGATAAATTGCTAGCTGCGGGTATAATCAAAGAGCTTCAATATCCGACTTGGCTGGCTAACGTAGTGATAGTCAAGAAGCACAACGGAAAGTGACGGATGTCCGTAGACTTCACCGATTTAAACAAAGCCTGCCCCAAGGATCCCTATGCGCTGCCTAGAATTGACAAGATGGTAGACGGGATCGCTGGTTTAGAGATTCTAAGTTTTCTGGATGCCTACTCTTGGTATCACCAAGTAAAAATGGCCGATGAGGATAAGGAAATGACCTTTTTAGAGCCGCAGGCGGACTCTACTACTTCGAGATATGCCATTCGGCCTGAAGAATGCGGGATCCACATATCAAAGGATGGTAAACAGGGTCTTCAGCTCGCAGATAGGCAAAAACATGGAGGCCTACATCGATGATATTATCGTGAAATCAAGCCGTCAGGATCATCTGGCGGATCTTCGTGAAACCTTTGCAAACATGAGAAAACATTCAATGAAGCTGAACCCCGCCAAATGCACATTTGGGGTTCAGGCAGGAAAGTTTCTAGGATTTATGGTAAACCATAGGGTAATCGAAGCGAACCCCGAGAAGATAGAGGCTCTAATAAACATGAACGAGCCGACTACTATCAAAGAAGTGCAGAGACTTAATGGCAGGATAATCGCTCTGGGAAGGTTCATTTCCATATCTGCCGAAAAAAGTTTGCCTTTCTTCAAAATCCTCAAAAGAACCAAGACCTTTTCATGTATAGAAGAATGCTTGCAAGCCTTCAAAGATCTCAAGGCATATATGTCAAACCCGCCACTGTTGGTCAGTCCTAGCCTAGGGGATTCTTTGCTTTTGTATCTCGCGGTCTCAGACCGGGCTGTAGCCGCAGCACTTGTCAAGGAGGACGGCACCCTCCAAAAACCCGTTTATTAGGTCTCTAAGGTTCTCAGTCCCGTTGAGAATCGCTATTTCAATATCGAGAAGTTGGCCTACTGTGTTGTCATAGCTGTCCGCAAACTAAGGGCTTATTTTTCGTCGCATACAATTACTGTGCTATCGGACGCTCCGCTGCGCCAAGTCCTACACAAGCCGGATTTATCTGGTCGCTTGTTGCAGTGGGCCATTGAGGTCACAGAGTTTGATATTCGGCACGAGCCTCGGAAAGCCATCAAAGCTCAGGCATTGCCAGATTTTATAGTGGAGACAAGTTTCAATGAGCAGACAGGGGAGCAATCGGGACCTACAACGGGCGACGCAGCCACAGCAGCCGCCGAGTCCGAACCCCAGAAGCCAAATCACTGCTGGCAGTTGTATGTCGATGGGGCCTCCAGCCACAAAGGTTGCGGCACCGGGATTATCTTGCTAGAGCCAGGCACCTTCGAGGAAATCGAAAAAGCATTAAGGTTTGATTTCACTGCTTCAAACAATCAAGGAGAGTACGAGGCTGTCATACCAGGACTTGAGCTCGCTAAGGACATGAAGGTCGAAAACGTGGAAGTATTCTACGATTCCCAGCTGGTGGTCAATCAAGTCACGGGATCGTTTGGGGTCTACTGCGACATCCACCAAAAGTACATTGATATCGGTAAAAAACTCGAGAGCGGCTTCAAATATTGTAAATTCACCAATATCCCTCGAGAGGACAATCACCGAGTGGACTATTTGTCGAAATTAATGGATGACGACGAAATAAGCAACCCCGTGATCATGGTAGAGCATCTACCCGGGCCCGCTATCAATCGGGCTGAGGTCATGGATTTCCAACCTACCCATCCATGTTGGATCGATGAGCTAAAAGCATACATTGGATCAGGAATTCAACCGCCCAATCCTAAAGAGGCCAAGGCCATGATCAGAAGAGCACCAGATATACCCTCATGAACAATGTGTTATATATGCTATCTTTCTCAAAGCCCTTGTCGCGATGCGTGCAGCCTGAGGAGGTTCACGGGGTACTCACAGAGCTGCATGAGGGAATGTGTGGCGGCCATCCGGCTAGCCGCACACTCGCTCGGAAAGTTTTACTCACCAGATATTATTGGCCAAAGCTCGTAGAGGATGCTCGAATATATGCCAAGAGATGCTACAAATGTCAAAAGTTCACGGACATCCTCAGACTTCCGTCCGTTGAACAAAGCATTGCCATCGCGGCATGGCCGTTTGACATGTGGGCTATCGATTTAATAGGGCCGCTGAAAAGAGGCCGCTCTGGATGTGAATACGTGGTCGTGGCCGTGGATGAGTTCATAAAATGGATCGAGGCTAAGGCCTTGGTGAAAATTGAAACCAAGAATGTGATCTATTTTCTGCTCGATCAAGTCTGGACTAGATTCGGAGTTTCACGGGTAATAGTGTCCGACCATGGGCCGCAGTTCCGCGAGGAATTCGATGAGTTTTGTAAAGAGCACAACGTCAAGCACTGGAAATACTCGGTATGCTATCCGCAAGGCAACGGGCAAGCCAAAAACGCAAACAAACAAGTTATAAGCGTGCTGAAAAAGAGTTTGGACTTAAGAACAGGAAAATGGCCAGACCACTTACCCGCGGCCTTGTGGGCCCTTTGGACGTCGAGAAAAACAAATTGGTGGGAGACCCCTTTCGCCTTGACCTACGGGTCGGAAGATATGGCCCCGGTGGAAATGGCCCTGCCAAGCCTTAGGGTCGCTCACTTCAATGAGGCCGAAAATCCACTAAGCTGACAGATCGACCTCGACTTAGCGGAGGAAAAAAGAATCAACTCGTACGGTAGTCTGCTCAATTGCAAACAAGCGGCAAAGCGACACCATGCCAAGCGTATCCGCGGCCACCACTTCACGGTGGGAGATTACGTTTTGCGCAAGAGAGAAGCCACGGGTCACAAGGCCAAAAAAGGCAAGCTATCTTAAAACTGGGAAGGACCGCTTTAGGTCGCAAGGAAAATCAAAAAGGGAACTTATGTCTTGCAAGACAATCAAGGTCACGAGTACAATAGGCCTTGGCACGCTGACAACTTGAAAAGATATTACATGTAAGCCCAAACTATTTATTCAGAAAAACAAAAGGCTAGTTTCGACAAGTACAATTCAGCTTCAATAGAGGCCCGTCGCTGTTTTTGGCAAGCCCACGGATATAGATCCCGCAAGCTTAACCTAAAATAGGGGGGCCGCAATATCAAATTTTCAAAAATTATTCCAAATAGTGGACAAACATCGACAAGACCGCCTACCGATCTGCTATCAACTACTTCAAGCGAACCCACCACGATCTAGTGAATGAGCCGGTACTCTGGCTACATCAGTACATAAATTAGAAATCAGCGAGCCAAAAGGAATACAGCGATAGGGATCCATAGAGACGGAAAACTTAACAGCCTCGTGACGGATCAAGATCCCCCAATCAATATCCACTTGGGGGTCGCGAATAGCGTGACGTAGGAAAACCTCAGCCTCGGTAACCATCTCAAAATCCGCAGATGGAAGAACTCACGAGTTGATAAACCTTTTCCACTCCCAGTTGCTACGAGAAAGCTCAGACGCGGGGCCTAGAGTGCGAGGGTGCTGACGGTGTGGGAAAAGCTCACGAATTGCTCGTCGTAATTGAATTCCCCTAATTTCCTCGTCTCCAAGGTTCCAACCGACCTCATAATGAGCAGAGGGATTGATGGCAGGAATGCGAAGAACAACATTGATAGTCTCCGGAGAAAAGTTAACTGACACGCCCCGGAGAACAACGCAACTAACAGCTTCCTCGGAGGAAGTCTTCGACAAAACGGAGTAAAATTCCCTCACCATGGTGAGATTGATGGGTATTTTAGGTGGGGAAACAAAATCCAACCACCCAGAAAACCGAATCCGGAGCAAAGAGCCATCACCTTCAACCTTGTCTTCGTTCAAACCTCTCTCCCTCACAAACTTGACCACATCGAAGTAACGCCAGAAATGATCTTTGGCGGTGGGAGAGGCAGTAAGGATAAAAGGAGAAACATCACGCATATGGCGGGCCTCGTACACACGTACTGAACTACCCTCTCCAGATCGAGAAGACATGATGAAAAAATAAATGTTTGCAGAGAAAATGAAGGAGAACAAGGGGGCCACCCCTCTCTTATAGAGGCTCCAGGTAGGGCTGAGCTTGGGTTGGGTTTTTACATAGTATAAGTCGGGTTGGTTCAAGAAAAAACAAACCCAAAACCAAACCAAATGACTATAAAACCCAATGTGTTGGTTCGGGTTGGTTTCGAGTTGGTCTGGGTTGGGTTTCGGGTTTTCAACCATAAAACATTCAACTATAATAAAACATTAATGCTATAAAATCAACACACGTGTATATATCAAAATTCGAGCTTCATACCATATGTTTATAACAATAGCGTTAAAGAAAAACATTTTTAGGAAAGAGTCCAAAGCAACATATAACAAACCAACAATATATAAAAATAATAATTAAAATCCAATAGTCATACATAATAACATCATACATGATTTTTTTGCGAAAAAAAGATCAAAAAAATCGTAGAAAGAAACCGAAAATTAAGTGATAGCCGTAATATGGTAACAACCATTTACTTTGGATGGGATATATATATATATATATATATATATATATATATATATATATATATATATATATATATATATATATGTATGTATATATATATATGTATGTATGTATGTATGTATGTATGTATGTATGTGTCAACCCAAATAAAAAATTTAAAAAACCAAACCAAACCAAAATATTTTCGGTTCGGGTCCAAACCCAACCCAAAAAAATTAGGTTTCAATTGGTTTGGGTTTTCGGGTTGGTTCGGTTTGGGTTTTCGGTTGGATTGGGTTCACTGAGTTATCCTCTCAACCCTAGCTCCAGGCGGGATAAGCAGTCAGCACTCACGCGGTTTTCCAAAAATTTGAAATTCAAAAACGTGGTCAAACATCTGACAGTTGAGCAACCCGAGATTCAAGGCTACATAGACTGCACAATTTCTGAGCGGGTGAAAAGCCCGTCAAGGAACCGTCCAATCAAGTCAGGACATCAGCTTTTCAGAGGCACGCTCGCTGCTTACCTCGAGCTGAAGAATTTTTCACTCCAATCAAAAGAGGTTAGTCCTGTCCCGCTCCAACTTGCCTTCGACTCGCCCAAGAAATTAGGGGGCCGGATAAGCGAAAATTTTAATTTGAGGCAACTCCGCTTTAAATTTCTTGCGAGCCCAACATTGCAGACTCGTCAAGAAATTATGGGAGCCGCATGTTGAAAATTTTCAAAACTTCACAATGAATAGAACGTATTTCGTGGAAGTCGTCTTAGTTCTTGTCCCAAACAAGGGGGCCGCAGAGTAAATTTTCTTAGTCATTTGAAACAAAACCGCAGCGACCTCAATCGAAACAAGGGGGCCGTATACTGGAATTTATCAAACACCAAGTGCAAGGAGACCGCTAGCCCAGTTTTACTTTGTCCCGATCAAGCACAACAAATCCTTGACCGGACCAAGGGGACCGCATGTCAGAATTTTCAATTAAGGCAGGGCTTAGGGGTCATATTATTTTAGCGAGCTACTGCTTTCACCTCGCTGAAATAAAGGGGGCTGCACACATACAACAGCAAAAGGCAACAAATCAAAGAAATCAAATGCATAAGTCAAAAAGCCGAAACCTGGACGCAAATCAAGTTAAAAAATCAAGTTACAAAAAATGACAGAAGGAAAGCATTAACATTGTTTAAACAAAACAAAGTTGAATGATTACAGATCGCAAACAAATTGTTCGATTTTCAATCTTGGCCTGGCGTGATGTCGCGATGATCGCCCGGTGCCCGCGAGCTCGCTAGCCGGATCGCCAACAATCGGAGGATTCCTCAAGACAGCAAAGTTGACAGGATTAACCGGTAGAGGATCCCAGACTGGCTCTCCATACCCTACCAGTCCAGTTTGGATGGAGACAATGTGGTCCGGAGAATAAGGAATATCTGGATGAAGAGCTCGACATAAGGAATATCGCCAACATATTATTTCCGTATGCAGAATCGCCACTTTCTTTTTTAGCTCGACATCCAGTCTGGCGATCTCCTCCATAGCCTTCTTCATGCGATCTACCTCAGCTAGGGCTTTGACATTCTTGGCCTCTGCGGTGAGTCTTGCTTTTTCAGAAGCACCGAGGGCCTCCGTCGCCTTCATCAGTTCGGCACTGCGCCTCTCAGCGGCCTCAGTAGCTTTCACGATGCGAGTTCCAAGCAGCAACAAAGGAAATAGAGTAAGCTCGCAGAAAAGGAAGAAATAATAAAAATCAACACGAAAGGTAGCTTACATGGAGGATGCGATCCCAAAATTGCCAGCAAGGTCCTTCAGCTCTGCAACCTCGTCTTTAGCGGGGGCATCGTCGCGAACTACCACCCGATCGATCATTCCTCTGCCAATCTCAGGCTGCACTCTAGGGGGCGCATCCCATGAAAAGCGGCCCAGAGGAATGACATCGACAATAGCCTCCCTGAGCTGGGGCTCGCCTTCGCCATGTCTAGCGGCCACGGGTAAACTCGGCATCAAGCCAGAGGACTTCTTTTCCCTGGTATCCGCAAGGCAACGTTCCTCTAGGCAGCAACCCCTCCTCATCAGCGACCTCTTCAAGAATAACAGCTCGCTTATCAATACGATCAGAACCTTTGCTAGCTCAGCTAACAGCTTTGGATTTCTCAGTTCTTGATCGCTTGGGCTCCTGTGCCTCCCTTGCAGGCGCGTCAACTGGCAACCTCTTTTGGGCCCTTTCGGTTTGACTTGAACTCATGCCCACCAGGGTCGCTGTCTGAGCTTGGAGATTGGGATTATAAGCTTCATCGACAACCGAAGCGTCGACCGTTCGAGGGATCCTTCCCAAAGTTTGCTTCAACGCCGTCTGCCTACCTTTAACGGCCTCATCTGCCAACCTTTGCCTTTGAGCTCGCCTTTCATTGGCATCCATCTCGCTAACTGAAAAGCAAAGGAAAAAATTCAGCAAAAACTGGACAAATAAGGAAAAAACGAAGCAATAAGGCGCAAAAAGTAATGAAATAGAAAGCAAAGAAAATTACGGTGAGGCCTCTTGTTAGGGTCGCCCTGACATGCCGCACACTCAGAGGGAAAGCAACGGTTTATGTGGCACTCCCCAACCCAATCAGAGTCACTCTCCTTAGGTACAATAGCCACCAAGGGTTGGGATTTCGGCGGCCCCACAATTCCGTCTCTACTCGCGTACGGCTCCGCCATATCTAGGAGATCGATCCAAGACACATTCCTCTTCGAGGGCATGGCTCCGTTAGAGTCTATGATCGCCAAAAGTCCTTTGAGGAATCGATATTTGGACATGAAAGGGTCATCAAAGCCAATCATAGAAAATTTGCCCTTGCGAGGAGGGAAGTGGGGGAAAGGCCAACCAACTTTCGACTCGACCTTAAAGACACGATCCCCCCAGTTGTGTATCTTGTTAGGGAGATGGAAAAATAAACGGAGAGTCTGGGCCCTTACGTTGGCCTGCCGTGGAAAAAATGTACCACAGAGCAAATGAAACTGTTTGAATAAAGAAAGGGTGGGCTCTCTCTTCATCATCCGGCAAAGAACAATGAAGGACATGATCTGAATAGTGGCCCCAACGGCTAGGTCACAGGGTAATATTCGCAGCTCACACAATAGCTTAACCAGGAAAGGGTCGAAAGGGGGCCAGAAACCGGCAAAGAAGTGATCAAAATGGAGAATTATGGTGTCTCCGGTGCGACGAGCATAGATAAAGTCTTCTCGATCGCCAGGTTTCAGCTTATCCTCATCCTTCTTGAAATCGATCAAGGAAAACTTGTAAAGAGCAGGGTCGATATTGTAGCGGTGCTGGAGAGTCTGTGCAAGGTCCTTGCATTTTAGAATCCACTCCCAGTGCTTCTCCACATCCTTCTGATACAAAGTCATAAGGGCGAACTCCCTCAGGGCCTCTGGGTTGTTAGGTGTTTAGGGTATATTTTACTATATTTTCGGGCTTAATCCCTAAACAATTTACCTTATTTTTAAGGGAAATAAATGAGAAAAGCGTGTTTTAACCGTTAAATTCCTACAATGGTTATTGAGGAATTATAATTTAATGATGAGGAAATTATGGGTTTAATTGTTATTTTTGTTACACATTTTTATTATTATTATTATTCGATGACTTGGTGTAACAACATTTTGCGTAAAATAAAGAAATGCAGGGGTGATATTATTTAATCAAGAGGATCAATTTCATTCAATCATTTGGATTTTATTTTGGAAAGATAAATATTATTCAATCAAAAGAATCTCAAGAAATAAAGAAGATATTCGGAGCAATTAAAGAAGGATAAATCAAATCTGATCGAGAGAGTGGAGTGAGGAACACGTTATACGAAGCACAGTGTGAACACAGGCATTTGGTAGGCTCGGTCGACCGAGCCATGACACTCGGTCGACCGAACGTGTCGGCTCGGTAGGTCGGTGGATTTTCGCATCGTTATCTTCTAGATCTTCCTATGTCGGCCACGATCCCTATAAAAGGAGCATCCATGCGGAGAGAAAGAACAGAGAATTTTACACACAGAAAAAGCACCACATCAAATAAAAATATGAGTTTCTTTCTTTCAATCTTGCTTGAGAGTTCGAAGATGATTGAAGGCTAAGCATCTTGCGGTAGGACAACGGATGAAACCACTCAACAACCACACCAATTAGAGGATTTTTAGCTACATCTTTAGTGAGTTAATTTATGGTTTTTCATCAATTAGATATTGTTATATTGTTTATGTTTTATTGAATCGAGAGATCGATGGAACTATCGTTTGATTTGAATTTATATGAGAATATTGTTCAAGTTGTGATCTTTTCAATTGATGCACTTAATTATAATTCGAGAGATCGTTTATAATTATTTGAGTAAGAGTATTAGAAATAATCTCGTGATCGTGTTTTGCATGTCGTTTTGTTTTACTTGAAAAAGAAAGCGAAACCCTAGAATTCGCAGAGAAATTTAATCGAATTCGTGATTGATCGTTACTAAAAATTATATCTTTAGCTTGCCGTCTAGTTGGGGTTGGGTTGGTTGATTGGTGGATTCCGTTGCCTTGCCGTTGTTTTAATTACTTGATAAATCGAATAGTTCGTATCAATTTGATTCCAATTTACTATTCATCGAGATTCTTTGTTCATAAATGCGTTTTCTTGTTCATAATTAGTTTAAACCCTAGTTTAGTTAATAATTGTGACATAATCGATAGAATAATTGTTCCTTGATCCGATAAACATTCCACTCCTTAGGGCGACCCGTTAACATCCTATACTACGATCCTTATACTTGGGGTGTTTCGGTTATAAATTGTAAAACTCGTTTTACCGAACAAGTTTTTGGCGCCGTTGCCGGGAGTCGGTAACGGTTGTCGGATTCTATTTAGGACAATTTTACGAGTCAAAAGGGTCGTTAGGCACGCGGTAGTATTTTGACCATAACTTTCGGCTCGAGTGTCCGTTTGGAACGCAGGACCCCAATTCGAAAGCTCGTTCGGCGCCGACGACGTGGTGAACGGCCATAGGCCGTTCAATGCGTTTTCGAGGTCAAAATCCACTGTTTTCCCCTCCATTTTGGCCCTAGAAGATTTCAACACGCTTTTTTCCCGTCTTAGTGTTTTCTAGTTTTTTAGGTTTTCGTGGGTCAACGAAAGCGTTCGATAACTTGAACGCCCGTCCACCTCAATTCTGTCTTCTGAACGAACGTTCATTCATCTGAACGCCAGTTCAGTCTCTCAAATCATCACTTCTTTTCTTTCTTCTCTTTTCTTTTCTTCCTCTAAACCATCTAATCTTTTCTAAACCTGTTCTAATCAACCCCAAAGGGTTGATTTCTTCCTATGAAGCACCGACACTTCAATTAGGTCGCCGTGCGCTGTGTCCGACACATTTTCAGCCCGACACGCGCCGACACGCTCCCGACGCGTGTCGGAAGCGTGTCGCTTCGATTAAAATAATGTTAAATTCAAATTTTGAATTCCGACACGGCCCGACACGCTGGGGACACGGCCCGACACGCTGGGGACACGGCGGGACACGGCCCGACACGTTGGGGACACGCAAGGGACACGGCGGGACACGTTGGGGACACGGCGGGACACGTTAGGGACACGGCGGGACACGCAAGGGGACACGGCGGGACACGGCGGGACACGCAAGGGGACACGGCGGGACACGTTGGGGACACGTAAGGGACACGCAAGGAATGCAATCCGTCCTGCGAATTGGCATCAACCTACGTCTATGTTTTTTTAATAATATATATATTAATATACATATATATATATTAAAACGTGTCGGCGGCGTGTCGTTCCCTCAAATTCTAAAAGTAACCGTGTCGCCGTGTCCGTGTCGTGTCGTGCGCCGTTCCCGTGTCCGTGTCCGTGCTTCATAGATTTCTTCCTTCTCCTTTCTTCTGGTTTATGCAAACGAGAAGTAAGAAGGGACTTCTGATCTTTGATCCTGAGCCTGAACGATCTATCCTTAGAAGAAGGCTTCTCCCCGATTTGGACAAAATGGCGGATCAAGATCCACCAATTCCAAATCTCGATCCCCAAGCTCGCTTAAATTTACTCCTTCAACAAATGCAAGCTCTGCAAGCAGCAGCAGAATCGCAAAGTGGCATAAATCAACAACTTCAACAATTCCGCCAAAAAACCAAATTTTAATCAGTTGAACCGGGACCCTACACTCCATATCTAAATCAAGATTTTCTCGAGGGGCATAGACTATTCGTCCTCCCGACATGGGAGGAGTGAACTTTGATCTAAAGAACGGAGTAGTTGCTCAGTTCGAGAATAGCTCTTTCCATGGTATCGCTCGGGAAGATCCACACGACTTCTTGTCCACATTCGTACAAATCGTGAAGCGTGCCATTATCCTGGTGTTGATTACGAGATAGTTAAGTTGAAGCTATTTCCTTTTGCTTTAAAAGGTGAAGCAAGCGAGATGGTTTAAGTCGTTAGCACATCATTCCCTCCATACATGGAATGATGTCAAAAGAGCCTTCGCTCTTAAGTGGGTTTCACCAGGCAAGATTATGGAGATGAAACGGGAAATAGCTACGTTTGAGCGGTTGGAGGATGAGGCTGTTGGCAAGGCTTGGGAGAGATTAAATCTGTTGATGAGGAAGTGCCCCAATCACGGATATGACAGAGACATGAGTTGTTGGAACTGCTTTTTTCTGAGGTGTCTCTCAACCTAATAGAGACTATCTTGACTCCATGGCTCATGGATCCTTCAGGGGAGGTGATGAGGCGCTACAGAGTAGCGAGACAATTGCCAAGAACAACATGTGGTCGACTCCTAAGAAGACCAATATTGTTAAGAAAGAAGCATCGCAAGCAATCCCGACACACATTTGTTGGTTGCTCGGATGGAATCGATAAGCAAGTGGCCAATCTTCGATGCAGCCTTACGATGTGAATTATCTTGGAACACGTGGAGGGACCGAGATGACGGAGGAGGTAAACTTAATGGATAATCAAAACCAACCCTTCGAAACTTCAACCGAACTAACTATTCAGATTTCAAAGACAAAACTTCAATCAAGCCAAGTTACCACTGGCCCTTCAAATTGAATTCTTTCAACTCGAACTATCAAAGGCCGTTCGAGAACCCCCAAAGGCCTCAAGGTGGCTGGAATCAAACTCAGAACAACAATCATACCACCTCACGTGTGTCCTCAACACAAATTCGATGAGGTGGTAGACATGGTGAAGACTCGTCACTAGTGTTAAAGCAATTGAGAGACAAGTTGGTCAAATGGGCGGACCCGGCCAAGCAAGCGGACCTCAAGGTAAACTTCCGAGTTATACCGAGAGAAATCGAAAGGCGATGTGAATGTCTCGCACCGCCATTACACCTCGGTGGGAATATGGACAAGAAGAGGAGTTGAGCGAAGTAACTCGAGAAGTGGTAAGCAGTGGACCCGGCAAGATGTCGGAAGCGAGTAGCCCCTCACGACGCCATGAGTTCGGAGGGGAAATCGAAAACCACATGCCGAAGAAAGCAACGATGAGGAGCTTAGTGACAACTCTTTGGAGGGCGAAAATAATTCGATGAAGAGGAAAGGAAGGAGAGTCGGAGGCTGTACACGACTAAGAAAAAAGGAAGAAAAGTTTGTGAGATGGAAGGATAAGGAGGATGAGGCGATAAAGAATCAGGCCACGAAGAATGATAAAGCCCTTCCTTATCCACCGAAGAGCAAGGAGAGAGCCTCGCCAAAGACAAGCAAATATGATGGGGTGAGGAGGATACTTAGGGACACTAAAGTGAGTATGCCCTTAGCTGAGGTATTGTCTGAAATGCCGAAATGCTCTAAGTATCTTAAAGAATTCTATGGGAGTAAGAGAAAACTTCAGGGGATGGCTGAAGAAGTGCTTCGCGAGGATTGCGCGATGGTTTCACAGAAAGTCATTTGTTAAGCGAGGTGACCCTGGCAGACCTTCAATATCCTGCGAGATTGAAGGCCATTTGTTCGAAAATGTCTTATGCGACTCGGGGCCTCTATTAATGTGATGCCATTAAACGTATGCAAAAGCTCGGGTTAGATAAAAGGATGATGAACGCCCGATTTCTCTTCGGATGGTAGATAAATCTAGTCGATCTGCGCAGCCGGTTGTGTAGCTAATGTTCTCCTTCAAATTGAACATTTAGTCTTCCCTACCGATGGGTTATTCTAGACTATCCACTGATAGCAAGGAGATGCCTCTAATTCTAGGCCGAACCTTTTAGACACTTCTAATGCTCTCATCGACACACGCAAAGGACAGATTACTCTTAGAGTCGGTGACACATCCGTCACCTTCACACGGGGACACATCCCGAAAGAGCCGTAATTGATGAAATATCGTTTGTCGAAGCTATCTATGAGGGGCGAAAAAGATGCCTACTTTGAAGAAGCGAGAGGAGTTGATGAGAGATAGGTGTTTTTGAAGTCATGGACATTGAGGATCCGGTGATCTGCGGACCATCTTCTAATTCATTTCAAGCCGTAGGCATTGACGAGTCATCTTCCCTCGCTCACACTGAGCCTGTTATTGAGTTGGAAGCATGGAGATGCCCCGCAACAAACGATAATTTCAAAGAACTAAGTCAGGAAGACTTCATCCCTGGTGAAGAAGAAGCTCTGATGGGTAGTTGGGACGAGGTAGAGTTTTGGAGAGAAGCTACTCATTGGGAAGTAGATGATTGGGAAGAGCTGGCAGAAGAGCTTAAAGATGAAGAGTTAAGAAAAATGATCGATCACAAGAAAAAGGAAGCAAGTGTTGACCGGAGGATTCCGATGGATGATTTGATCCAAGACCTTTCGGGGTTGAGCCTCGGGAAGATGAGTTATTCTTGACCAACCACTCCAAGCTCATAAGGAGAAAGGTGGCCCGTTAAAGTCTAGTATTGAGCAACCACCTCTTGATTTAGAGCTTAAACCGCTTCCAAAACACCTTAAGTATATCTTTCTTAAGGATGGAGATAAATTGCCTTTGATCATTTCTTCGAAACTCGACCCTGAGCGAGAAGCACAGCTGATAGAAGTGCTTAAAAAGAATATCCTCGCGTTCGGATGGCAAGTGGGTGATATCCGAGGAATCAGCCCAGACATATGCATGCATAAAATCCGAACGGAGGAAGGAGCTAAAAAGGTAAGACAACCTCAGCGAAGGCTGAATCCGCATATGCAAGAGGTTGTCAAGAAGGAGGTTATAAAGTGGCTCGACATGGGAATCATCTATGCAATCGCCGATAGCGAGTGGGTCAGCCCTACTCAAGTTGTGCCAAAGAAGGGCGGTATTACGGTTGAAAAGAATGAAAAAGGGGAGGAAGTTGCCCTACGTCTCGTGACCAGGCACTGAGTCTCAGTATTGACTATCGTAATCGAATGAAGTCACCGCAAAGACCACTTTCCCTTACCCTTCATTGACCAACTAATTGAAAGACCGAGTGGTCACAAGTATTATTGTTTTCTCGATGGATACTCGGTTACTTCCGGATAGCCATCGAATTAATGACCCAAAGAGAAGACCACGTTTACGTGTCCATACAGTACTTTTGCTTTTCGTAGAATGCCATTCGGTCTATGCAATGCACCCGCGACTTTTCAACGGTGTATGTTGGCCATTTTGATGGACTTATGGAGCAATGCATGGAGGTATTCATGGATGACTTCTCGCCACTGGCGATAGCTTTGATGAAATCTTAAAGAACCTAGATATGGTACTCCAACGGTGTGTTGAGAAAAATCTGGTGCTTAACTGGGAAAAATGCCATTTTCTAGTAGACGAAGGAATCGTTTTGGGACATAAGGTGTCCAATGCTGGTATTCAAGTTGATAAGGCTAAGGTCGAAGCCATTGAAAGGATGACGTACCCTAAGACAGTGAAGGAGGTACGAGGTTTTCTAGGACACGTTGGCTTCTACAGGCGGTTTATTCGAGACTTTTCTACCATCGCCAAGCCTTTATCAAATCTTTTGAAAGATGATGTAGATTTCTTGTTCGATGCGAAGTGCAAGGAAGCTTTCAATTGTTTGAAAGATAAGCTTATCAGTGCCCCTATTTTAGTAGCACCTGACTGGACCAAGCCTTTCGAATTGATGTGTGATGCCTCTAATTATGCCGTAGGCGCAGTTTTAGGTCAAAGAGTTGATAAAAGGTTCAGCCCATCTATTATGCGTAGTCGTACCTTGAACCCGGCTCAATGCAATTATACTACGATCGAGAAGGAATTCTTAGCCGTCGTCTTTGCCATTGACAAGTTTAGAAGTTATCTTCAGGGTCTCAAGTGATTGTATGGACAGATCATGCGACTTTACGCTACCTTATGGATAAAGCGGATGCCAAACCAAGGTTACTTAGGTGGATTTTAATTCTACAAGAGTTTGACCTTGTGATTAAAGATAAGAAAGGTAGTGAGAATATTGTGGCTGATCATCTATCTCGCTTAGTAAATGAGGGTGCAGAGAATCACAATGATATAGGCATTGATTTTCCGACTGAGCAATTGATGAAGCTTGAAACGGTTAGGCCGTGGTATGCTGACTACGTCAACTATTTAGCGAGTGGTCATTTAGAGGATATGACGTATCAGGAGAAGAAAAAGTTCTTTTCTGATCTTAAATATCTCGTATGGGAAGATCCTTATTTGTTCAGAGTCTGTAAAGACGGGTTGCTTCGACGGTGTGTTCCTGAGCATGATCAGTGGGATATCTTAGAACAATGCCATAGCGGTCCTACCGGAGGTCACTATGGAACACCAAAGACGGTTGCAAAGATCCTTCAAGCCGATTCTCCGCCGACTACATTTAAGGATGCGAAGCCTTTTGTAAAGGTTGTGATAGGTGCGAGAACCGGGCAGAGTAGTCGGATGGAAATGCCACTTAAGCCCATTCTTGAATGCGAAGTTTTCGATGTATGGGGCATAGATTTTATGGGACCCTTTCCATCCTCATGTGGTAATAAGTATATCCTCGTCTGTGTGGATTATGTTTCAAAGTGGGTCGAGGCCATAGCTACTCAAACTAATGATCACAAGGTTGTAAAGAAATTCTTGCAAAAGAATATCTTTACTAGATTCGGCTGTCCGAGAGCACTCATTAGTGATGAAGGTACTCACTTTTGCAATGCGCCGCTTGACAAGATCCTTGAGAAGTATGGTGTCAAACATAAGATTGGTACACCATATCATCCTCAAACTAGTGGCCAAGTCGAGGTAAGCAACCGGAGCCTGAAAAGAATTTTGGAGAAGACCGTGAACAATAATCGATCTAATTGGAGTCTTAAGCTGGATGACGCGTTGTGGGCTTATCGTACTGCATTCAAAACCCCGATGGGTACGTCACCCTTCCAAATGGTTTATGGCAAAGCTTGTCATTTACCTGTCGAACTTGAACACAGAGCTTTCTGGGCAATTAAATTCTTAAATTTCGATAGCCAGCTCTGTGGGGAGAAACGATTGTTACAATTGAACGAGCTCGACGAATTCAGACTCCGTGCGTACGAGAATGCTAAGCTTAGCAAGGAAAGAACGAAGATACTCCATGACGCTAAGATCAAGGACCGAGAATTCAAAGTTGGTGAAATGGCTTTACTCTATAATACCAGACTTCATTTGTTTCCTGGTAAGCTAAAGTCTAGATGGTCTGGTCCATTTGAGATTCTCGAGGTTAATCCAAGTGGAGTAATTACTTTGAACGGGTATGGCAATCAAGCTTTCAAATTGAATGGTCATAGACTTAAGAAATATTTTGGGCAACCAAAGGAAAAGCTGAGATTCTTTATTTCCAAAGAAGAGATGAAATCTGAGATGTCCCGATTTGTGAAGAGATTCCATCTTATTTCTTTGAGTCGATGATGATGACGTTCTATATCCACCCGTAAGGTACCTTCGTTGAGACTTTGATCATACCACTATGTCCATGCCTATCGTATGCGCAAGAACAAGAAGAAGAGAGTCGAGTGTAGTTTGAGAGAAAAGTTTAATGATCTTATAGCACACTTGACTTGTTGTTGTGGTGAAAATCATTTCCGCCCCAATACTCCTCGATTTTGATATCGAGGTGGCGGTAGTCAAACCAAAGTGGCCCGATCCGGGTTGATCTTGAACTTTGTGTCAAGCTATTGACATTAAAAGAGCGCTTCTAGGAGGCAACCTAGTTTTCTTTGTTTGTTTCCTTTTCTTAGGTTGTTCTGTTTTATTGTTTTAGAATTAATACTTTAGTTGATTATGTGTTGATGGTTATTCCTCCTACATTCATTGTAAGTGTTTTGTGTTATGTGTTGCTCATATACCCCGTGTACCCCGAGATTATATGGTATGTCGAGTGTTGCATATACTTTTGAGCAGGCGAGTTTTGAGTCACTATCGCCCCGGTGTTGTCTATTCGAGTTGCGCTGGTACATCCATGCTCTCGGCCTGACCTCGCTAACTTTCATCCGACAACCACTTTGTTGAAACCAAACTAAGTTTTCTTTTCTTTTATTCTCGCACATTCCGAGGACATAATGTGATTTAAGTGTGGGTGTTTGGGTATGTTTTTATGTTATATCCTTTGAAATATGAGTGAATGTTAAATTTCTGCGGAATTTCAAATTTTTTGTGAGTCTCGAGCATATAATTGGAACTAGATGCTTGCTAGTTGTAGTTTTCTAACGATAATAGTATGTGACTTAGTGAGATAATTATAGCATGTCTTTACTTTCATGGAGATAGTATTCATTCTTCACGCTCACGGAAGCCTTTGATTTTTAAGCATGACTTTTGAACTATATCCTTTCATTGTTTTAGTGATTTATCTTAGGAAGGTCAGTATAGTTACACCTTAGTTGGACCGTGTGCTGTGAATATCATAAAGTTTGAATGTGATAAGTGAGATGTAACTTATGACTGTGAAAAGTGAATAAATAAAGTGAGTGAGCAATTATTAATAAATACGTTTGTCGGAAGTTTGGTTGATGATTGGAGTGAGGTAGGGCATTATCTCGAAATGTCCTATTCCACTATGATGATGACCAAAAGCTCCCGGCAAGTGTGAGAAGCTACCTTATGATTTGAGTAAGGTAGGGTGTTATCCCGAAACATCCTATTCTACTATGATGGGAAAGAGCTTATTCTGATATGCGTCAAATTTGAAAATTTTGGAAATGATGAATAAGAATAAAGTAAAGTCTTTGTTATCATGGATCTTATACCCAGTAGAACCACATGATATCTTTGTAGGGATTATCCTACCGAGTGCGTGGAAGGCTTTGAGTGGAGCTATTACATCTGCTCACACCTAGGATAGTCATTAAAATTATTCGAGAAGATACTTGTTTGAGAGGATTGTGGAGATTGAAAAGGGCTTGTCACACACACACCGAATCTATCTCTATGATGGTATCACATGCTATAGTAGTTGTATCTTTTGTTACGTGAGTCAGGAATCTATGTGGATTACATGTACAGTGAGCCGGTTTGATTATTTTGTTCGGGACGAACAAAAAGCTAAGTGTGGGGAGTTGTTTAGGGTATATTTTACTATATTTTCGGCTTAATCCTAAACAATTTACCTTATTTTTAAGGGAAATAAATGAGAAAAGCGTGTTTTAACCGTTAAATTCCTATAATGGTTATTGAGGAATTATAATTTAATGATGAGGAAATTATGGGTTTAATTGTTATTTTTGTTACACATTTTTATTATTATTATTATTCGATGACTTGGTGTAACAACATTTTGCAGAAAATAAAGAAATGCAGGGGGTGATATTATTTAATCAAGAGGATCAATTTCATTCAATCATTTGGATTTTATTTTGGAAAGATAAATATTATTCAATCAAAAGAATCTCAAGAAATAAAGAAGATATTCGGAGCAATTAAAGAAGGATAAATCAAATCTGTTCGAGAGAGTGGAGTGAGGAACACGTTATACGAAGCACAGTGTGAACACAGGCATTTGGTAGGCTCGGTCGACCGAGCCATGACACTCGGTCGACCGAACGTGTCGGCTCGGTAGGTCGGTGGATTTTCGCATCGTTATCTTCTAGATCTTCCTATGTCGGCCACGATCCCTATAAAAGGAGCATCCATGCGGAGAGAAAGAACGAGAATTTTACACACGTAAAAGCACCACATCAAATAAAAATATGAGTTTCTTTCTTTCAATCTTGCTTGAGAGTTCGAAGATGATTGAAGGCTAAGCATCTTGCGGTAGGACAACGGATGAAACCAATCAACAACCACACCAATTAGAGGATTTTTAGCTACATCTTTAGTGAGTTAATTTATGGTTTTTCATCAATTAGATATTGTTATATTGTTTATGTTTTATTGAATCGAGAGATCGATGGAACTATCGTTTGATTTGAATTTATATGAGAATATTGTTCAAGTTGTGATCTTTTCAATTGATGCACTTAATTATAATTCGAGAGATCGTTTATAATTATTTGAGTAAGAGTATTAGAAATAATCTCGTGATCGTGTTTTGCATGTCGTTTTGTTTTACTTGAAAAAGAAAAGCGAAACCCTAGAATTCGCTTAGAAATTTAATCGAATTCGTGATTGATCGTTACTAAAAATTATATCTTTAGCTTGCCGTCTAGTTGGGGTTGGGTTGGTTGATTGGTGGATTCCGTTGCCTTGCCGTTGTTTTAATTACTTGATAAATCGAATAGTTCGTATCAATTTGATTCCAATTTACTATTCATCGAAGTTATCGTTCATCGCCGCTTTTTCTGTTCATAATTAGTTTAAACCCTAGTTTAGTTAATAATTGTGACATAATCGATAGAATAATTGTTCCTTGATCCGATAAACATTCCACTCCCTTAGGACGACCCGTTAACATCCTATACTACGATCCTTATACTTGGGGTGTTTCGGTTATAAATTGTAAAACTCGTTTTTACCGAACATTAGGTTTTGGAGGCTTCCCTTTAGCCGCCGCCTCACCCACCGTCATGGTCGCAGGATCTGCCCTTTTTCTTTTTGGATTCTTAGGGAGCTCCAAAGGTTTGCGAGGGACCGATTCAGCACATCCTCGCTAGACCCCACCAACTCACGTAAAGCGGCATCCTCAACGCGTAATATATCGTCACCAGGCCCCCCGGCACCACTTGCACCAGCCACGGCCAGGGTGTCATCATCGCCGCCACGGCCGCAAATACTTGTTCGCCTCGGTTACGAGCTGCCAACTTGCGAATTTTCTTTCTTCGCGGCGCCAGAGCAGGTATTAAGCCCCCCAGGTCAAATGGGTCCTCAGGATCGCGAGCCGTAGCGCCCCTCGCCGCCAGCTCATCTTCTCAGTCGTCACGCGCGATCTCTTCAGGGTTAGATGAATCAGTTTCTTCTTTCGAGGCATAATCGTATACCTTCCGATCTCCTTCAGAATCACAACCAAGGGTGAAATCGTCGTCGGACATCCTGCAAAACACAAGGAAAGGCGGAGGTTTAAGTCACCTGGGATAATGAAAATTACACCAGGGAGGTGATCGCACCCATCTCGACACCTTCCCTTTGGTTCTACAGGAGAAAGTGCAACAACGAAAGGAAGAGATACAGAAAGAGGAAAGACACAATGAATCGTCAAGATAAAAACCATCTTTTTCCTCCCAAAACATACCCAGGTCGTGTTTGAGAGAAATCCATACCAAAACAAGAACACCCGCTCAAAAAACTCAAACCTTTATTCCCCCAAACACCCCAAATCCCGCATGTTATGCTAAGGGATGAAATGAACTGGAAAAATGAATAGAAATACGAAAGGAAAAGGCATCGGAGAAGCTTAGTTGAAGAGGAATTACTGTTTTTTTGAGAGAAGTGGGCGGAACTGGAAAATTGGATTGGAAACCTCTAAAGCAGCCGCCAAAAGCTTCAAATCTTCAACACGACCACCAAACAGAACCTTAAGCCTCAAAGATCACCGCCGGAATCCTTAAATCTACTTAAAATCTCCAATGGAAAACACTCAACTCACCAGAGAGTTCTCAGGAATCAGGGGGAGAAAAGTTCAAAGAATATGAGGCGAAAAGTGTTGGAGGAGTTGAGTTTGGGGCTTTATATAGGCTGGGGAAGCCGAATCGTGCGGTCCGGATGTGATCCATCCAACGGTCCAGATTCGGGCGGTTACCTTGGGGGTTTTGAATTTCAAATCGCCATCATTACAGCGGGTCAATCAATGCCCACGTAATAACGCACGTCAACCAATGATCGCGCGTATTATTACGAAGCGATTACCAAGACGCCATTAGTGCCCACGTTGCTGTAGTTACCTGTACCTGAAAGGACCACGATCTAACGGTTCAACTGAACCACTACCCACGTTTGATGACATACACCGCCCTGTTCAAGCTCGCCACCACTATGTCTTCTCTGGCAAAAGTCCGTCCACTTAATAGCACGGCATAAACAGGTCACCATAGACCCGGAATCACTTCGAGGCAAGACGCTTGAATAGCGCGGCCCTTAGTGAACAAGTCTCTCCAGACGACAAGGTCTCCATAGACCCAGAATCACTTCGAGGCAAGACGCTCGAATAGTGTGGCCCTTAGGGAACAAGTCGCTTCAGACGACAAGGTCGGAAAGAATCCAACAAGCTAGGCGATCTTTGAATACTCTTTATTCTATGTTTGGCACTCCATGAAAATGCCTAAGACATAGAGTAGGGGGCCATTGATGCGTCTAAATGTACCGCCGCCTATAAGTCCCTGGAAACCTATCTACCCACCAGGATGGAGCAGGACCGCGGCCGTAACGTCGGCAACGACCATCTGGTTAAGGTTGCGGAAGAGCGATCAAACCTATAAGGTCACTAGTCGCTCAGGGGGCCAACCTGCGATCTAAGTCAGAAGCCTATGAGAGATCGCACGAGCCATGGAAGGGAGAAACTGAAGGGAAGTCAAGACATGACAAGCAAGCTCGCAGATCGCGACCCTGGCGACCATATAACAACATCGCCTAGCTGTATTGTCCGCTTAATATCACTGTACTCTACGCTCCCTATTCCCCGCCCTTAGCTCCTCTCCTTGCCTATAAAAGGAGGGCTTGTGTGACTTCATAGATATATGCAAAAATCGACAAAGAGAACAAAACTCTTGCCAAATTCACTCTCTCAAGCATTCATACATTCCACCACCTCGCCGCCGTGCACCACCGGCTGCCGCCACCATAAATCTATCCAATAAGCCATATATCCACACCAAACACCATCGCTAAACCACCGTGGTAATATTCGGCATTATCAGTTAGTTATAAGGACACAAATTAGATAGATAGACCAAAATACCGTTAAGGAAGAAAAAAAATAAAATTAAAAAAAAAGAACAAGTATGACGCTGGATTTTTTTATTTTTATAACTCACGCTATTGTTTTTTTTTTTCTGGACGTTGAAACTTGAAAGTTTTTTTTTTGTTTTTTTTTCTGGACGGTGAAAGTTTATTTTTTCTTTTTTCTTTGACCACCATGATGCATTGACCACATTTCCGCATTGACCATCCCGATGCATTGACCACCGAGATGTAGTGACCACCCGCGATGCAGTGACCACCGCGATGCATTGACCACCACGGTGTATTGACCACCACGATAAAGTGACACCGCCATGGAATGACCACCGCCATGCACTGACAACCGCGATGCATTGACTACCGCGAAGCATTTACCACCGCGATGTAGCGACCACCGCGATGCATTGCCTAACCCGATATATTGACCACTCCCGATGCATGACCACCGCGATGCAAATCACCACCCCGACATTAACCATCGCGCGATGCGTTGACCACCTCGATGCACTGATCATGACTACCGCGATGCAGTGACAAGAACCTTTGCAATGATTTATGTAGTGACATTTGATTTTTGCTCATCGGACTAGACCTTTGTTAGTCATAAAAGATTTTTTTCCGGTGACTGCCTCGATGCATTGACCACCGTGATGCAGATACGCCTTGATGAAGTGACACCACGATGCATTGACCACCCCAGATCCATTGACCATCTCCATGTAGTGGCCACCTCCGATGCAGAGACACCACGATGTAGTGACCACCCCTGATGCAGAAACATCGCGATGTAGTGACCACCTCCGATGCAGAGACACCATGATGCAGAGCCCACGATGTAGAGACGCCGCGATGCAGAGACGCCTCGATGAAGTGACACCGCGATGCATTGACCACCCCAGATCCATTGACCACCGTGATTCAGTGGCCACCCCCGATGCCGTGACCACCACCGATGCAGAGACACCGCGATGCAGTGACCAACCCAATGCATTGACCACCGCGATTCATTGACCACCGCGATGCATTGACCACTGTGATGCAGTGACCATACCGATGCAGTGACCACCTCGATGCAGAGACCCGCGATGCAGAGACACCGCGATGTAGAGACATCATTACAAAGTGACACCGTGATGTAAAGACACCGCGTTGCAGAGACATCGCGATGTTTTGACATTTGATGATGCAGAGACACCACGATGTAGAGATATGCGATCATGCAGTGACCATCGCGATGCATTTTTATCACTGCGATACAATGACCACCACGATGCATTGACCACACCGATGCAGTGACCATCGGGATGCAGTGACCACCGCGAGGCAGTGACATTTGATGCAGTGACACCGTGATGCCAGTGACCACCGTAACACATAGACCACCGCGATGCAGTGACCACCGTGACGCATCGACCACCCCGATGCAACGACCATCCCGATACATTGACCACCTCGATCCATTCACCACCCCAATCCATCCACCACCGCGATGCACTGACCACCCCGATGCAGTGACCATCGTGATGCATTCACCACCCCGATGCAGTGACCACTGCGATGCATTGACCATCGCGATGCAGTGACCACCCCCGATGCATTAGAATCTTTTCATTTAAAAATTCGACTTCAAATTGCTATATATTTTGATATAAAACTCCAATCAATAGAATTATTTACCCTAATTCATTTTTTTTTCGTCATTTTTATTCTGATATCTCATTTGATATTTCTGACGTAATTTTTAAAAATCGAAAATTTCTTCATAAAAATTGATGCGGTGCAGTGACATGTGAAGATGAAGTGACATTTGACGATGCAGTGACATATGAATGTGTAGTTATATTTAAAAATGTAGTGACATGTTCCACTATAGTTACAACGGTTATATCTTTGGATCAGAAACTATAATCATTGTAATTTTTTTCACTATAATTCATATTTTTTCGGCATCTTTATTATGATATCTCATTTGATATTTTTCTGACTTAATTTTAAAATCGTTTTTTTTTTCTTTATAAATTAGACTTCAAGCTGCTATATCTTTTGATATAAAACTTGATCAACATAATTCTTTCACCATAATTCATATTTTTTCGTTCTCTTTATTGTGATATCTCATTTTATGAGGTGACACCTTATGTAGTGACACCCAATTGCACCAACATTTTATGAAGCGACACCCAATGACAAAGAACATTTTATGAAATGACACCTATGCACCGACACCAACATTTTATGAGGTGACACCTTATGTTGTGACATGATCCTCCAAGCGATTTGACTTGCACCAAGAACAGTATGCTCAGCTAAAAATACTACAAGAAATCAAAATTGAAGTATTTTTGTTATACCAAAATCACCAAGCCTTTACTAAAGCACAATCAAAGAGCCTTTACTAAAGCTAAATCAGAGTGGATATACTGACCATATAAGTAATCATGCTTTTATTGTTATGAAACTATAACCATCAAAATATAAATAGAGAATGCTTCCTAAATAATTGGGAAATTGAATTTGCTCAACATAAAGGATGTTACCTTATTATCAATAACAACGGGCTAAATTTGAATATATATTAAGCAGCCTGCTAGCTATAACTACTATTTACTCTCAATGTCCAAAAATCTCTGGATTCATCTCCTCATGAAGAATTGCCAAGTCATTTGACCCTTCATCCATTTCAATATAAAGGATTAGTGATCTCAAATAAACAATAAAAAAGATCGAATCAACATCCTATGATGGGATTTTTTCTATTTTTAGAGTTAAAGTTAAAATGGATTAGTCATACCTATCCAATAATCTTACACAATAGCCAACAGCCAAGAACATATATACACACAATCAACGCTGTAACAACATCTCTACACAACATGATTCATTCACATCAAACTCAACCTTTAGTAATACAGTGCCGACATTTCATTAGACATTTGGTAACATCCCGACTTTTCAGAAAGGGTAAAATAGTAATTGGACATACCCACAACGACCTAGTTATTATTTATTCTATTTATTTAATTAAAAAGGATTTAGTTATTTAATTAAAGAATTTAATAAAATGACTATAAAAAGAAAATAATCCCCAAAATACCATATTTGGTATCATACGCAAATTCTGAAAAAAAGAAGAAGAAGAGGAACGATGGCAACAACAGACGCATGAAGGTTTTGAAAAGGGAGAACGTAAACTTCAACCGTGTGACCAATCCGTTCATCGTTTCAAGATGCCGCAGTAAAGAAAAGTAATCACCGCGAAGAGACGCAACTTTGGAAAAAAACATCTCTCTGTTTCGTAAGTTTTCAGTTTAGCCCTAGTTTTTTTGTATTCGTAGAGTTTGATTCTTCAAAAATTCGTATCTTTTAATCCGTAGCTCTGTTTCGCAGCCATGAGTAGTCGAAACGATCGTCTTGGAGCGTAGATTATTCTAAAAATAGTTTCACAGCAAGAAATCCAGGTAATCTTCAGTTCTATACACTTTTTCAGTTCGGTTTTTTTGAAGGGAAATAGGATTTTAGGGTTTCTTGTTGATCAAATAGGTTTTGGGGTTGAGGATCAACAGTTGTTGTTGTTGCTTGGCGTTTTGCTTTCAGTTTTGCTGGAAATTAAGGTAAGAGGCTCCTCCTAACGAATAATTATGGTTTTACAAAGTTTAGGTTGAGTGTTAGTTGTAGCAAGAAATCATGTTTTATGTTGTAGTTAAAATGTTGGATTCTATGTGATGTTTAGTTATGTTCAAATCAGTTTTTTACTGCTGTTTCTTTGTGATAGTTGATGTTAAACATGTTTGATTTGGGTTAGAAATCGTTAAGTTGCAGAAAATCATGTTTAGGGCTTTTCAGGTGCAATGCGCACGCATTCAGCCCAGTTTTGGAGAAATGTTGTTTTAAGCTATGAGTCCAGTTTAAATGTTATTTCTTGATCTAATAACACTAAATGAAAATGAACAAGCCTCAATTGAGTTTTTGAAGCGTTTGGTTCCGGCACCGGACGTACTCTTAAAGGGAGTTGAAGTTCCGGACCGTCGGAAGAGCATGAAAGGGCTTGTGCTTTGATGAACTAGAGTTCATCCATGTCTGTGTATTTGCTAGGCCTTGTCCATGTCTAGTGGTCTAAGAAAGAGAGTAGTGTATGTGAGGGAGCTTACCAACTGAAAACACTTAGGTGGCTAGATAACAACGGTCAATAATTACATATGAGTAGTAAAAGGTAAAACGTCACTTATTCTCTGTTAGGCACTGATTCATATCGGTGATGTGATACGTTCAGTAAATCGAACAACACTGCTGGCCAATAAACGGCTGAATGGCAGTGGAGGAAATTCGCCGACCGTATATGCATACCGGGGAGATCCCGGGACTATCGGTGCTAATCACCGTAGTTGACAAGTATATCTCGTGATGGATTTTCATCATGCACAGTGTCCTTGAGTAATGATGTAACCAAGATAAGTTAAGCTAGAAACGTATAGTCACGACATGTTGATGGACATGAAGTGAACCCTAGATTGAGTCGGTCTCATAAAGATAATTTAATAATAATGACAATAATAACCTTTTGTTGTAGAACTGTTGTTCATCATCTTCTCACTTTTACTACGTACTTTGTATTTACCTCCTTAGCATTTTCTTTTGTATGCATTGTGGGGTGAGAAGACTAACAGGTTGACCAGGCGTAGATGATGACTTTTGAAGATATTGAAGTCTTCACGAAGCTTTTAGTTTATTTCTTTGTAAAGGTTGTACTAGAATACTATTTGTATTTCTTTTCTTAGACTTGTTGTACTTCTACTTTTAAGACCTCGTATTGTATAAGTCTTTGGGTTTTTTGTCGTTGTAATTTAGCTATCCATCTTTATTATGGTTGTAATCTATTCTTAGTAGCATTTATATTTTTATCCGAGTCTTTTTAGCTTCCTTTTGCTTTTATTTGATACGACGATGTAGAGGCTTGCGTATAATGTTAGATTTATTTAATGCTATAGGCGCCGAACGTTTCTCTTCCGGACAAGGGCTCGGTATCCGGGAGCGGGGCGTTACAGTTGGTATCAGAGCGAAGCGTCCTTTCTGTTCTAGGTTTCTCTTCCTCTAAGATAAGATTTATTTAGAATTTTTAGAATCCTTAAACCGTGGTTAAGTTGCATTAGGACCATGTGAGGAGTCTTCTTAGACGAAGGTTAAGTCGAGTTCTTAGCTCACATCTTTTATGTGATCCCTCAGATTTTGTTTCTTCTAGGACCCTTAGTAGAAACCTTCTCTTCTTTTAAAGTTTCTAAACCATAACATGACACATAGGATTAAGTGAAACCCCTTTAAGCAAAGCTTTGAGATAAGAGTCTTAGGCTTAAACCCTTAAGTTGAGGACCTCTTCGTTGGACTTTCTTTTCACTTCCTATTGTGATCTCTTTACGTTATTTTACACATGAATATCTAAGCCTACTTTTGGCTTGGCCTAACTTTGTAGAGAATGATATTTGACTCAACTCTTCAAATCATCCACTTTCTCTTCTTACTGTCGTTTTGTATATGTTTATCAATATTCTTTGACCTTGATTTGCTCGAGATGGATTCCACACGAACTCCATATGCAATTCTATCATTTACAAGTGCTTATTACTCGTTTCAATAATTAGTGTTTAAGGTTTCTTCCTTTGACACATAGTTTTATCATCCTCATGATTGGCTCTATCCAACACGAGTGAATGCTTTATGTTTCCTTGTTTTCCCTTCATGTAAAGCTATTTCCCCTGATCCAAAAATTCTGAAAATTTTCAGCAAGATAGACCACTGTGTTTTCTACTATTTCTCTTTTTACATCAACTCGATAATCGCTATGGATTGTTCAGAAAATTCATGTTAATACCGGACACTCTGTCCGGAAAATTTGCAGCAACACTTTCACTTCTTCTTCTATTTTGAATATGTTAAACGCCTTCAATTACCTGAATTTTTTATATGTTGTAGAAAATACTTTTACCTACAACTTTCCTTCTGGAATTAAGTTCATATTCTTTTTCATTTGATCTAGATTCGCAATGCAACTCAGTGTTTACTGCTCTGGAAATTTTGACACCTTCTGCAATCATCAAAACAAAATTGTTTTTGATTGCCTTGCTCTCATTCAAAAATTCTAATATTTTTATATCACCTGGTAAACTCCAATATCTAATCTTTTCTCTTTGGATCGTGTTCAAACTCTTTTTCGTTTGGGCTACACAAGTCGATAACGACAAGTCTGGAGTAAATATCATACACAACAGCCTAAAATGAAATCATCACCTCTTTGACTTAGGGTTGGGGCTAAGAGGGTAGTAAGTTACAATTGTTATGTTTAGGAGTTCCCCGAAGTTTGATCTCCTTCTGAGTTAAAATTTTTAGTAGGATGCTTGTAAAGCTAACGTTATAGTTTCTTTTGCAGTTGTAAATGGGAACCAAGATGCTATCCTCCAACATGCCATGTTTGATGTTCGGACCCTTTTCGTGCTAGCCCTTTTGTAATTATACATTTTCTGGTAATTTATTTCTCATGTAATCTCTCACTTGAAATCTCTAAGTTCAACAAATCCTCTCCGCTTGTTGTCATGAATTACCTCAGAAATATATCTCTATAAGCCCTCCTTTTGAACAAATTCATGCCTTCTTACTTCTCAAATCAAGAAACAAGTCCTCTTCAAAATTCTACATTGTTGCACTCCCATATTTCATTTCTAATTCAAAATTTGACTAAGCCTTCTGATGTCACAACATTTTTCTTACTTGTGTTCGTTCTCAGCTCCCCTCCTAAAGGTAGTGTCGATGTTTTAACTTTTTCACCTAATGCTGCCTTTTCTTTTAAGGTATGCATATCTCCTTTTCCCAGTCAAATTTTAAGCCTACCATGAAATTCATTTCAGTTACTTACCCTTATCATTCTAGCAATTTATGCCAAACCAGTTTCAAACAGAAGGTAGTCTTTACAAGATGCCTTCCAAACATATCTAGCCAATCAACATTTGAATTCCTAAACTTCTAATTCGATACAGATGAATGTGCATTGTACCCCTCAGTTTTAAATCTCCTTCAGGCCAATTAGAGCCATGAACCGCCAGACACACCTTTTAACATTTCTTCTTATGTTTTGGTGTTTCTACTACAATTTTGTTACACCGGTTGAAATGATTTTTTTATTATTATTTTATTTAACCTCTTCATTTCCACCTGATGAATAACCTAGAGCATTTATTCCTTGGCAGTGTACTATTTCTCTCGAGTAGTGCAACTTTGAACCCTTGAATTGGATCATCAATGATCATTCACATTCTTTTGAAAGCTTGGTTTGATTCTCTGAAATCAAACTTTATCCGACAATTCTTAAGTGTCTTTTCCTCTTCACTTAAAATCTTGTTTGCCGCTTACTTATTCAAACCTTTGATTTTTCCCTTACTTACAATACCTTGAGGAATTTCTATTCTTCATTTCCATCTTGAAATAATTAACCCTTCTTGAATAATGCAAACTTTGAATTTTTCATAACAAGTTTTATTTTCATTCAGAGACCTTTTGGTGTGCTCGTTTTGTCTCCATACCTCCTTAAATTTGAGATTCTTACCCTATTCTTGAATTCCCTGTTGTTTAACCACTTAGTGCTCAACCTTGCACTATGCTTTGTTTTCTGTTAGGGGGTGATCCCTCTACAACAATCATCCGGATTGGAAACCTCCTTAATTTGCCAACAACCATTTTATTTATCGAACCATTAACAGTTAAGGTCACTTGCCAAACGCTCTCAAGTCTAGTAATATTTTCCTTTCATAGATTGTTTCCAAGAACATCATGCATGTGATGTTTCTCTTAACATCCTCACTCCTCGAGAGCTTATGCAAAACCTCATTATCTTCCTTCCAAGCGGCCTGAGTTTCTTTGCAGACCACCGTATCTTGTAGAATTTCACTCTCTTAAAAGAATCTCATATGCAAGGTGTCCTTCTGTTTTTTCTCTTGGTGGTTATCCTTTGTATTATGAACCGATGCACCATTCTTTTCAGCATGGAACCAACTTCAACTTTCTTCAACACTGAATCATCTTGTCTGTTTTTAACCCATGCAACCTCCCTTGTTTTGAGAACTTATTTCCTTTTCTCCGGCTTGCCAAGTTGACATACCATCCTGGTACCCAACTTGTCACTTGTCAATTTTATTTATTTTTCCTAAGCTAACCCTAATTGGCATAAGGATTGGATCAGATCATCATAGATTAAGTATGGTAGATGCATGTTCTCCTTCCCGAGAAGTCTCAGAAACCCTACAGCTGGAATCCTTGTAGTCCTACAATAAGCTTGTGCCGCAGTGTTGGAGGTTAAGATAAAATAAAGTCAAGTATGGGAAGCTCAAGCACTCAAGACATAGGTCAGCAAGAGAAAGAAATGTATGTCGTACCGTTGATCGTAAGATGCGAGGCAGTTGTTGAGATCCTGAAAAAAAAAACAAGACAAAGATCCGTTGTTTCCGGTTACAAGTGAGTGGCTGGAGCCAAACTAGCCAGTGGTCACAAGTTTGAGGAAGGTGGCAGCCTACGGCACAGAATCGGCTCTGGGTCCCGAATGCGGAAGATCTAAGGAATAAGGTGATGTATAGAGCCACAGGATTGTAGTTGCAGTTCATCTTGAAGCGACCAAGATGTACAAGAGTTGGAACAATACTGCTGATGATCTTTCATGAAGATAGATATAGAAGAGTTGACTACAAAAATAGCCACCGCGCCAACATCTAGATGTCAACATTTGGAACTCTGCATGGGGATAAAGGAAGAACGCGAGTTTTCTGGGATGAAGTGGAGCGACGGCAGAATACGAGACCAAAGTTGATTGCATCAAGCCAATGTGAAAATTGAAGCGGATCGTCGCAACCTCAAGATGGCTCAAGACAGATAAAAGAGTGGGAAGATGGAAGAAGAAGACTGTAAGAGTTAGAAGGCGAAACGTTTTGCAAAGTCCAGAGTTCAAGTAAACCCCAGTTACATTCGAGTTTCGAGGACGAAAATCCTCTTAAGGGGGGAGGAATGTAACATCCTGACTTTTCAGAAAGGGTAAAATAGTAATTGGCATACCCACTACGACCTAATTATTATCCTATGTATTTAATTAAAAAGAATTTAATTAAAATGATTTAGTTATTTAATTAAAGAATTTAATTAAATGGTTATACAAAGGAAATAATCTCCAAAATACCTTATTTGGTATCATCCACAAATTCTGGAAGAAAAAAAAAAAGAAGAGGAACGATGGCAACAGACGCAGGAAGGTTTTGAAAAAAAGAGAACATAAACTTCAACCGTGTGACCAATCCGTTCATCGTTTCAAGATGCCGCAGTAGAGAAAAGTGATCACCGCGAAGAGATGCAAGTTTGGAAAACAACATCTCTTTGTTTCGTAAGTTTACAGTTTAGCACTAGTTTTTGGTATTCGTAGAGTTCGATTCTTCAAAAATTCATATCTTTTAATCCCTAGCTCTGTTTCGCAGCCATGAGTAGTCAAAACTATCGTCTTGGAGCGTAGATTATTCTAAAAATAGTTTCACAACAAGAAATCCAGGTAATCTCCAGTTCTATACACTTTTTCAATTCTGTTTTTTTGAATGGAAATAGGATTTTAGGGTTTCTTGTTGATCAAACAGGTTTTGGGGTTGAGGATCAACAGTTGTTGCGGTTGCTTGGCGTTTTGCTTTCAGTTTTGCTAAAAATTAAGGTAAGAGACTCTTCCTAACGAATAATTATGGTTTTACAATGTTTAGGTTGAGTGTTAGTTGTAGCAAGGAATCATGTTTTATGTTGTAGTTAAAATGTTGGATTCTATGTGATGTTTAGTTATGTTTAAATCGGGTTTTTTACTGTTGTTTCTTTGTGATAGTTGATGTTAAACATGTTTGATTTGGGTTAGAAATCGTTAAGTTGCAGAAAATCATGTTTAGGGCTTTTCAGGTGCAATGCGCACGCATTCAGTTCAGTTTTTGGGAAATGTTGGTTTAAGCTACGAGTCCAGTTTAAATGTTATTTCTTGATCTAATAACACTAAATGAAAATGAACAAGCCTCGATTGAGTTTCTGATGCGTTTGGTTCCGGCACCGGACATACTCTTAAAGGGAGTTGAAGTTTGGGACCGTCGGAAGAGCATGAAAGGGCTTGTGTTTTGATGAACTAGAGTTCATAAATGTATGTGTATTTGCTAGGCCTTTTCCATGTCTAGTGGTCTAGGAAAGAGAGTAGTGTATGTAAGGGAGCTTACCTGAAAACACCTAGGTGGCTAGATAACAACGGTAAATAATTACATATATGTAGTAAAAGCTAAAACGTCACTTATTCTCGGTTAGGCACTGATTCATATCGGCGATGTGATACGCTCAATAAAGCGAACAACGCTATTTGGCCTATAAATGGTGAATGGCAAATGGAGAAAAATCGACGAACGATATGCATACTAGGGAGATCCCGGGACTATCAGTGCTAATCACCGTAGTTGGCAAGTATATCTCGTGATGGATTTTCATCATGAACAGTGTCCTTGAGTAATAATGTAACCAAGATAAGTTAAGCTAGAAACGTATAGTCACGACATGTTGATGGACATGAAGTGAACCCTAGATTGAGTCGGTCTCATAAAGATAATTTAATAAAAATCACAATAATAACCTTTTGTTGTAGAACTTAGTTGTTCATCACCTTCTCACTTTTACTAAGTACTTTGTACTTACCTCTTTTGCATTTTCTTTTGTATGCATTGTGGGGTGAGAAGACGAACAGGTTGACTAGGCGTAGATGACGACTTTTGAAGACAATGAAGTCTTGACGAAGATTTTAGTTTATTTCTTTGTAAAGGTTGTACTAGACTAGTTGTATTTCTTTTCTTAGACATGTTGTACTTCTACTTTTAAGACCTCGTATTGTATAAGTCTTTGGGTTTTTCGTCATTGGAATTTAGCTATCCATCTTTAGTATGGTTGTAATCTATTCTTAGTAGCATTTATGTTTTTACCCGAGTCTTTTGAGCTTCTGTTTGCTTTTATTTGATACGACGACGTAGAGACTTGCGTATAATGTTAGATTTATTTAATGCTATACACGCCGAACGTTTCTCTTCCCGACAAGGGCTCGGTATCCGGGAGCGGGGCGTTACGCATTTCTCGGGTATATATGGATATCCGACGTACAATTCACTAAAACGTTTCAGGATGGATTTTGGCAGATGACGCCGAGCCAAGTTCCTTTTGTAAACTTCCTGCAAAAATAGACATGTATGATAGGATTTGGTCTTAGGAGTGATTCATGTACTAATTATAACAGCACAAAAGCTGCGATTAAAGACAAAAACCCACACACACACAAAAATCTGCTCTCTTCAATAAATTCATGAAATCGATGCTTGAATTTACAGGAGGAGTATACTCTGAGCATTCAAAGAGTTTTGGCCCAATCCGTTCACCAGCAGCCAGACCATCAGGAGATATTGACCTATGCCATTTGCAATAGGATAGAAAGCGTATGGATTGACTCTCTTCATCTTCATCAAGAGGAATTAAGTTTAGCCGGTCCTCATCCTCAAGCTTCCAAGTTTACGTTTTGAAGTGTATCAGTAGAACTTTTTGACAGTCCAAAGCAAAAAAGAAAAAGGAAGCATGTGTAATTAACTTCATAACTAAGACTGAAGTCATGGATACTTCAAAAGCAGTGGGTGAGACATACCTCAACACAAAATCCTGCAGCATGTGCACAGAGAGGCTGATATGCCACACAACACTTTCCGTTTGAACACTGAAGTTGCAACAAAAAAATTAGTACAATCCCTGAAAAAATATAGAATGGACATTACATTTAAGTGGAGGAGGGACACCAACAGTCAGGAAGCGAACTACCCAATGACCATTTTTACACACACACACACACACACACCCCTTAAAAAAGACAAGGAAAATAAAACTGGTACATAAATAAAAAAGGTTCACAAATTATGATTCCCGCTTCAAGAGGGAAACAGAAGACTAAAGCCCTTATCAAGCATGACATAAAAGAAGAGTGAACATTGTCAATAGTTTCAGAGTGATTCTAATACACTATCATTCTCCAAACAGCTACAATGTGCTCTCTACAACTTTTGGCACCATTAATTCAAAAATTGAGCATGGATGACATCATATGGTCATTGTTGCGCCACAAACTAACTGCATTCACTTGAAAGGAAACTAGTGGAAAAACATGCCCCTTTGTAATGATAACTATTCCATTGAAAAACGATGTAATGACAATAACCATGTTCATGTCACTGCAACCATCCATAATGTACACAATTTTAATACTAGAACTGCTTTGTCCCCGATCCGGCACTTCAACCAGAGCAACACATGAAAATTAACATAAAAATAGTGATGTTCTACATACTATTCTACATGTCTTCAAACAAATATAGAAAAATTGGCACATCATAACTGCAGAAACAAAATTTGGAGCTGCCGGGATGAAAAGTGAGACACTCATACCTGAATACAAGCTCCATAAGCATTAGAGTTACTTATAAGTTCTTTTATGGACATTAAAGGGAGGTTCCATTTCTCTGTTCAGTATGCACACCAACTTTCATTAGTATATACAACAAGCAAGATGTACAAATTCACTTATTTTGAAGACCAACGGAGCGGTTGGGGGCATAAAACCTGTCCATCTATTAGCAGCACTATGGGCAACTTTGATTGAACTCTCTACATGTCAGAAAACAAAACCTTGGAATCATCGACTACATTTCAAGGCCCATCATATTCTTGGAAACATGACTACTGGAGCAATCCACACTCTTTCAGGATGTGCCCACAAGTGTTGTACTTCACCATCTATACTCACGAACCGGAAGACTTGCTATCACCTGTGCAAAGAATCGACTTACACCTAAGCAGTATTCATTATGGTTCGACTCACACGGAGAGAATCAGGTTTGGAAAGGCATTAAAGCAACATTGGATGACTATGCTACAACAGTCAGGGCAATCCTGAAATGATAAAAACAAGCAAGCGTTGCGATTTGGGGATTATACAGAGAGCAAAAGCTAATAAGGACTGTGATCGGAATTAGAGTAGAATCGCAGAAGAAGGAGGCGAGGTTGAATCGAGAAGTGGGAGTGAGAGCAATGGTGGTGCTAGAGGTGGGAGAGTCGCCATTCCTGATATCTATGGCGGGGGGGGGGAAAGATTAGAATAAAGAAGAGGAAGAATGCTGGGGTTGGAAGGGGGTAATTTAGGAATGTTACAGAAAGTGTGTCCTTATAACCAATGATATTTTAAGTGTGTCCTAAGTGCCCAATTAAGTCTCAAAACCAGTCCTTATAAGCAAATAACACTACAAAATATCTAACCATTTTAATCACAGTTAAAAACTGAGATTTATTGGTATAATACATCTCGTTCTATTCAATAACTGTGATAAAAAAAAAATTAAGTGTGATATATACATTTTCCTTGTCTCAGTTCTTTTAAAAGTGTGATCCTTATCATTGTATAAGTGTAATCTATGTCTCTTTTTGTATTAATGGATATAATTTATCTAACTTTTTCTATAATTGTGACAAAAATATCATATGAATTCAGTCACAGTTTAAAAATGAGATTAATTGATATAATTTATCTCGCTTTTTCAATAACCGTGACAAAAATATCATACCAATTCAATCACAGTTTAAAAGTGTGATTGATAGGTATAGTTTATCTCGTTTTTTCAATAATCGTGATAAAATATCATATCAATTCAATCACTGTGTAAATGTGAAATTGATTGATATAATTTATCTTTTTTATAACTGTGATAGAAATATCATATAAATTCAGTCATGGTTAAAAAATGAGATAGATTGATATAATTTATCTCGGTTTTCCAATAAATGTGACAGAAATATCATATCAATAAAGTCACACTTTAAAAATGAGATTGATTGATATAACTTATCTCGGTTTTACAATAAGTGTGATAGAAAGCTATAACTGTGATATATATATATATATATATATTCTTTGTCTCGGTTTTATTAAAAATGTGATTGTTATCATATCTTAAGTGTGACCTATGTCATATTTTGTAGTAGTGATCGTTAGTTTCCTCAGATTTGCAACCACTATCTTTAGTTGTTCTCTGCTTTACTTAACTGCTTTTAAGCCTTTTTTTTCTGGGCATTCTTTCCCCTAACGATCTTGTCTCGCGTTGCAGGATAAAGTTGGGTCATGGTATAGCAATTCTGGAACAGGGGCTTTAGAAAATAAGACATCACGTGGTGGCAGTGTTGAGATGTACTTAAAAGTGAGTAAGAATCAAGACGAGACTGTTAGTACTGTCGAAAATGATTGACATGCACAAGGATGTTGTTACTGCAAATCCTTCTAATTGGGTATGTTTCTGTTTTTTTATATTGAAAATAGACTAAAGATTCTTCTGGAAAGCTTCTATTTGATTGTATTTTGGGAATGAAATGGTTGGGAAATGTTTTGTCAAGTAGTGGTATAGTTAAAGTATTTTGAGTTGAATATTTTTTTAGATATTCTGTTATGTTTGCTTGATTCATTAGGATATTTAGAAAATGGGAGGCTTTTAAAAGTGAAAATTTAACCTGTTTGTGGAGTTTCTATTTGTGTCATATTTGTTGTCTTATGTTAGAGTAAATCAAGCAAATTTGAAGCCTTCCATTATGTAAATGATATGAATTTTCGCATCTGTGGTTGAGCTTGTTTTGCTGAGTATGTGATATTTTTGTATTTGATTTCTTTGTGAGTGATTAAACCATTGGGGATGTCTTTTGATTTCAGGGGCTTGCTGGGGTGATTTTCAGTGTGGGAGGTTGTAGGGTCACTTCGCAATGTGGGATGAAGAGGCTGTTGGGGCGCTTTGAAATGTGACAACCCAAGACTTGTTGAGGCGCTTTGAAATGTGACAAACCAAAACCTGTTGAGGCGCCCTGAATGCATCCAATGTAACCTGATAATGCGCTTTTGAATGTATCCAATGTAAGCTGATAAGGTGCTTTTGGATGTCTCAACTGTGAACATAATAAGGCATGTTCAAAATGTATTTAGTGTAACATGCTGAGGCGCTTTCTAATGCATCTACTGTTCATCTGTCAGGTTGCTTTCTAATGCATCCACTGGGTATCTGATAAGGCGCTTTTAAAAGTATGCAATGTTCACATATTAGATCGTTTTAATGTGTCTTGTTTGGACATTTTAGCTATAGAGAGATTGATACATGAAAAACTTAAAAACGACACAACAAGAGGCAAAAGCCTTCATATCTCACTTTTTGAGGCGTGTTTTTATATCGCCATATCTTATTTTTGTTGTAGTGACCCAAAGAATATTATTATTATTTATTAAAAAAAAACTTATGTTGTCAAAATGTTTGTCAATATTAACTATTAAGTATTAAAACAAAAATGCGTGGTGACAAACATTGATTCCGTGATAAGTTTTTTATTCTTTGTGATAAAAACATCGTCACATGAAATGCCTTTTGTGACAAATATTCACGTTCATCACAGAAGATCAGGAAAGCTTTGGTAATGTGGCCGTGACAAAGTTTGGTAACAGATGGACTTTTCACGACTAAACACTTAAGTGTCCACATACATAACAAACGACGCGACTAATTTTCCCCTCGTGAATGGTTATTGACGAAAATGAGCACTTTTTGAGATGAACTTTTTATGTTGAAAATATCCCCTCTTTTTCTTGGTGGATTGTGATAACCGTGGACCCGAATTCAACGCAAATTCGTCTTAAAACATACTGCTACACTCGCCTCAATCCATAATTTTCCGCATTTACTCATTTCAATTTTGATAGTTTTCAGTTGGTACATGTCCTGTTTAAGTGTTTAAAATTGTTGTTGAAATTGTTAAACAAGCATGATTGACCGGTAATTTTAACCAACAATGTTAACAGCATACCATCCACGTACTTTTTAATTACCTCGGGGTGGTAATTAACTTACAAGACATAAAGAAACAACATTGGCTAACAGTTCCAGACCCTTTAATTAATAGTCCATATTGCTTGTTTAATTCTATCATCTATGTACTCCCTCCGTTTTAGAATATAAGTCATTTTTGTGTTTTTCAATAAGATTAAAAACTGGTTGAATTTTCATTTATTTAAAGAAAAACGTCTAAAATATCTTTTACTATGATTCATGAATTCATGAACTAATTATAAAGTATTGAAAATTAGTTGGATTGTTAATAAATTAGGGGCAAGATAGAGAAAATGTAATAAATTAATGCTTAATTGAAAATGTAGAATGACATATATTTTTGGACAAAAAAATAGATAGAGTGATTCACATTCCGGGACGGGGGAGTATTTCAACATCATGCAAATGTAACCAAAAATCATTAATGATAGATTGATAGCCCACCAGAATTGTGTAAATGATGAATTTCCTCATAATTGAAGATGAACAAGCTAAAAGATGGAAGAACATAATAACAAGAAGAAAAACAGAAAGAAGAAGAAAAAGAACTTGATATTATTGATTAAACTTCAACTAACTTTACAATTGATTGTCTAGCTGCTTATATAGTGAGTAGTAGCAGCATTGTTACAATTCGGAGCGGTTACAACAGGTGGAAACTAACTAACTGAATCCTAACTGATTCTGTGTATAAGTGCTCGACCATTTGCCTGTGAGAAGACTGTTGCTTGTACTTATGGAATCCAGTTTGCTATCTTGTTCTTATATTAACTTTAACACCCCATCTCAAACTGGATTCTTAGGTTGATAGATGTTAATCAAGGGATAGGAGCTCAACAGAGTTTGAAATCTGGTGTTGTCCAATGGTTTAGTAAATAAATCTGCAAGCTATAGTTTTGTTGAAACATGTAGAGGTTTTAGGAGCCCTTGTTGATATCTATCTCTGATCACATGGAAATCGATTTTAATGTGTTTAGTCCTCTCATGGAAGACTGGATTTTCCACTATGTATAAGGCACTTTTGTTGTCATAAAATAATGGAACATGCATGTCTTGCTTGATGTTAAATTCTGGCAGCAGGTATGTGAGCCATTGTAGCTCACAAGATGCCATTCCCATGGCCCTGTATTCTGCTTCTGATGAACTTATGGATGTTGTATATATTTTGCTTATTTGTTCTCCAGCTTATGAGTGAGCCACCTAGAAATACAGAAATACCCATGACAGATCTTCGTGTATCATTGCATCTAGCCCATTCTGAATCCACAAAGCACTTGAGTTCTAAATTGCCTTCTGATGGAAAGAAATTTCCTTGTCCAGGGGCCTTCTTCAAGTATTTTATAAGTTTATATGCTGCTTGTAGCTGTAGCTCAATAGGTTTATCAAGGAATTGACTGAGTTGTTGTGTAGCATAGGTAATGTCTGGTCTTGTTAAACCTAAGTACAATAGTTTTCCAACTAAACTTTTGTAGTAGCTGTTTGGTTTTAGTTGTGCAGAGTCCTTACTGTGTAAACTTGTAGCAGTATCCATAGGTACTTGACTAGGTTTACAATCTGAGTAGCCATATTCTTCCAGTAACTCCAAACAATACTTCCTTTGAGATAATACGATGCCTTGTTTTGATCTTTCCACTTGCACTCTAAGAAGTACTTAAGTTCACCCAAGTCTTTAATGCCAAATATGTCATTTAAAAAACCTTTTAGTTGTTTTATCTCTTTCATATCAGGACTTGTCACCAGAACATCATCAACATAAACTAGGACAGCTACAAAATTGTCATCTGATCCTTTTACAAATAGACTGTAATCATGTTTGGATTGCCTAAACCCCCTCTCAAGCAAGGCTTGGGTTAATTTGATGTTCCATTGTCTATTTTCTTGTTTGAGGCCATATAGAGACTTGATGAGTTTGCAAACATGTCCCGGTTCAGATTTGAATCCTTGTGGTACCTCCATGTACACTTCTTCTGTGAGGTCACCATGTAGAAAGACATTATTAACATCTAGTTGATGAAGGTTCCAGCCTTTTGTTGCTGCAATTGCAAGTAGAGTTTTGACTGTAGTAAGTTTGGCAACAGGTGAAAAAGTGTCAAGGTTGTATAGCCCTAATTGTTGAGTGTATCCCTTTGCCACAAGTCTGGCTTTGTATCTTTCTATTGATCCATCACATTTTCTCTTGATTCTATACACCCATTTGCAACCTAAGGGATGTTTATCTTTAGGTAATGGGACAATTTCCCAAGTTTTTGTCTGTTGTATAGCTTTGATTTCTTTGTCCATAGCTTCCCTCCATTCTGGATGCTTGACTCCCTCGTTGTATGTTTTTGGTTCTGTCAAAACCTGTGTGCTAATAACATATGATTTATGAGTATGTGATAAATGGTCTAAAGTGTCTACCTTTCCCAAATGGCGTGGAGAAGTGCCAGTGAATATGTTATGACAAACATAGTCTTTGAAAGAAGAAGGTTGTCCTCTATTTCTAGAAGATCTTCTGTTATTCACTTTTTGATTAGGTGGTAATGCTTCTACATATTCAAGCAGATCCACATTATCAGTAGGGACTTGGTCAATGATGTCATATACAGGTTCTTCATGACCCTGTGTTTGATCATCAAGATGGTGTGTGTCATCATTAGAAGGATGTATGTCAGAATCAGAATTTGTGACATTTCTGTGTGAGGGCAAAAGCATAGAATCAGAAATAGTGAACATATCTTGATCAAATGATGCAGGCAAGGGCAAATTTTGGATATTACCTGATGTATGACCATCTTTATAAGGGAATGAGTCTTCATGAAACACAACATCCCTAGAAATAAAAATTTGCCTTGTATGCAGATTTAAAAGATAGAAACCTTTCACATGAGGAACACTCCCTAAATATACAGATTTTATCCCTCTTGCTGCAAACTTATTATTATCATGATGTAAATTGTATGCAAAAATTAAACAACCAAAAACTTTAACATTGTCATAAGAAGGTTTGACAGCATACATCATCTCATAAGGAGTCTTATTATTTAACAAAGGAGATGGAGTAATATTAATCAGATTGACAGCATGAAGAATGAAATAAGACCAATAAATCAAGGGCACGTCAGACTTGAATCTCAAACTCCTTGCAACATTTAGGATATGTTGATGTTTTCTCTCAACAACTCCATATTGTTGAGGAGTTTTAATGACAGAAGTCTGATGTATAATGCCTCTTCCAGCATAAAAATCAGGGAGATCGAATTCTAAGCCATTATCAGTTCTCAAACATTTTACACTTTTATTAAACTGAGTTTGAATCAACATAAAAAACTGTTCTACAAGATTTCTGACTTCATCTTTAGACTTCAACATATGAACCCAAAAGAACCTACTAAAGTCATCAACAATAGTAAGGAAAAAAATTGTGTCCATGGACACCAACAACTCTATAAGGACCCATATATCCATGTGTACTAAATCAAAGCAGGACTTGGAAACAGAATGACTCAAGGGAAACCTAAGCCTAGATTGTTTAGCTAAGGGACATATATCACAAATTTGTCCATCAGGCACTTGAATGTGGGCATTATCCTTCTTCAAGATTTCAATCTTTGGTCTGAGGCATGACCAAGTCTGTAATGCCACAACAAGGCTTGACTGCAGGTGCCCTTGACATTATTCACAATAGGAAAATCATAACAAGTACAATTTGCCTTTAAAATGTATAGCCCTTTTACAAGATTAGCTGAACCAATCCTCTTGAGAGTTATCGAATCCTGTATGACACAAGAATCCATAAAAAAAATTCACATTATATGCCCTAGACCTAACGATCTTGCTTATAGACATTAGATTGCAGTGGAAATCAGGAACACAAAGCACATTATCCAGGATTAAACATGATTTACTTTAACTTGACCATTGGGACTGATACTAATGTCTACCATTCGGCAAACTCACAAACTTATTAGCAACAAGTTTACAACTACTAAATAGAGCTTCATCAAATATAATATGATCTGTGGCACCACTGTCCACTATCCAGTCTAGACAAGTAAAAGATTTAGACAAACTTGAATCCATAGGACCAAAGTTTGAAGAAAGAACTGCTGAATTTACTGAATTGAAACCAGTATCACCAACATCTAGAGCTGAGGAATGAGACAAAGAACCTGCTCTAAGAATATTCAGAATTTGCTGATATTGCTCTTGTGTAGCAGGAGCCTTGGGATCCACTGATGAATCTTGTGCATTCTGATCTTGAACAATTTTTGAATTAACATTGTTTGTTGAAATAGATCTGCCTCTTCCTCTACCTCTGAAGTTTGGAGGAAATCCATGTTTTTTGTAACACCTGTTCAACGTATGCCCTTGCATGCCACAATGAGTACATTGAGGTTTTTTATTTCCATTGTTATAAGTCTTCATGAAATTACCACTGGAAGACTGACTCTGATTTTGTTTGAACATGGCACACTTATCAAAAACCCCAATAGAACTACTTCCAAGATTCGTAACAGCACTGACTGCCGGACCAGAATTCCCATAATGATGTTGTCTTTCTTGCTTTAAAGCCATTGAAAAAACATTCTTAATGGTAGGAAAGGGAGAGATTAACAAAACCTGAGATTTCATAGTAGAAAAACTATCATTGAGGCCTTTCAAGAATCTGATTACATGGTGTCTTTCATTGTGTTCTTGGTACCATTTCTGAACACAATTGCAGGTAGGAGGTGGAGTTAAAGATACTAATTGATCCCATAGGATCTTGAGCCTTGAAAAATACTCTGAAACTGAAAGATCCCCTTGTTTCATACTCTGAATCTCATCCATCAAGTCATATAACTTGTCAGTGTCTCCACTACCGAACCTGTCTGCAAGATCTTCCCATATTTCCTTTGAGTTTGATAATTCATCACACTTTGGGCTATATTCTTGGATACAGTGTTGCCTAACCAAGCTTTGATCATACTATTGTTCTGCATCCATAAAGATAAGTGCCTATCACCAGGTGGGGGCATGGGGACTGTTCTATCAATAAATCCAAGATTATTCTTGGAAGAAAGTGCATTCAGCATTTCTGTTTTCCAACCATGATAGTTGGTTTCATCAACAACTGGCTGTACCAAAACAAAAGCTGGATTCTCACTAGGATGAAGAATCAAATCAGCCGGAATAACAACAGGATTATGGTTATCCTTGGCAGAAAAACAAGAACAAGTTCAGAATTCAAAGAAAAACAGTGGAAAAACACCTATAATTTGATCGAAAAGATCAAATACAGATCGAAAAAAAGACCACAATAGCACGGAAACGACTAGAGCTCTGATACCATGATGAATTTCTTCATAATTGAAGATGAACAAGCTGAAAGATGGAAGAACATAATAACAAGAAGAAAAACTGAAAGAAGAAGAAGAACTTGATATTATTGATTAAACTTCAACTAACTTTACAATTGATTGTCTAGCTGCTTATATAGTGAGTAGTAGCAACATTGTTATAATTTGGAGCGGTTACAATAGGTGGAAACTAACTAACTGAATCCTAACTGATTCTGTGTATAAGTGCTCGACCATTTGCCTGTAAGAAGACTGTTGCTTGTACTTATGGAATCCAGTTTGCTATCTTGTTCTTATATTAACTTTAACAGTAAATGATAGAAATATGATAGGTTGAAACAGGAAAATGAAATACATTATCAAATAAAATAGTTTAACCTCAATCTAATAAACCATTTCATCGTTCAAACCCATGCCAGATCATAAAAATTTAAATAACAAACCGAGAACGTAAAAGTCCATCATAATGTTTTCATAGAAACTTCTGATATTTTTTAAAAAAAAAAAAAAAGAACTTTAGATCAGGTGTGTGGATGGAGGCGAACCGGCAACCCCTTTGCCAATATGGGGACCGGTTGAATCATTATTTTCTCATCAGGAAAGACTTTTTCCCAGTGAAACCTTTGCACTAGATTGTAGACGAAAACTAGAATAATGATCCGTGCCAAATCTTTCCCAGGGCAAATCCGTGGTCCTCCTCCAAAAGGAACGTATGTATATGGTGCCGGACCTATTCCTTCAAATCTTGACGGATCAAACTTCTCTGGCTCAGGAAAATATTGTGGGTCCTTATGCGTAGTATGTGGAGTCCAATATAGCTGCAGAAACATTTTAGGAGATTTCAATTTTGTTCATTATATTCATATAGAGTACTACATATATGTTGAAAACTTATTTCCTTAATTTCACATCGATCAACATAATCAATAAGTAGCATGAAGTCAAAATCGAAAACTCATTTCTTTTGGATCAAGAATTAAAATGTCCACAATTTCGTAATGATCTATGATGAACTAATTGGCATCCTGAAATATGTGTGTTTCAAATCGTATTGTTTTTTTTTTTCTTTTGTTTTAGGGAAGGTATATAAATTAAAGGTATATATGATGGTTTTTTACTTTATTTTTCACCAGCAAGAAAATTCAAACGACAAAAGCAAGCTACAGGGACAAATAGTCGAAAGAAATGGGATCGACATCTATGGAGTGATGACTGATGAGTCTACGGTGATCCGTACTAGTAAAGATGATATTATACTACTGCTGCTGGAGATTTTCCTCTTGTAACAAATTAAGATTGTTTTCTTGTGGTGTTAGGTGTGCCGAAAGCCCAATCTAATTGCTTCTGTTCTCCCACATTGGCACTGGCACGGGCACATTGACATGTAGCTGCCGACTTAGTTTAGTATAAATAATAAATTAGCCTTTTTTTTTTTTTATGTATTATTGAGATGTATCAAATTAAGATCAATTCTCAATTGCGTTAACTATTTTAGCTATTGTCTTTAGGATACATGAGAGTTGTATCTTTGGTATTTTTCTACTATAGTTATATTTTCTCTTTCGCCCGGGACTAGTTGGCAGATTGCCGGAAACCACGTAAATTTGGTGGTTTGTCTTTTTCCTTCTGTTTGTTATTTTGTGTTATCGTTGTTAAAGGTTATCGCTCGGTTTGTTTTTCCCAACAAACTGGTATCAGAGCCGAAGTTATTTCCGAGGTTTTTTCGAGCTTTTGAAAATTAGCCACCATTATGGTAACTAAGTATTATTTTGAGAAGTTTGTCAAAAACGTCAACTTCGGGATGTGGCTGTTGAAGATGGAGGCCATGCTGATTCAGGAGGGCTTCAATATTGCACTGCTTGGGAAGGAGAAAAAGCCAGGTAAAATATCAGATGAGAAATTTGCTGGTCTCGACAAGAAAGCCAGGTCATGTATCATCTTGTGTCTTGCTGATGAGGTTTTAAGAGAGGTAGTCATTGAGGTTACTGCTAAGGATTTGTAGGAAAAATTAAAATCCTTGTATATGAAAAATACCGTGGAGAATAGGCGTTATTTAAATCAGAGTTTGTATATACTTCGTATGTCTGAAGGGTCATCTATATTCTCGCACTTAGATAAATTTGATTCCCAACTTACGGATTTAAATAATATAGACGCTAAGATTGACGATGAGGATGAGGCCATGTTGTTATTGTGTTCGCTTCCCCAGTCGTTTAAGCACTTTAGAGAAACAATACTTTATGGTAAGGATACTAGAAATTAAGTCGATTTTGAAATCGAAATAGCATATTGATAAAGATGTAACTGGGGAAGAAGTAGTAGTCAGGCAGACTTGCTGGTAGTTCAGGGAAGATCAAATCAAATAAGAATGATGCATATATTAAAAATTTGTTTTGAAACCCAGACATAAATATTTGACGTGAAATTAATGTAAAAAATTGGGCATATCAAATCTAATTGTATTCGACTTAAGATCTAAGAAAAGCGTGAACAGAAAAAATAGCGTAGTAAAGAGTCTGGTCAGATCAGATCAGTGTCGTAGATGATGAGAGTGATGGAGATATTTTCTTTGCTGATGATAAATTGAGGTCTGTTGATGAATGGATCTTGTATCTTCGTTGCACGTATCATATGTGTCCCACTAGGGACTGGCTTTCCATGTATAATTCAATTCTAGGTGGAGTTGTATTGCTGGGCAATGGCACAATTTGCAAGGTTGTTGGTGTTGGTATAGTTAGAATCAAGACCCATGATGGTGTTGTCAAAACACTTAAAAAAGTCAAACATGTTCCATATTTGATGAAAATCTCATCTCTTTGGGCGCACTTGAGACTCTTGGATTTAGGTACACCGCTGAAGGTGGAGTTCTAAAAGTAATTAAAGGTGCTTTTGTTGTTATGAAAGCTTGCAGGTCAGGTGGTTTGTATATTTTGCAGGGATCCACAGTCATTGGTACTTCTGCAATTTCGACATTGTCACGTTCAGAGTTAGACATTACGAAGTGTCGCCTGTTTGTTAAGTTCAAGCAGTGCTTGAACGCAGCTCTTACTTGAACTTATTTGACACTGATTGAAGACTTTGAAGCTTGTGGAGAAAGCGTAGTATTACTATTTCTAGATGTGGTCATTGTCCTAAAGTGAAGATTTTCTAGGTGGGCCAAAGCCCTATCTTATTGCTTATGTTCTACCACATAGACACATTGACATGTAGCTACCGACTTAGGTTAGTAGAAATAATAGATTAGCCTATTATTTTATGATGTACCATTGAGATGTACCAAATTAAGATAAACTCTCATTTGTCTTAGCTATTTTAGCTATTGTCTTTAGGCTTCGGGAGAGTTGTATCTTATGTATTTCTCCACTATAGTAATATTTTCTCTTTTGTTCATGGACTAGTCGGCAGAATGCCGAAAACTAGGTAAATTTAGTGTTTTGTCTGTTTCCTTCTGTTTGTTATTTTGTGTTTCCGTCGTTAAAGGCTATTTCTCGGTTTGTTTTTCTTCACATGTGCCAGAAAAATGTGTTTCGATTGGTATGAAATTTTCAACTTATCTAGATTTACATTAATTTGATTAACACAAAACAACATCATTGAAGATTTGGAGATGATAAATTCAAATGTTACCTTCCATCCTTTTGGTATAAAGAATCCAGAATACGTAAAGTCGGTACGAGCCTCTCGAAAGTTTCCCTGAGCAGGTGGCATCAATCTCATTACCTCACATACCACATTCCATGAGTATTTCATTTTCTGCACATCTTTCCAATTCAGCTCAGTTGATTGTTTGTCTTTCGCGATGCTTCTTTGCTCTGGTAAATTATAAGAACATATCTATATTAATACTTTTATCCTTGTTTGGCGTTAAAGACTCTAAAATATAAGAGTCTTATGTCTCCCCATTTTCAAACTATAAGAGCATTCACATCTCAAAACACATTATTTATTAATTATTATACCGACTCAAATAATAAAATTTATATTCTACAGAATCTTTATTCTTGGTAAACTGTATTAGGACCTTATATATATATATATATATATATATATATATATATATATATATATATATATATATATATATATATATATATATATATATAGTCTTATACATATACACATACAGGCAGACATATAGTTACAGATGAATATAAGCCAACATTTGTTAAATTAGGGGGAAAAAATAAAGAGTTCAATGGAAAACAATCGAGTCGGGAGTAAATCATCTCAAGTACTTAAGGTTAAAATGTTGGAGAAAAAGCCATATAGTGGGTTTGCCGAATGTTCATACGGTTAACTTTAACGCTAATTACGGATAGCCTCCGATGTATATCATCGAGAGTTATTTATATGGTTAAATACTACTCATGGAGTAGATAATGATGAGCTTTCGAATCGCTCGATTCAGATATTGCATTAATGAGAAATTAATGTCAGTTGAAATAAAATACGTACGGACGAGAAAACCGAATCAACTTTACAAAATTAAATTAGCTATTTGGTCGGCTAATCTAATGAATGCAGAGGCTACTTTCTCTTCTTACGGGACAAGAAAATTTATCATTCGGTCAGTAAAAGTCGAGTATTAGCTCACCCTCTCCACTATATAAAAAACCAAGTGAATGAGAAATGAGACATCAAATTTTCTCGATCTTCTCCGCTACAATAACTATGCATTCATAGTCATCACGTTGTGTTGTGTCGAAGAGAAGTTGGAATATCAAGTAGTTCGCCGAGCTCGAGTTTTTTAAGTACCTCTAAACTCGAGACGTGAACCGTTGTATCTTAGGAGATAATTGCTACAACCTGGACACGTGATCGGAGCAAATCTATCTTAAGGAAAAAGTGTTTACATTCGTCTCAGTTCGATCTCTTTGATCTCTTTTATTTACTTTTGCATCGTTTTGTATTCCATAATTTCAGTCGTTAATTACGGGTTTCATACCACAAAACATTTCACACACGTTATAATCCCAACAAATAGTGAAGACTTTGATTTGTAAATCCTTCCGACTGCAGTAGATACAGAATATGATGTATATGAGATCTGTTATGACGGATCGATCAAGAAATGATGGTGATTGTGAGTAAAGATAAGCAATTAACAAGTAAACAAACACAGAAACAAGAAGAACACATATTTCACGTGGTTTCCAGCAATGTGCCGACTACTCCACGGACAAACGAGGATATTTTATTATCACAAGAAAGTTACAAGTTACAATAATACATACGGTATTTATAGCCGTGGGAATCCAACCTTAACCGACTAAACAGCCAAACCAAACAATGACTGAAATACCCCAGAAGTAACCTTATCCAAATAGGAAAACCATGCAGACATGTTCCCCAAGTAATACTGAGAACCAACTCAGAAGGCATCAGTAGATGATCAGTCTGCTGACCTCTTTCAGCTGACCACCAGACTCAACAGACACCTTCATGCCCTATTGACCACCACAGTTTCCACAAAGATTCAGCAGCGTATCCGACTCAGCTGACCAAACTCAGTAGCATAGTTTAAGTCACCATTACAAATCTCCACCTTGACTTCAACTTCATGCATACTGACCAGATGCACAACCAAGTTCCAGATTTCCTCTTTGTCTTCATATTTGAATACCTCAGCAGACCCCCACCTTCAGCTGAGTATTCCCAGATTAAGATTAACAAATTTCGATATTCAGCAAGTTTAGACACAACTGAAACTTGCCCCTTGGAACTGATTTAGTTAACATATCAGCAGGATTAACATTAGTGCTGATCTTCTCCACTTTGACCCTCTTCTCAATCCTTAGGAAATTGTACCTAACATCAATGTGCTTGGTTATCTCATGATGAACATGATGTTTGTCCAAACATATTGCGCTGAGACTGTCACAATACACCCTGGCTTGATCTTGATGCAGACTTAGATCATTGACTAGCCTTTTTAACCAGATTGCTTCATTTGCTGCTTCTATCAGTGCCATGTATTCTGCTTCAATAGCAGCTAATGTCACTGTACTTTGTAAAGTTGCCTTCCAACTTACCACAGAACCACCCAAAGTAAACACATACCCAGTCATAGATCTCCTGCTGTCCACATCAGCATCATAATTAGAATCACAGTACCTTGTGACAAAACATTGAGTACCACCTCCATAAATGAGTCCAATATCAGATGTACCCCTAATGTATCTGAATATCCTTTTACTGCTTTCTAGTGTTCGTTTCCAAGTTGAGCCATAAACCTGCTGGCAACACTGACTGTCTGAGCCAAATCAGGCCTAATACAGACCATGGCATACATTAAACTACCCACTGCACTAGCATATGGAACGTTTGATATGTATTCTTCCTCTTCTGCTGATTGTGGAGCAAACATAGTAGACATATGTAGATTTGGTGCCGTAGGAGTATTAATAGGTTTGGCTGCTGACATGTCAAACTTGAATAAAATCTTTTCAATAAACCCTTGCTAAGACAAAAACAGCTTCCCCTACTTTCTATCTCTATAGATCTCCATCCTCAGAATTTTCTTTTCTTTCCTTAAATCCTTCATCTCAAATTCAGCCTTGAGCAGATTCTTTAGATATTGAATATCAGTCTTGTTCATAGCATCTATCAGCATATCATCCACATACAGAACCATATAGAAGATTGAACCATCCTTCAACTTGGCGTGATAAACACATCAATCATATGGACTTCTGCTATAACCCTGTTGAATCATATAACTGTCAAACTTCATGTACCACTGTCTTGGGCCTCGCTTAAGTCCAGCATAAGGACTTCTTCAACTTGCAAACATATCCTTCCTTGCCAGGAACTTGGAAACCTTCTGGCTAAGTCATTTAAATTTCCTTATCTGCATCTCCATGTAGAAAAGCTTTCTTCACATCTAATTGCTCAAGTTCAAGATTCTGATGTACCACTATTGCTAATAGCACCCTGATTGAATTATGTCTGACCACTGGAGAAAATATCTCTTCCTTTTTCTTGAAGATCCATTTGGAGCAGACCACCCTTCTATCCTGTGGTTGTTTGACCAGATCCTAAGTCTCATTCTTCTGAAGTGACTCTATTTCTTATCCCATAGCAGCAAGCCATTAGGATGCCTCAAAACATGTCACAGCTTCCCTATAAGTGTTAGGTTCAGAACCATCCACTTCTTCAGCTACCAATAGTGCATATCAAACCATATCCTCCTCAAACTCGTATCTTCTTAGGGGTCTGATGTTGGTCCTTTTAGCTCTGCTGAGAGCTATACTCTGCTGACCAACATCAGCTGTTTGAGTACCTACTGGCCCTTATGCGCAGATGTTGGAATAGTGTCCTAAACCAAATCGGGTTGGACCGGATCCGACCGGGTCGGATTATTTCTATTATTTCATTATGTTTATACATATATTAAATGGCTTTTCTTTTGTCATATATATATATATATATGTTCTTTTAAAGAACCAATTATGAATTGTTATATGATAACGTCCTTAGTATTAAACAGTGATAGAGAAACCATGATAGGCGATTATGGTTGATGAGATCTCTAATCACTTGAATAAGTTTGATACTTAAATGTCTCTAGGCTGATGTACTATTAAACATGGCATTGATAGTATAAACAGACTAGCACATATTAGATGTCTTATGTCTTCAAGGGCAGTGATATATCTCGTCTATTGAAGTTTAGAGACACTTGGACTGTACGTGGACGTGTATTAGAGAATGCGTACGTTAGACTGACCCACTTACATTAAGTGTCACACTATGTGGCGGTTGTGTAATTATCCTTAAGACCGGAGTCTTCATGGCATCACGGTGTGGATTGTCATGCTTTGACACTATTGAGGTTTCCCCTAGCCATGGGGCGATCATGTAGTAGTGATTGGGTATGATACTGAAGCATGCAGAGTATACATGTTTGGTCGTCTGGGAATCGCGTACCCTATCAGTAGGGTTGAATATCCGAAAGGGCCTTCTTATAAGGAACGTCTAGCTCTCGTGAATCTTTGCAAATTGGGAGTAAATGAGTTACTTCGAGAGAGCATGATATCCATATTATAAGATACGATTCTCAATGTATCGACACTCGAGATACGATCGTATGGATATTATTACAACGATAGGATTGTAAGTTACACGGTAACTGTTTCACATGAAAGGTAGTAATCATTGCATTTGACTCTTCCGATGATTGGGGGTCACGGTGTGTTTCTAGATGCTATCCCGTGATCGTTAGGCATGAAGGGCATTTTCGTAATTTGCACTTTGTGTATACGGCCAACATATTCGGAAGTCTATCGGGTCACACACGTATGACCATCTAGCCGGATTAAAATGTGGTTATAGATGATAACCAAATAAGGAAAGTTTATCTCGTACTATAAATGTTATAGTGGTAAATTAATATGGTGGTATTTATTTATTATGAATAAATTAAATATAAGATATTAATAGTATTATATTAATTAAAAAATATTCCGGAAGCCAATTTATGGCTAAAGGTAGCACCAATATTAGTGTATAAAGATACACTTGAATTGTGCAATTTAATTAATGATATTACCATATATTAATATTAGATATTAATATTTATAAATATATACATACATGCGTGTTGCACATATGATGTGCATGTGCACATTTGTTTCCAAAATATATATTTATATAGATTTATGTTTGTAATATATATAAGTGATATATATACACATGTGTAAATTGATTTATGGTAATAAGATAAATATAGTCAATATAAGATATTGACAATATATTGGAAATATTTAATATAAGATATTAAATTAAATGAGATAAATCAATCAAATATATTTTCCTTATTTTATTGGGAAAATGTTTTCTTCTCCTCCACACCATATGGGGCACCACCTTCTACTATAAATAAGAGGTGGGTGTCAAGCTCTTTTGTACATCACAATTCCAAGAAATAATAGTTCTTGTGTAGAATAGAGAGCATTCTATAGAGAGTTGGAGAGAGGGAAAAGGGCTAGTCTAGCAACCGGAGTTTTCCAATAGCAATCCATGATAGGATTTCGGCGGGCTGTTCGTGTGGACTAGCGGTAGAGGCCGAACACTTGGGCGGCTCTATGCAGAACTACTCTCTTTAGACGGTCAAAGCGTCGATCTTTTAGATCAACCAAGGTAACCATCGTCTACTAGTTTATTTGTTTATTGCTTAAACAAAGTCGATCCTGGTTAAATGGAAATAAAATTTTAAATTCGCTGCGTTCCCGCGTAGATTTCCTAAGAGCAGACTGGTTTGGATCCAACTCTGGATCTGCTGAGTGCTGACTGTCCCCTGCCGAGTCTTTCAAACTTATTAAAGTGATTAGAGATCTCATCAACCATAATCGCCTACCATGGATTCTCTATCACAGTTTATTACTAAGGACGTTATCATATAACAATTCATAATTGGTTCTTTAAAGGAAAAAAATATTACAATAGAAAAGCCATTTATTATATATATAAATATAAAGAAATAGTAGAAATGATCCGACCCGGTCGGATCCGGTCCAACCCGATTGGGTTTAGGACATTATTTCAACATTCAGCAGACTCTATTTGAAGCTCCACCTGTTTTTCAACCTTCATATCTTCATATCCAATTTCAGATTCAGATGTGGCCTTCACATATGAGTTAAGCATAGAACTTTCATCAACGACTACACTCCTGCTGAGTATAAACCTATTTTCAGATGATGACCATATTCTATACCCTTTTACTCCATCTCCATATCCAACAAATTCTCCCTTCTTGGCTCTAGGTTCAAGTTTACCTTCACTGGCATGATAGTAGACTGTGCTTCCGAAAACTCTTAGACTAAAGTAGTCTGCTAACTTTTAGACCAAACCTCAAGTGGTGTTTTGAGCTTTATCCCAGTGTGAGGCCCCTATTGATTAAAGAGCATGTTGTGTTAACAGCCTCTGCCCAAACTCTTCTTGATCGACTGCATTAGAGAGCATGCACCTTGCCCTCTCCGTAAGAGTTGGATTCATCCTTTCTACAAACACCATTCTGCTGTGGAGTATCTTCGACAGTATGATGTCTAGCAATGCCTTCATTCTTGCAAATTAATCAAACTCAGACCAACCGAATTCTAGACCATTATCACTTCTAAGTCGCTTGATCATCTTCCTTATTTGATTCTCAACCAAAGCCCTCCACTGCTTGAAGTGCTTTAATGCTTCACTCTGGTGCTTCATCATAACTACCCAAACCATCCTTTGAGTAATCATCTATAAAAGACAAAATATTTGAGACCACTAAATGACTCCACCCTTAAAAGTCCCCAACAATCAGAATAGACAAAATCAAGTGTCCCATCTGTGATGTGAATTGCTTTTGGAAACTTGCTTCTATGTAGCTTCCCAAACACACAGTGCTCACAAAATGGTTCTCTGACCTTATGTCCCCCAAGTAGATCAGATTTAGACAGAATTTGCATCCATCTTTCACCCATATGACCCTATCATATGCCACATCTTAATCAGTTATGAGTGGTGAACTTCTGATGTTGCCACAACAGCAGAACCTGATACAGTAGACCCTTGTAAGATATACAATGTCCCATGTCTGATACCCTTAAGAACCACAGCTGAACCCTTATAGACATTCACCACTCCACCTTCACCCCTGAACTTGAACCCTTTGTTGTCTAGAAGTCTAAGTGATATCAAATTCATGGTCATCTGTGGAACATGCCTAACCTCATTCAGTGTGCAGAATTTAACATCATGTGTCCTTAACTGAATAGATCCAATCCCAACTATTTTGCAGACCTTGATGTTATCCATTGCAATATGGCCTCCATCCACCCGTTGATAAGTTGAAAACCACTCCCTGTTTGGACACACATGATAAGATGCCTCAGTGCCCAGAATGCACACATCTCTGTGTCATGCTGACTCTGAAACTGCTAAGGCCAGATCTTCTTCAGAGTTGGTGTCTTGTTCTGCCAAAGCAACAGTACCCTGCTGCTTCTTCCTTTTTGGACATTCATTTTTCCAATGTCTCTGCTCATTGCAGTAGTTACAAACATCCTTAGCTTTAGGACCCTTAGAAGTTCTCTTCGATTTCTTCTTTCTAGAATTTCCCGATCCTCTGTTGACAGCACTGGCCACAAATCCAGCAGACTGACTGTCTGTCCCAAAACCAGATGCCTTATGGCATATCTCTCGAGCATGAAGTGATGATCTCACATCCTCCAATGTCACTGAGTCCTTCCCAACAATAAAGGACTGCACAAAGTTCTCATATGATGCATGCAATGACACAAGTAGGATCAATGTTGCATCTTCATCTTCAATCTTCACATCAATATTCCTTAGGTCAAACAATATTGTGTTCAGCTAATGCTGATCATATGATCCCTCAGCTGAGTGCCCTTATGCATCATTAGGCTGAACAGACGTTGTTTCAATAACAACTTGTTGGTTAAAGACTTTGTCATGTACTAACTCTCAAGCTTGAACCACATATTCTCTGTTGTGTCCTCTTCAGGAACCTTTGTGATAATATCATCTGACAAGCACAACATAATTGTAGAATGTGTTTTCGCCTCCAGACTGACTCTCTCAGCAGCACTTCATTCTGTTGATTTAGACAAGGGACCCCATAATCCTTGTTGCTTCCACAAAGCTTGCATATTGATCTGGCACAGACTAATGCTGTTTCTTCCTGTAAACTTATCAATCTTGACATTTGAAGTAGACATCTTTCTCACCAGAAAAGCTTGTGTAGATCCCAAATTCTTGCATCAATTATGACCTTGGTGCCAATCTACCTTGCTTAGAACAGAAAAACAGATTTCTTGATGAACCTAGACGCTCCGATACTAGTTTGTTATGACGGATCGATCAAGAAGTGATGGTGATTGTGAGTAAAGATAAGCAATTAACAAGTAAACAAACACAGAAACAAGAAGAACACAAATTTATCGTGGTTTCCGGCAATGTGCTGACTACTCCACGGACAAATGATGATATTTTATTATCACAAGAAAGTTACAAGTTACAATAATACATACGGTATTCATAGCCTTGGGAATCCAACCCTAACCGACTAAACAACCAAACCAGACAATGACTGAAATACCCCAGAAGTAACCTTATCCAAATCGGAAAACCATATAGACGTTTTCCCCAAGTAATGCTGAGAACCAACTCAGCTGGTTTCAGCAGATTATAAGTCTGCTGACATCTTTCAGCTGAACACCAGACTCAGCCGACACCTTCATGCCCTGCTGACCACCGTAGTTTCCACACAGATTCAGCAGAGTATCTGACTCAGCTGACCTAACTCAGTATAGTTTAAGTCACCATTACGAGATCATATGTAATATAAAATTTTGCCATAGATGAGAATCTTTAAATTTTCGATTTTTTGGATTTTTCACCCAGTATTTCATAGGGGAAAGGCATATATCATAACAAACAATAGTATTTTATAGAGGAAAATGTGAAATCCAGAGACACTCAACCGCAAATTAATGTCATGTATAAGGTTGTGACATCATGTTACAAAAGCTGTCACACATAAATGATATGTTTTTTTTTTTTGTGGATAAATGTTAAAAAGGATAAAATAGATATGGAAATAAGCATTTAGTCCAGTGAAATATTTTCTATAGCAAAATGGACAATTTTTATTCCACCGAATCTTGCCTTCTCTCTTCTATTTAATTCTAAAAATGAATATATCTTTTGATCTAATTGTCAAAAGATCGTAATTCTTTAACCAAATTTTTCCTTTTTCGTCATCTATATTCTGAAATCTTATTTGATATTTTTTCGATGATTTTTTGAGGTCATTTCGTAAAAAAAAAATACCGAAATAGTGGAAAAGTAGAATAGCGAATTTGGAGTCTATTCCACTGTAAAATCCTTGTAGTGAACAGTGGATTTGGTGTAACAAAGAGGGGATTTGCCCTTATCTCCAATTTTATTTTCCACTGTCCTGATCCATATTTTCTCCATCTTTTTTGTCCTTTATTCTTCTTCCCTCTTTTTTTGGCAGTGGGAATAAAGGAAAATAAAATAGGTGGGATAAAACAGAAAATCACGACAGTGGAAAAAAAATTGGGTAAAAAAGACAAATTGATTGTTCGTTGTTTAAAGGGGACAATTATTCAAAAGAACGCATATTGGACTTAATTAGGCAAAAATGACATCCAAAACAAACACTTAGTTATAAGGACAAAAATTAGGTAGATAGACCCAAATACCCTTAATGAAAAAAAAAATAAAAAAAAAGAGATAAAAATGACGCTAGCTTAGCTGGACGCTGTTGTTGTTGCTGTGTATATTGTGTTTTATTTTTTTTATTTTTTTTTTTTTTTTTTTCCATTCACCTGGACGCTGTTGTTGCTGTGTATACTTTTTATTTTTATTTTTTTTTCGTTCAGCGGACAGTGAAAATTTATTTTTTCTTTGTTTCTTTTTTTTCATTGACCACCGTGATGCATTAACCACCGCGATGCATTGACCAACGCGATGAAGTGACATCGCGATGCTTTGACCAACGCGATGAAGTGACACCGCGATGCAATGACAACTGCGATGCAGAGACACCGCGATGCATTGACCACCGCGATGCATTGGCCACCGCGATGTAGTGTCCTCCGCGATGCATTGCCCAACCCGATGCATTGACCACCCCCAATGCATTGACCACCGCGATGCAGTCACCACCACGATTAATTAACCATTTATGCAGTGACATCGACAATCATATATGCAGTGACATCGGCAATCATTTATGCATGACATCAACAATTTATGCAGTGACATCGGCAATCATATATGCAGAGACATCGCGATGAAGTGACACCGCGATGCAGTGGCCACCCCGATGCAGAGACACCGCGATGAATTTGCCACCCTCGATGTAGAGACACCGCGATGCAGTGACCATCGGGATGCAGTGACATTTGATGAAGCAACACTGTTATGACATTTGATATTTTTCCAACTTAATTTCATAAAATCGATTTTTTCTTCATAAAATCGATTTTTTCTTCATAAAATCGACTTCAAATGGCTATAAATTTTGATATAAAACTACGATCAACATAAATCTTTCACCTTAATTCATACTTTTATGCAGTGACATCGGCAATCATATATGAATGACATCAACAATTTATGCAGCGACATCGGCAATCAGATATGCAGTGACATTAACATTTTATGCAGTGACATCAACAATCATATATGAATGACATAATTAATCATATATGCAGAGACATCGCGATGCAGAGACACCACGATGCAGAGACCATCGGGATGCATTGACATTTGATGAAGCAACACCGTGATGACATTTGATATTTTTCCACTTAATTTCATAAACTTGATTTCTTTTCTTCATAAAATCGACTTCAAATGACTATATCTTTTGATATAAAAGTATGATCAACATAAATCTTTCACCTTAATTCATATTTTTATGCAGTGACATCGGCAATCATATATGCAGTGATATCAACATTTTATGCAGTGACATCAACAATCATATATGCGTGACATCAACAATTTATGCAGTGACATCCGCAATCAGATATGCAGTGACATCAACATTTTATGCAGTGACATCAGCAATCATATATGAATGACATCAACAATTTATGTAGTGACATCGGCAATCATATATGTAGAGACGTCGCGATGAAGTGAAACCGCGATGCAGTGGCCACCCCGATGCAAAGACACCGCGATGAAGTGGCCACCCCCGATGCAGATACACCGCGATGCAGAGACCATCGAGATGCAGTGATCACCGGGATGCAGTGACATTTGATAAAACAATACCGTGATGACATTTGATATTTTTCTGACTTAATTTCATAAAATCGATTTATTTTCTTCATAAAATCGACTTCAAATGGTTATATATTTTGATATAAAACTACGATCAACATAAATCTTTCACCATATTCATATTTTTATACAGTTACATCGGCAATCATATATGCAGTGATATCAACATTTTATGCAGTGACATCGGCAATCATATATGCGTGACATCAACATTTTGCGCGATGACATCGATTTTATCGCAATTTATCGCAATTTATGCGCGATGACATTGGCATTTTATCGCAAATGACATCACCAAATCATACACAAACCCACCATCAACGTATATCTTTGTTTTCTTTGTTTCAAGGTGATGCATGTTAAACTAATTGATCATTATTACATCATGATCCACGGTGTCGATACATGATGTGACACTCGTTGTGTCACAACGGTTGTGTCCGAATCATTCCTCAAAAAAAAGAAAGGAAAAAAATAACCTTTACCATCGATGTCCTTTTTAGCATGTATGAGTGCTTTTTTGAATCCCAGAATTTCTAGTTTTTGTATCCTGTGTTTCTTTTTTGTTGAAGAAGTTGAAGATTTGATCATTAGTAAATGTTATTATGATTTCTTATTCATAAATAAATGCTGCGTAGATGTCCAACGTCCACTGTCCATTTAAGACAGGTAAATTATTGGTGTCCAACGTCCACTGTCCATAACTCGGACTGTCGGACACGTGAATTGAAGAAACTTTGCTGAAAATTGAAGAAAAGCCGTCGAAAAATCAATGGAAAACTGTCCAAAATGAAAAAGAACCCACTAGAATGAACAGAATTAGCTACCCGATAAAACCATGCTTTCTCTCTGCTTCACAATCATAAGCAGAAAGATAGTAAATTGTAGCTTGCAATAAGAACCAACAAAATAGCAAATCATGTATATACCGGAAGAAGAAGAGAGAGGGGGGAAACATATTGCAGATGGGGGAGGAAGAAATAAATGGGAAAAAAATCTGGAAAAAACGGGGAGGAAGAAGAAGAGAGGAAGAAGGGGGAGGGTGAGGAAGAAAGATCGTTGTTGTGGTTTTGATTTAATTTTAATTATTTTTTTCTTTTTGCAATCAGCGTTGGTTTAGCAGGGGTATTGTAGGAAGTTTATTTAAATTGTATCATTATAACTAATGATATTTTAAATGTGTCCTAAGTGTTTAATTAAGTCTCAAAACACATCCTTATAAACAAATAACATTTAAATCTATTGTTCGCTATAATGTTTTACGGAAGATTAGACTTCAAATTCATTGTTCTACTATTTCATTGTTTTTTCTTTTACAAATATGTACTAGAAAAAGACGTCGAAAAATATTAAATGGGATATTAGTGTATAAAAGAAGACAAAAGGAAAAATATTATAAAGGAATTACGATATTTTTAGATTAAAATATATGTTTTTCTTTTGTACTTGAGTACGTAGGAGAATGTAAAACACTGTGGAATAGAGATTTGTAATTTTAAAAAATAAAAAAAATCATAAGAAAACCGCTGGATTAAATACTTATTCTTATCTATATACATTGTCTTCTTTTACATTTGCCTAATTTTTGTTCCAATGATTTAGGAAAATAACTATAGCTAATTTTTTCTTTTTTCTTTATTTAAATATATATATATATATATATATATATATATATATATATATATATATATATATAAATTTTTTTTTTTTTTTTTTTTTTTTTTTGCTTAAAAGTCCCTAGATCGGGAACCCACTCATCCGACTAATCCAAGTTCGGTTCCAGTAGTGTCTCAGATTTTTTCTTAATAAGTAATGAGTCTAGCCAAGAAATTTCTTTCAACACGACGCGCGTAGAAAAGAATCAAAAGAGTAGAATAAAGTAGCGATTTTCAAATCACTTATAAAATAATAATAATATAAAATTATGTTTTAAATACCAATTAAGGAAAGCACGTGCAGCATGGGGCGAGACTATATTTGAGCTATTGATATATTAGTCCAATTAAGGAAAGCACATGTCACGATGGTGCGAGACTATGTGATATATTTGGTGAAATTTTAAAATACAACCGTTGTATAAAGGTTTTACCAAGTGGTATACATTACAACCATTCATTTCTAACATCTCACACACGATAAAAGTGTATTATGTGAAAGAGAATAAAAATGAGAGGCTCTAATATATGCCACTTGGTATAACCTTCCTACAACCGTTGCACCATAAAATCTCTCATTTGTTTGTCCAAGAAAGTTGAATAACTGACACGCTCTCCTCCACTCCGTGAAGGAACACTTCCTCTTTACCCTACTACCAGGAGCGGCCATAGGTATTGTGTGATACGGATCAGAGATCGATAACGACAAATCGTATCACAAGTTTCTAATACATTATATAAAAAATATTTGTATAAATACAGATCAAAAGTCAATATTTTAAAATTTTAACGGATCAATGAACATATATTATTAAACAAAAAATTTAAATAATATAAAAATACATTGAATTTTTGTTCTTTTGGATTTGGGTCAAGTGGCCCAAACATTTACACGTGCCGCCGCCCCTGCCTACCATAACCTGACGTGACAGACAAACTCCAATTCTAACAATGTATCAAACTATATTTGCATTATAGTAGAACCGTCTTTATGAATGACAATTCTAGAGTCAAATTGATTTTACGAAAATATGTGGTATGTCGATAGATGAGGTGCGGTGGAAGAACGATGGTAGCTGAAATAATATTTCTTTTGCTATATTAACCTTCTTTTTTTTTTTTGTTGGGAATCTGCTATATTAACATTATTATTCTAAATGACATCTCAAACGAAAACTAAAAGATGTGATTTATAAATAAATAAATTAAAAAAAAAAAGTAAAGATACAACGATTGTGTAACAACGACTGACACAACGATTATCTATATCGTTGATTATAATAAGTCTTAATTGATCATGATGTAATCTAACGGAAAGTTATTGTGTAGTATATCCATTACACCAAAGTGACGGGTAAACAAATCTGGACCACACAGTTTGAATTCAGACTAAAAATGAAAGGCCCATATCATCTCACATGGGCACACTCCGCATATGACGAATGCATTCAATAACTTCTCTAGTCTAACATGATCAACGATGTAGATGACTGTTGTGACAGTCGTTGTACCCTTATGATCACTTAAAAAAAATTAATGATACGGCAAAAAAAAAAAAAAAAAAAAAAAAAAACGGCATCCCACAAGGTTATCCTTTAACCAAAAAGATAACTTTCCGCACAAAGATAATGAAAAAGTGCCGAATGTCACCTTTCCGGTGGACTTAGACTTCCGGGATGGATCGTTACAGAGTTAGAGTAGACCTCTTACCTTTGAGGACTTCCTGGTAGACATGATGATACTCTGCAAGATATTTAACAAGAAAAGTGAGATCCGTGCTTGATGCATCTTGGCTAGCAAGCAAGTACGTTATAACACTATCAGCAATCTCCAGTTCACTCAAAAACTTTCCGTGTTCATCCGCCTCCGTAATCAAATCCCACAAAAGATCATGACTCCATGGCGATTTCCCGGCCGTCAAATGTGCTTTCCGTTCTCTTATTATTTCAAACAGTTTCTTCCTTATCAAATTCGATGCTTTGATTCCTTTGTTATACGCCGTTCCCGGTAAGTTTACCGGTATACCGAATATCCCGGCTGTCAATACACCGAAAGGATTTGAAATTCCTTCTATAATTATAGGATCTTCAATGCTCAAGAACAATTTGCTTGCTACTGCAAATGAGTATTCTCTAGCTAAATGTAATGCTTTGACTTCTAATTGCGAATCCCATTTTGAATCGAAATGTTTTTTAGCTACTGCATCAACAATCGGAACACAATCCTGTAAGAATTCAGGTTTCAAGAAATTCGCGATTAGATTTCGGCCTTTTGAGCTTACTTCAGCTATGTTACTAATGGAGTCTATATGTGGGAGGATTCCTCTAAGGGTACGAGGCCAAAACATAGACACAAGCTTGTTCTCATTTGAGAACAAAAATTTGTTCCCAGAAGCTCCACAGAAAACAACTGTTTTCTCACCGATTAAACAAGTTTTGAATACTTGTTGCGAGTATTTTTGCATTCTTTTCTGGAAGAATTTTTCTGGAATTCCTTTGCCTCCTAACAAGCCTAATTCGATGGTTTCGCCAAGAATGGGCAAACCTGTACTACCAGGAGGGAGACTTGGGTTTAGGTTGGAGTTTTTTGGGTTCCTGAAAAGGTTTACAAGTGCAATGTAAGACAGGATTGGAAGGAGAATAAGAATGCAAACAAGGAGAAGGTCCATGTTTAAAATGGTTGAGAAATTAATGAAGAATGACACTGGTTAAGGGCTAGAATGCCTCCTATTTACAGAGGAAAATAGCTTGTAAATAAGATAAGAGTTCCCCTCAAAAAAAAAAAAAAAAGAAATAAAAAAAAAAAGAAGAAGAGATAAGAGTTACGGCAATGGAGTAATTTTAGTAGATACCAAGTGGAGGTTGTGATTAATCAATGTCACATATATACACATCTAGTATGTATAAGAAAGTATGAAAATTAATCACACTCCTCCACTTAGTATACTTTTAAAATCACCCTCCCACTAAAACTTTTCTTGGTAGTGTTGGAGAAAAAAAAAAAAAAAGCCCAAAGGCCGTGTAATTGGTTTGTTAGGTAGTACTAATCCACATTCGAAAAGAATTTTGTCCTATAAAAGTGTTTTTTTTTTTTGTTCGTTGTACATTTTCTTTTTTCAAATATACTTCTAGCTTAACATTTATTATTTTATGTTTATTTCAATTACAATACAAACATTAATTATAAGATAAATGTGCTGAAAAAATAATAATTACTCCGTGATACATGCCTTCATTTTAAAAGTTTATCTTGGTCAACTATACATACCATGATATATATACCCCCTTTCTTCTAATGTATAAGTCATCCTACATCTTTTTATTTGTCTAACAATATAAGTCGTTCTACGTTACCAATGCAACATTTATTGCCCATTTTCTCTATTTTACTCCTAATTAATTATGAGTCCAACAAATTTTCATTATTTAACAACTAATTGATGATAGTCAAGGGATATTTTAGACATTAACCTTCAAATTAATTACATTCTACCACTTTCTTAATCTGTGTAAAAAACTCCTAGGATGACTTATATTTTGGGACAGATGTAGTATATGTAAAAGCAATGGGCGGTCACATTGATTGAATCTTAAGGCCAAAAACTCGGTAACTAATCCCTCCGTCCTTTTTATCTATAACATTTCAGAATTTATTCTGTTTTTATTTATCTGTCATTTCATATTTTCAATACATCATTTGTAAATTTTTTTCCTTTACCAATAAAGTATTTACATTTATAATAAAAAAAAATACATTTTCAATACTAAAAACTCCTTTACCAACAAAGTATTTACATCTCTAATAAAAAAATACATTTTCAATACTATAATTCAGACACATTAATCACTTTCTTAATCTGTGTTAATTTTCTCTCGACAACATATAAAAATAAACGGAGGGAGTGTAATGATATCCACTACTTGTGCTTAAAACTGTTAACTCAAATTAGCAATTTGACTGCCTTACAATTTTATATACGAGTAATGATACAGACACAACAGTTGTGACACAAAGGGTGTCACGATGTGTATCTACACCGTTAGTTACTAATATAAACTAATTGATCAATATAATATTCATCTTGATCAACGGTGTAGATACAAGTTGTGATATCCGTTGCTCTATATGCCGCGATAATGTTTATGTCCTCAAAGCAGTCAGAAGAAGACAACTACATCCAACGGCAGGTGTAACATCCCAACTTTTCTGAAATGATAAAATGGTAATTGGGCATACCCACTACGACCTAATTATTATTTATCCTATTTATTTAATTAAAAAAAGATTTAATTAAAAGGGGATTTAGTTATTTAATTAAGAAATTTAATTAGTGGCTATAAAAAGGAAATAACGCATGAACGGCGCATCACAGAAGAAAAAAGACGCAGAGAAGTTTTGAAAAGGGAGAACGTAAACTCCAATCGCAGGGTCAATCCGTTCATCGTTTCAAGAGGCCGCAGCAGAGAAAAGTGACTTTGGAAAATAATATATCCTTTTTCCGTAAGTTTCAGTTTAGCCCTAGTTTTTTGTTTCGGCGGGTTCGGTTTTTTTTTTCAAAATTCATATTTTTCAATCCGTAGCTCTGTTTTGCAGCCATGATTAGTCGAAACGATCGTCTTGGAGCGTAGATCATTCTAAAAATAGTTTTACAGGATATAATCCAGGTAATTTTTCAGTTTCAAATATTTTTTTCATTTCGGGATTTTCAAAAAAGATAGGGTTTTAGGGTTACATGTTGACCAATTAGGTTTCGAGTTGAAAGCTTAGATGATCAGCAGTATCTTGAAGGTTTTGGATCATTTTTGCTGGAAATTAAGGTAAGAGGTTCTTCCTAATGAGTAATTATAGTTTTATAATGATAGGTTGAGTTCCAGTGAGTTTTGGTGTTGTTTGGTGATAGAATTCATGCTAAGTTGTAATTAATGAGATGTGATATTTTTGGTATATTTGAGTTGAGTTCTACTGCTGTTTTTCTGAGTAATTTGTTGATAAACCAGTTTTGTGATAATTGTGTTTTAAGCTATGTAATACATTCTAATTTTTATCCTTTGGTCTTATAATATTAATTAAACCTTAACAAGCTTCGATTGAGCTTACGATTCGTTTAGTTTCGGCACCAAATGCACTCTTAAAGGAAGTTGAAGTTTGGATCCATCGGAAGAGCATGAAAGGGCTTGTGCTTTGATGAACTAGAGTTCAACAATGTCTGTGTAATTGTTAGGCCTTGTCCGTGTCTAGTGGTCTAGGAAAGAGAGTAGTGCATGTGAGAGAGCTTACTTGAAAACACTTAGGTGGCTAGTTAATACACAATAATAAATACATAAGTGTTTTAAAAGATAAAACGTCACCTATTCTCGGTTAGGCACTATTTCATAACGGCGATGTGATACGTTCATAAAAGGTGAACAACGCTACTGGCTCAAAAGGCTGAAGGGTAGTGGAGGAAATTCATCGAACCTATACGCATGCCGGGGAGACCCCGGAGCTAACCGGTGCTAATAACCGTTAGTTAGCAAGTATATCTTCAGGCTGATGAACGCCATGCGTAGTGTCCTTGAGTGATGACGTAACCAAGATAAGTTAAGCTACAAATTTATAGTCATGACATGTTGATGGACATGGAGTGAACCCAAGATTGAGTCCGTCTCATAAAGATAATTTAATAATCATAATAATAACCTTTCGTTGTATAACTTAGTTATTCGTTAGCTTCTCACTTTTACTAAGTACTTTGTACTTACCTCCTTTGCATTTTCTTTTGTATGCATTGTGGGGTGAGAAGACGAACAGGTTGACCAAGCGTAGATGACGACTTTTGAGGACGTTGATGTCTTGACGAAGCTTTTAGTTTATTTCCTTGTAAAGGTTGTACTAGACTAGTTGTATTATTTTTCTTAGACTTGTTGTACTTCTACTTCTAAGATCATTATAAGTTTGGTTGGTACTTTTAAGACCTCGTATTGTATAAGTCTTTGGGTTTTTCATCGTTGTAATTTAACTATCCATCTTTAGTATGGTTAATTTCTATTCATAGTAGCATTTATGTTTTACCCGAGTCTTTGTAGCTTCCATTTGCTTTATTTTGATACGACGACGTAGAGGCTTGCGTATAATATTAGATTTATTTAATTCTATACACGCCGAACGTTTCTCTTCCGGATAAGGGCTCGGTATCCGGGAGCAGGGCGTTACAGTTGGTATCAGAGCGAAGCGTCCTTTCTATCCTAGGCTTATTTTCTCTTGGATAAGATTTCTTTAGACTTTTTAGAACCTTTCTGACCTCCCTTGATCTTGGTGGTAAATCCTCGTAAGACTAAGAATCCTTAAACCGTGGTTGGGTTGCATTAGGGCCAAGTTAAGAGTCTTCTTAGATGAAGGTTAATTAAGCCAGAGTTCTCGGGTTTTGTTCCTCCTAGGATCTTTAGTAGAAACTCTTTCTTCTTTTGAAGTTTCCAAATCATAACATGTCACATAGGATTAAGTGAAACCCCTTTAAGCAAAGCTTTGGGATCGGAGTCTTAGGCTTACACCCTAAAGTTGAGGACCGCTAGGTTGGACTTTCTTTTCACGTCCTAGTGTGATCTCTTTACGTTCTTTTACACATGAATATCTAAGCCTACTTTTGGCTTGGCCTAACTTTGTAGAGAATGCTATTTGATTCAACTCTACAAGTCATCCACTTTCTCTTTTCACCATCGCTTGGTTTGAGTTTATCAACATTCTTAGACGTTTACTTTACTTGAGATGGGTCCTACATGAACTCCATGTGTAATTCTATTCTTTCCAAGTACTCCTCGGTTGTTTCAACTATTATCGTTAAAGGTCTCCTATTTTGGCACATATTTTTCATCATCCTCGCATTTGGCTTTATCCAACATGAGTGAATGCTTTTGTGTCCATATTTTCCTTTCACGTTAAACCACTTACCGTGCTCTAAAAATTCTGGAACTTTTCCACAATATAGACCTATGTCTTTTCTACAATTTCTCTTTTTACACCAACTCGATGATTATTATGGAGTGTTCAAAAAATTCATGTTTATGCCGGACACTCTGTCCAGAAAAACTGAGGCAGCACTTTCACTTCTTCTTCTGTTTTGAACAGGTTAAACACCTTCAAATGACCTGAATTTTTGATATGTTGCAGACAAAACTTTTATCTACAATTATCCTTTTGGAATAAAGTTCAGATTCTTTTTCGTTTGATCTCGATTTGCAATTCAACTCAGTGTTTGTGTAACACCCCGAATTTTCAGAAAGGGTAAAATGGTAATTGAATATGTTTATTATGACCTAAATATTATTTAATCTATTTATTTAATTAAAAAAAAGATTTAATTAAAAGGATTTATTTTACTGGATTTTAATTAATTGGTATAAAAAGAAAATAACCTCTAATTCTCATTTATATTTGTCGGACGGCAACTTACCTGAGAATTAAGAAGGGGGCGATGCATAAAAAAAAAAAAAAAAAAAGTTCGAACGCCGTTTTCTAAATTCAGGGTTTAACGGTTGATTTTCGGTGTAGACTATAGTAGAAGAAATTGATCACCGCGAGGATGCGATCGTTTCGATACCAACCGTTTTTTTTTTCGTTAAGTTTTCATCCCTAACCCTAATTATAGATTTCGTATGTTCTTGAGAAAATCTGAGCTTTGGTGAATTAGAAAGTTGCCTAATCGTAGTGTAATGGTAAATTATCATAGGTGATTCATAGACGTTATTGGAATCGAGGATTGAAGCTTTTCACTATCCATTTTTACTTTCAATCGTTTTTGGAATTGCTAAGGTAAGGGGGTGTTCTTTAAATGGATTTTTGGGTTTTCTACCGTATTTAATAATGTTATTATTATGTTTCTTTCCCGTTTGATTTTGCTGCGTACGTAAATATTCGCTTATGGGTAGCTGCCGAGGGTAGTAGAAGGACAGCTTTGCTTGTTACCGTCGAAAAGTTATGATATTTAATCATAATAAGTAGAACACCATAATATGCAGCAGAGTGTATTATATATAATAATAACAAAAAGAAAAGAACTAAACTATTCCTATACTGCTATTGCCGATGGTCCCCTGAAAATGAAAAAAAAGGACTACTTATGTTTTTGTTTGTTTCCCTTCCATATGGCAGTAAAAATAATAATAATGATAATAATAATGAAATACCAAGGGCAGTATTTATGTTCTTAAGTATTGTATGAGGTGATAATATTCGTGTACAATGTGTTATGATATGGTATGTGTTTTTGAAGACATTAAATGTTAATTGACAAAGTCTAACTTCCGACTTCAGCGCTTTAAAGATCAATCGCCACAAGCGGTACTACCTGGGGAGAAGGTGCCAGTAGCAGAAGGCGCCTTGCGGGGTCATTGATTTAGTAGTCATTGACGCTTTTACAACGTCAAGCAGGTAGTTAATCTAGATTGTCTAGGACTAGATGTCCTTAGGAAGCCCTTTTAAGTGGAATGAACTTAGGTGGTTAGATTAACTACGTAATAAACATATGTGATGTGTCTAAAAGATAAAACGTTGTAATTCTTGGTGAGGCATATTTATGATTCGCAGCATGGAATCATTTCTCATACGTAACGGACAATATTCGGGTTTTGGGAAATGTTCCACACGGAACCATCCGTGCCATATGAAGTCTTTGAATATGTCCCGGTGCATACCCATCATTCGGGCATTGTGTCCTTGAATTACAATGTAAAATAGATAATTGCTCGTGATGGTGCTAGCAGACCTAGCAGAGGGGAGTGTATTTTAATGCAACCTATGTGGTAGAGATTGTAGACTTTATCTTGATGTATATTATATAAATATATTGTGTAACCGTTTCTTCTACCCCTTACTAAGTACGTAAGTACTTACCCCTCCTTTCTTTATTGTCCCCACCCCGAGAAGGTGGTTGTCAGGATGATGATGAGTACGGTTATGATGACGGAGCCGACGTTTGAGCTCAAGAGATTATGATGTTATGGACTTTTATTTTATGCGATTTTATTATTCAGTTTTTGAGAGATAGACTTTAGTATCTTTTCAGTTTCAAATTTGGATGTAATAAGTCACAACAACATTTATTTCGTTGTTTTGTCGGTCAGCTTTCTTAGACGTAGATTTTGGGACTTGGTGATCCGTTGTTTGTCGTTTGACATTCTTTTTCCGAGTTATCTTTAGTTTTAATTTATTCCGCTTTTACTTTGATTGATTGTTACGAGGCTGATGTATATATTACTTTTGACGATTTAAAAAGTTAATATATGCATGCCGGGCGTTCTTTCCGGATAAGGACTCGGTATCCGGGATGGGGCGTCACAGTTTGCTAATCTGGAAATTCTGACAGCTTGTGCAATCGTCAGAAATAATTGTTTTTGACCGACTTTATCTCATTCAAAAATTCCAATAATTTTCTATCACCAGGGAAACTCCAGTATCTACATCTTTTCTCATTGGATCATGCTCAAATTCTTTTGCGTTTGGGCTACACAAGCCGATAATGACAGGTCTGAAGTAAATATCATACACAACAGCCTAAAAGGAAATCCTCACCTTTTGACTTAGGGTTTGGGCTAAGAGGGTAGTAAGTTACGGTTGTTATGTCTTGGAGTTCCCTGAAGTTTGATCTCCTTCTGAGTTAAACCTTTTGTAGGATGCTTGTAAAGTTAACGTTATAGTTTCTTTTGCAGTTGTAAACAAGAACCAAGATGCTATCCTCCAGCATGCCATGTTTGATGTTCAGACCCTTTTCGTGCCCTATTGTAATTATACATTTTCTGATAATTTATTTCTCATGTAATCCCTCACTTGAGATCTTTAAACTAAACAAATCCTCTCCGCTTGTTGTCATTGATTACCTCAGAAACATATCGCCTTAAATTCTTCTTCTAAACAAGTTCTTACCTTCTCACTTTTCAAATCAAGGAACAAGTTCTCTTCAAAATTCTACATTGTCGCACTCCCATCATTCGTTTCAAATTCAAATTTGACTAAGCCTTTTGATTTCAGAGCATTTTTCTTACTTGTGTTCATTCTCAGCTCCCCTCTTAGGGGAAGTGTCGATGTTGTAACTTTTTCACCTAATGCTGCCTTTTCTTTTAAGGTATGCATATCGTCTTCTTTTTCCAATCAAATTTTTAAGCCTACCATGACATTCCTTTGTAATTATTTACCCTTAACATTCTAGCAATTTATGACAAACCAATTTCAAGCAGAAGGTAGACTTTTTCAAGATGCCTTCCGAACCTATTTAGCCAACCAACATTTGAATTCCAAAACTTCTATTGCATTTCAATCTAGATTAATGTACCTTGCACCATTCAGTGTTAAACCTCTTTCAGGCCATTTAGAGCCATGAACCGCCAAACACACCTTTTAACCTTCCTTCTTATGTTTTGGCGATTCTACTACAATTTTGTAACACCGGTTTAAATGCCTTTTTTTTTTATTTAACCTATTCATTTCCAAATGACGAATAACCTCGAGCATTTATTCCTTGCCAGTGTACTATTCCTCTCGAGTAGTGCAACTTTGAAACCCTAACTTGGATCATCAATGATCTTTCACCCTTCCCTTGAAAATTTGAATTAATTCTTTGAAATCAAACCTTATCTGACAATTCTTCAGTGTGGTTTTCTCTTCACTTCAAATCTTGTTTGTCGCTTACTTATTCAAACTTTAGATATTCCCTTACAATTCCTTGAGGGAAATTTCTATTACTATTAAATCTTGAAATAACCTCTCTTTGACTACTGCAAACTTGGACACTTCTTGACAAGTGTTTATTTTCATTCTTAGACCTTTTGGTGTGCTCATTTTCTCTCCATAGCTACTTCAGGTTGAGACCCTTGCTTTCTTCCTGATTCTAAATTGTCTAGTCATTTTGGTGCTCGACCTTCCACCTTTACTTTGCTTTTCTGTTGTGTGATGTTTCCTCTACGGCACTCATACGAACTGAAGATTTTCCTAGTTCGCCAACATCCATTTTTGTTAACCAAGTGTTTAACAATCAAGGTCACCTGCCTAATGTCCTCAAGTTTAGCATTCTCTTTCCTTCAGCAGTTAATGTTTCCAAGTCCATCAGGTGATGTTTCCTTTAACGTCTCCACTTTCTAAAGGCTTGTATGAAAGCTTATTACCATCCTTTTAAGTTGTCTCTGAGTTTTTTTGCAGACCACCATATCCTGCAGAATTCCACTCTATCAAAAGAATCTCATCTGCAAGATAATCATTTTTGCTTCTTCTTTGGTGTCTACCTATTGTATTATGGTCTTCAACTTTTCCCAAACACAGAATCATCTTGTTTTGCTCTTAGCCCAAGCAACCTGCCTTATTGCAAGTGCATTGTACCCTTCCTTGGCTTACCTAGTTGACATACCACCCTGGTACCCAACCTGTCACTTTTCAACTTCATTTATTTTCCAAGTTAACCCTAATTGGCACAAGGATTGGATCAGACCTCCAGAGAAAAAGTATGGCAATGCATGTTCTCCATCCCCAATAAGTCTCAGAAGTCCTTCAGCTGGGATCCTTGCAGTTCTTTAGCAAGCTTGTGGTGTCATGATGGAAGTTGAGATCGAAAGAAGTCAAGTGTGCCAGAAGTGTGGTTTCGGCTGAAAAGACTCAGCTTTCCGGGTATAGGTCAGCAGGAGCAAGCAAAGAGTGTTGAACCGATGATTTCAATATTCAAGGCAGTTGATGAGTTCGTGAAGGAACAAGACGAAGATCCAATGGATTTTGTTTACAAGTGAGTGGTCAGAACCAACCCACCAGTGGATGCAAGTTAGAGGAAGATGGCAACCTATAGAATCGGAATCAGCTCTGGGTTCTGAATGCGGAAGATCTAAGGAAGAAGGTGATGTATAGAGCCACAGGATTGTAGTTGCAGTCACCCTAGAGCAACAAAGATGTATAGAGAGCTGGAATAGTACATCTGATGACCTTTTGTGAAGATAGAGATAGAAGAGTTGCCTACCACGATAGTCACCATACCAACTTTTGGAAGTTCCGCATGAAAGAAAGCGTAGGATTCCAACTTCCAGGGATGAAGTGGAGCGATGACAGAATACGAGATCAGAGTTGATACAACAAGTCAACGAGAAGATTGAGTTGATACAACGAGAGTCACAGGTAGAAGAGTTGAGAATATGGAAAAAGAAGACTATAAGAGGATCGTAACGGCAGCTTAGCAAAGTCCGAGCCATTCGAGTTTCGAGAAAACTCAAGAGGAGTTAGAATTTAACATCCCGATTTTGAGAATATTAAAATCGTAAAAGAAGACTATTATTTATCTTATTTATTTAATTAAAGGCGATTTAATTAAAAGGATTTAGTTATTTAATTAAGAATTTAATTAAGTGGCTATAAAAGAAATAATACCCTAATTTTACACACTCATGACATTCAGAGAAGTTTTGAAGAGGAGAACGGACAGGGTCAATCCGTTCATCGCTTCAAGATCCAGAGAGAAAAGTGATCACCACGACGAGGGTAACTTTGGAAAAATTTATCCATCCCGAGTTTTTTAAGCTCTAGTTTATGGTTTCGGCGGGTTCGATTCTTCATAAGTTCATATCTTACAATCCACTACGACCTAATTATTATTTATCATAGATCGTTCTAAAAATAGTTTTACTGAGGAAATAATCCTGGTAAATTTTTAATTCAAACACTTTTTCATTTCGGATTTTCAAGAAGATAGGTTTTTAGTTATTGTTGATCAATTAAGTTTGAGTTAATTAGATGATTATAATCTTGAATGTTTTGGAAATTTTCCCAAAAGGCCCTAATTTGAGTAATTATTGTTTTATAATGATAGGTTGAGTTCGGTGAGTTTTGGTGTTGTTTAGTGATAGAATTCATACTCAGTTGTAATTAATGAGATGTCATATTTTTTGTATATTTGAGTTGAGTTCTACTGCTGTTTTTCTGAGTAATTTGTTGATAAACCATTTTTGTGATAATTGTGTTTTATGCTATGTAATACGCTCTAATTTTTATCCTTTGGTCTTATAATATTAATTAAACCTTAACAAGCTTCGATTGAGCTTACGATTCATTTAGTTTCGGCACCGGAAGTACTCTTAAAGGGAGTTGTAGTTCGGATCCGTCGGAAAAGCATGAAAGGGGTTGTGCTTTGATGAACTAGAGTTCATCAATGTCTGTGTAATTGTTAGGCCTTGTCCGTGTCTAGTGGTCTAGGAAAGAGAGTAGTGCATGTGAGGGAGCTTACTTGAAAACACTTAGGTGGCTAGTTAATGCACAATAATAAATACATAAGGGTAGTAAAAGATAAAACGTCACCTATTCTCGGTTAGGCACTATTTCATATTGGCAATGTGATACGTTCATTAAAGGTGAACAACACTACTAGCTCAAAAGGCTGAAGGGTAGTGGAGGAAATTCATCGAACGTATTGATGGGGGCCAAGTTAAATTTATAACTTGATCTACACAACCAACTAGCAAGAGTATTAGGTACAATTGCAGTATAGCTAGATAGAGTCAAGGTCGATCCATCAGAGACTCGAATTAAACAAGTATAACGTGTTAAACTAAAGTAAATTAAGGGCGGTCTACGACCAACTATAACAGAAGAATAAAAAGATAGAAAGCACAAGACTAACAATACGACACAATGACACGACACTAGTATTTTTATGGCTTTTTATAAGACTCTTAAGAAACGGTATTGATAACGCTAGTAGTAATTACTCTCCCATATATGTATATCTAAGCTGAGACAAATAAAACATTAAGATTGATTATATTATTGGCTACGGGAGTCATCCCCTTATATGGATCTAGATCCAGGTAGGACTCTAAACCCCTATGTTTATTACATGACTTTACCGGGTAGGTCTCCATCTTATATAATAAAACATGCTTTCAAAACTAGGGATGACGGTATAAACCGTACACCTTATCTAGGCAACCAGTCCGGGTAGGGTGGCACACCTCCTAGACAATCGATTATTCTATGTCCTAATTAACATTCCACTTTTAGGCTTTATGTTAATTTACAATGACGATATAATAAGTTGATCATGTTTATTACTCATTTTTATGACAATCAGATAACCAGACGTAGCCGAAGTCGTTCACCGAAAATTCCCAGAATCTAAGTGGCTAGCTCAGCCGTAAAGACCGCGGCTCCAGCTAGACCGGCGATTCCAGAATTTTCTCGTAAAACGTCTTCAACGGCTTAGATCTACATTAATATAGGTTCGTAAATTACAACATCGTGAAATCAATACATAAATGACTACTCCATAACAAGATAAAATAGATCTACGAATAAAGATAGCATTTATAAGTAGGCATTACCCTCGATGACGAGCGTGACTCCCACTCCACGATGTGATCCCTAACCGGAGAATCTATTGACTCCGTAATGAAAGAACAAAAAGAAAACAAAGAAAAACTATATAGATAATACAAGCGTATTGTATTTTGCTCTGTATTTTCGGTGTGTGAAATAATGTATGAATGGCGGCCTTATATAGGTGTTTCTAGCCGACTTAAAACCTTCTAGAAACCCTATGAAGTACTGTTTCGAAACCCTAAAGCGGCGGAGTACATTGACGATTTTGCCCCTGCGAACTGGGCAGTTTGACCCAGCGAAATGGGTCCAGCAAACTGGGCTTCTAGCCCGGTTTCATTTTCACTTCATTTTACTCCGTTCCACGATCCGTGCTATGTTGGGCTTTCAGTATTTCGCTCCAGATTTCTTTCCACTTAACTTGAGATTTTCCGGAACCTATAATTATGATAAAATATCGAGCAGTAAAACATATGCCGGGGCTAATAATGCATAAATACCAAATCATGATTCACAAATCACACAACATGAATAAAGCACTATAAACATGTGATTCGACGTAAAATAATATAACATAATGCTTCTTTTAGGAAAATGTTGATGACAATAGGGTATATATTAGACCGTCATCAACTACCCCCCACTTAGACTTTGATCGTCCCGAACAAAGCATCAGTAAAATATTCCCCTAGAAAACATTTTCCATGGTCATATCATACTTTTACAAGAAATCCGAGTCGACTCATACCAACACATACTCATAAGTCATCCATTATTCAATACTTTCTATGAATCGAAGTGATGTGTGCATGTGTATTCAGTTTTATATAATCGTGGCAAGATTAAAGTTTATGCCAACTTCGCAATCTCAACCTACCAACATCAACATTCTCACTTCCTCCGCCTCGCGTGGATAAAGACATGGAGCAATAAGCAAGAGCCTCGTTTAAAAATTTTATGGACTTGGAGACCGAGTACTACTCAAAGGCCTCTAAAAATTTGAATTGCTTCTTTTTTTCATATGCACGAGTATTGACACTTCGCAAGAAAGAAACTTGCACGGTGGGTGCCAAGCAAGAATCCCCTATCCTGGATTAGTCAACAACCTTGAATATCGCCACAAGCTCGAGGCTACTTTGATAATGTTTCCACAAGCCTAGTGTTTAATGCAAATATTAGAACACATATGGTTCTCAAGCTTATTACTCCGCTGTGATGGCAAGAAGCTCAGAATACATCAGCAGATAAATATCGACACTAGGTCCTCATAACCAATCATCTCCACATGTACACATTAATTCTTCTAGTTATTATCATTCGCATGTAAACCGTCGATTCAAACATTAAGTAATCAAATAATAAATAACTACTTGCAGCAGTCAGTATGAATATCCCTAAATTCGCTCACACAAGTATAATATGACCACGTACTCATGAAACTAGGTTCCTTTCTCACTAAATCCAATGTTAAGAATCCACGATTCTAAGGAGAAATAGTTTATTCAGTTTTTTTAATACCCTGTTTCACCCCGTTTCAATTATAAGTTTATAGGTTTATAGCTAAGTCTCCTTATCCCCCACTTAAATTCGACATTGTCCTCAATGAGAAAATAAAAGGAGAAATAAGAAAAGGACTTAGCTCTAGAAACGGTTCTCAAGTAGGAAGCAGAGTGCAGGACTGATCCTTTCACGACGTAGAGAAGTTAATGAAAGCCTGTGGAAACAAACCAAAATAACAAACTCCACGAAACCGTCATTAACATGTCAATGGAAGTGATAAAATAATGTGGCAGTAATTAGATATAATATCCAAAAACAATTTGAGCCACTTTATTTTATACAACCAATGACAAGTAATTAAAGGGTAACAAAACAAACTACCGAACTCACATGGTGGCCATCAAGGAAAAAACCTCACTTATTCCGAACTTAGACTCAGAACATGGCTAGATGAAAAAAACCTCAATAGTCTCCATGCTACTTTATTTGCAGAAAATAAACAAACTAAAAGAAAGTTTAAGAAGTAGTTCTGAGGTTATAGTCGTCAGCTCAACTTTATTTCTACGATGGTCTAAGTGTATGTCGGATCTTCCAGAGTAAAGACTTCCTCCTCTTTATCAAAAGCAGTATCTAGGTAATGTTTCAATCGGTGCCCATTAACCACAAAGGTCATGTTATCTTTAAGATTAATTACCTCTACAGCTCCAGAAGGAAAAACTTTACTAACTTGATAAAGGCCATACCACAATGATTTCAACTTGCCTGGAAAAAGTTTCAGGCATGAAATGTAGACCAGAACCAGATCTCCTGCCTTGAAGGTTCGGTCTAATATCTTCTTATCAAGGAATTTCTTTGTTCGCACTTTAAAGATGCGAGCATTATCATAGGCTTCAATGAGGAACTCCTCAAAGCGAGTTAATTCTAGTAGTCTCTTCTCTCGGCTAAACACTCATCAAAATTTAATAGACGAGTAGCCCATATAGCTCGGTGTTCAAGTTCAACCGGTAGATGACATGCTTTTCCAAAGACAATCTTATATAGGGACATTCCAATTGTAGTCCAATAAGTAGTTCTATAAGCCCATAAAGCATCATCTAACTTTAACGACCAAACTTTCTTGTAGGATTCACAGTTTTCTCCAAAATGCACTTGATCTCTCGATTTGTAACCTCAACTTGCCCACTTGTCTGAGAGTGATATGCGGTAGCTAACCTATGTCTTACCCCGTATTTAATCATTAATTTTTCAAATAACCTATTACAGAAATGGCTTCCACCATCGCTAATAATGGCACGAGGGATTCCAAACCGTGTAAAGATATTATTCTTTAGAAACTACAATACGACTTTTGCGTCGTTAGTGGGTGAAGCAATGGCTTCAACCCATTTGGATACATAGTTGACGGCTACTAAGATATAGCGATTTGAAATAGAAGACGTGAAAGGTCCCACAAAATCAATTCCCCACACATCAAAGAGTTCCACTTCTAGGATACTCTGTAGTGGCATTTCATTCTTTTTTGAGATATTGCCCGTCATTTGGCAGGAATGACAGGCTCTAGCATAGTCATGCACAGTTTTGTAAAGATTGGGCCAGTAAAAACCATATTGGAGGACTTTCACAGCAGTCTTGTCTCTTCCAAAGTGTCATCTTACCTCGTAAGCATGGCAGTGTTTGAGTATATCATTGAATTCGCTCTCAGGAACACATCTCCTAAACACATTGTCCGAGCATAGCTTAAAAAGGTAGGGATCATCCCAGTAGTAATGTCTAAGGCCTGCAAAGAATTTCTTCTTTTGTTGCTCGGAGAATTCTGGTGGCAGATATCTCACGGATAAGTAGTTCACTATATGTTTAAACCACGATTGTGGCTCCACAGCCTCAACCACTTCACAGCGTGACGATATCACTGCACAACCACCATTTCCGGGAATGGTAGAGATGGAGAATAATTGTTCGTCAGGAAATGTCTCTCCAATCTCGGGCAATTTCTCATTGTCCTCTATTTGTAAATGGGAAAGGTGATCCACAACCAGGTTCTCAGACCCTTTCTTATCTCGGATTTATACATCAAACTCTTGAAGTAGTAAAATCCATCTCAACAATCTCGTCTTGGAATCTTGTTTTGCCAATAGGAACTTCAGGGCCGCGTGGTCAATCCACACTGTGACTTTAGTTCCCACAAGGTAAGATCTAAATTTGTCAAACACAAAGATGACAACCAGAAGTTCTTTTTCAGTGGTCGTGCGATTCCTTTGCGCAGAGTTTAAAGTGCTACTAGCGTAGTAGATAGGTCAAAATATCTTATCTTTCCTTTGTCCAAGGGCCGCACCTACCGCAGTGTCACTTGCGTCACGCATTAACTCGAAAGGCAGATTCCATTCGGGTGCAATTAAAATTGGTGCAGTGATAAGCATCTTTTAAGCGCACTAAAGGCTTTGGTACACTCACTTGTAAACTCAAACGAAACATCCTTGGCCAAAAGTTCAGTGAGAGGACTAGAGATTAAGGAAAAGTCCTTCACAAACCGGTGTTAAAATCCTGCGTGGCCAAGAAAACCACACAATGTCTTAAGATTGGTTGGTGGGGGAAGCTTTTCGATCACCTCCACTTTTGCTCTATCTACTTCTATACCGTTCCTTGAAATACGGTGGCCAAGTACTATGCCTTCAGTAACCATCAGATGACATTTTCCCAGTTAAGCACTAGATTCGTCTCTTCGCATCTCTTTAACACTCTAGCTAGATGCGTGAGATATGAATCAAAATCATCTCCAAGTAAATTATCAGAATTCACATATTTTGATGATTTCAAAGGCTTATAAAAAATTATAGCCAGAAGATACAGAGATGGTTCTTCAATATGAAAAACTGTTCAGAACTGGACGGGTAATGAGTTGGCATCAGGACAAATTATATCACATGTTACAACAAGCTTTTGTTAAAGCAAAATTGGAATACAGCTCTACAAAATGCATTAATTTCAATGAAAAAGACAAGGAAATAATTGGCCTTGAAATTGATGATAAAGATCTTTTGTGTGGATCGACATTAGCATATACAGATAATGTATAAAACGACATGCATGACGATTATTGAGAATACTTTATTTCTCAGTGGAAGAAAAGCTGCCGGCCGTTGGCAGAAAAGGACAAATGACAAAGGTGGAATCCGCGTCAACAACAACTCAGCACAACTTTAATAATTAAAGTTAAAGTTAGTGCGATGTAAATCGTCAAGGCAAAAAGAATTGTAGATGTTGGATCTGCAATGTTGAGGGTCATTATGCTAATGAATGCCCCAACAAACAACAATATCCTCATAAGGTTAATCGAATTGAGGAAATTATATTTCAGCTAATTTAGGAATATAACTTTTAGCATAAGTTAAAATACCTAAAAATCTTTGTAATTGTTTTTTGTTTTCAATTTTATCTGGAAACTTATGAATGTGTTCCAGAATATGATTCTGAGGTCAATATGTTCTTTATCGAAGCAGTATCTTGACAGCCACATCTGCCATCTTACAAGTCTACCTTGTTTATTGTCACCTTTTAAATTAGTGTTTAAAAAGTATGTGAAGTTCTTGTTATCTGTCCTAATTAAAAACTTAACAAGAAATTAAATCGTTTTCTTATCATTTATTAATCTGATACGAAGTTGACTGCTGCCCTGATTTTGTGCCGTTGCGTTGTTGTGCAGAATTGTACCACTGAAACACGTTTTCAACGTGAAGTCATTGCTAAAGACTGAACCTTTTCCCGTTCAATTTGAGAGATTCATTTCAGGGAAGTTTCTGTCCATCTCTCGTTAATATCGATTATGTCCATCTCTCGTTAATATTGATAATGTCATTTCAGAGAAGTTTCTATCCATCTCTCGTTTTTTTTACACTGTTTTTTTTCTTTTGCAAGTGATGTTCTTTAAAATCTTATCTTTGCTTATTTTGAAATGAACTTCTTTTGAATGTTATTATAACGCTACATGTCGTTTTATCTTTGTCTTCGTTATTTTCTGTTTCATCATAACCAGATTACAATGTTTAGTGCTAAAGTGGTAGATTAAGAAGTGGATCGCTTCAATTGAAACTTTTATGAGTTGTAAGTAGTTGTGGAGCATTTAAGACATATTTTGAGGCATTTTTTATTTCTAGATGATGCTTTATGGCTAATCCAGATGAAGAAAACAAAGTGACTAAGTTTTGCAGGATATGATCCCAAATCTGTTCAACCTAGCTTCTAAACTTGTGTATTTCTCTTGAAATTTTGATTTTTCTGATTTGCAAGTTCTTCTATTACCCACATTATTTAGTCTGTTACATTGTTGTTCTAGCTACTGTATATGGAAACCCACTGTAGGCTATTGTATTATTTCCACTACTTAGTTGACTCAAATACGAGCTACCATAAATTCTCATGTTAAACAGCAAATCCCTGTTTTCTATGATTCTAATATTTTTCATAAACAACGTATTTACTCGTAACTGTCTTTTACCATCTTCCAGATATGTGTTGTAGTATTTAATGATTTTTTTACTTGGCTACGTTTCTTCATGGCTTCATATTCTATACATCATTAGGGAAAAGAAAGAGGAAAAAAAAGACAATAGAAAAAGAGATCAATTTCATCTATGTTATAAGTCGTTAATGCCTCTTGCTTGTTCCTGGATACCTCTCAAAGATAAAGTTTGCACAATAATTTTTGCCCTTCTATGCCTCACTAGGAGATTCATTTCTGCAAACATTCGCTGTGAAGGATCGTAAGGCATGATATCCTGAAAGTTTAGTATGTTCAGACAAGTATGGTGAAAAAGGAACATCAAGCACTCATTGAATCCAAGTTTCACCTCACAATTATTCTTTTTCCATTATGATTGCCATTCGTTCCACATTTCGGACATCTGTGCTTAAATTTTGTTTAAATTTGTTAAGGTTTATCTTGCTATGGAAGCTGGTTACCTGGAAAAAGTAGAAGAACTCTGTCGCGTTACTCCCTTGAAGGTTTTATTAATTTCAAAGGTACTCTGATACTTGGCCATTTTGAACTAGGAATACATATTTTAAGAATTGTTTGCACATATCTTTCATTTGCTTAGTTATGGATATCAGGACATGTTTTGTAAAGTAGTGGTCTCTGGCGATCTAAACTTGGACGAGAATTAATGACTCACTATTAGAAAATAACATCTAAGTATTCTTTCTCATTACTATGATAATTTTTCTCGTGATTTAGTGAGGCGAATGGTTTTAAAACTACCGGAAGTATATCTACAAATTAACTCATGTTCATAGTCTTTTTTGCTTTGAGGATTCCTCCCAATAATCATCTTATCAAGACTCATCTAAGTATTCTCAATGATTAATTTATCATCTAGCAAGGGATGATATAGTTTTGGAAAACTAGTTAAATTCTTTTTAACCTTTTGTACATAGGTTGTATCAACCTCTGTCCAATCCGATTTTTGAGTCATCATTGATGCTGAGAATTTTATACGATGGATAAAACCAGTGTGAAAGAGTCTAAGTAACAAACATCACATAACTGTAAGTTGATAAGGCGATTTCTAGCCTTTTCGTGTTGTTTAAGAATCTCATTGGTTTTATCCATCGTATAATTGATTCTTAAAAACATAGTATAGAAGCTATCTATTATTCCTCTAAAGAGGCTTTCTGTGGTAAAGTTAGTCCATTTTGTATTTTTTACAAACGACTGAATTATTCCAGCAGTTCTATGTTCCACTAAGAGGAGTATGTTATTGATTGTTCCATACGCTTCTTTGTTAGTTTGAATAATCAAACTTAACTCTGTTGCCCATTCATCTATGAGCTCTTTTCTATTTGTCCTTCCATCAATATTGAGGATAGGAGTTCTAGATTCCTTATGTTCTCCTGGAACTTTAGGATAATTCATGGTAAAAAAGGTTCCATCAGTACCTTTTCTTTTCTTAAAGGATGATTCTTCTCCTTTTGTACCAGAAGCTCCGTCTTCAGGTTGTTTATCCGAAAGTTCTCGTATAGAAGATATATATGACTCATATAGAGAAGTCTATATCTTTAGAGAATTTTTAGAAGATTCAGCTGATGAAATCTCTAGAAGTTTAATATCTGAATATTCCTCTGATGAGTATAATTATTCACCCGATGAATACAATTCAGCGGATACAGACTAACTTAGCTATTCAAGAAGAATCATGGAATGACGAAGAATTAGTAATAACAAGAAAAATTACTAATCCAAATTCCATTTATATCAAAGGACAACTTAAGTTCTCTGGATATAAACAAATTAATTTACATTGTTATGTAGATACTGGCGCTAGTTTGTGTCTAGCATCAAAGTTTGTTATACCTAATGAGCATTAGGAAAATGCACCCAATACCATTCCGTTAACAATTGCAAATAAAGAAACACTTCACGTTTCTAAAGTTTGTAAAAATCTAAATATACGAATCGCAGGTGAAATATTTCACATTCCTTCGATTTATCAACAAGAAAATGGCATGGACATTATTCTTGGTAACAATTTCTGTCAATTGTATGGACCTTTCACACAATTTACAGATAGAATCATTTTTACTCTTGATAATCAACCAGTGATTATTGGAAAAGTAAGAAAAGCCTTTACCATGGCACATCACGGGTTTTTAGAATCTATGAAAAAGAATTCTAAGAAACTTACACCCACACATATCCCAGTCAGCTCTGAAAAGATCAAATTTTTAGAGAGGGGGGAGATAGAAGTATGCAAAACAGAACAAGAATTAAATCACGAGAACATAAAGTTCAAAAAGATTAACGACTTGTTAGAAAAAGTTTGTGGTGAAAATCCTATAGACCCTAAGAAGTCTAAAAAATGGATGACTGCGAACATAAAACTTATAAATCCAAAAATTATAGTCAAGGTTATGCCTATGATCTATAGTCCACTAGATAGAGAAGAATTCGGTAAACAAATTCAAGAACTATTAGACATAAAAATTATTAAGCCTAGTAAATCACCTCACATGTTGATGCGAATCAACTTTATGACATTTTCTATATCAATTTACCCCCGAAATTGGACTTAAACATGATTAATTCATGATAAACTATACGTAAAAGTGCTTAATTTGATTGGAAGTTGCGTATGAGCTTTTATCGTGACTATTTCGTATTTTTATCTTATTTCTTTACCGAATTGTATTACTACACGTTTTATGATTCTTTGTAGGAATAACTAGTGGACTAATTTGAGACGAAGTGGATTTGGGCCAAGATATGTTGAAAGACCAAGATCGAACCGGAGGAGAACCAAGTCGAGCTGTTGGACAAGCCCAGGACAAGCCTAGGACATGCCCAAGACATGCCCAGGACAAGCCCAGGACATGCCCAAGAATCAGTCCAGGATGCCCCAGACATGTCCAGGATCAGTCTTGGACAAGCCCAAGGAAAGCCAAGGACGCTGAACCGAGAATAATGCTCGGTAAAGCGACCCAGGTGCCCAAGGAATGCTCAGGATCACTCAGGACACGTTCTAGACAAGCCCACAGGACAACCAGACGCCCGAACCGAGAAACATCTATGGTACAGCGGCCCATGTGTCCAGGACATGTCCTAGACAAGGCCAAGACGTGTCTGGACATGTCTAGGATCAGCCCAGACGCTGAACCGAGGGACACTGTCGGTTAAGCGAGCCGACTTAACCTTAAAACTTACAGATTTACCCTTTTTAGCCCTAGGTCGGTTTATTTACTATAGATAAGATGTAATACATCAGAATACACATGATTTTGAGAGCATACAAATTACTTAAAGTATTTTCAATAAAAGTTCGTGTTTTCTTCATTGTTTGAGAATAGTTTGGCTTAGGCATGTTCGTTTGAATGGTGATTTATCGCGGATGAAGTAGCTAGAAGATTTGTCTCGTGCTTTTAGGTAATCATGTTGACTTTTTCTTCTATGTTTTATGAATTCATGATGATTATCGTTGTTACAAGCATGTTAGGTTAAATTATTTGTAGATCGAATTGAATGATGTTAATTTGCACCTAATCATGATTTATATTAATTCATACACGAGAAACGCCCGGTCTCGGGGAAAAAAATTTGTTTTGGAAGAGTACCCAACGGTTTATATTGGAGAAAAGCCTTAACGATTTAGTTTCCCCGATATGAATTGTTTTGATTATTTCTATTGTTTCGTTTTAACTTACATGTTTAGAACTTGATCAACTCTTTGCATGTTTTCATAAATTATTCTTGAAGGAACTAAGGTTGAAAAGAGTAATTGGACAAGAAACAATTAGATCGTTATTAGTTAACTAGCCCGTGCACGGTAGTTACGTAGCGAGGTTTACGATAATTACTATCGGTATTTTCTAGTTCTTAATTCGTGTTTAGTTAATATTGTTCTAGCCCGCGCACGATAGACGTTTAGCTATTCATAAGGTTCTAGAGTCCGCGCACGATCTATGAACCACTTTAGGAAAATACACCAATAATTGATTCGATTCTTGGAACTTTAATCACAAAAGTGTATGTTCAATATAGGAAACGATTAGGGAATAATTAACTAGTTCAGTTCGATCTACTTTCTTAAAAGTGGTTAAAACTCGTCTTGATTTGATAAACCGTTCTTTTCACCTAATTTTCCGCGTTTATTTTGGTCAAAGACCACAAACCACCCGTAATCTTGAATTTTATAACTAAGTTTGCATAATTATCGAACAAGTCCCTGTGGGATCGACCTTGCTCACGAATTGAGCTCTACTACAGTTGACCTAATCCGCTTTCTAGTGTAGTTGTGATTTTCGCGAACAAGTTTTTGGCGCCGTTGCCGGGGACTAGTTTCGGTAATTTAGGCTTAGTTTTGAAGTTCGGGTTATAGTCTTTTCTTCTATCTCAATTCTATTTTTGTTTTCTTGATTTTTGTTTTGGATTAGATTATTTTTGAATTTTCGGAGTTCGGAGGAGAGATTTGTTTTTGCATCGTGGTCACCCTGAGTCGAGACAGAGTCTGTGTTGTTGATTTTTAGGTTTTCGGGACGCCGAACCGAGAATTGTCTTCGATTCAATGAGCCAACCTTGCCTCGACGAGTTTTTGTTGTTTCTGGTTGTAGTGCATGACTCAAGCTCTAAAACTCGAAACTGTTTCCTTTAGATTCTGAAATCGAAGCAACTTGTAGGGCCAATAACGCATTGCGGAAAAAGGCTTTGACATCTTCGGGTAAAAGTTTAGAGGTTGACTTGAGTGAAGCTGGTCTTCAAGGTAAGGAAGAATCTGAAGGAGAGATTCCGGATTTGATTGAAACTGAAGAGGAGATGGCTTTGCAACAGCGAAATAATGCTAATGGTGACGGGGAGTTGTTGAAGCTCATGAAAAGACGTTGTTTGACTATGCTACTCCATCCATTGAAAAGTTTGTCCCAGCAATCAAACCACCGACAAATCCTGCTGAAGCTTACCACCCTAAGCCTAATGTAATTTAGATGGTGCAGAATTATGCTAGTTTTACCGGTTCACCAACTGAAGATCCAAGTACCCATGTTCGGAATTTCTTAGAAGTTGCTAATACCATCAGGCCACCTAACATACCAGAAGGGAACATCCGGTTGACACTTTTCCCCTTCACTTTGAGGGAAAAAGAAAAACAATGGTTACTTTCGTTGGCTCCTGAGTCGATCACGACTTGGGATGAGTTATTACGAGTGTTCATGAATCGATATTTCCCACCAAGCAAGACGAATAAGTTACGAATAGAAATTCTACAGTTCAAGATACTACCTGGGGAATCTCTGGCCGACTCATAGGAAAGGTTCAAGGAAGCACTCCGGAAATGTCCACATCATGATATAGCCCTTTGGCTCTTGATGCACACATATTACAATGCTATTGAAGAAACAGACCAGATTAGGTTGGATGCATCAAGTGGTGGGGCTTTTATGGATCAATCACCGGATAAAGCATGGGAAAAGTGGAAAAGATCGCGATGAATAGTCAGTGGAATGTTAAAGCTTCGGTTAAGAAGGTAGCTGGGGTATTTGATTCTGATGTTTCTCAAGAGATCCTTCAACAATTGTCCAACATCTCGACGCAGGTTACATTTGTTAGTGCTCGTATGGATCGTTTCGAGAAAGGTGTGGCTAGTGAGAAAAGGTTGTGGCTCAAGGTGAAACTACGGAAGAGGTAAACTACATGGTACAAGGAGGTCAATACCCCAAGTATTATCCCGGGTCACATGATGCCCCTGGATTCCGGTATAGTGATCAAAGCGGTGGCGAATATCCAAAGGGCAATAAATCAGGATCTTATGTGCCACCACTTGCAAGAAACTCATGGGAGCATGCTATTGAGCGTTTGAGTACAACGGTTGAGGATAACTTTGGGAAGCTTACGAAGACGATGGATGAGATGGCTAAGTCTTTCAATCAATATCGATCGAGCACCGATACTACTCTTGCAAGCCATGAAGCACAAATGAAAGCGTTGTCTTCTCAAGTTGGGCAGATTGCGGAGCAATTGTCTAGTAGACCCCCAGGAGGGTTGCCTAGCAACACCGAAAGGAACCCTCGGGACGTAAATGCCATAACTACTAGAAGTGGAAAAGTTGTTGGGGTGGAGGATGCTAAAAAATCGAAGGAAAAAGCTCCAGAAGTTGCAGTTGAGGACCAGATTACACAGGATAAGCAAGCGAGAATGGAGAGTCTCCGAGCAGTTCTAACCAGACATTTGAACGAGCATAGCTCTCGGTTCAGCGAGCCAGGATGTCCTAGAAACATCAGGACATGCTCCAGGTGCTGCCGAGGCCTTAGGTATGTCTTCTGATCCAGCTGTTACAGATTTGAATTCTCTTCCGTATCCATCTAAACATAGTCCTAATGTGCAATATAAGCAATTTAAAAAGTTTATTGACATGTTTCGAAAGTTGCAAGTTAATATTCCTTTGGTTGAAGCGATTGCACATATGCCTAATTACGGAAAGTTCTTAAAAGATATTGTGTCAAATAAGCGTCGTTTATTGGATTTTGAGACTATTTGTTTGAATGAGGAGTGTTCGGCTATCTTGCAGCACAAGTTACCACCGAAGCTAAAGGATCCGGGAAGTTTCCTGATCCCGTGCATCATAGGTAACGTGTGTTTTAAGAAAGTCCTATGCGACCTCGGTGCTAGTATTAATCTCATGCCTTATTCGATATTCCGTAGATTAGGGATATGGGAACTTAAGGAAACTTCGATCACTATTCAGCTAGCCGATCGTTTTGTGAAGAGACCAATAGGGGTAGTTGAAGATGTCCTCGTTAAGGTTGATAAGTTTGTTTTCCTTGTTGACTTCGTGATTTTGGATATGGAGGAGGACTATGAGGTGCCTTTAATCTTAGGTAGGCCATTCCTTGCCACGGGTAGGACCCTTATAGATGTGCAAAAAGGAGAGCTAATTCTTAGGGTTAATGATGAGAGAGTGACATTTAATGTGTTTAAGGCCATGAAGTACCATAGCGAGCCCGTAGAGACATGTTGTATGATGAGTGCATTTCAGAGTTTGCGGATTTATAAAGGACGTACCAAGAGGATTCACAACAAGAAGATCTTACATCGTAAGTTTGAAGTCAATGACAAGGTACTTCTTTATGATTCGCGATGGAGGTTATTTACGGGTAAGTTGAGGTCGAGATGGAGTGGCCCATACGTCGTAGTTAAGGTAGATCCTTCGGGAACCGTGGGAGTGAAACGTCTAGGTAATGATAAGACCTTGATGGTCAATGACTGTCTGTTGAAGCATTATACGGGTGTTAACTCTGACAGATCGGGGGAGGTCCTATACTTTGACGACCCTGTTTAGACACGAGTGGTTATACGGTCGAGCTGGCGACCTTAAACTCAGAACTACTTCTTAGATCCTTTTTTTTCTCGTAGTTTGATCGAGTCATCGTGTCTAGGAACTCTTAGATTGAGTCACGATTATTTTATTGTGTGGAGGTTTTTTTTTTATCGCCGTGTTCCAAAAGCTTTTGAGCAATGGATGTACAAATTTTTTTTTTACTCTATACGAGAGTTTAATCGTTGTTGTGTCATTCTAATTTTCTTTTCTTTTATTTTTATTTGGAGTCTATATTTATTTTTTATTTATTTATCGAGTCGGGTTTGTCTGTCAAATTTTAGGATGAATCACAATGGAATTAGTATTGGCTTAATCTTGTTCGGTGCACTTTAATTTTTCTTTCGATATTTTATTGTGTCGCCTTACTGCCGGTATTATGACATTGTTTTTCTAGTACGGGTGTTCTGTCCCGTGTTGCACTAATCGTTTCTTAGAGTGTGTTAGACTTGGTTTTTGGCAGTTCTTGGCTCATTTTGGAATTTCGATGGATCTCTTGGTTTAGTATTATTGTTTCACGCTCGGATTTGCTTCGCGTTCGAGGATTTGCTCCACCGGCTTTACCAAAGCTAAGTGTCTTGGATTTCATTCTATTTTTCTTTCACATTGAGGACATTGTGTGTTCTTAAGTGGGGGGTAGGGTACACTTGCTTGGGTAAAGTTGTTATAATTTTACCACTTGATTTTGGTGAATTCCGGTGCTTGTATTATGTTGAAAGTGGAACCTCGACACCTTTTACACCCAAGTTAGTACAAACAAAATGAAAGATCGTTGTATCATGTGTTTTCATTCATGAATTAGCACTTTATTAAGCGTTTTTCATGACATGAAATCGATTATGAACAAAATTGAAGCACGTATGACTTTGACTGTAGTTGTTTCATGATTAGATGAAGGATTATGCGAGTTTAGTGTCAACATGCGTGTCGATCTTTGACTCATTTTATTCTCTTTTTACTCGGTGAAAGGAAATCAACGCATGGTTTGGCGTTGGTTAAGGGGAAAAAATAATAAGGATTCGCAGCAAAAAAAAAAAAAAACAAAAACAAAAAAAAAAGAAGGAAAAAAAAGAAGAGAAGAAGTTGTGTGACATTTTGATGTGAGGGCTTGCTAGGCACCCACCATTGCATGATCCTCACGTCGTCAGTTGCATGACCCTTCATAAAAAAAAAAAAAAATAAAGAAATTGGGCAATGCGCTCGGATTCCGAATCCTTCCAACCAACAACGAATAGTGCTCATTTCTTGTAACCTTGAGTTTCCGAGAAGAAGACCGAGTGTTTGGGAGATAACTTGAGACATGAGGCTTGTATAATAAGAATCTTTTTATGAATCACAACGACATGACGAGTTATGCACACACGCACATCGGTTTCTTGATATAGGGATGCTTAATGACTTGCTTATGGATTGAAGTTGATTCACATCTTATGTTTGTATCTCGATTTAAGTAGGTACTATTCGGCGTGTAAGACTTTTCGAGAAGTACTTTTCAATGTGATGTTTGCTCGGGACGATCAAAGATTAAATGGGGGGTAGTTGATGTGAATCAACTTTATGACATTTTCTATATCAATTTACCCCCGAAATTGGACTTAAACATGATTAATTCATGATAAGCTATATGTAAAAGTGCTTAATTTGATTGGAAGTTGCGTATGAGCTTTTATCGTGACTATTTCGTATTTTTATCTTATTTCTTTACCGAATTGTATAACTACACGTTTTATGATTCTTTGTAGGAATAACTGGTGGACTAATTTGAGACGAAGTAGATTTGGTCCAAGACATGTTGAAAGACCAAGATCGAACCGGAGGAGAACCAAGTCGAGCTGTTGGACAAGCCCAGGACAAGCCCAGGACAAGCCTAGGACATGCCCAAGACATGCCCAGGACAAGCCCAGGACATGCCCAAGAATCAGTCTAGGATGCCCCAGACATGTCCAGGATCAGTCTTGGACAAGCCCAGGGAAAGCCTAGGACGCTGAATCGAGAATAATGCTCGGTAAAGCGACCCAGGTGCCCAAGGAATGCTCAGGATCACTCAGGACACGTTCTAGACAAGCCCACAGGACAACCAACACGCTGAACCGAGAAACATCTATGGTACAGCGGCCTATGTGTCCAGGACATGTCCCGAGACAAGCCCAAGGCGTGTCTAGACATGTCCAGATCAGCCCAGACGCCGAACCGAGGACACTTTGTCGGTTAAGCGCGAGCCGACTTAACCCTAAAACTTACAGATTTACCCTTTTTAGCCCTAGGTCGGTTTATTTACTATAAATAAGATGTAATACATCAGAATACACACGATTTTGAGAGCAAACAATTTACTTAAATTATTTTAAATAAAAGTTCGTGTTTTCTTCATTGTTTGAGAATAGTTTGGCTTAGGCATGTTCGTTTGAGTGATGATTTATCGCGGAGGAAGTAGCTAGAAGATTTGTCTCGTGCTTTTAGGTAATCATGTTGACTTTTTCTTCTATGTTTTATGAATTCGTGATGATTATCGTTGTTACAAGCATGTTAGGTTAAATTATTTGTAGATCGAATTGAACGATGTTAATTTGCACCTAATCGTGATTTATATTGATTCATACACGAGAAACGCCCGGTCTCAGGGAAAAGACTTTGTTTTGGAAGAGTACCCAACGGTCTATATTGGAGAAAAGCCTTAACGATTTAGTTTCCCAGATACAAATTGTTTTGATTATTTCTATTGTTTCGTTTTAACTTACATGTTTAGAACTTGATCAACTCTTTGCATGTTTTCGTAAATTATTCTTGAAGGAACTAAGGTTGAAAAGAGTAATTGGACAAGAAAAAATTAGATAGTTATTAGTTAGCAAGCCCGTGCACGGTAGTTACGTAGCGAGGTTTACGATAATTACTATCGGTATTTTCTAGTTCTTAATTCGTGTTTAGTTAATATTGTTCTAGCCCGCGCACGGTAGACGTTTAGCTATTCATAGGGTTCTAGAGTCCGCGCACGATCTATGAACCACTTTAGGAAAATACACCAATAATTGATTCGATTCTTGGAACTTTAATGACAAAAGTGTATGTTCAATATAGGAAACGATTAGGGAATAATTAACTAGTTCAGTTCGATCTACTTTCTTAAAAGTGGTTAAAACTCATCTTGATTTGATAAACTGTTCTTTTTACCTAATTTTCCGCGTTTATTTTGGTCAAAGACCACAAACCACCAGTAATCTTGAATTTTATAACTAAGTTTGCATAATTATCGAACAAGTCCCTGTGGGATCGACCTTGCTCACGAATTGAGCTCTACTACAGTTGACCTAGTCCGCTTGCTAGTGTAGTTGTGATTTTCACGAACACATGTGTCCAGCATTCTTAGTTGAGAATGAAGCAGAGTGGAGAAAAGGAAAAAAGAGAATGGTTGTCAACTATAAAGCCATTAATACGGTGACAATAGGTGATAGTCATAATCTTCCGAATAAAGATGAGCTTCTAACTCTAATACGAGGGAAGAATATCTTTAGTAGTTTTGATTGTAAATCTGGATTCTGGCAGGTATTGCTAGATAAAGAATCACAATTATTAACTGCATTTACATGTCCTCAAGGGCATTATCAATGGAATGTTTTACCTTTTGGGTTAAATCAAGCTCCATCTATATTTCAAAGACATATGCAAAATGCATTTAGATCTTTTGAGAAATTCTTATGTGTCTACATTGACGACATATTAGTCTTCAACAACACGGAGAAAGAACACTACTTGCATGTTGCAATGGTACTTAAAAAAGCGAGGAATTAGGAATAATCCTTTCATTAAAGAAAACTCAACTTTTCAAAACCAAGATCAACTTCCTTGGATTAGAAATTAACCAAGGTCAACATAGACCTCATAATCATATTCTGGAACATATTCATAAGTTTCCAGATAAAATTAAAAATAAAAAACAATTGCAAAGTTTTTTAGGTATTTTAACTTATGCTGAAAGTTATATTCCTAAATTAGCTGAAATTAGAAAACCTTTAGAGGTTAAACTCAAAGAAAATACACTTTGGGATTGGACAGAGGTTGATACAACCTATGTACAAAAGGTTAAAAAGAATTTAACTAGTTTTCCAAAACTATATCATCCCTTGCCAGATGATAAATTAATCTTTGAGACAGATTCTTCAGATGATTATTGGGGAGGAATCCTCAAAGCAAAGAACTCTGAACACGAGTTAATTTGTAGATATACTTCCGGTAGTTTTAAAAAAGCCGAGAAAATTATCAAAGTAATGAGAAAGAATACTTAGCTGTTATTCGAGTCATTAAGAAGTTTAGTACTTATCTTACTCCTGTTAAGTTTTTAATTGGGACAGATAACAAGAACTTCACATACTTTTTAAACACTAATTTAAAATGTGACAATAAACAAGGTAGACTTGTAAGATGGCAGATGTGGCTGTCAAGATACTGCTTCGATATAGAACATATTGCAGGTAGTAAAAATATATTTGTTGATTTCTTAACACGTGAATTTGCAGGTTAAGAAGCAAAATAATGTCCATCAGGAGATAAAAGGGGTAAAAACCAAGGACTAATTGTCCTCACAGGACTTCCAATTATGGAAGAATTACAAAAATTAAAGCTGGAAGAAGTAGCTATGAATATAGAACTACAAGTTCTAAGATTGCAAATTCATTTACTTGAACAGGCATCAAGTAAACAACAAAAGGAAATTGATATTCCTTGCACTAGCAATAGTAGCGAAATATCTGCTATTCCGATGCAAACGACAATCAGTAAAGAATCATCAAATCCGTTCATTCCTAGCATCTTGGAAAAAGATGTAACAGATGTACAGACATCTACTAAATTGGTTAAAACTACAGATTTGATCTACGGTTTTAGACCAAATACTCAGGACATATCAGGTATTGGTACAACTTCAGTGCAAACTGATGAGGCAATTCCAATGCCAAATACTAATAAATATTATGTTGTTTATAATGGTCCTCATGCAGGTATCTATACAACATGGGAAGTTGCAGAAAAAGCATCAAAGAGAAATATCTGGAAAACCTTTAAAGGTCTCATTACCCTTAAAATGGGAATGTTGGGATTGCTGGAATAAACGCCATCAATATGGATCCAGTTTTCAAAAAAGAAAAAAGATTAAAGGAAATACAGTAGTTCCTTTACACAAGAAAAAGCCTGGTTACGGTGACGGACCAGTTAAATTTGGTAATCAAATTCAATATTTAATTACTTAAAGTGAGAGAGCTAGATATCATAGCCGGAAAAATGGATTTCAAGAAGAAATCTATTTAAGAGAAATTTCTGGTACTAAGAAATTAACTCCTTCCAATAATAAATTGTGGTAGATTTATGACTTCACCACATATCGTTAAGAAGGGAAGACTACTTCAAATCACAAATTTTTGTGAGTTCTTCTTTAACAATTCTATTGGCGAAGCCAAGACTGTTAACTGCAACTCCAATGGTTTCAGTTTCAAACCGTTGAAGAGATTTTTCTCCTACAATAGGGATTTTGGTTAAATATTGCTTTATAAATCCGACAAACTCGCTGCCAGGAAGTTTATAAATATTAGTTTCAAAATCGTTTGTGAAAGAGTCTAAGTAACAGACATCATATATAAGTTGATAAGGCGATTTCTAGCCTTTTCTTGTTGTTTAAGAATCTCATTGGTTTTATGCATCGTATAATTGATTCCTAAAAACATAGTATAAAAGCTATCTATTATTCCTCTAAAGAGGCTTTTTGTGGTAAAGTCAGTCCATTTTGTATTTTTTACAAACGACTGAATTATTCCAGCAGTTCTATGTTCCACTAAGAGGAGTATGTTATTGATTGTTCCATACGCTTCTTTGTTAGTTTGAATAATCAAACTTAACTCTGTTGCCCATTCGTCTATGAGCTCTTTTCTATTTGTCCTTCCATCAATATTGAGGATAGGAGTTCTAGATTCCTTATGTTCTCCTGGAACTTTAGGATAATTCATAGTAAAAAAGGTTCCATCAGTACCTTTTCTTTTCTTAAAGGATGATTCTTCTCCTTTTGTACCAGAAGCTCCGTCTTCATGTTGTTTATCTGAAGGTTCTCGTTTAGGAATAGCTTCAGGTTGTTCTTCAATAGGATACATGATTTCAATACCAAGAATTTTACTTAATTCTGGTCTTGTTTCCATTTCCTTTCCTAGTTCTAACTCGTCTAGAGTCATTAACTTAATTACTTCATCTAAGGGCGAAGTATTTTGTACATCTAAAATGAACTTATCTTTTTCTAGGTTATCCCAAAAATATTCTTCTAATTTTGCGCCTAGCTTTATTGACAAGGCCATCTTAAAGCATTAGGATCAGCACTTGAACCAAGTACTTCATTTCCCACATTGTGGTTGGGATAACTATATTTTCCGTCTTCGGGAAAAGAAGAAGTAGAAATATTTATAGGTATTTCTTCTGTGTAGGAAACCTTGTGTATTTCCTCGTTAATTTCTTTTATGATTTTTGCTGCTAGGTATTCAACTTCAGTTCTAGTAGCAAGTCTTGATATCTTGGTTTCGATATCTCTTAACTGTTTTAATATGACTTTTAAATCTTCACGAAGAAGGTTTACAGTCTCATTAATAGTTGTCATGCTAACGCTAGTCAAAAAACTATGGTTGACCTAATATTATCTTGAGAGTTTTCTGAAGCTTGTCAACTTTGCAACAAAGCAATTGAACTTCTTGATCGGCAAGTCTGTCGATCTTACAACTTAGAGTTCGTATCTATGTATTGGTTTTTTCTACCAATATTAATAACTCATGATTTTGCTCGGCATGTGCCAAGTTAGAGTCTTACCTAAATGTTGTATTGCCTTGATATTGACTTCATTCCTAGAAAACCAATGTGTAATATTGGTATCTCGATTTAAGGGTTTGATTTGAAGTAATCTTCCATTCTTAACAATATGTGGTGAAGTCATAAATCTACCACAATTTATTATTGGAAGGAGTTAATTTCTTAGTACCAGAAATTTCTCTTAAATAGATTTCTTCTTGTAATCCATTTTTCCAGCTATGATATCTAGCTCTCTCACTTTCAGTAATTAAATATTGAATTTAATTACCAAATTTAACTGGTCCGTCACCGTAACCAGGCTTTTTATTGTGTAAAGGAACTATTTCCTTTAATCCTTTTTCTTTTTTGAATACTGGATCCATATTAATGGCGTTTATTCCAGCAATCACAACATTCCCATTTTAAGGGTAATGAAACCTTCAAAGGTTTTCCAGATATTTCTCTTTGAAAGATATCTTTTTGGAATTTACCTTTCTTACTAAGGAAACAAATATTTGATTCTTTCCAGAGTTTCTGGAAACAAATAGGTTTTTTAATGACATCCATTAAATTAACCATAAAGCTTTTTAAGCATTTGAGTTGCTTTATCTACTCTTTCAGATATAGAAAGAAGTAGTTCTTTATCTGATCTCATAGATGCAGATCGTTCTAACAAGTTATTTCTTGTTGTGGGAGTTTTTACAAAGCTCCTTCGAGATGAGGTTGCTCCGACTGAGAACTTATCGTTTATAGTAGGTGTGTTTTCAGCACCTAGTATACTTTTTCCTTTAGCAATATCAATTGCCCAAGAGTCAGTATTAGAATCTATATTAGGAAAATTCTTTTCTTTAATAGTTCCTATTTCTGAAAAGACATCATCTAATTCAATGTATTCAGTTTTTCTATTGTCAATACTGTGATGACTATTAGTTAATGCATAACTTATTAAGTAATTTACACTAAAAGGTTTATCACCTTCATTCATCAGATCTTCTCTTTCGAAGTGATGTATGAGTGATAAGGCTTTATCTAAATTTTTACTGTGTATACTAAGACCAAACTTAGGATATACGACAAATATAAATTTATTGTAGGCTAGGTTACCTTTTGCTGCACCTAGAACATAATCTTTTCTATTTTTAATTCTATTATCAATTAACGCTAGTTTAATAGGCGTGTTTATGCCTTCTTGAAATTGAGATTTTATACAAATCTTTATGGCTCCAAGATGAACCATACTGATCGTAGATCTATGTTCTTCTTTAATTTTAAGAAGATTTTTATTTATCTCTTGTTGAGTTATAAGAGGTAAATATACTTCTCCTCTGACATCCTTAGTGTCTACAGAGAATTCTCGAGTAATAACAAAATAATAAATTTTGTTTTCTCTTTTAAATACGCTGCTTATAAGACTAGGCATTCTAAAGATTTTCTCTTTCTTTAGTTCTAGTTTAGAAGCTTTAATCTTAGTTAATAATTCTTGCTGAATTATTATATTAGCATTAAATCCAGTAGAGGATTCATGACAAACGAGTTGACACTCGTGATTTTCTGATTCTCCATCAGAACTATTGTTTTGATCCAACGGATCTTTATCCATTATTAATGGATTTTACTGTTTAAGAACCTTTAACAAGGCTCCGATACAAAGTTTCTATTGGCTCTGCTGCCAATTTCTAACCATGCGGAAAGGGTCTTTGCGGAATAAGTCTATGGGAGTTTAAAATAATAGACGGCGGAAAAAGGGAAGTTTCTTTATATGTGTGGGATAGTAAAGATATAGATTATAGCTTTGGTGTTTGTAAATTCATATCATTTTATGAATGTAATTAATATTTCTATTGAAATAAACACAAGTTTAAAATTTCAAACAATATACCTTTCAAGGACTTCTTGGCTTAAGCGTATCAGCACCAATGGTCACGACTGCGGGCACTTTCCCTAACGGCCTCCTGCCTGGCGGTACTCTCCCTATGCCGTATCAAACCACTTCAAGTTCTCAGATTGTTCTTAAGAGTTTGAAGCTTTGAAGGAGTATATAAAAGAATGATTAAAAACGGATTTTATTTCATAGAAAATAAAATACAAACATACTACTACAGAATTTACATAGCCACGCTTTTATCTATATCCTCACTAAGAAGGATTACTCACTTTGCATAATTGAAACTAAAAAGAGTTGTGAAATTGCTGAATGAAAAACAAGATATCTTACAAATGAAATAACTTCTCCATTTTATAGGTGAATGAGAGAAGGATCCGAATAATTCAATCGAATATTCGTTTTACATTTTCGTCAGCAATGACGATTTACATCGCACTAACTTTAACTTTAATTATTAAAGTTGAGCTGAGTTGTTGTTGGCACGGATTCCACCTTTGTCATTTGTCCTTTTCTGCCAATGGCCGGCAGCTTTTCTTCCACCGAGAAATAAAGTATTCTCAATAATCATCATGCATGACGTTTTATACATTATCTGTATATGCAGATGTCGATCCACACAAAAGATCTTTATCATCAATTTCAATGCCAATTATTTCCTTATCTTTTTTTATTGGAATTAATGCATTTTGTACAGCTGTATTCCAATTTTTCTTTAACAAAAGCTTGTTGTAACATGTGACATAATTTGTCCTGATGCCAACTCATTACATGTCCAGTTCTGAACAGTTTTTCATATTGAAGAACCATCTCTGTATCTTCTGGCTGTAGTTTTTTTTAAGCCTTTAAAATCATCAAAATATGTGAATTCTGATAATTTACTTTGATTTTGAGTCATCGTTGATGCTGAGAATTTTATCAATGATGATCTTGAATCTATTGACATTGAGATGATCAATATCATAATGGGAGAAACTTGAGTCCATAACCTTTGACGGTCGATAACTTGTTTCTTCACTGGAGATTCCAATCTCTATGAAATGATATGGTAATTGAAACATTCCATCATTCCATGCTGGTAGGCTGCTGTATATTTTTAAGAATATAGCCCGATCAGCTTCTTTGACAACCTTTGTTCTGTAATTCTTGATTGCCTTTTTGATATCTTCTGGGAACTTGTTGATTTCCAAAAGATTTTTGCCAGGATAAATCATCCTAACTAAACCGTAAGAAAACGCTTCATATACCTCTATTGGTTTGGCGCCTTCAATAAAATTGAACAAACTAATTTGCTCATTATTTGTTATGAAGAACTGTTCATTAATAAATTGTTCTTCATCTGCTGCTCTTGCTTTCTGAAAATAAAAGGATAATCCTTCAAAATCCAGCTCAATAACAGTTGGTTTCTCAGCCTGTTTAGGGACTGAAAATCTTCCCAATGAAACCATTGATTGAGGTTTCTTTTCTCTCTTCTTTAAAATTTGTAACTTTGAGAAAATCCGCATTGGAGATTAATTTTGGTGAAGGTGTATTATTTGGCATAAATGTCACCTACAACCTTTGCCGCTATAAGCGAATTAAACATCTTGTGTCTTACACCAGATATTCCTTTTGTTGCTCTTTCTGCAACTTCCCATGTTGTATAGATACCTGCATAAGGACCATTATAAACAACATAATATTTATTAGTATTTGGCATTGGAATTGCCTCATTAGTTTGCACTAAAGTTGTACCAAGACCTGATATGTCCTGAGTATTTGGTCTAAAACCGTAGATCAAATCTATAGGTTTAACCAATTTAGTAGATGTCTGTACATATGTTACATCTTTTTCCAAGATGCTAGGAATCAACGGATTTGATGATTCTTTACCGATTGCCGTTTGCATCGGAATAGCTGATATTTCACTACTATTGCTAGTGCAAGGAATATCAATTTCCTTTTGTTGTTTACTTGATGCATGTTCAAGTAAATGAATTCGCAATCTTAGAACTTGTAGTTCTATATTCATAGCTGCTTCTTCCAGCTTTAATTTTTGTAATTCTTCCATAATTGGAAGTCCTGTGAGGACAATTAGTCCCTGGGTTTTACCCCTTTTATCTCCTGTTGGAGATTTTTTGATTCTTAACCTGCAAATTCACGTGTTAAGAAATCAGCAAATATATTTTTACTACCTGCAATATGTTCTATATAGAAGCAGTATCTTGACAGCCACATCTGCCATCTTACAAGTCTACCTTGTTTATTGTCACCTTTTAAATTAGTGTTTAAAAAGAATGTGAAGTTTTTGTTATCTGTCCTAATTAAAAACTTAACCGGAGTAAGATAAGCACTAAACTTCTTAATGACTCGAATAACAGCTAAGTATTCTTTTTCATTACTATGATAATTTTTCTCGGTGTTTTTAAAACTACCGGAAGTATATCTAAAAATTAACTCGTGTTCAGAGTTCTTTGGTTTGAGGATTCCTCCCCCATAATCATCTGAAGCATCTGTCTCAATGATTAATTTATCATCTGGCAAGGGATGATATAGTTTTGGAAAACTAGTTAAATTCTTTTTAACCTTTTTTACATAGGTTGTATCAACCTCTGTCCAATCCCAAAGTGTATTTTCTTTGAGTTTAACCGGTAAAGGCTTTCTAATTTCAGCTAATTTAGGAATATAACTTTCAGCATAAGTTAAAATACCTAAAAATCTTTGCAATTGTTTTTTATTTTCAATTTTATCTGGAAACTTATGAATATGTTCTAGAATATGATTCTGAGGTCTATGTTGACCTTGGTTAATTTCTAATCCAAGGAAGTTGATCTTGGTTTTGAAAAGTTGAGTTTTGTTTAATGAAAGGATTATTCCTAATTCCTTGCATTTTTTAAGTACCATTGCAACATGCAAATAGTGTTCTTTCTCTGTGTTGCTGAAGACTAATATGTCGTCAATGTAGACACATAAGAATTTCTCAAAAGATCTAAATGCATTCTGCATATGTCTTTGAAATATAGATGGAGCTTGCTTTAACCCAAAAGGCTCCGATACCAAGTTGCTATTGGCTCTGCTACCAATTTCTGACCATGCGGAAAGGGTCTTTGCGGAATAAGTCTATGGGAGTTTAAAATAATAGATGGCGGAAAAAGGGAAGTTTCTTTATATGCGGGCGATAGTAAAGATATAGATTATAGCTATGGTGTTTGTAAATTCATATCATTTTATGAATGTAATTAATATTTCTATTGAAATAAACACATGTTTAAAATTTCAAACAATATACCTTTCAAGGACTTCTTGGCTTAAGTGTATCAGCACCAATGGTCACGACTGCGGGCACTTTCCCTAACAGACTCCTGCCTGGCGGTACTCTCCCTATGCCGTATCAGACCACTTCAAGTTCTCAGATTGTTCTTAAGAGTTTGAAGCTTTGAAGGAGTATATAAAAGAAAGATTAAAAACGGATTGTATTTCATAGAAAATAAAATACAAACATACTACTACCGAATTTACATAACCATGCTTTTATCTATATCCTCACTAAGGAGGATTACTCACTTTGCATAATTGAAACTAAGAAAGAGTTGTGAAATTGTCGACTGCGGGCACTTTCCCTAACGGCCTCCTGCCTGGCGGTACTCTCCCTATGCCGTATCAGACCACTTCAGGTTCTCAGATTGTTCTTAAGAGTTTGAAGCTTTGAAGGAGTATATAAAAGAAAGATTAAAAACGGATTTTATTTCATAGAAAATAAAATACAAACATACTACTACCGAATTTACATAACCATGCTTTTATCTATATCCTCACTAAGGAGGATTACTCACTTTGCATAATTGAAACTAAAAAAGAGTTGTGAAATTGCTGAATGAAAAACAAGATATCCTACAAATGAAATAACTTCTCCATTTTATAGGTGAATGAGAGAAGGATCCCGAATAATTCAATCGAATATTCATTTTACATTTTCGTCAGCAATGACGATTTACATCGCACTAACTTTAACTTTAATTATTAAAGTTGAGCAGAGTTGTTGTTGATGCGGATTCCACCTTTGTCATTTGTCCTTTTCTGCCAATGGCCGGCAGCTTTTCTTCCACTGAGAAATAAAGTATTCTCAATAATCGTCATGCATGACGTTTTATACATTATCTGTATATGCTGATGTCGATCTACACAAAAGATCTTTATCATCAATTTCAAGGCCAATTATTTCCTTGTCTTTTTTATTGGAATTAATGCATTTTGTACAGCTGTATTCCAATTTTGCTTTAACAAAAGCTTGTTGTAACATGTGACATAATTTGTCTTGATGCCAACTCATTACCCATCCAGTTCTGAATAGTTTTTCATATCGAAAAACAATCTCTGTATCTTCTGGCTGTAATTTTTTTGTGGTTAATTTAATGGATGTCATTAAAATACATATTTGTTTTCAGAAACTTTGGAAAGAAGCAAATTGTAGTTTCCTTAGTAAGAAAGGTAAATTCCAAAAAGATATCTTTCAAAGAGAAATATCTGGAAAACCATTGAAGGTTTCATTACCCTTAAAATGGGAATGTTGGGATTGCTGGAATAAACGCCATTAATATGGATCCAGTATTCAAGAAAGAAAAAAGATTAAAGGAAATAGTTCCTTTACACAAGAAAAAGCCTGCTTACGGTGACGGACCAGTTAAATTTGGTAATCAAATTCAATATTTACTTACTAAAAGTGAGAGAGCTAGATATCATAGTTGGAAAAATGGATTTCAAGAAGAAATCTATTTAAGAGAAATTTCATAGATCTACGATCAGTATGGTTCATCATGGAGCCATAAAGATTTGTATAAAATCTCAATTTCAAGAAGGCATAAATACGCCTATGAAAATAGCGTTAATTGATAATAGAATTAGAAAAGATTGTGTTCTATGTGCAGCAAAAGGTAACCTAGCCTACAATAAATTTATATTTGCCGTATATCCTAAGTTTGGTCATAGTATACGCAGTGAAAATTTAGATAAAGCCTTATCACTCATACATCACTTCGAAAGAGAAGATCTTATGAATGAAGGTGATAAACCTTTTTAGTGTAACTTACTTAATAAGTTATGCATTAACTAATTGTCATCACAGCATTGACTATAGAAAAACTGAATACATTGAATTAGATGATGTCTTTTCAAAAATAGGAACTATTAAAGAAAAGAATTTTCTAATATAGATTCTAATACCGACTCTTGGGCAATTGATATTGCTAAAGGAAAAAGTATACTAGGTGCTGAAAACACACCTACTATAAACGATAGGATCTCAGTCGGAGCAACCTCATCTCGAAGGAGCTTTGTAAAAACTCCCACATCATTTTTACTCTTAATAATCAACCAGTGATTATTGGAAAAGTAAGAAAAGCCTTTACCATGGCACCGCACGGGTTTTTAGAATTTATGAAAAAGAATTCTAAGAAACTTACACCCACACCTATCCCAGTCAGCTCTAAAAAGATCAAATTTTTAGAGAGGGGGGAGATAGAAGTATGCAAAACAGAACAAGAATTTAATCACGAGAACATAAAGTTCAAAAAGATTAACGACTTGTTAGAAAACGTTTGTGGTGAAAATCCAATAGACCCTAAGAAGTCTAAAAAGTGGATGACTGCGAACATAAAACTTATAAATCCAAATTATAGTCAAGGTTAAGCCTATGATCTATAGTCCACTAGATAGAGAAGAATTTGGTAAACAAATTCAAGAACTATTAGACTTAAAAATTATTAAGCCTAGTAAATCACCTCACATGTCTCCAGCATTCTTAGTTGAGAATGAAGCAGAGAGGAGAAGAGGAAAAAAGAGAATGGTTGTCAACTATAAAGCCATTAATACGGCAACAATAGGTGATAGTCATAATCTTCCGAATAAAGATGAGCTTCTAACTCTTATACGAGGGAAGAAGATCTTTAGTAGTTTTGATTGTAAATCTGGATTTTGGCAGGTATTGCTAGATGAAGAATCACAATTATTAACTGCATTTTTACATGTCCTCAAGGACATTATCAATGGAATGTTTTACCTTTTGGGTTAAAGCAAGCTCCTTCTATATTTCAAAGACATATGCAGAATGCAGTATCTGCATAACAATGTAAATTAATTTATTTATATCCAGAGAACTTAAGTAGTCCTTTGATATAAATGGAATTTGGATTAGTAATTTTTCTTGTTATTACTAATTCTTCGTCATTCCAAGATTCTTCTTGAATGGCTATGTTAGTCTGTATCCGCTGAATTGTATTCATCGGGTGAACAACTATACTCATCAGAGGAATATTCAGATATTAAACTTCTAGAGATTTCATCAGTTGAATCTTCTAAAAATTCTCTAAAGATATAGACTTCTCTATTTGAGTCATATATATCTTCTATAGGTTCAAAACCTAATTCGATAATTTCCTTAATTCGATTAACCTTATGAGGATATTGTTGTTTGTTGGGGCATTCATTAGCATAATGACCCTCAACATTGCAGATCCAACATCTACAATTCTTTTTGCCTTTGGGGCAAAATTTCTTCTTGTCATTATTTTTATCTCCTTTGTCAGGTTTCTGACGAGGTTTAAAATACTTACCGGGTTTAAACCGTTTATTTCTCGTTTTAAAATTTTTTTTCTTCTTATAATGCTTTTTATACTTATGCTCAGTATAAGTTTTTTGTGGTGTGAAACAGTATTCTGTGGGTGCATCCATAACGTTTAAACAACATTTCTTATTGAATTTCTTCAACGTTTTCTGTTGTTTGGATAAATCACAAATTTTTGTGAGTTCTTCTTTAAATTCTATTGGCGAAGCCAAGACTGTTAACTGCAACTCCAATGGTTTCAGTTTCAAACCGTTGAAGAGATTTCTCTCCTACAATAGGGATTTTGGTTAAATACTGCTTTATAAATCCGAAAAACTCGTTGCCAGGAAGTTTATAAAGATTAGTTTCAAAATCATTTGTGAAAGAGTCTAAGTAACAGACATCACATAACTGTAAGTTGATAAGGCTTCAGGTTGTTTATCTGAAGGTTCTCGTTTAGGAATAGCTTCAGGTTGTTCTTCAATAGGATACATGATTTCAATACCAAGAATTTTACTTAATTCTGGTCTTGTTTCCTTTTCCTTTCCTAGTTCTAACTCGTCTAGAGTCAATAACTAAATTACTTCATCTAAGGGCGAAGTATTTTGTCCATCTAAAATGAACTCATCTTTTTCTAGGTTATCCCAAAAATATTCTTCTAATTTTGCGCCTAGGTTTATTGACAAGGCCATCTTAAAGCATTAGGATCAGCACTTGAACCAAGCTCTTCATTTCCCACATTGTGGTTGGGATAACTATATTTTCCGTCTTCGGGAAAAGCAGAAGTAGAAATATTAATAGGTATTTCTTCTGTGTAGGAAACCTTGTGTATTTCCTCGTTAATTTCTTTTATGATTTTTGCTGCTAGGTACTCAACTTTAGTTCTAGTAGCAAGTCTGGATATCTTGGTTTCGATATCTCTTAACTGTTTTAATATGACTTTTAAATCTTCACGAAGAAGGTTTACAGTCTCATTAATAGTTGTCATGCTAACGCTAGTCATGAAACTATGGTTGACCTAATATTATCTTGAGAGTTTTCTCAAGCTTGTCAACTTTGCAACAAAGCAATTGAACTTCTTGATCGGCAAGTCTGTCGATCTTACAACTCAGAGTTCGTATCTCTGTATTGGTTTTTTCTACCAATATTAATAACTCTTGATTTTGTTCGGCTTGTGCTAAGTTAGTGTCTTGATTATATTCCCCCTCTCTAAAAGATCGGAAAATCTATTCCAATTGGGTGGATTTTTCGATAATCCTTGACTAGGATCTTTGCTTATCCCAAAAAAAGGAAAGCATTTTATAAATTCCTAACAATATGCGTGCAGATACTGCATTTAAGAATGGAGCATTTTCTTACGGTTTAGTTAGGATGATTTATCCTGGCTAAAATCTTTTGGAAATCAACAAGTTCCCAGAAGATATCAAAAAGGCAATCAAGAATTACAGAAAAAAGGTTGTCAAAGAAGCTGATCGGACTATATTCTTCAAAATATACAGCAGCCTACCAGCATGGAATGATGGAATGTTTCAATTACCATATCATTTCATAGAGATTGGAATCTCCAGTGAAGAAACAAGTTATCGACCGTCAAAGGTTATGGACTCAAGTTTCTCCTATTATGATATTGATCATCTCAATGTCAATAGATTAAAGATCATCGTTGATAAAATTCTCAGCATCAACGATGACTCAAAAATCAAAGTAAATTATCAGAATTCACATATTTTGATGATTTCAAAGGCTTATAAAAAAATTACAGCCAGAAGATACAGAGATGGTTCTTCGATATGAAAAACTATTCAAAACTGGACGGGTAATGAGTTGGCATCAGGACAAATTATGTCACATGTTACAACAAGCTTTTGTTAAAGAAAAATTGGAATACAGCTGTACAAAATGCATTAATTCCAATAAAAAGACAAGGAAATAATTGGCCTTGAAATTGATGATAAAGATCTTTTGTGTGGATCGACATCAGCATATACAAATAATGTATAAAACGTCATGCATGACGATTATTGAGAATACTTTATTTCTCAGTGGAAGAAAAGCTGCCGGCCATTGGCAGAAAAGGACAAATGACAAAGGTGGAATCCGCGTCAACAACAACTCAGCTCAACTTTAATAATTAAAGTTAAAGTTAGTCGATGTAAATCGTCATTGCTGACGAAAATGTAAAACGAATATTCGATTGAATTATTCGGATCCTTCTCTCATTCACCTATAAAATGGAGAAGTTTTTTCATTTGTAAGATATCTTGTTTTTCATTCAGCAATTTCACAACTCTTTCTTAGTTTCAATTATGCAAAGTGAGTAATCCTCCTTAGTGAGGATATAGATAAAAGCATGGTTATGTAAATCCGGTAGTAGTATGTTTGTATTTTATTTTCTATGAAATAAAATCCGTTTTTAATCTTTCTTTTATATACTCCTTCAAAGCTTCAAACTCTTAAGAACAATCTGAGAACCTGAAGTGGTCTGATACGGCATAGGGAGAGTACCGCGAGGCAGGAGGCCGTTAGGGAAAGTGCCCGCAGTCGTGACCATTGGTGCTGATACGCTTAAGCCAAGAAGTCCTTGAAAGGTATATTGTTTGAAATTCTAAACTTGTGTTTATTTCAATAGAAATATTAATTACATTCATAAAATGATATGAATTTACAAACACCATAGCAATAATCTATATCTTTACTATCCCCCTGCATATAAAGAAACTTCCCTTTTTCCGCCGTCTATTATTTTAAACTTCCATAGACTTATTCCGCAAAGACCCTTTCCGCATGGTCAAAAATTGGTAGCAGAGCCAATAGAACATGGTATCAAAGCCTTTTTAAAGGTTCTTAACCAGTAAAATCCATTAATAATGGATAAAGATCCATTGGATCAAAACAATAGTTCTGATGAAGAATCAGAAAATCATGAGTGTTGACTCGTTCGTCATGAATCCTCTACTGGATTTAAAACTAATATAATAATTCAGCAAGAATTATTAACTAAGATTAAAGCTTCTAAACTAGAGCTTAAAAAAGAAAAAATCTTCAAAATGCCTAGCTTAATAAACAGCGTCTTTAAAAGAGAAAACAAAATTTATTATTTTGTTAGTACTCGAGAATTCTCTGTAGACACTATGGATGTCAGAGGAGAAGTATATTTACCTTTTATTACCCAGCAAGAGATAAATAAAAACCATCTTAAAATTAAAGAAGAACATAGATCTACGATCAGTATGGTTCATCTTGGAGCCATAAAGATTTGTATAAAATCTCAATTTCAAGAAGGCATAAACACGCCTATTAAACTAGCGTTAATTGATAATAGAATTAACAATAGAAAAGATTGTGTTCTAGGTGCAGCAAAAGGTAACCTAGCCTACAATAAATTTATATTTGCCGTATATCCTAAGTTTGGTCTTAGTATACACAGTAAAAATTTAGATAAAGCCTTATCACTCATACATCACTTCGAAAGAGAAGATATGATGAATGAAGGTGATAAACCTTTTAGTGTAACTTACTTAATAAGTTATGCATTAACTAATAGTCATCACAGTATTGACTATAGAAAAACTGAATACATTGAATTAGATGATGTATTTTCAGAAATAGGAACTATTAAAGAAAAGAATATTTCTAATTGAAGAGAGTTTGAGAAAGTAATAATACTTGAGTAAACTCCAACTTGTTTATTCATGTTGAAAGAATGAGTATAAATAGATACAAGAGAGGATCCTTACAAGAGAGGATCCTAGCTAGTAAAGTAAAAGTAACTAGAGCCGGCTACAATAAATGCTAGAGTCGGCTATGTCTATGCTATTACATAGTAGGACAAAGGATAGTTACTTTATGACTATTAGGACATATTAATTGTTTATTCAATGCAATTAATATGTCTCTTGATAAAAAGTAAAACGTTACATTGTAACATGTTATGAGTGTAACAATAATGTAATATTATTAACCATAGTATTTCCACACACCCCTCAAATCGGGTTGTATATGTTTATACGACCAAGTTTGCTACTCAATCTCTTTGAACATAAGTGGTGGTATGGCCTTGGTGAGAATATCGGCGATTCGATCTGCTTGAGGAACATCTTTGGAGTTGAATAATCTTGGCATCAATCTTCTCCTTTAGGAAGTGTCTGTCAATGTCCACATGTTTGGTTTTATCATGATGGACTGGATCCTCTCGCCATGCATAAGGTGAATTATTGTCACAGCAGTGTGATAGTTCTTTGTCAAGAGGTTCTTTGAAGTTCGGTGAGTACCCTTTTAGCCACAGAGCTTCACAAATGCCAAGTACAAGTGCCCTGAGTTCGACCGACCTTTGCTCGCTTGACACAGATGGGTTGTTTCTTGCTTCTCAAGTAACTAGGATTCCCCCATACATATGAGCAATAGCACTGTGGTAGATCTTCTGTCAATGTGACATCCAGCCCAATCAGCATCAGTGTAGACCTTGATTGATCTATCAGGAGACTTGGTGAAATGTAAGCCCTGGCCAGGAGTGGACTTCAGGTACCTCAGTATCCTGTTCACAGCATCCCAATGTTGCTCAGTAGGGCAATGCATGAACTGGCTAACCAGACTGACGCTATATGCAATATCAGGTCTTGTATGGGACAGATAAATGAGTTTCCCTACAAGTCTTTGATATTGATCCTTTCTGACAGCAATGTCACCATGCAGCAGGGTATTACTGGGGTCTACTGGGGATACTGAAAGAGTTTGCATCCCAAAGATGCCGCTTTCTTCAAAGAGTCCAACACATACTTCTCTCTGTGAAACAGATATACCACCTGGTTTGTTTCTAGCTATTTCCATACCAAGAAAGTACTTGAGGTAGCCCAAATCTTTAACTTGAAATACTTTTGCCAAACAGGTCGTCAAGTGTTGGATCTCAAAGAGGTCATCACCGAGAAGGATGATATCATCCACATAGACAATAAGAATGGACCTTTTCGGTTTGTTGTTTTGATAAACATTGTGTGATCCGAGTTGCATTGATGGTATCCAGCAGCTTTAACCACGATGAGTGAGTTTGCCAAACCAGGCTCTAGGGACTGCTTTAGGCCATATATGTAGATTTCCTCAATTTGCAAACTTTCCCTTGAGTGTGAGTGTTGGAAAAACCAGGAGGCACATTCATATAGACTTCCTCGAAGGTCACCATTTAGGAAAGCATTCTTGATATCCAATTGGTGTAGATGCGATCAAGTTGGACAAAGAATTGAGATCGGTACACTGACAAAGTGTTTAGTTTTGCCACAGGTGCAAAGGTTTCCTTGTAGTCAAGGCCATATGTTTGAGTGAATCCTTGCACCTTGAGCCTAGCTTTGTATTTGTCAATAGTACCATCGGCATTGTACTTGATAGTGAACAACCATTTGCGGTTGTTGTCTTCTTTCCATGTGGGAGAGTGGTGAGATCCCAAGTATGGTTGTCAAGGAGAGTAGTCATTTCGCTTTGACAATTTGCCTTCCACTTATCATGTTGGAGAGCTTCTGTATATTCTTAGGAATAGAGTGAGAATCCAAGTCCTGTGTAAACATGGCAAAAGCAGTGATAATCGATCATAGGATAGATAATTATGAATAGAGTGATCGGTGAGTGCAAGATCTCTTTCCTTCCTACGATAGCAATAGGAGTCTGTCATCAACGTCAGTGAGTTCTTTGAGAGTCGATTAAGTCTTGAGGTTCGATCTGCTTTGTGACTCGATGGAGTTCTTTGAGGTCGATGAGTCTACAGTTCGGCCAGGCTCACGGTCGATGGACTCTGGTTCAAAAGGTTCTTGAGGATCGAGAGGATCTTTGAGAGTCGATTAAGTCTTGAGGTTCAAGAGTTTCTTTGAGGAAAGGATTTAGGTCAAGTTCAATCATGTTCCCACTGATGGCGCCTCAGTGGACTTCTTGTAGTAGTAGGGAGTCCTTTCAAAGAATTTTACATCCATAGAATTGTAAAATCTCTTTTCGGAAGAGAGTAACACTTGTAACCTTTCTGTCCTTTGCATATCCTAGGAAAATGCACTTGTGAGCTTTGGGATCAAGTTTGCTTCTGTGTTGGGCATGGATATAAACAAATACAGTACAACCAAAGATTTTGGTGGTAATTGGGAAATAAGATGAGGCGAGGAGTGTGTGGTCGGGAGGGTTTGGATAGGAGTTTTGAAGCCTAACACTCTGTTTGGGAAGTCTGTTGATTAAGTATGTGGCGATTAATATAGCTTCACCCCACATATACTTTGGGACATGGGTAGTGAACATGATTGATCGAGCCATCTCCGGTAGGTGCTGTTCTTTCTCTCAAAGAACTCCCATTTTGTTGAGGTGTTTCACACAATCGCCGATATGGACAATCCCTTATTCATCAAGAAATTACGAGGTTAGACTCATAGTATTCAAGAGCATTATCAGTCTTTAAGATCTTGATCTTAGTGTCAAATTGAGTAGAGATCATGTTGTAGAATTCCTGAAAAATTGGTCCAACTTCAGATTTATCCTTCATTAAAAACAGCCATGTGTTCCTGGTATGATCATCAATGAAAGTGACAAACCACCTTTTTCCTGTTATACTTTTTACCCTTGAAGGTCCCCATACATCACTATGAATTAAAGTGAAAGGTGTGGAAGGCAAATAAGGTAGTTTGGCATACACAGATTTGGTAAGTTTGGCAAATTGACAAATATCACATTGAAGATCATTGACATTACATCCTTTAAATAATTCAGGAATTACTGGACTTCAAATAACCAAAACTTGGATGTCCTAGTCTATAATGCCATAACATGATATTATCTAAGGTTTGAGTGCAGTGCTTGGCGATTCAGTCTTGATCTTACTGCCTTCATGAGGTCGACCACATACAATCCTAAGTGGTTTTAGCCTCCCAATCACTTCCCTGTGAAGAAGGGTCTGGAAAGTGCACCGATTCTTATTAAAAACAACAAATCCAATTTAAATCTTTTGCAAGTCTCTTGATAGATATGAGATTGCGGTCTAATTTTGGAACAAATAGGACATCCTTTAGACATATCTTATTAGTGAGTTTAACATTTCCAAAACCTTTTGCACGAGAGATAGATCCATCAGCAGTCTTAACATTGTGAATTTGTTGACATGGCATAAGGTGAGTTATGAGGTTTTTATTACCAGTCATATGGGAGGAGGCCCCAGAATCAACAATCCATGTTTCATTACTAATAGAAGAGTAGAATTTACCTGCACTAGCCTGAGTAGCCGTGTCAGTAGAGGTACTACCTTCTTTTTGTTGAGTGAGGAAAGCTTTGAATGCAGCAAACTGAGCATTCAACTTGTTGTCATTCTCCTCTTCATGGACATGCACGCTTACGACTTTCCTGGTAGGTTTGAGGATTTAGGCATGCCATGTAGCTTCCAAACAAGTGTCCTTGGTGTGATTTGTGCGTTGCAAAGTGCTCACAGAACAACTTTCCAGTTCTATCAGTAGGCTTCCGACGGTCTCGAGTAACCTCAAGAGCTTCCACGATGGTCGGCAGGTAGCACTCTCAGCAGGGTTGTCAGCAGGGGAGTTCAGCAGCATCACTTTCCTCCTGCTTTCCTCATGTTTGACTTCAGCAAACATGGATTTGAGATTGGGGAGAGGTTTTGTGGCAAGGATTCTTCCTCTAACATCATCAAGAGCAGGATTCAGTCCAGTAAGAAACTTGAATACTCTCTTTTTCTCAATAATGTCCTTATAAAGGGCAGCATCCTTGACATCATTCCAGGGGTGAGTTTCCAGCATATCTAGGTGTTGCCATGCCCTAGACAGTTGGTTGAAGTATTGAGTTATAGACATATCTCCTTGCCTGCAGTTTTGAATCTGAGCTTCAAGTTCATACACTTCTGAGGTATTGTCTTTCTTGGAGTAAAGATCCCTGGCATTATCCCAGATTTCCTTTGCAGTATCATACATCATAAAGTTCTCACTAATCTCTTTTGTCATTGATCTTGTGAGAATGGTCATGACTTGATTATTAGCAGTATCCCATGCTTCAAATCCTGGGTCATCTTCAGCAGGGGCAGGTTTAGAGCCGGACAGGTATCCCATCTTACCTTGTCCAGAGATGTACATTTTCATAGATCTTGACCATAGCAAATAGTTGTTGCCATCAAGTCTATGATTAGTATAAGATGAAGATTCAGTGACCTGGTCTGTGAGGCATTTGGGACTCAACTGAAGGTGAGGAAGCTTCAGATAGTGAAGACATTCTTGATTCAGCAGGGTGCTGAGAGTTTGCAGCGGATTTCAGGAGTTTAAGGCTCTGATACCATGAAGAGAGTTTGAGAAAGTAATAATACTTGAGTAAACTCCAACTTGTTTATTCATGTTGAAAGAATGAGTATAAATAGATACAAGAGAGGATCCTTACAAGAGAGGATCCTAGCTAGTAAAGTAAAAGTAACTAGAGCCGGCTACAATAAATGCTAGAGTCGGCTATGTCTATGCTATTACATAGTAGGACAAAGGATAGTTACTTTATGACTATTAGGACATATTAATTGTTTATTCAATGCAATTAATATGTCTCTTGATAAAAAGTAACACGTTACATTGTAACATGTTATGAGTGTAACAATAATGTAATATTATTAACCATAGTATTTCCACACTAATATAGATTCTAATATTGACTCTTGGGCTATTGATATTGCTAAAGGAAAAAGTATACTAAGTGCTGAAAACACACCTACTATAAACGATAGGTTCTCAGTCGGAGCAACCTCATCTCGAAGGAGCTTTGTAAAAACTCCCACAACAAGAAATAACTTGTTAGAATGATCTGCATCTATGAGATCAGATAAAGAACTACTTCTTTCTATATCTGAAAGAGTAGATAACGCAACTCAAACGCTTAAAAATCTTTGTGGTTAATTTAATGGATGTCATTAAAAAACCTATTTGTTTCCAGAAACTCTGGAAAGAAGAAAATATTAGTTTCCTTAGTTAAAAAGGTAAATTCCAAAAAGATATCTTTCAAAGAGAAATATCTGGAAAACCTTTGAAGGTTTCATTACCCTTAAAATGGGAATGTTGGGATTGCTGGAATAGGCGTCATTAATATGGATCCAGTATTCCAAAAAGAAAAAAGATTAATGGAAATAGTTCCTTTACATGAGAAAAAGCCTGGTTACGGTGACGGACCAGTTAAATTTGGTAATCAAATTCAATATTTAATTACTGAAGGTGAAAGAGCTAGATATCATAGCTGGAAAATGGATTTCAAGAAGAAATCTAATTAAGAGAAATTTCTGGTACTAAGAAATTAACTCCTTCCAATAATAAATTGTGGTAGATTTATGACTTCACCACATATCGTTAAGAAGGGAAGATTACTTCAAATCAAACCCTTAAATCGAGATACCAATATTACACATTGGTTTTCTACAAATGAAGTTAATATCAAGGCAATACAACATTTAGGTAATAAATTAAATGCAGTATCTGCACGTATATTATTAGGACTTTATAAAATGCTTTCCTTTTTTGGCATAAGCAAAGATCCTAGTCAAGGATTATCGAAAAATCCACCTAATTGGAATAGATTTTCCGATCTTTTAGAAAGGGGAGAATATAATCAAGACACTAACTTGGCACAAGCCGAACAAAATCAAGAGTTATTGACTCTAGACGAGTTAGAACTAGGAAAGGAAAAGGAAACAAGACCAGAATTAAGTAAAATTCTTGGTATTGAAATCATGTATCCTATTAAAGAACAACCTGAAGCTATTCCTAAACGAGAACCTTCAGATAAACAACCTGAAGCCTTATCAACTTACAGTTATGTGATGTCTGTTACTTAGACTCTTTCACAAATGATTTTGAAACTAATCTTTATAAACTTCCTAGCAGCGAGTTTTTCGGATTTATAAAGCAGTATTTAACCAAAATCCATATTGTAGGAGAGAAATCTCTTCAACGGTTTGAAACTGAAACCATTGGAGTTGCAGTTAACAGTCTTGGCTTCGCCAATAGAATTGTTAAAGAAGAACTCACAAAAATTTGTGATTTATCCAAACAACAGAAAAAGTTGAAGAAATTCAATAAGAAATGTTGTTTAAACGTTATGGATGCACCCGCAGAATACGGTTGCATACCACAAAAAACTTATACTAAGCATAAGTATAAAAAGCATTATAAGAAGAAAAAAAAATTATAAAACGAGAAATAAACGGTTTAAACCCGGAAAGTATTTTAAACCTCGTCAGAAACCTGACAAAGGAGATAAAAATACTGACAATAAGAAATTTTGCTCCAAAGGCAAAAAGAATTGTAGATGTTGGATCTGCAATGTTGAGGGTCTTTATGATAATGAATGCCCCAACAAACAACAATATCCTCATAAGGTTAATCGAATTGAGGAAATTATCGAATTAGGTTTTGAACCTATAGAAGATATTTATGACTCATATAGAGAAGTCTATATCTTTAAAGAATTTTTAGAAGATTCAGCTGATGAAATCTCTAGAAGTTTAATATCTGAATATTCCTCTAATGAGTATAATTATTCACCCGATGAATACAATTCAGTGGATACAGACTAACTTAGCCATTCAAGAAGAATCTTGGAATGACGAAGAATTAGTAATAACAAGAAAAATTACTAATCCAAACTCCATTTATATCAAAGGACAACTTAAGTTCTCTGGATATAAACAAATTAATTTACATTGTTAAGTAGATACTGACGCTAGTTTGTGTCTAGCATCAAGGTTTGTTATACCTAATGAGCATTGGGAAAATGCACCCAATACCATTCCGTTAACAATTGCAAATAAAGAAACACTTCACGTTTCTAAAGTTTGTAAAAATCTAAATATACGAATCGCAGGTGAAATATTTCACATTCCTACGATTTATCAACAAGAAAATGGCATGGACATTATTCTTGATAACAACTTCTGTCAATTGCATGGACCTTTCACACAATTTACAGATAGAATCATTTTTACTCTTGATAATCAACCAGTGATTATTGGAAAAATAAGAAAAGCCTTTACCATGGCACAGCACGGGTTTTTAGAATCTATGAAAAAGAATTCCAAGAAACTTACACCCACACCTATCCCAGTCAGCTCTGAAAAGATCAAATTTTTAGAGAGGGGGGAGATAGAAGTATGCAAAACAGAACAAGAATTTAATCACGATAACATAAAGTTCAAAAAGATTAACGACTTGTTAGAAAAAGTTTGTGGTGAAAATCCTATAGACCCTAAGAAATCTAAAAAATGGATGACTGCGACCATAAAACTTATGAATCCAAAGACAATAGTCAAGGATAAGCCTATGATCTATAGTCCACTAGATAAAGAAGAATTTGGTAAACAAATTCAAGAACTATTAGACTTAAAAATTATTAAACCTAGTAAATCACCTCACATGTCTCCAGCATTCTTAGTTGAGAATGAAGCAGAGAGGAGAAGAGGAAAAAAGAGAATGGTTGTCAACTTTAAAGCCATTAATACGGCAACAATAGGTGATAGTCATAATCTTCCGAATAAAGATAAGCTTCTAACTCTTATACGAGGGAAGAAGATCTTTAGTAGTTTTGATTGTAAATCTGGATTCGGGCAGGTATTGCTAGATGAAGAATCACAATTATTAACTGCTTTTACATGTCCTCAAGGACATTATCAATGGAATGTTTTACCTTTTGGGTTAAAGCAAGCTCCATCTATATTTCAAAGACATATGAATAATGCATTTAGATATTTTGAGAAATTCTTATGTGTCTACATTGACGACATATTAGTCTTCAGCAACACAGAGAAAGAACACTATTTGCATGTTGCAATGGTACTTAAAAAATGCGAGGAATTAAGAATAATCCTTTCATTAAAGAAAACTCAACTCTTCAAAACCAAGATCAACTACCTTGGATTAGAAATTGACCAAGGTCAACATAGACCTCAGAATCATATTCTGGAACATATTCATAAGTTTCTAGATAAAATTGAAAATAAAAAACAATTGCAAAGATTTTTAGGTATTTTAACTTATGCTGAAAGTTATATTTCTAAATTAGCTGAAATTAGAAAGCATTTACAGGTTAAACTCAAAGAAAATACACTTTGGGATTGGACAGAGGTTGATACAACCTATGTACAAAAGGTTAAAAAGAATTTAACTAGTTTTCCAAAACTATATCATCCCTTGCCAGATGATAAATTAATCATTAAGACAGATGCTTCAGATGATTATTGGGGAGGAATCCTCAAAGCAAAGAACTCTGAACACGAGTTAATTTGTAGATATACTTCCGGTAGTTTTAAAAATGCCGAGAAAAATTATCATAGTAATGAGAAAGAATACTTAGCTGTTATTCGAGTCATTAAGAAGTTTAGTGCTTATCTTACTCCTGTTAAGTTTTTAATTAGGACAGATAACAAAAACTTCACATACTTTTTAAACACTAATTTTAAAGGTGACAATAAACAAGTTAGACTTGTAAGATGGCAGATGTGGCTGTCAAGATACTGCTTCGATATAGGACTATTGCAGGTAGTAGAAATATATTTGCTGATTTCTTAACATGTGAATTTGCAGGTTAACATGCAAAATAATCTCCATCAGGAGATAAAAGGGATAAAATCCAGGGACTAATTGCCCTTAATGGTTCTTAAACAGTAAAATCCATTAATAATGGATAAAGATCCGTTGGATCAAAACAATAGTTCTGATGAAGAATCAGAAAATCATATATAAGTTGATAAGGCGATTTCTAGCCTTTTCTTGTTGTTTAAGAATCTCATTGGTTTTATGCATCGTATAATTGATTCCTAAAAACATAGTATAGAAGCTATCTATTATTCCTCTAAAGAGGCTTTTTGTGGTAAAGTCAGTCCATTTTGTATTTTTTTACAAACGACTGAATTATTCCAGCAGTTCTATGTTCCACTAAGAGGAGTATGTTATTGATTGTTCCATACGCTTCTTTGTTAGTTTGAATAATCAAACTTAACTCTCATTGCCCATTAAATACATGAGCTCTTTTCTATTTGTCCTTCCATCAATATTGAGGATAGGAGTTCTAGATTCCTTATGTTCTCCTGGAACTTTAGGATAATTCATAGTAAAAAAGGTTCCATCAGTACCTTTTCTTTTCTTAAAGGATGATTCTTCTCCTTTTGTACCAGAAGCTCCGTCTTCAGGTTGTTTATCTGAAGGTTCTCGTTTAGGAATAGCTTCAGGTTGTTCTTCAATAGGATACATGATTTCAATACCAAGAATTTTACTTAATTCTGGTCTTGTTTCCATTTCCTTTCCTAGTTCTAACTCGTCTAGAGTCATTAACTTAATTACTTCATCTAAGGGCGAAGTATTTTGTCCATCTAAAATGAACTCATCTTTTTCTATGTTATCCCAGAAATATTCTTCTAATTTTGCGCCTAGGTTTATTGACAAGGCCATCTTAAAGCATTAGGATCAGCACTTGAACCAAGCTCTTCATTTCCCACATTGTGGTTGGGATAACTATATTTTCCGTCTTTGGGAAAAGCTGAAGTAGAAATATTAATAGGAATTTCTTCTGTGTAAGAAACCTTGTGTATTTCCTCGTTAATTTCTTTTATGATTTTTGCTGCTAGGTATGCAACTTCAGTTCTAGTAGCAAGTCTTGATATCTTGGTTTCGATATCTCATAACTGTTTTAATATGACTTTTAAATCTTCACGAAGAAGGTTTACAATCTCGCTAATAGTTGTCATGCTAACGCTAGTCATGAAACTATGGTTGACCTAATATTATCTTGAGAGTTTTCTCAAGCTTGTCAACTTTGCAACAAAGCAATTGAACTTCTTGATCGGCAAGTCTGTCGATCTTACAACTCAGAGTTCGTATCCCTGTATTGGTTTTTTCTACCAATATTAATAATGTGTATACTAAGGCCAAACTTAGGATATACGGCAAATATAAATTTATTGTAGGCTAGGTTACCTTTTGCTGCACCTAGAACACAATCTTTTCTATTGTTAATTCTATTATCAATTAACGCTAGTTTAATAGGCGTGTTTATGCCTTCTTGAAATTAAGATTTTATACAAATCTTTATGGCTCCATGATGAGCCTTACTGATCGTAGATCTATGTTCTTCTTTAATTTTAAGAAGATTTTTATTTATCTCTTGCTGGGTAATAAGAGGTAAATATACTTCTCCTCTGACATCCTTAGTGTCTACAGAGAATTCTCGAGTACTAACAAATAATGAATTTTGTTTTCTCTTTAAAGACGCTGCTTATAAGACTAGGCATTCTAAAGATTTTCTCTTTCTTTAGTTCTAGTTTCGAAGCTTTAATCTTAGTTTATAAATCTTGTTGAATTATTATATTAGCATTAATAGGTATTTCTTCTGTGTAGGAAACCTTGTGTATTTCCTCGTTAATTTCTTTTATGATTTTTGCTGCTAGGTATTCAACTTTAGTTCTAGTAGCAAGTCTTGATATCTTGGTTTCGATATCTCTTAACTGTTTTAATATGACTTTTAAATCTTCACGAAGAAGGTTTACAGTCACATTAATAGTTGTCATGCTAACGCTAGTCATGAAACTATGGTTGACCTAATATTATCTTGAGAGTTTTCTCAAGCTTGTCAACTTTCAAACAAAGCAATTGAACTTCTTGATCGGCAAGTCTGTCGATCTTACAACTCAGAGTTCTTATCTCTATATTGGTTTTTTCTACCAATATTAATAACTCACGATTTTGCTCGGCATGTGCCAAGTTAGAGTCTTGATGATATTCCCCCCTCTCTAAAAGATCGGAAAATATATTCCAATTGGGTGGATTTTTCGATAATCCTTGACTAAGATCTTTGCTTATCCCAAAAAAGGAAAGCATTTTATAAAGTCCTAACAATATGCATGCATATACTGCATTTAAGTTGTTACCTAAATGTTGTATTGCCTTGATATTGACTTCATTCGTAGAAAACCAATGTGTAATATTGGTATCTCGATTTAAGGGTTTGATTTGAAGTAATCTTCCCTTCTTAACGATATGTGGTGAAGTCATATCTACCAATGTTTATTTTTGGAAGGAGTTGATTTCTTAGTACCAGAAATTTCTCTTAAATAGATTTCTTCTTGAAATCCATTTTTCCACTATGATATCTAGCTCTTTCACCCTCAGTAATTAAATATTGAATTTGATTACCAAATTTAATTGGCCCGTCACCGTAACCAGGCTTTTTCTTGTGTAAAGGAACTATTTCCTTTATTATTTTTTCTTTTTTGAATACTGGATCCATATTAATGGCGTTTATTCCAGCAATCCTAACATTCCCATTTTAAGGGTAATGAAACCTTCAAAGGTTTTCTAGATATTTCTCTTTGAAAGATATCTTTTTGGAATCTTTGAAATGTTGCTGGAGCGTTGCACAAACCAAAGGGCATTCTGTTATAAAGGTTCCATATGGACATGTAAAGGTGGTCTTCTCACGATCCTCGGGTGAGATATGAATTTGATAATATCCCGAGTAACTTTCAAGGAAACAGTAAAATGCATGTCCGCTCCGTCTCTCGAGCATTTGATCAATGAAGGGAAGAGGGAAATGGTCTTGACGAGTTGCATCGTTCAACTTCCTAAAGTCTATGCACACCCTATGATGGGTGATAAGTCTGACGGGAATCAACTCATCGAACTCATTTGCTTGTACCGTCAAACCTCCCTTCTTAAGAACTACGTGGATGGGGCTTACCCATTCGCTATCAGAAATATGAAAGATTATTCCCATTCTAACATCTTTATGACTTCAACCCTTACCACATCTTTTAATTTAGGTGTCAACCTTCTTTGATGTTGCGCAACCGCTTTCTTTTTAGGGTCCACGAAGATTTTATGCATGCAGATGCTAGGGCAAATGCCTTTGACATGGGCTATTGTCCATCCAAACACTCCGCAATGCTTTCTCAGTATTCTCAGCAGCTTTTCTTCTTCTATCTCAGTCAAGGAGAAAGAAATTATGAGTAGCAGGATCTCATCTTGCAGAAACACATACTTGAAATGCGCTGGTAAGGGTTTTAACATTAGGTTGACCGTGAGGCTCTTCTAATTATGTCTTAAGCCTTTGTCCGCTTAGCTTTAGTTCAAAGAACTTATGCCATGCCGGCCTATGACAGTACCTCTCAATCTCAATCAAGTTAATTTGCTCGATGTGGCGAGGAGTTCCTTCACTACATCCTGGCCATATCTCATTTTCCTCATCAGAATCCTCAGAGCTTGTGTCATCTTCTAAAGCTAAGGAGGCGGTGTTTAATTGTTTTATATCTTCATGTTGTTGAAGTTCATTGACCATTTCGTCAATAGAATCCAACTTGTAACATGCATTCTCGGTATCATCCGCTTGTCTCATAATGTCAAACACATTGAAGGCTATCTTCATTTAAGCGTAATACCAATTCTCCTTTGTGAACATCAATTAGCGTCTTACTAGTGGCCAAGAAGGGTCTTCCCAAAATCAAGGGCACTTCGTAATTTGCTTTCATATCTAGCACGACAAAGTCGACTGGAAACACAAACTTGTCAACTCTTACTAGCACATCTTCTACCACTCCACAAGGTTCCTTGACCGAATTGTCAGCTAGTTGTAGAGTGATGGAAGTCTTATTTAGCTCCCACATACCAAGCTTGCGAAAGATAGATAACGGCATCAAATCATGCTCGCTCCTAGATCACATAGCGCCTTGTTCAAACATACGTTACCTATAGTACAGGGAATGTGAAAACTTCCCGGATCTTTACATTTTGTAGGCAATTTATGTTGAAGAATGGCCGATCACTCTTCATTTAGGCAAATGGTCTCTAAGTCTAAGAGTTTCCTCTTAGTAGAGACAGCATCTTTTAAGAACTTGGCATACTCAGGCATTTCAGCAAGGGCTTCTACCAAAGGTATATTAATTTGTAGTTTCCTAAACATATAAATGAATTTCTTATACCATGTATCGTCAACTTTAGGCTTAGATTTGCGTGGAGGATAAGGAAACTTACTTGTACGCTCAGCACCAGTAGTAGCAGGTTCCTTCGCAGTATCTTGCACAAGAAAGTTCCCGAAGTACTTGCTTCATCTTCTGTCTCACCATCCCGACTTTCTATGATTTTATCCTTGTCTGGAGTCAGTGCTTTCTCACTCCTAGTCATCGCATTCAAATCCTTAGGATTCTTATCAGTGTTACTCGGCAATCCACTAAGAGGTCTAGTTGAAACTTGTTCAGCTTGTTGACCTATTTGGTGAGAGAGATTCTGGACTAGGGCTTCTTGATTGGTTACCTTCACGTAGTTCTTTTGACAATATTGGCTAAAGTTAGTAGCCAACTCGGTCGTAGATTTTGACAATTGTCCCATGTTGTCAGTCACGACATTGCTCATCTTTTCAATCGCAGCTTCCCAACCAAAAGTTTTAGTTTGCTGGGGTGCATAAGTGTTAGGCTGTCTAGGCCGATCTCCTCCATTTGGGTCACCATATCGGAATCTAGGGTGGTCATGATTCGGTTTGTAACCTCCATATTGGTTCCCTTGTCTTCCAACATAGTTGGCTTCTTCAGTACCAGCATTCTCGATTTGATTGATCATCTCAATATCATTTCCATTCTCTACTCTTGCCAACCTCTATTGCATTCCATCCACCTTAGTGTTGATAAGAGATAGTTGTTGTAGGATCTTAGTTGATGCACTTTCTTCAAACATATCAGCGGCCAACTTCACGGTTGCTCTATTATTGCCTCCCCATTGGCTATTCATCGCTATTTGCTCTATCTTTGCTTGTGCCTCCTCAGGAGATAACAGAACAAATGCTCCATTGATGGAGGCATCTACTCTTATCTTCTCCCTTCTCCGTCTCTCTCAATCCATGGTAAAAAGTTTGCATTAAAATCCATAGTGAGATATCATGATGAGGGCACCTCATCATGGGTTCCTTAAAGCGTTCCCAGGCTTGATCAAAAATCTCATCAGCTTGCTGCTTAAACTCCAAGATGTCTTGGCTTAACTTAAAGGTCTTTCCTAGAGGAATGTACTTATTCATGAACTTTTGCAGCAGTTCCTCCCAAGTCCTGATTGATCCAGCCGTTAAAGAGAGAAGCCATTGCTTAGATTTATCCTTTAAAGTGAAAGGAAAAATCTTAAGCCTAATGTTAACCTCCGGGATTAGTTCGGGCTTCACCGGGCTAACGATCTTCAAGAAAATCGTCACGTGAACGCCATGATCCTCATTCAGGATACCATGAAAAATGGAATAGTTTGTCACCATTTGAATGACATTAGGTCTCGGGTGATAAATCTTTGTAGCATCTTCAGGTGCTACGATTGCGGGAATGAATTTTTCAATAGTAGGCGTTGCATAGCTTTGCAAAGTACGCTTTTCTCCTACAACGACATCTTGATTAGGATAATTCATATTATTATTATTATTGATTACCTGATTAAGGTTGCCGGGATATTGCAGTCCGTTCTCCATTTCTGACTCAGTACTCGTAGAATAGTTTGTTTCCTCGGATTCTTACCCAGTTGGTCCACTTTGGCAAGCCAATTCCGCTAACCTTGATTCGATTTCCTCCAGACTTCTTGCAGATCCTTTTCCTTTATGCAACTTGCTATTTTTCCTTGCGAATTTCTCGATCTCGGGGTGGTAAGGCTCAAGTGGTGCCTTAGAATTCCTGGTAGCATACTGCAAGATAAAAACAACACTAAACAATCAGAAACTGCAAAGGCAAAAGCCTTTGACTGACCCAAAATTAGACAAGAATAACACAGACTCGAGCGGGCGTAAGCAGAGCGAAGATTTCGAATCGGCGAGGTTCGTCCGGCGAGATACTCGGTGGCTTCGGTAAATCTGTCTTTCTCTTTGGGGCTAGGCGGTTCGTTTCGTTCAAGTTTTTAACGACTCCTATAAAATAAAAACTAAAGCAGACACTGTGCAAAACAGAACGACGCAAAAATATCCAGAAAAACGAGGATGGCTCCAGCGAACTGGATGCCTCACCGTAGCGAAGGGTGCTGATTTTCTGGGTTTCAACCCAGAACTATTCTACGAATATTTCCTGTTAATTATATGCTATAAAAATTAAATAAACAGACAATATTCACAGTATTTACGAATCTACTTTTAATAAAATAAGCTATACTTAATTTAATGACTCGAATCCCCGGCAACGGCGCCAAAAACTTGTTGGGGGTCAAGTTAAATTTATAACTTGATCTACACAACCAACTAGCAAGAGTACTAGGTACAATTGCAGTATAGCTAGATAGAGTCAAGGTCGATCCCTCAGAGACTCGAATTAAACAAATATAACGTATTAAACTAAAGTAAATTAAAGGCAGTCTACGACCAACTATAACCGAAGAATAAAAGATAGAAACCACAAGACTAACAATACTACACAACGACACGACACTAGTATTTTTATGGCTTTTTATAAGACTTTTAAGAAACGGTATTGATAACGCTAGTAGTAATTACTCCCTCATATATGTATATCTAAGCCGAGACAAATAAGACATTAAGATTGATTATATTATTGGCTACGGGAGTCATCCCCTTATATGGATCTAGGTCCGGGTAGGACTCTAAACCCCTATGTTTATTACATGACTTTACCGGGTAGGTCTCCATCTTATATAATAAAACATGCTTTCAAAACTAAGGATGCCGGTATAAACCATACACCTTATCTAGGCAACCAGCCCGGGTAGGGTGGCACACCTCCTAGACAATCGATTATTCTATGACCTAATTAACATTCCACTTTTAGGCTTTATGTTAATTTACGATGAAGATATAATAAGTTGATCAGGTTTATTACTCGTTTTCATGACAATCAGGTAACCAGACATATCCGAAGTCGTTCACAGAAAATTCCCAGAATCTAAGTGGCTAGCTCCAGCCGTAAAGACCGCGGCTCCAACTAGACCGGCGATTCCAGAATTTTCTCGTAAAACGTCTTCATACGGCTTAGATCTACATTAATATGGGTTCGTTAATTACTACATCGCGAAATCAATACATAAACGACTACTCCATAACAAGATAAAATAGATCTATGAATAAAGATAGCACTCATAAGTAGGCATTACCCTCGCCGACGAGCGTGACTCCCACTCCTCGATGCGATCCCTAACCGGAGAATCTATCGACTCTGTAATAAAAGAACATGAAGAAAACAAAGAAAAACTATATAAATAATACAAGCATATTGTATTTTGCTCTGTATTTTCGGTGTGTGAAATAATGTATGAATGGCGGCCTTATATAGGTGTTTCTGGCCGACTTAAAACCTTCTAGAAACCCTAGGAAGTACTGTTTCGAAACCCTAAAGCGGCGAGTACATTGACGATTTTGCCCCAATGAATCAGGCGATTTCACCCGGCGAAAATGGGTCAATGAATGGGCTTACGGCGATTCGTTCGCACTTCATTTTACTCCATTCCACGATCTGTGCTATGTTGGGCTTTTCAGTATTTCGCTCCAGATTTCCTTCCACTTCACTTGAGATTTTCCGGAACTTATAATTATGATAAATTTCGAGTAGTAAAACATATGCCAGGGCTAAAAATGCATAAATACCTAATCACGATTCACAAATCACACAACATGAATTAAGCACTATAAACACATGATTCGACGTAAAATAATATAACAATATGCTCCTTTTAGAGAAAATGTTGATGACAAAAGGTATATATTAGACCGTCATCATGAATCGCATGAATACGCATACCGGGGAGACCGGAGCTAAGCTAGTGCTAATCACCGTTAGTTAGCAAGTATATCTTGGTGATGAACGCATGTGTAGTGTCCTTGAGTGATAGCGTAACTTTCAAATCAAGATAAGTTAAACTAGCACTATCCGAAGCGATATAGTAAACTACGTCACACCTTTATCATATAAAAGGGCGGTCCTACGTTTTTTAGGCCGGATTAATTCGCTCATCAATCTCATATTCATAAAAAAATTGGGCTATGTACAAAAAAAAAAAATTTCCCTTATTTTTTCCCTTTATGACTAGCCTATTTGTCTTCAATATATAAAGATGGCTCAATTTTTTCGATTCTTTACAATTGAATTCTTTTTTCATAATAACATTTATTTATTACTTTCTTTTTCATGAAGTAACATTTAAGTAATATATAAATTGTTTTATTGGGTTGGATATTTTTTTAAAGAATCGGGCCTATATATAATTTTTTTATTGGGTTGGGTATTTTTTTAAAGATCAAGTCATGCCTATTTTGTTATATCAAAATACAAGCTCAAATCTATAAATTTTTTCGGATAAGCAATAAAAACATGTAGTTTTTTAATATACGATTTTTTTATAAATCGATCGGATTAACTCTATGGATAAGCAAAACATGTACATCGATTGGGCCTATCGGGATTCATTGGGCTCATTTCAACAAGCCGGCCGCTTTGGCTTGTGATAGGGCCGACCTGCGTATAGTCGCTATGACGTGTTGATGGACATGGAGTGAACCCTAGATTGAGTTGGTCTCATAAAGATAATTTAATAATCATAATAATAAACTTTCGTTGTATAACTTAGTTATTCGTTAGCTTCTCACTTTTACTAAATACTTTGTACTTACCTCCTTTGCATTTTCTTTTGTATGCATTGTGGGGTGAGAAGACGAACAGGTTGACCAAGCATAGATGACGACTTTTGAGGACGTTGATGTCTTGAGGAAGCTTTTAGTTTATTTCTTTGTAAAGGTTGTACTAGACTAGTTGTATTATTTTTCTTAGACTTGTTGTACTTCTACTTCTAAGTTCATTGTAAGTTTGGTTTGTACTTTTAAGACCTCGTATTGTATAAGTCTTTGGGTTTTTCGTCGTTGTAATTTAACTATCCATCTTTAGTATGGTTAATTTCTATTCATAGTAGCATTTATGTTTGTACCCGAGTCTTTGTAGCTTCTGTTTGCTTTATTTTGATACGACGACGTAGAGGGTTGCGTATAATATTAGATTTATTTAATGCTATACGCGCCGAACGTTTCTCTTCCGGATAAGAGCTCGGTATCCGAGAGCGGGGCGTTACAGCAGGCGTAGAATTTTGGTAAAGGGATGCAATAAAAATTTTAAAGGCAAACAAAAAATTTTAAAGTGCAAACTTTATGCATAATATAAATTTTAGTGTATTTTTTTCTGATCTAGAAAGGCAGTTGCCCCCCCTTGATTGTATGTGGGTCCGCCACAGACTACATTTTAGCATCATCTTGTAAATAAATTGGTTGATGATCTTTTGAAAATAAATTGTTAACGTAACTTGCAAGAAATAACGAAGCAACATTAATGCAGAATGATACTTTGGCTCGGAGTTCAACGCCCACAAATTAATCATACATTAATTGCGTGTCTGATTCTTTCATCTATCATCTTAAACAATGATATCTCAATTAGCCCGACTAGATTGTACTACTTCCGTCTCAAAATATACGTCATCATAAAAAAATTTACATCTATTAAGAAAGTTGTTGAATATCATTAATTTGAAGGTAAATCTCTAAAATATCAATTGATTATAATCAATGCAATAGTTGTTAAGTAATGAAAAATTATTGAATTCATAATAAATTAAGGGTAAGATAGAGAAATGGACAATAAACATTGCATTGGTAACGTAGAATAACTTATATTGTGGAACAAATCAAAAAATATAAGATTACTTATATTTTGAAAAAGAGATAGTTTAAATGATGGAAATATGATAGGTTGAAAGTAGAAGATAATATATAAATTATCAAGTACAATAGTTTAAATCAACCCTAGTTATAATTAAGGGACCACAAACCTGCTTCTAATGATGATAATGGTTACGGGTTTAACAATATCTACTACCTCCGTCCTAAAATATACGTCCGTTTGGAGTTTTTCACACATATTAAGAAAAGTTGTTTAAATTTGTTGTGTGTCATTAATTTTGATGAAAAAAAAAAATCTAAAATGACTTTCATTCTTACTAATGCAAAGTAGTGAAAGTAGGTGGGTATATAATAAATACTACCTCCGTCCCATAATAAGTGTTCACATTTTAGAAAATAATTGTCCCACAAAAAATGTCACTTTATATTACCAATGCATCATTTAATGTTATTTTCCAAAGATACCCTTAGTCAAACATTTATTTATTACACTCATTTCACATCCCAAAACAAACATTTATTATTTGTTAGGGGTAAGAATGTCAATGTAGTATAAAACATTAATTAAAAACTGAAAACTAAAAAGAGGACACTTAATTTGGGACGGAGGTAGTAAGAGGTAAGAAAAGAAAAATGTAATAAATATTTTATTGGTTTCTAAATGAATTGTGGGATAAAACTAAAAAACTAAATAGACTTACATTTTGTGATGAATGTAGTATATACTATTCATATTTTTTTACCCATACCTACCATTATCCATGCAGATATAAATTTTTAAATCCCACTACAAAATAAAACAATATTGTGACAAACTTCAAATAATAGATTTGTCACAAATAGCCGCTTCTATTAACAATAACTTTGTCTGTCACAATAGTTGTATTAATTAGTGACAGCATAAATATTTCTCACGAAAGATTTAGTGGAGTGTCACGAATGTATAGTCTCACCTTCGTATAGGCTTCGGTGACAACCACCATTTATCATGAAATCAATAATAATTATCTTCTAAAAACTAAATTTCCGGAATAGTTATAAAAAAAAATGAATAAATCTCATGCTATGTCTCGATACTTTTAAGATTGACTCGATTAAGATTTAATTATGTTCGAGTTTGTTTCAATTTTGCTCGACAAAACTTTAATCACTTTCAAAATCGAATTAGAGTTCGAGCAAGTAAAAACATATTAAGTTTTAAAGTGTTCATGTTCGGCACGTCAAAAAATATATGGAAAATAATCAAAAATCGGGAAAAGGGATAATAAGGACAATAATTTAATATCTGGAATATTTTTAAATATAAGTGGAATAGAGTAAATATGAAGTATCAATTGTGAAACATATTTTATAACAGTGAATAACAATTTTAAAGAACAATAATTTTTTATAATAAGAAAATGTTACTTTTGAGGCATACATTTATTAATTTTTTTGTCCTTTGATGAATCCCCAAAAATATATGGAAAATTAGGGATAAGACACAATGAATAAATAAAAATCAATTAAATTTTTTATAGGAGAATCCCAAAAATAATTTGAATTCGAATAATAATTTTGAAAATTAGTGAATTTTGACATGAACCCCAAATCAGTGAATTTTGATAGTGAATCCCAAAAATCAATGAATTTCGACAATGAATTTTGAAAATTAGTGAATTTCGACGATGAATTTAATAAATAAATAGTTTTCTTGAATAAATAGTTTTGTCCTTTATGCAAAAGTTTCAAAAGACTGTCCTTCTACTTAATTGATGAAATATTTATGTCATTCTCCCTCATTCCCCTAAAATATAAAAGAATAGTATATTTTTATATTATACTATAATGTTCGAGTTCGGTTAAGTTTTATTTGAGCAAACGCATCGTAAGCCGATTGTCAAACTGTTCGTGAGCGGCTCGATTTATTTTACACCTCTAAGAGCAACAAAACTCAAACTCATTCTCTTCCTGATTAAACATTCCTTCACCCCTTGAAATCTCATATCTTCGATTACATCACTTTTCCTTTAATTTTCTCCCATGTCACCATTGTAACCTAAATCTCCACCACCGTCCACTTTTTGTTCGAAATGAGAAACTCGCCTCTTTTAGCCAAATCTTCTAGCCAAAACGAAAATCCCTCCCATCAATTGCCTAAGGCTGGATCTTCTCTCCATGCAAGCTAGATCACTTCTCTTAAGAGCACTCCATGGCTGTAAAGGAATATATCATAACAAACAATAGTATTTTAATGATATGAACAGCAAATTAATGTCATGTATAAGGTTGTGACATCATGTTAGAAAATTGTCACACATAAATGATATGTGTTATTTTTTTTATTTTTTTTTATTTTTTTGCCCTTGGGAATAAAGAACAAAAAAAAAAGGTAGGGGAAGGAAGAAATCACCATATTTTTATTTTTAGATTAAAAGATATGTTTTCCTTTTGTACTTGAATAGGAGAATGTAAAATACTGTGGGAATAAAGATTTGTCGTTTAAAAATGAAATAAAAAAAATTAAAACCACAAGATTAAATACTTATTCCTATCTATATATATTGTCTTCTTTTACATTTGCCTAATTTGTTTCCAATGATTTAGGAAAATAACCCCTCAAAAAAAAAAAAAAAAAAAAAAAAAAAGAACAAAAAAACAAAATAACTATAGCTAATGTTTTTTTTTTATGTTAAAAGAAATAATAATATAAAATTATGTTATGTATACCAATTAAGGAAAGCACGTGTCAGCATGAGCTATTGATATACTAGATGCATTAGGCCTTGCACCGCAAGGCCCCCACAAGGTCCCGAATTTATATATAGTCTTAGAGTAGCATTGTTTCTAAATATCAATGATGAAGAAGTGTCGTTTTGAGTCCAATAATATTTCTTGAGATTGAACATTGAAACATATGATATAAAAGTCTGTTTGGGTAAATATATGCTTGTGGTTTTTAGTAATTTCTTACCTTTTCTACTTTAAAATAATTCACTGTTGTATTGTAGAGTTCAATTGAATTCGATAGGTGTAATGTTAGGTGTGGAATGTAGATATGTTGAGGTGTTGGTTGAATAAAACACTTTATCGAGAAGGACGACGACGACGTAACTTTTGGTTCTCTATCCCCTTATCGACGACGATAACGACGGTTGCAATGTGAAATGTGGTTAGGTTAGGGTTTTATAACATCATACTATATATGCAAGGAGGGAAACTGGAACTGGGCTGCACAAGCTAATTAAATTTTCATTTACATATTCAATAAAAAATTACATTTCCAATAATAAAAACTCATTTACCAACAATATATTTACATCTCCAATCGGCACCCCAGTTTTTACTACCAGCATCCTTTTACTCCGGCACCACAAGAATATTTTTTTTATTATTTTCTTACTCCACACACTACAAAAATAATGACAAGATTACTTCTACCAACACAATTTTCAGAAAATTCAATCGAGTTCTTTGTTAATTAAATACGCCTACCTCCGTCTAATTTTTTGGGACCACATTGAATATTTTTATTATTTTTTTACTTCAACACCACACAAAAAATGACACAATTACTACTAAGGTTTGCCATAACACAATTATCATTTCATTCACCTTCTTCGATTGTCAAACCTTAAAACCTATCTCCCCACACCCAGCCGCCGCCCCGCCCATCCCTCCTCCCCCAACCGCCCCAATCCCTCCTTTCTTGTAAATCAACCTCCCAAAATCTCCTAAATCAACCCACCCATGCATCTGCAAACCTCAAATTGTTCAAATTTCCACCCCAAATGTGAAAATCTTCTTCCCCACCTCTTGCAAATCGCGAAAATGAAAGTGCGATTTTTGGTGGTATGATATTGCTTTTATTTCCCCATTTTGAGGATGAAACGAGTTTGATTTCCAGTTCTTCGGGGCGGAGAGAAGCGGTGTGGAGCTTTTTGTTTAAAGAATAAATGGGGCGGCCGGGCAGTGGTGAGGCATGTCTCGCCGGAAAAGAGGCACAAATGGAGATTAGGCTGCGGTTAGGGGGAAAAGACGGGCTGAGGGTTTGGTTTTTTGGGGTGGTTTTGATTTCCGATATTAATGGTGGTTTATGGGTGATTTTTAGGGGTTGAGGGTGGCGGTGCTGGGTGGTGTTGAAATGGGGGTGTTGTATGAAAAAGCAGAAGAGTGGTGGTTCGGGAGCTTGGCCGGCCTGATTCCGCCATTAAAGCAGCAGGAGCGGTTGGTTTGTGAGTGAGACGGTGGTGGACGCCGGAAAAACAGGGTCTCCGGGAAATTTGGGAGGGGGGCAAGATGGAGGGGGCGGCGGATGAAGGAGAAGAAATTTGGGCTGAATGAACAATAACAAATTGTCAAATGTATCCAATGAATGGGCTGAAATGTTGGGCTGGAATGAACAGTAAAAAAAAACAGAGCCAATGAAAAAAAAACAAGTGTCACCCCACCTCATGTAGGACGCGTGGAGGGAAGGGGTTGACACCCTTCCTTCTTCTAAGATAGGTATATTAGTCCAATTAAGGGAAGCACATGGCAGGATGGTGCGAGACTATGTGATATATTTGTCCAAGAAAGTTGAATAAGTGAGACGCTCTCCTCGACTCTGTGAAGGGACAATACCGCAACCCGACGAGACAGACGAATCCCAATTCTAACAATGTATCAAACTACATATGCATCATATTAGAATCGTCTTTATGAATGACGATTCTAGAGCCAAGAATGATTATGCTCAGTAAAGGAGTCAGTACACCGGCTTAGTGACCAGACAAGTTACTCCACCACGGAATACTTTAGAGAAAATAGAGAAATAAAGTGTGAACAAAATCAGTTTTACACATGTGGACAATCAGAAGATTTATGCAGAATTATTTTATGGAAGATTGCCCACGTGGATCTTATTTTATATCGTGGAAGTTACTTTTGAATTGTAGGAATGACGGTAACTCTTTTATTCCCGTGATTTATCATTACATACCTCAATCCATTCCCCCACTACACTCAAAAACCGTGATTTATATACTCAAAATCACGCCATTACTCCACAAAATCCTTCCATATTCAACCGCATTCACACTATCAAAAATTCTCCTATATATCATTACATACCCCACGTAGATCTTACTTTATATCGTGGAAGTTATTTTTGAATTGTAGGAATGACGGAAACTCTTCGATTCCCGGGATTTATCATTACATACCTCAATCCACTCCCCACTACACTTAAAACCATGATTTATATACACAAAATCACGCCAGTACTCCACAAAATCCTTCCATATTCAACCGCATTCACACTATAAAAAATTCTCCTATATAAACAACACTTAGAGGTTTTCAGAAAGTTTCTACGCTATCTTTGAATTTTACAAAACCTATTTCTTTGAAAAATCAAAACTTTTCCCCTCTCACATTGTCTAATGGCATCATCTTCTTCAATCACACAAATTGGAAAGCAATATGAGAAATCGATCGTCACTGAATCATTTTTAGACCTGAGCACTACCTCACTCTGTGCAATAATGATCCACAAGCACAAAGACTAGTGGATGGATGCAACAACCTGGGACTAATGACTTTCCTCAACCCCCCCCCCCCCAATCACAGAATATGCTATGAAATATTTGGCAGGTGAAAATAAGGGCACCCGGATAGCATCATCGGTAATCACTCTGAGGTGGTAATCCTCTAGGTCTCTCAAGTGTCTCAATCTCTCCAAAACCGGACCACTGGAGATAAAGAAAATAGAGATCAATCTCAATACTTTCTGGACTGAGATTTCAAAGAACCCAAGACGGGGAGCAAAGAAACTCAACTACTCTAGATCGGCGCTCAAATAGCCTTTTGCCGAGTTTGCTCACTTGATAACAAAGAGCATTGAAAGAAAGAAAGGGTCTATGCACGGCATGACTGAGGTCAAGACAAAGATGATGGCCATTATCTACTAAGGTCTTCAGTTCAACTGGGCAGCCTATTTTTTCAACCGGATGAAGGAGCAACTTCAAAGAGAGATTGATCTGGTAAAATTGGTGGCACAGAGAGGACAGCAGAAACAGACCATATTCTGGGAGAAGAAATCGTATGGGATTCCTCTCCAACATTTGTTTGATCAAGCTAAAGTGAAACCTGTTCACTTGTACAAATGGCATGGGGAAAAGGTAATGTTCACTTATGTTAAACCATGGCAAAAACAGCAACATTTATCAGGGAAGATAAAAAAGCTACCAGCAAGCAGCAGTTCTGGGATTGGGAGCAGAACAAGATCCCAGACAGCAAGAGTTGAACAAATGAGTCTACTTAGCAAAGAGGATAGACCCATTATGATCAGTGATCTAGAGGAAGATGGCCATCCTGAAGAAATTGCAGAAGGTGAGAAAGCATATTATCTTACCCCCTCCGAGGAAGAAGAGGACAAGGATGATGAAGAGTTTCATCTTGTAGAAGATGAAGAAGCAAAGGCAGAAGGTGATTGATCGCGTGCAAAGCACTTACTAGTAATAGGTCTAGATCTATCGTATTAGAGTACTGGCGAGTCAAGGTCGATCCCACAGAGACTCATAAGAACGCAAATTCTCGAGATTGAGTTTGTCATAAATAAGGTCTACGACCAACTATAATATAGACAAACTAACAATACTACGCTAGTTCACACGGAGTAAACAAGAGTTTCTAATATATTAGTCTAATTATGAGTGATTAGTTATTCCCCCCACACATGCAATAGTCCTCTCCGTTGGTAAATTTTAATTCATTGTCAGCCACGGGTGTAACTCCGAACCCTATCTACTCCGACAATGGCAGCAGACAATCTATACGCAAGCTACCCTCCTTAATTGGTCCGTAATAGCCCATAAGCAATAAGTTCTAGAGTTGCCAGTATTGAGCGTTAACTCATAGTCATACCGCTAACCCGCCTAGGCAGCTATCGACTATGACTAGCACGTTCCTAGGGTCCATCAAGACTATGTCTAAATTAACACTTCACTAACAGTCCTTCATGCTAATTTACGATGACATGCAAATAGTTGATCAGGCTATTAGCATGTAAATTAAATTGTCGATCAACGTAGCTGGTGCCAATTATCATGAACTAGTAATTTACTAGGTATTCAGATCCAATGATATAGACCATCGTAGATCTGAAGAACGCAATCACTACTTCATGATTTCTTCACCAACGAATTAGATCTATACATACATGGGGTAAAATAAACTAACTACAACATAATTAAACTAAATAAACAATTAGCACATACTAGTCGAATAGAACAGCGACATATATACATCTTGGAAAAGACAGAAAATCATACCCTAGAAGATGAGTGTAGTTCTCCATCGGATCTCTTCCTAGGCGGCGACTCCGTCATCTCTCCGACCAGAACTCCTAAAATAAATAAAATAAAGAACTTTTAGTGCATAATAATTGTAAGTTTTGAGGTACAATGAACTCAAAAGTGGACACGCTGAATTCTGAGGTGATGCCTCTTATTTATAGTTACATAACCGACTTAGAAACGCGTTTCGGAAGATTCTGGACTCTCGGTAAGTCGGCGGCAACTCTCGATTTACTGAGGGTATTTTTGTCTTTTTCTTTCTGCCGACTTAGCTTGGAAGGTTATTGAATACCCTAGGCCCAATCCTTTCTTTCAGTCCACTCCAGATTCGTCCACAATGCTCAGCCCCATATCTCGTTTCTTGAAAACAATCAAATAACGCACGAAATAATATCGAAACAGGGAAAATAAACATTGAGTGCAGATTACTCGACTCACGAACCCGACATATGATATTCAACTCAAATGGTTCATATTTATAGGTCGAAACAACTATTTTTAGCTTATAATGGACATAATGTTGATGCCGTATGATAGACTATTCTAAGCGTCATCAACTACCCCCACTAGACCTTTGCTCGTCCTCAAGCAGAGTATCAAGGCGGAATGTACTTCCAAGAGCAATCTCCATCAACTACCACATATTCAATAAAGATTTCCGGTAGAACATACATCAAGACACAATCCATAAGCCCCCCCATTAATCACTACTTACCATGCATCAATGTGTCGTGTGATGAATCTTTCGTGATAGTGTGTTCGTGAGGAGAATCAAGTTGTATTACCCCCACAATCTTAACTTACCTGCGCATACACTCGCTCATCTTGCTTTCAGACTTGGTTACACAACATGGTACCTTAATCGGGCCGGCCGGGCTTGGGGACCGAGTCTTGCTCTTAGGTCCTCGTTTGTTTCTTTTTTTATGCGAGGGTCGTGCCCTTTTTGCTACGAGTTCGCTTCCCTTGCTACCTTTATTATATCTTTTTTTATTTTTTTTATTTTTGCTTTTTTTTTCTCTGGCAGATTTCTCACTATTTTTTCTCTCTCTCTCACAAGTCCGTTTTGTCCCGGTTTACCTCTTGTGGCATTCAAGTTGCTTCCCTTATCCTACAACAATTTGTTAAAGTATATAGACAGACAAATAGTGATTCCCAGTTAAAACAACTCATCATCTCTGCTCAAACACTTCTCACTCGATCAGATTATGTGCTCAAATATTGAGTGCAATGATACAATAACAATTAATAAGTTACTACTTCATGCAACATAATATATGCTCATTCTTCCACACTAAATTGAATATGCTATAGCTAACTTCAAATTGAACTTGGGCTCCTTTTCTACTGATTCCTTACTCGGAACCTGCAATAGGCAAGCTAAAAACAGTGTTAAAAATTTCAAAAAAATAAAAATAAAAATCCCTTTATCGATTAACCAGCTAAGACCGCCTACCCCCCACTTATTATAGGCATTGTCCCCAATGACAAATAATAAAGAAAAGGAAAGGTGCTTAGCTCTGGAATTGGTTGGCTGAGTCAAAGTGAATCCGGGAGCAGAATCATTAGCTCCTAGGTCATCCAAGCTTTCAAGTTGTTACTGCATTCCAAAATACTTCCAAAAACTATGAGTAACATGCGAAGGGCAATAACCAAATAAGGTGGCGGTAATTGGGCATACCTCAGAAATGCGCAAAAACAGTTTAAACCACTTTATTCTTTATTGGCCTAAGCAAGACGTGAAAACTTTTACGAGGGTATCTCATTAGAATCATGAAGGAAAAAACCATATATATCTCTAGCCAGATGACAAAGGACATATGTGATGAAAAAAACCTTGCGATTGTCATGCTACTTTATTGACTCAAAATAACATAAATAAACAAAAGCAATAAATAAGGGTTTAAAAATAGTTCTGAGTTTATAGTCGCCAGCTCGCTTGTACTAATAGGGCTCATTTATTCGTACTTTGGATCCTCCAACATAAAGACTCCCAATTCAGGATTATACTTGCGCTCTAGGTAATGATTCAGCCTGTGGCCGTTTACTATGAAAGTCTTCCCATAGTATTCATTCTTAACTTCACACGCACCTGAATTGAAAACTTATGTGACTACATATGGTCCATACCATCTAGACTTCAACTTCCCAGGAAAAAGACGAAGACGCAAATTATATACCAGCACCTTATCTCCAACTTGAAATGTGCGGTTGAGAATCCTTGCAGGCGCTTCGTTCTCTCCTTGTAAATCCTTGCGTTCTCATATGCTTGAAGTCTCGATTCCCCTAATTTGTTCAATTCTAGCAATCTCTTCTCACCGGCTAAACTTTCATCCATTTTTAGAAACCTCGTAGCCCATAGGGCTCTGTGCTCGAGTTCTACTGGTAAATGACACGCTTTTCCAAACACTATCATGTATGGTGACATCCTAATTGTGGTCCTATAAGCGGTTCTATACACCCAAAGAGCGTCACCTAATTTCAAAGACCAATCCTTCCTCATGGGATTCACAGTTTTATCTAAGATCCTCTTTATCTCTCTATTCGCGACCTCCACTTGTCCACTTGTCTGAGGGTGATATGCTGGTGAAATCTTATGTCTAACCCCATATCTCAACAGCAATTTCTCAAACAACTATTATAGAAATGTCTCTCTCCATCACTAATTATGACTCTGGGCACTCCAAACCTTGTCAAAATGCTCTTCTTAAGAAATCTCAGGACAACCCTGGCATCATTAGTAGGTGAGGCCATTGTCTCCACCCATTTGGAAACATAATCAACTGCTACCAGGATGTAACGATTTGATTTTGACGATGTGAAAGGCCCCACAAATTCAATTCTTTATACATCAAATAACTCCACTTCTAAGATACTCTGCAGTGGCATCTCATTCCGCTTGGAAATATTACCGGTCATTTGACAGGAATGACAGGCTCTTGTAAACTCGTAAGCAGATTTATGAATTGTTGGCCAATAGAATCCACACTGCAGTACATTTGCTGATGTCTTGTCTGGCCTATAGTGACCTCCAGCTTCTCTCGAATGACATTGGCTCAAAATACTTGGAATCTCGTCATCATGGATGCATCTTCTAAGAATGGTATCAGAGAACATCTTATATAGGTAGGGATCATCCCAATAATAATGCTTCAGATCCGTAAAGAACTTTTTCTTATCAGCACTTGTGAATTCTGGTGGTAGGTACCTTCCTGCTAGATAATTTACAATGTTATCAAACCAAGGGTATACCTTGCCCACTCTTGATGTATTCTGTCGGGTCTGAGGTTCAACTGGATCTACCACTGAGACAACAAAAAGTTGTTCATCGGGAAAGATCTCTCTGATCTCAGTTGGTTGCTCCTCTTCCAGCAAAGTTAATCTTGATAGGTGATCAACCACCTGGTTCTCAGATCTCTTTTTATCCTTGATCTCAACATCAAACTCTTGTAAGAGTAGAAAACATCTTAACAATCTCATCTTGGAGTCTTGATTGGTTAGAAGGTATTTCAGAGCTGCATGGTCAGTGAATACAGTGACTTTCGATCCTATCAGATATGGTCGAAATTTGTCAAATGCAAATATAAAAGCTATGAGTTCCTTCTCTATAGTCGCATAATTCTTCTGGGCACTGTTGAGGGTACGACTGGCGTAATAGATAGGCTTAAAGATTTTATCCTCCCTTTGTCCCAGGGCTGCTCCAACTGCCATGTCGCTTGCATCACACATAAGCTCAAAAAGTTTGTTCCAATCTGGGGCTACCAGAATTGGGGTGGTTATAAGCATTTGCTTCAATGTGTTGAATGCTTTCTTGCACTCTTCTCCAAATACAAAAGGCACATCCTTAGCAAGTAATTCCGTCAAAGGTCTAGAAACTTTAGAGAAATCCTTAATAAACCTCCTATAGAAGCCTGTGTGGCCAAGAAAGGCTCGCAATGTCTTTAAGTTTGTTGGAGGGGGTAACTTCTATATTACCTCTATCTTTGCCTTATCAACTTCCATTCCTTTCTTTGAAATCTTATGACCCAACACTATTCCTTCTGTTACCATGAAATGGCATTTTTCCCAGTTAAGTACAAGGTTGGTCTCTTCACATCTCTTTAGCACTCTACTCAAGTTGTCCAAGCATTTATCAAAGCTATCTCCAAATATAGAAAATTCATCCATGAAAATCTCCAGAAAGTCCTCCACCATGTCCGCAAATAATGACATCATGCACCTTTGGAATGTTGCTAGTGCATTACAAATTCCAAAAGGCATGCGATTGTACGCAAAAATTCCATAGGGACATATGAAAGTTGTTTTCACTCGGTCCTCAGGGCAATATGGATCTGATAGTAACCAGAATATCCATCTAAGAAACAATAAAAAGCATGACCGCTTAACCTTTCCAACTCTGGTCAATGAATGGTAGGGGAAAATGATCTTTTCGAGTTGCGTCATTCAGTTTCCTGAAATCAATGCAAACTCAATGTCCAGTAATTAGCCTCACAGGGATTAACTCATCGAACTCATTAGGTTGGATAGTGAATCCTCCTTTCTTCCTTTCTTGGGCACCATGTGAATCGGGCTCACCCATTCACTGTCTGCAATCGGGAAAATGATTCCCATTTCCAACATCTTTATAATCTCTTCCTTAACAACATCCTTCAATTGTGGCGTCAGCCTCCTTTGAGGTTGTGCTACCGCTTTCTTCTCGGGGTCTACAAAGATTTTATGCATGCACATCGATGGGGTTATTCCTCTAATATCTGCAATCATCCACCCGAATGCTCCCTTATGCTCTCTCAGTGCTCTTAAAAGTTTCTCCTCCTCTAAAGGTGATAGTAACGATGAAATTATGAGGAGAGGAATATCATCTTTCAAGTATACGCACTTCAGGTGAGATGGCAAAGTTTTCAACGTTAAGTTCCGTGGTGGATCTTCTAACGATGATCTTAACAGATTACCAGTCAATTGTAAGTCAAAGAACTTGTGCCACGAAGGTCTATGAATTGTTCCTCCTAAATCCATAGAAGATATATGCTCTACTTCTCGCACTTGACCTTCGCTACACCTAGGCCAGGTTTCCTCATCACTTCATTCATCTTCTTTTAGGAGCAAAGTCTCTGCTACTTCAGGATCTAGTGCCACTTACTGATATAGTTCAAAAACAAGCTCATCTATGGCATCTAGCATGTAACATGCTTCTCCCTCATCTTGTGCATATCTCATTGTTTTCCTCACATTGAATACTACTTTGTCCTCATTTACTCTTAGAATCAACTCACCCTTATGAACATCTATCAAGGTTTTACTCATTGCTAGGAAAGGTCTACCTTGGATTAGTGAAACATCATGGTTATCTTCCATGTCTAGCACTACAAAGTCTACGGGTAATACAAACTTATCAACTTTCACCAACACATCCTCCACCACTCCACAAGGTTGCTTCATAGACCTATCGGCCAATTGAAGGGTTATTCATGTTTCACTTAACTCTTTCATGCCTAACTTATGAAAGATGGAGAGTGGATTAAATTGACACTGGCTCCAAGATCACACAATGCTTTGTTTAGACACACTTCGCCAATTGTGCAAGGTATGAAGAAGCTCTCAGGATCTTTACACTAGGAGGCAGTTTGCGTTGCAAAACTACTGAGCATTCCTCGTTAAGGCAAATAGTTTCAAGGTCTAACAATTTCCTTTCGGTAGTGATTGCTTCTTCAATAATTTCGCATACTCTGGCATTCTGGCCAGAGCTTCAACCAAAGGTATATTCACTTGCAATTTCTTAAACATTTCTATGAACTTTTTATAACAAGCATCATCGTTATTCGGTTTATATTTCCTAGGGGATAGGGTAAAGTTGCAGGATTAATAGTTACAGTTCATGAAGACTTACATGCTGCCTACTTCTACTCTGCCTGCTCATCTATTGAATTTTCAGACGCCCGGTTAATCGGCATGGTGTCCCGATTTACCGGCCTCTCTTTTTCTCTTGATTTCGCTACATTCTGATGCTAACTGCTTTCTGATTCTTCTTGGACAATTGGCCTAACTGGTCCAGGAAGTTCCTTTCCACTTCTAGTCATAATTGCATTCACGTCCTTCGGATTCTTTTCTGTGTTACTTGGCAATCCTTCCAGGGGACGGGCTGACACTTGTTCGGCGATCTGCCCCACTTGGTGCGACAGATTCTGCACTAAGGCTTCCTGATTGGTCTGTATTGTATCATTCTTCTGAAAATATGTGGTGAAGTTTGCAGTCAGCTCAGTCATGGATTTTGTGAGTTGATTGACCGTGTCGGTCATATTTGAGCTCATTTTATCCATGGCTATTTCCCAACCACCTGACTTGTTGAATTGAGGCATGAATCCACCCGTTGTCTCGGTCTCTCTCCACCGTTAGAGTCACTTTGTGTAAAACCCCTGGGTTGTAGCACTAAAACTAAAAATGATGTGAATGTTTGCTTTGCGCCATTACACCACAATGGGAGTATGGACGAGGAAGAAGAGCTCAATGAAGTAACGTTGAGAAGTGGTAAAAATTTGGACCCGGCAAGATGTCGGGGAAGCAGTAGCCCTCACGGCCGCGCATGAAGTTAGGGAGGACATGAAAACCCCATGGCTAAGAAAGCAGCGATGAGGCTTAATGACAATTCTTCGGAGGACAAAAATAATTCGATGATGAGGAAAGAAAAGAAGTGAAAGTCAGGGTCACCACGAAAAACTAAAAAGTCGTAAGATGGAAGGATAAGGAGGATGAGGCGATAAAGAATCAAGCTACGTGGAATGATAAAGCCCTTCCTTATCCACCAAAAGGAAAGAGAAATCCCTCACTAATGACAAGCGGTATCTTTGGGAGGAGAGAGGATGTAGAGACACTCAAGTTAGTATGCCCTTAGCCGAGGTATTAAGCCAAGAAATGCCTAAATGCTCTAAGTATCTTAAAGAATTCTGTGGGAGTAAGAAAGCTTGGGGATGGGTGAAGAAGTGCTCTCTGAAGGTGCGCGATGGTTTCACGAAAGTCGTTGTTAATGGCGAGGTGACCTGGAAGACCTTCAATCTCTGTGAGATCGAAGGCCATTTGTTCAAAAATGTCTTATGCGACTCGGGGGCCTCTATTAATGTGATGCCATTAAGCGTATGCAAAAGCTCGGGTTAGATAAAGGATGATGGGAACGCCGATTTCTCTTGGATGGTAGAGGCAGATCTAGCGCCAACTGCGGCCGGTTGTGTAGCCAATGTTCTCCTTCAAGTTGAACATTTAGTCTTCCACTACCGACCAGGTTATTCTAGACTATCCACGATAAGGAGATGCCTCTAATTCTAGGGCGAACCTTTTTAGACACTTCTAACGCCTCATCGACTTACGCAAAGAGATGATTACTCTTAGAGTCGATGACACATCCGTCACCTTCACCACGAGGACAAGTCTGAAAGAACCATAAGCCCGATGAAATATCGTTTGTTGAAGCAATTTACGAGGATGAAAAGATGCCTACTGAAAAAGCAGGAGTTGGCAGAGATAGGTGTTTTTGAAGTCATGGACATTGAAGATCAAGCCGATTGCGGACCATCTTCTAATTCATTTCAAGCCGTAGGCATTGTGAGTCATCTTCACTCGCTCACACGAGCACATTAGTGAGTTAGAAGCATGGAGATGCCCGGCCAACAAGCGATGATCTCAAAGAAGCGGAGTCAGGAAGACTTCATCCTCGTGAAGAAGAAGCTCGATGGGTAGTTGGGGACGAGGTAGACTTTTGGAGAGAGACTCACCTTTGGGAAGTAGATGATTGGGAAGAGTGGCGTGAAGAGCTTAAAGATGAAGAGTTAAGAAAAATGATCGATCACAAGAAAAAGGAAGCAAGTGTTGACCGGAGGATTCCGATGGATGATTTGATCCAAAGCACTTTCAGGGGTTGAGCCTCGGGAAGATGAGTTATTCTTTAGTCAACCACTCCAAGCTCATAAAGAGAAAGGTGGCCCGTTAAAGTCTAGTATTGAGCAACCACCTCGATTTAGAGCTCAAACCGCTTCGAAACACCTTAAGTATATCTTTCTTAAGGATGGAGATAAATTGCCTTTGATCATTTTCTTGAAACTCGACCACTGAGCAAGAAGCACTGGTGATAGAAGTGCTTAAAAAAGAATATCCTCGCGTTCGGATGGCAAGTGGGTGATATCCGAGGAATCACCCAGGATGTATGCATGCATAAAATCCGAGCGGAGGAGGAGCTAAAAAGGTTAGAAAACCCCGAGAAGGCTGAATCCTCATATGCAGGAGGTTGTCAAGAAAGAAGTGATAAAGTGGCTTGACATGGGCATCATCTATGCAACCCCGATAGGGTCACTCAAGTTGTGCCAATAGGGTCACTCGGTCGAAAAAGAATGAAAAAAGGAGGAAGTTGCCTACACTGACTCGTGACCGAAGGCTCTGAGTGCTGTATTGACTATCGTAGACTTAATGAGGTTCTTGCCAGGACCACTTTCCTCTACCGCTTCATTGACCGGCTTATTGAAGCATCGAGTGGTCATAAGTATTATTGTTTCCTTGATGGCTATTAAAGCTACTTCGGATAGCCATTGATCTAATTACCAAGAGAAGACAACTTTACGTGTCCGTCTGGTACTTTTGCTTTCCATGAGAATGCCATTCGGCTTATGCAAGCGCACCAGCGACTTTTCAACGGTGCATGTTAGCCATTTTTGATGGACTTGTGGAGCAATGCATGGAGGTCTTCATGGATGACTTCTCGATCACGGCGATAGCTTTTATGAAAACCCTTGATAAGGTCCTCCTCGATGTCGAAAAAATGTGGTGTGGCGGGAAAAATGCCATTTTCTAGTGAGCGAAGGAATCATTTTTGGGACATAAGGTGTCCAATCTTTGGTATTCAAGTTGATAAGGCTAAGGTCGAAGCCATTGAAAGGATGGCGTATACCTAAGGCAGTGAAAGAAAGTGCGAGGTTTTCTAGGTCATGTTGGCTTCTAGCCTAAGGCGTTTCATTAAAGATTTTCTACCATCGCCAAGCCTTTATCAAATCTTTTGAAAGATGATGTAGATTTCTTGTTCGATCACGAAGTGCAAAGAAGATTTCAATTATGCGAAAGACAAGCTTATCGATGCCCCTATTTTAGTTGCTTTGGTGGACCAAGCCTTCGAGTTGATGTGCGATGCCTCAATTACGCCCGTGAAAGCGCAGTTTTAATGGTAATCAAGCTTTTAAAGTGAATGGTCATCGACTTAAGAAATATTTTGGGCAACCAAAGGAAAAGCTCTGAGACTCTTTATTTCCAAAGAAGAGATGAGTACTGTGATGTCCCGATTTGTGAAGAGATTCCATCTTATTTCTTTGAGTCAGGATGATGACATTCCGACCTCACTGTGAGGAACCTTCTCCGAGACTCTGAGCATGTTAGCACACCTACGCCTATCATCCGCAAGAACACGAAGAAGAGAGTCGGTGTAGTTTGGAGAGAAAAATTTAATGATCTTATAGCACACTTGACTTGTTGTTGTGGTGAAAATCATTTCCGCCCCAAAGGTTCTCGATTACGATCATCGAGGTGGCGGTAGTCAAACCAAAGTGGCCCGATCCGGGTTGATCTTTTGAAATCTATGTCAAGCTATTGACATTAAAAGAAGCGCCCTAGGAGGCAACCTAGTTATTTGTTTTTTTAGGTTGTTTTATTGTTTTTAAGTAGTACTTTAGTTGATTATGTGTTAATGGTTATTCCTCCTACATTCATTGCAAGTGTTTTGTGTTATGTGTTGCTCATATACCCCGTGTACCCCAAGATTATATGGTATGTCGAGTGTGGCAGATACTTTTGAGCAGGTTCGCAAGCTTTTATGTCCAGTGTTGTCTATTCGAGTTGTCGCGGTACATTCATGTTCGGCCCGACCTCCGCTAACTTTCATCCGACAACCACCTGTTGTAACCAACTAAGTTTTCTTTTTCTTTTATTACGCACATTCCGAGGACATAATGTGATTTGTGTGGGGGGGTAAATTGGGTATTTTTATGCTATATCCTTTGAAATATGAGTGAATGTTAAATTTCCACGAAATTTAAATTTTTGTTAGTCTCGAGCATGTGGTTGAAACTAAATGCTTGCTAGTTGTAGTTTTCTAACGATGATAGTATGTGACTTAGTGAGATAATTATAGCATGTCTTTACTTTCATGGAGATAGTATTCATTTTTCACTCACGAAAGCCTTTGATATTGAAGCAAGATTTTTGAACTATATCCTTTCATTATTTTAGTGATTTATCTTAGGAAGGTCAGTATAGTAACACCTTAGTTAGCTCGTGTGCTGTGAATATCATAAAGTTTGAATGTGATAAGTGAGATGTAACTTATGTCTTGAAAAAAGAATGAATAAGTAGTGAATTATTAATAAATACGTTTGTCGGAAGCTGGTTTATGATTTGAGTGAGGTAGGGTATACCACGTATGTCCTATACCACTATGATGACCAATAGCTCACGACGGTCGAGGAAAGCTACCTTATGATTTGAGTAAGGTAGGGATTATCTCGAAATGTCCTACTACTACTATGATGGGTAAAAGCTCATTCTCGATATCGTCAAATTTGAAAATTTTGAAAATGATGAGTAAAAATAAAGTGAAGTCTTTGTTATCATGGATCTTATACCCAGTGAGAACGCGTGCATGATATGTCATGTAGGATTATCCCACCGAGTGCGTGGGAAGTTTTTGAGTGGAGCTATTATCGCTATATATCTAGGATAGTCATTGGATTTTTGAGAGGATATTTCTTTGAAAGGCTTGTTAAATTTGAAAAGGGCTTGTCACACATACAATCGAATCTATCTCTGTGATGGTATTGTTTGCTATAGTTGTTGTATCTTTTGTTACGTGAGTTAGAGATCTATGTGGATTGCATGAAAGTTGAGCTATAGTTTTGATTGTTTTGTCCGAGGACGTACAAAAAGCTAAGTGTGGGGGTGTTGTTAAGGCCATATTTATATGATTATTAAGGGTTATATTTCATTATTATTTCCCACATTTGCATATTTACATGAGAATTAAGGGTTTAAGTGTAATTATTTAGTAAGGATGATTTTAATATGGTTATTTGCAAAATTGGTTATTTTATGTGTTAAATTAATGGAATTATTATTATTTGAGTTTTATTACATTTTGCAATGTTTATTTATCCTTTAGGAGGCTGAATTTGAGTGCTATAAGAGGATAAATGAAGCTCAAGTCTAATTATTCAAGATAGAGTTGGAATTGGCTTGAAGAAAATGGATAAAGATGAAGAGATCCGATCCTAAGCATTGCAAGCGAAGCGTCGCATCCCGTCCATTCCAGACGGGAAGGCCCATCGATCTTGGACGAAAGGCGTCGAGAAGTGAATCAAGCGTCCATGCGGCGGCCCGTAATCGTATTTTACATCGAGTCTTGAGGCGTTGGCTAAACTAGCGTCCCACTCCGTCCGTAAGTTCTTAGACGGCGTCCGGATATTCAAACGGGCGCCCAACCCGCCAAGCCATAGAGAGGTACCGACATCAAATTCCTATAAATATAGCAAAGAGCCCCAACCCTAATCCCATACTTTACACAACATTGAGATCGCAATTTTCACCAAAAAGCTGCGCCCAAAACCACTTTTACACAGAGATGAACTTCTCCAACCCAACAATCATCTCCAATATGATTGTTTGCTAGAAACCTTGCAGTGAGACGACGAAGGAAGCTCATCATCAACACAACCAACTAGAGATTTTATGCCTATGTTTAGTGAGTAAAAGATTTAGTTTTTCATTACTTTTTATTTGGTTTGCATTGTTATGTTGTTGATGGGTGGATTCGTTGCCTCATTTTGTGTTTTCCTTTAATTGTTTGAATCAAATCGTTTAGATTAAGGTTTAAGTTCTAGAGAACCCAGGCGATATCCGCCCCATAGATTAAGGATTTCCTTGCCTCCCTAGATAGTTCACATTTTAGTTAGTAGTTTAGATAGATAATTGGTTGCATCGACTTCTTGAACTTTCTCTACCTTGGAAATGCGATCTTGCATGCCATCTATCTTCTCGTTCATCGCCATTAGTTGGTATAAGATCTTTTGAGAAGTATCTTCTCCAAATACTCATTCAGCTACCTTTGCAGTCTCAATTTGATGTGTTCCCCATTGGCTTGTTAGTGCTATTTGCTCCAACTTTTCTTCAGCTTCTTCAGGTGACGACAACGCAAAACATCCGTTGCTCGATGTATCAACCCGCATTTGTTCACTCGGCGCAGTCCGTGATAGAAACTATGCATTTGTACAGGCAGAGTGATACCATGGTGAGGGCATATCCTTTGTGCTTCCTTAAATATCTCCCACACTTCTTCGAAAGTTTTGGTTGGTTTTTGCTTGAAATTCATGATGTTTTGTCTCATATGTAGTGACTTCCCAGGTGGGCAGTACTTGTTCATAAATTTCTGCACTAGATCGGTCCAAGTTTGGATCGATCCTGGTACTAGAGACAATAACCAAATCTTCGCTTTCTCTTTCAGAGTGAATGGAAACAACTTCAGCTTAATGTTATCTTCAGGTACTCCTGCTGGTTTGACCGTGCTGACTATCTCCAAAAAGTTAGTGACATGTACACGAGGATCTTCGTTTGGTACTCTATGGAAGGAAGTGTAATTGGTCACCATCAGTATCACGTTTGGCTTTGGGTGAAAGATCTCAACGCATTCTCTGGCTGAACGATCACTGGCACAAACTGCTCAATCATTGGCATTGCATAACTCTATAGAGTTCTCCAATCTTCTTGTACCACAACTCCTTCTCCGTTTCCTCTTCCGTTGACACCGTTTTACCCATTCTACGCCATGTTGTTTTCTGTATCTTCCAAATGTGGAATTTCTTCTTCCTTCTCGTTGTGATCTCCTTTGTGCGAACTCATGTCGTCCGCCAGCCTAACAGTATTCTCTCAAGCTTCCTTTCCCTTTTGTCTAGCAAACTTTTTTATCTCGGTTATGAATCTCTCGAGTTTGGCGGCTGAACTCCGTGTAGCGTACTACAAGACAAAAAAAAAGTTAGTGACTTGCCTCGGCGGCTATTACACACACCTGACAGACTCAAAAATAAAGACTCTGACTACTGACTCAACGCTGAACTGACAGAACCGATTCTGCCAAATCTGGGAGCCTCGATTTACCGCGGTTAATCCCCGATAAATCGGATGCAATTTTTTTCAGATTTAAACAGAATTGACTCTGTACGACTCCAGTATAAACAGACTCGAATATATACACACACTCAATCTCAAAGAAAAAGTATTCTTGACACGAGTCCCCAGCAACGGCGTCATAAAACCTTGATCGCGTGCAAAGCACTTTCTAGCAATAGGACTAGGTCCATCATAGTAGAGTATTGGCGAGTCAAGGTCGATCCCACTTGAGATTGAGCTTGTCACAAATAAGGTCTACGACCAAATATAATATAGACAGAAGTAAAATTCGTGCCACAAACTAACAATATTACGTTAGTTCACATGGAGTAAACAAGAGTTTCTAATGTATGTATTAGTCTAATTATGAGTGATTAGTTATTCCCCCCACACATGCAATAGTCCTCCCCGTTGGTAAATTTTAATTCATTGTCAGCTACGGGTGCAACTTCTAACCCTATCTACTCCGACAATGGCAGCAGACAATCTATATGCAAGCTACCCTCCTTAATTGGTCCGTAATAGCCTATACGCAATAAGTTCTAGAGTTGCCAGTATTGAGCGTTAATTCATACCGCTAACCTGCCTAGGCATCTACCGACTATGACTAGCACGTTCTTAGGGTCCATCAAGACTATGTCCAAATTAACACTTCACAAACATTCTTTCATGCTAATTTACGATGACATGCAAATGGTTGATCAGGCTACTAACATGTAAATTAAATATGTCGATCAACGTAGCTGGCGCCAATTTTCATGAACTAGTAATTTACTAGGTATTTAGATCCAGCGATATAGACCCTTGCAGATCTGAAGAACGCAATCACTACTTTAGGATTTCTTCACCAACGAATTAGATCTATACATACATGGGGTTAAATAAACTAAATACAACATAATTAAACTAAATAAACAATTAGCACATACTAGTCGAATAGAACAACGACATATCTACATCTTGGAAAAAAACAGAAAATCATACCCTCGAAGACTAGTGTAGTTCTCCATCGGATCTCTTCCTAGGCGGAAACTCCGTCATCTCTCCGACCAGAATTCATAAAATAAATAAAATAAAGAACTTTTATTGCATAATAATTGTAAGTTTTGAGGTACAATTAACTCAAAAGTGGACACACTGAATTCTGAGGCGATGCCTCTTATTTATAGTTACATAACCGACTTAGAAAAACCCATATCTACCTCTCGTCCAAGAAAACGTGTTTTGGAAGATTCTGGACTCTCGGTAAGTCGCGGCAGCTCCCTTTTTACCGGGCTATTTTAATCTTTTTCTTTCTGCGAATTAGCTTGGAAGGTTTTTGAATACCCTAGGCCCAATCCTTTCGTTCAGTCCACTCCAGATTCGTCCACAATGCTCAGCCCAATATCTCGTTTCCTGAAAATAATCAAATAACGGACGAAATAATATCGAAATAGGGAAAATAAATGTTAAGTGCAGATTACTCGACTCACGAACCCGACATATGATATTCAACTCAAATGGTTCATATTTATAGGTTGAAAAAACTATTTTTAGCTCATAATGGACAGAATGTTGATGCCATATGATAGACTATTCTAAGCGTCATCAGTGATCATCATTTGTGATGATCAAGCCAAAGATGCAGATTCTGATGATGAATTGACACTCCAAGAAGTAATTCAAAGGAGTAAACCCGGTGTTGATCAACAGCTGAGTGAGCCGGCTGAAGAAACTCACTCAGTTGATCCTGAAAGGACCCTCAACATTGACCAAGGGGAATGGCAACTGAAGGAGTTAAGACTACAGTACATAAAGAAGTAGCTCAATCCTCAACAGGACTTAGAGATACCAGTCAATCTCAACAATCTCTATCTGACCCAAATATTGAAGAAGAAATAGAAGAGGAAGAACAAGCTGGATATCAATCCACTGATTGTGGACATGGAGAGACAGAATATTAGCGGAGAGAATCTCAAAACTACTTTGAGAAGCGAACACACCTCTATTAATCACAAGATTGAAGCATTGATCAGTCACATTGACGTTCAAGATGCAGTGATAGAGAGGAAAGGAGACTTACTCTGCAACCTGAATCATCTCATTGCCTATCATGTCCAAACAAATCTATACTTCTTGGCAGAGACACTTGATGGAAAACTCAACCCTATGTTGGAGATTTTGAATGCGCATATTGAACAAATTCAGACCATAGATGAGATCTTAGATCACTCAGCAAAGCAGCTTAACACCCTCATCCAAGTATCTAAAGCAACCAATAAAGTCATTGAAGCTAGGTTTGATGCTACCAAAAAGGGGGAAGGTAGTAATGCTCCAGAAGCTCTAAAGGCAAAGGTAGTGAAGGGACAAGCAAAGGCATCAGGTTTCAAGAAATAAGTAGACTGAGATAATTTTCATGTTTTTCCTTCTTTTGAATAATTTTTATTACCCTTCATGGATGAATAAATTTTTTTAGTTTTATTCTGTTTTTATATGAGAAAAATGTTTACTTATGTTCAGGTTTATGAGGGTTTTGGTATCATAAAAAATGGGGAAATAGTTAGGAACATTTTATGTGTTTTGATGATGGTCATACTAGCTGTTATAGCAAACCTGAAATAAGTTAGAAATCTCTGTATAAGTCTTTACTTGGAGTCTGACATGTTGTATAAATTCAATCAGAAAAGTATAGTACTAGTAGGTAGGATGGCTAAGTGAAACAGAAAATCGGCAAAGAAGAAAACGGCCAAGTACCAGCAAAGAAGCATAAAGACATATGAACTGACTTATAACCAGGGAAGTCTGTGATGGTCTTGGATAAGTCTAAGTTATGTTACAAGTGATGAAACTCATTGTTTAAATATGGTGTACACTGATCTCACACAAATCAAGGATCAGTGAAGTACAAATACTCTTGGAAAATTGTTAAGGGTGATTTTATACGTTTTATAAGGATATATTTTATATCAATTTCCCCCATATTCTTATGTTTTTCATAGAAATCGAGCTTTATAATGAAATATTGAGTAAATGATGTTTTCAATGGTTAAATTATAAACGAATTAATTAGGTGCTTAAATGGTGATTTTATATGATTTTGGAATTATGTTACGCTTTGGTATGTTTTCCTAATTTGTAGATACACATTGGTTATGGAAAAGATGATCTTAAAGAGAGAAATTTGAGTGGAGAAAGAATCAAAAGGATTTATGGAAGAATAAAAGATTTAATGAAAGAAATCAAGTTGATTGATCCGCCGGATCAAGCGCCCAGGGGAGTGAACTAGCGTCCAGTGTGGACGAGCGTTTGAGGTTCTGGACGAGCATCCATCAGAAGAAATTTAGATCAGAGAGTTTGGACGCTGAAGTAGACGGGCGTTTGGCACAAGTTCAAAGCAGAATGGACGGACGTCTAAGGAATTGGACGGCGTGCGGAGGAAGAAAATCGGATCGAGATTGAAATATCGCATTCGACGGGCGCCCACCAAAGCGGACGGCGTCCGTTGGGCGACTTAAGCAAACCGACTTTGTTTTCTATAAAAGGCCGCATATCCCCAACCCTAATAGACATAATTTCTCATACACTAAAACCTAGAGGAGCAGCCGCACTTTGGGAGTCTCAAGGCCGGTCACTCGAGCCTTGTGCTCGGGTGATCCGAGTTAGATTAGGATCGTTTATTTTCGTTTGTTGATTCATGGAGATCAACCGTTGTATAAACTATGTGAGTTCATCTTTTTGATTTATTTTGTATTTTTCTATGCAATTTAAGATGCCATGTGAATTAGATCGAAAGATTCGTTTGCTATTGATGTTTTACAATACGAGAGTTGCGTAAACGCTAGATCACCATAGAAAGATAGGATCTTTAATCGTTAATTCGTGACAGATTAATTGGTTAATTATCTAGGTTGTTAGATTCTAAAATACGAGAGTTAACCTGAATCTACACCTTCGTTTTGTATGGAGTATTGGTCTCAACATTCGAGAGAGGAGAGATCGGTAATTGAATTCACTAAGAGATTAGGAATTTATAGCTTGAGAAATAGATTCACTAAGAGATTAGGAATTTGTATCTCGTGTAAAGGTGAAACCACAATATCGAATTAAAATCACTTGGTTTGTATTATGTTTGATCCCATGTATCTTTAGTTTAGGTTGTTTTTATTGTTTGTTATAGGTTAGATTTATTTTAGTTGTTCTATCTTCGTTTATATGTTTTTCTTTCGTTTATTTGTTTTCATTAGTAGCAATTGAGAGAGTTAATAAGATTAGATTCAACATCCCAATTCCCTGTGGATCGACCCCTTACTTATCTCGCTCTACTATCAACAACCCGGTATTCGGCCGGTTAGGAGTTAGTTTTGCATATAGGTTAGGGTTTATAAATTTTCTTTTTGTTTAGTGATGCAAAAATCCTCCGAACAAAAATCAAAGAAAGAAAGGAAGCCATGAACCGGCGAAGTAAACACTCTACCGGCTGAGTAAGGAATATCAGTAAAAAAAGATCTCAACAGCTCAGTGAGCAGAAGCACTTAACCGGTCAAACAACAGTCAAGTGAAAGAATAGCAGAGCAATCTTAGCTTATTCAGAACGTTGAAAATAAGGAAGATTCTGAAAGTTCAAGCATTAAGTGCATAATCAATCAAGGACGGATTTTATGATGGACGTTTGAAAAAAATCCGAATCATTGAAATCAAGGAGAATATAATCAAGGAAGAATCAAGAATTAATTTAGGATTATTCTCCATATTGAATAGCCAACGGATAGAAATTCAAATCAAGGATTATCAAGGCTATAAATAGAAGGCATTGACAAAAAAACAATATACGTGAAAAACACAAAAATAAAAAAAGCAGAAACTCTGTCAAAATCCTAAGCCTTCTCTTGAATCTAAAAGAACACATCTAGTGATCAACTCATCATTCAGAACATAAAGTCATATCAAGCACGGAGATTGATCAAGACACTTGTGAATCTTATTCACACCGGTTGCAGCAATTGAATCAGAGAAATCTGAGGAGTTGCACCCTTTGTGATAGCTGCTGAAGGATTTGTTCCCAAGGAGCAGTGTTGAAGACTGAGTCACTGAAGCTTTTGTAGCCAGGGAGTGATAGTCTTGGAGATTGTGAACCTTGTGTAGCCAAGGACAATATTACTATTGTATTGGTGAAAGACAATAGTGAATTCCTCCAATCATCATAAGAGAAGAGTGGATTAAGGGATTACACCACCCTGAACCACTATAAACCATTGTGTTCATTTAGTCACTGCACTTTACATTACAACATTTACTCACTGCATTTTATTCATACTATGTGTGTTCATAATCTACTTTGAAACAACTTATAAGAAGAGACTTATCCGCTGCCCAAAAGCTTTTAATTACAAGAAAAGTTTATGAAACTCCAGTATAGTCATTCACCCCCCCCCCCCCCTTCAAGCATTAAGTGCATAATCAATCAAGGACGGATTTTATGATGGACGTTTGAAAAAAATCCGAATCATTGAAATCAAGGAAGAATCAAGAATTAATTTAGGATTATTCTCCATATTGAATAGCCAACGGATAGAAATTCAAATCAAGGATTATCAAGGCTATAAATAGAAGGCATTGACAAAAAAACAATATACGTGAAAAACACAAAAATAAAAAAAGCAGAAACTCTGTCAAAATCCTAAGCCTTCTCTTGAATCTAAAAGAACACATATAGTGATCAACTCATCATTCAGAACATAAAGTCATATCAAGCACGGAGATTGATCAAGACACTTGTGAATCTTATTCACACCGGTTGCAGCAATTGAATCAGAGAAATCTGAGGAGTTGCACCCTTTGTGATAGCTGCTGAAGGATTTGTTCCCAAGGAGTAGTGTTGAAGACTGAGTCACTGAAGCTTTTGTAGCCAGGGAGTGATAGTCTTGGAGATTGTGAACCTTGTGTAGCCAAGGACAATATTACTATTGTATTGGTGAAAGACAATAGTGAATTCCTCCAATCATCACAAGAGAAGAGTGGATTAAGGGATTACACCACCCTGAACCACTATAAACCATTGTGTTCATTTAGTCACTGCACTTTACATTACAACATTTACTCACTGCATTTTATTCATACTATGTGTGTTCATAATCTACTTTGAAACAACTTATAAGAAGAGACTTATCCGCTGCCCAAAAGCTTTTAATTACAAGAAAAGTTTTTGAAACTCCAGTATAGTCATTCACCCCCCCCCCCTCTGACTATACTTTTACCCCACTCTGGGACCAACAGTGTGTGTCACACGTGAGGATTAAGTTTATGGTGATACAATTGACTATTAGTCCTTGGTGAACTTAAGAAAAGTATGAGGTCTATTGATTAAACCACCATTAATGCGCCCAGAACACTTTATGGTGTGACCGTCTTATCCAGACCGTCGATATTGGTTATCTAAGTAGGGCATTTATATATGATGTAGTCATATAGGACTAGAACGATTTAATCTTCATTTCTCATATAATTCCGTGATTGAGAAATCTTATTAAATCACAAGATGATCATATATGGATTAACTTTAATCTTGAAGTGACTGCAGACTCCTGCTTGTTTCAAGATAGGGTTAGATGTGTTCGTTACGGATTGCTAAGGCGCGGTCTGAATCACTTTCACGTCAACACTATTCTGGAATGAGTGAAGAGTGTGTGTCTCACTGATACAGAATTTATTCCTTCCTGTGGGAAGTAAAAAGACAATCCCCTTATTTATTAATCCTAGAAATTGATCGATCCCGGGAGTTCATATTGGTTATGAATGAAGCACATAGATTGCTCAGGTTCATAAAAGAAGCACCTGGCAAAGGATTATTTTTTCCTAGTGAATGATCCATCAAACTTAAATCTTTTAGTGACTCTGATTGGGCTGCTTGCACAAAGACAAGAAGATCAGTCATGGGTCTCTTGGTTTATCTAAGCAAAGCCCTGATTTCTTGGAAGTTTAAAAAGCAACCTATTGTTTCTAGAAGTTCTAGTGAAGCAGAATATAGAACAATGGCTATCATTGCTTGTGAAATTCAATGGCTGCTCTATCTTCTACAAGATTTCCAGATTACATATACAACCTCTGTTCCTTTATATTGTGACAGCTCTAGTGCTTTACACATTGTTAAAAATCCAATATTTATGAAAGGACTAAGCACATAGAAATTGATTGTCATTTTTGAGAGAGAAATACTTGGCCAAAGTACTCAAACCTTTGCCCATACACACTTATCAACAACCAGCTGACATTCTCACAAAACCAGTCACAAAGGAAGTTCTTACAACACTACTTCATGCATTCCATTAAAAAGACATATTTGAATCCAATGCATTATAGTGAAGTTGGTTTTTTGCAAGTTGTTCATGGCTCAAGCCATTTCCAGCTTGAGGGAGGGTGTTGAAGCCAATGCATTATAGTGAAGATGGTTTTTTGCTCTTGTAGACATATCATTGAACACCAAGAATAGAAAGTCGGTTGAAGCAGTTACAACATGAATTCAGCTTCTGCAATCTATATAAATAGCAATTAGATGTTCCCTTGAGTAGTTAGTTAGCAGAATTACACTTAGAAACAATTAATTGTGCAATTCGATGAACATTTCTTTTTCTCGCCCTTTCCTGTATTTGAAATTCTTGAAGATGATATTCATCTTCTTCAATTGATCTTGCTGCACTTTTCTACAATTTTATACCGTTTATTGATACTTTTAACACTTAGTAATGTCCAAACAAAGGACGGAGCCGGAAATTCATAATCAGGTGAGCTAGTCGACTATCTTAGAATTATCAGGTGGGTTGGGTTAATTAATATGTCTTAATGAGTTATACTGGATTATATAGGACATTTTAGTATGAATTTTTCTTTTCTAGGGTGACCCTGATGATATATAGTAGCTCCGTCCTTAGTTTGGCCAAGGAATGTTTATTCTCTTGGAAGTAAATCATTCAAAATGTCGTGCCAGGTAACCTGTAATTTATGTAATTGCTTTAAGTAAACATGGTGCTCGAAGCATTCTCTTTCCCTAGAAAGAAAAGAAGTGGAATCAAACCAGGTTTTAAATCAAAACAATTGACATAAACAACAACTTTAAGCCACATACATTGGGCATAAGACAAATAATATAGTCAAATGATCGATAACCATTGTAATGCATGTGCAGCTCAAACACATTAATCAAAAGTGCTTAAAAAAGATATTAATACAATGTTAAAAATAGATGATCTGATGTATTTTATCTTGAATAGATATTATGTTAGCTCATGAATATTGTTTTTAAAACTGTAAAAAAAAAAAAAAATATATATATATATATATATATATATATATATATATATATATATATATATGTATATATATATAGAGAGAGTATTTGATAGAGTGTGTAAAAAAATTTGTAAATTCTATCTTTCAGTTTTGGATCTAATTTAATTTTTTTTCCAAATCCCTAGATGCTTCGGTGAATTCCGGTGCTCCTACCACCCCCGACCAACTGTTCCAACTCCCTTTAATCCAAATGCTTCCTCCTGCTGAAAATGAGGAGCAAGACATTCTCCTTCGTTCGGCTAGTCATTGTAAGAGAAGAGCAATTGAAGACCCACCCTCGCCGAATACTGGTGAGTCGGTTTGGAGACGCAAGGGTGGTGCCGACGTCCTTCGGCCATTGGACGTGCCACCGGACCTGTACACCGGGGTGGATGAATCCGAGGAGGACATTTTGAATTTACTGAGCATTACCGGAAACAAGTTGAGGAGAGGTCTCCAATTGCCAGGACAGGAATCAAAGAAGTATCAATTCCGATCAACACTCTGAAAAAGCTATGGCAACCATGGCGTAGAGCCCGTATCATTAAAGTCTTGGGAAGAAACGTGACCTTCAAAGCCCTATATGCTCGACTGACTGATATGTGGGCAAGAGGGAAACATATTGAGATCACGGACTTGGAAGATGGCTTCTATGTCATTTGATTTGTTTCCAAAAAAGATTATGATTTTATTCTTGAGAATGGTCCCTGGCAAATTCAAAGTCACTATATCACTATCTCCAAATGGAACCATCCTTCCACCTATCGAGTGACGCTATTCAATCCACCTTGATTTGGGTTCGTATTCCATGGGTTCCGATCGAATACTTTAAGCAAGAGACGCTGCTCCACTTGGGGAATTGCATTGGTGTAGCCAGTAAGGTGATGCTACTTCTCTCCGTAACCAAAGGGGTAAGTATGCTCGGGTATGTGTTGAAGTGGAACTCAATAAACCCCTCCCGGTTGCAGTCATGCTAAACGAGAAAATATATAAAATTGAGTATGAAGGACTACACATGGTGTGCTTTGAGTATGGTGTCTATGGACACAAAACCGAGGATTGCCCCCATAAAGCAAAGGAGATGGATACGACCCATGAGCCTCCCCCATGTAAGTGTTATTGCCAATGCTCCTACAGACTCCAATCCATTTGGGCCATGGATGTTGGCTATAACTTGACGAAGAAAACCCACCACCCAACGTGCTGCGGCAAATGCGTCCACCCCCGCTGCGGATTTGATTTCAACTGGGCCTGCACACAATGCCCCCTGAACAGCAGGTCAGTCGAATAGCCATAGGACTGCCGAAGTTAGGCAAACTGGCAACCGATACTCGAGTCTCGTTATTGAAGAAACTGAAAACACAACAGAGACCCCGGTGCACACCTTGCAGCAGCAATTCCAGAGCCTACCACAATTCAACGCTGGACCCACAATCCGACAAGCTACACGTGGAGACCGAAACATGTCCACAAGAGGCAGGGGATGTGGTGCTTCCTCTCGTGCCTCTCACAAGGATCGACCACAGGCCCCTCAAAATAAAGGCAAGGAATTACTTGTCCCAAACTTGAATTCATTTCCTCCATTACCAGTCCATGCTTCAGGATCCCCCCAAGTACCCCTCAATGATATCACAAACACCCCTGGAACCTCTCTCAGCCGTAAAGAGACCATTTCCCGAGTTGTAGGTGAAGTCGTGGAGGTGGATGCAGCTATTGCGAAGGAGAGTGCGAATAAAAATGATTAAGCTTATGTCAAAACAAACTCGCCCGATACTCCAATTGTTGTTGAGAATATGGACTTTCCGCCTCAAGTGAATCCGCCAATTGAAAGTTCCTCTGGGCATTCTACTAACAATGATACTACTCATCAATGAAAGTTATTTCTTGGAATTGTCGTGGAGCTAGCTCCCCGGATTTCTTTCGACATTTAAAGTCCTTGATTTTAGAGCATCAACCAATGATTCTCTTTCTTATGGAAACGGGATGTTTGAGTTTGAAGGCGAATCGCATTCTTCGTTTGTCAAATATCACGCATATTGTTGCAGTTGAAGCTAGGGGCTTTAGCGGGGGATTAAGGATTTTTTGGGGCGCGTCTTTCATTGATCTTCGGCTCTTACATGCTATAGAACAGGCAGTGACAATGGCAACCCCTCTCAAAACTTGGTAAAATGGGTAATTTCTTTTACTTATGCATCCCCAACCCACGCTACCCGAGACGAGCTTTGGGATATTTTTGAACATATGTCTATTTTCATTTCCATGCCTTGGTGTATTATTGGTGATTTAAACCAGGTTATTCATGCTGTTGACAAACGTGGGGGCAGGCCGGTATTTGGGCTTTCTATTGACCGGCTCCAAGATTTTATTTGTAATGTGAATCTACATGAAATTCCCTTTCAAGGCCCTCGCTTTATGTGGTCCAACTCTATACATAGTCTTACAGCTATTGAACAACGCCTCGACTAGGGACTCTACAACTCAATATGGAGGGACAACTTCCTGGATTCTGTGATATATCATCTTCCACGGGTGCATTCGGACCATCACCCCATACTTCTATCATTGGATCGCCAGCGAGCTATAGATCTCCCTGGAAACCTTTTCGCTTTCAAGCCTGTTGGTTGAAACATGTGGCTTTCCACACCTTCTTGCGGGATGCTTGGCAAGTTAGTGACGATGACTTAAATACATCTTTATGCAATTTTAGCACTAATGTCCAGAAGTAGAAAAAAAATGTTTTTGGATATATCTTCTACCGTAAAAAGCGATGTCGAGCCAGAATTGTAGGAATTCAGCTAGCCTTGTCCAACCCCCGCAGTTTTTATCAAATTTAAAAAAGTCTCTTGTGTATGAATTTGACGAGATCCTCTCTCAGGATGAGACTTTCTGGTACCAAAAATCACGACTAAACTGGATTGAGGATGGTGAGCGGAACACTCGGTATTTCCACATCTCAACTAAATGCAAACGAAAGAATAGCCGGATCCTTTACCTACAAGCCGATATAGGAGCTTATCATGCGGCTTTGAGTGAGATGGTGCGCCACTTTTATATAAACCTCTATACAGCAGAGCCGGTAACACCTATGCCAAATGGTCTTTTTGACCCATTTTCATCATTCATGCGGATAAAAGACTTCTTAATCGTCTGGTCAGCCCTTGTGATGTGAAAGCAGCAGTTTTTGATATGAGGGCTCTAATATCCCCAGGGCCTGATGGTTTCCCACCGATCTTCTATCAACAAAACTGGGACACAGTTGGTCCTTCCCTCACTAGCTGGGTGCTCAAGGCCTTTCGTGATCATCACTTTTCTCCGGAGATGAACCGCACTTTTATAGCTCTTATCCCCAAAGTCTCGCCACCGGAACGAGTCTCTCAATTACGGCCCATTTCTCTCGCCATTGTCACGGAAAAATTATTACTAAAAGTATAGCAAACCGGTGAAAATGATCATTGGAAAAGTGGCAGACAACAATCAAAGTGCTTTCATACCGGGTAGGCAGACCTCTGACAATATCATTGTAGCGCAGGAAGTTTTATGTACCATGCAGCAAAAGAAAGGAATAAGGGGTTCATGATCATTAAAGTTGATCTCGAGAAATAATATGACCGAGTTAGTTGGGACTTCCTCCGTCATATCCTTCAAACCGTGGGCTTTCAGGATACGATCCTTGATATTATTATGTACTCACTCTCGAGTACCTCGCTTGAGATTCTATGGAATGGACATTCTTTGGAGGGATTTTAGCCCAACCGTGGTCTAAAACAAGGGGATCCTTTAGCCCCATATTTGTTTGTTATAGTTATGCAAGTGATGAGTTGTCTTATTCAACAATCAATCATCGCTGGGGATCGAGAACCGATATCAGTGTCTCAGGGGGGCAAAACTTTCTCATCTTCTTTGCGGATGATTTGGTCCTCTTCTCAGAGGCTTCTGTCGTGCAAGGAACGTGTGATTGACCAGGTCCTTACAAAATTTTGCAGCTATTCGGGCCAAACAATTAGTGTGGCAAAGTCAAGATTCGCAACGTCCCCGAATACTCATCCACACACTATTTCGTCCATTGAAGCTGCTATATGTATGTCGCACACTACCCATCTTGAAAAGTATTTAGGCGCACCTTTGCACCACTCCCGAGTTAAAAAGGAAGACTTCCAAAGTATTATTGACAAAGTCCGCGGGAAATTGCAGCCCTGGAAGGCACGCGTTCTCTCGAGGGTGGGGTGCAATCGTCTCTCAAACGGTCCTATCTACCACGCCCTATTATCAGATGCAAACAGTAAAGCTTCATGCCTCTGTCACCTGTGAGCTTGATAAAATAAGTCGTTCTTTCTTTTGGGGACATGAAGCAGACAAAAGAGGTTTACATCTAGTTGCATGAGATAGCATATGTCAACCCAAGCACAATGGGGGTCTCAGAATCCACAGTGCTAAACACATGAGTACCTCTTTTCTAGCAAAGCTCTCGTGGCAACTCTTAACACAGCTGGCAAAATTATAGGTACAAATTCTTACCTCGAAATATGGGTCCCCGTTCGATATGTACAAATCGAATTGTTCCTTTATATGGCGGCACATGTTCGGCCACAGAGGCAGTCCGTGATGCTTTTGACGTGGATGAGGAAGGCAATATCCTTTGGCGATTGACGGCCTCGGGAAAGTTTTCGGTTAGCTCAGCATACCATTTAATTCACTACACTCTTGTAGAGTCAAAAACGAACACTTGGCATATCATTTGGGTGATTAAAGGGCCGCTAAAAGGAAACATCTTTCTATGGCAGATCTACCAAGAGGCCCTCCCAACGACCCACCTCTTACTGTGAGGGGCATTAGAGATGACGATACTTGTTGCGTTTGTGGAACTCATTCTGAAACAATCCTTCATGCTTTACGTGACTGTCCTCAGACCTATAATATGTGGAGGCATCTCATTCACTGTCTACATTGGGGGGTTTTCACTTCCACCCAATCCACACCAACTTGGCTCGAGTCCTGCCTAACGGTAAATATGTACAAACATGACAACATGACTTTCTGGAGGTTCCTTTTCCGTGAAACTGTGGCAGGCATCTGGTACTAGCGGAATAAAGAACACCATTGTTTTGACACCTAGCGTCCCCTAATGATGATCCTCATCTCCGATGCTGTTCGGCGAGCTCGTGAGCATAGATTAGCCTGGCCTTGAGATTCAGATTTCCCTCATGTATTTTTCTAAAATTGTTTATACAGTTTGTTGATTAATAAAATATCTGGTTTCGAAAAAAAAATTATAAATTTCCCAACACGTGGTAGCCAATAAAAGGAATGGTCTAATCAAACATTAAATGTCCAACTAACTCCCTCCATGACCCCAAAAATATGGGAAGTGGTATTGAGTATTTTCCGTGTCTTTCCCAACACATGGTAGCCAATAAAAGAATGGTCTAATCAAACATTAAATGTCCAACTAACTCCCTCCATAAAAAACGGGGAAGTTGTTGTGTGATCTCTCCACGCATGCGGAGACACCCGTGTGACACCGTATTAACCATACGGTTTTATTATATATTTAAACTGTGTGGTTCTGATCATTTCATCCGTCATCTTTAAGATATTTTTTTGGTGAATTAATTGTATGAAGATCGTAACAAGTACTGTAATATATATTAGATTATTTTCTTCATATATTATTTTTTTTTTCCGTGTATAATAGATTAGAAATGAAAGTAATATATGTTGCTTTTATTTTGAACGAAGTAATATGTGTTTTTCTTTTTTGTTTTTTTTTTTGCGGAGACGAAAGACGCACTCACACATTTTAAACTACGTCCCAAGCGGGGTTTGAAACCTGGTCTTCCCACTAGGTAGCCAGGGTAGACCCTAATGTATACCACTAAGGCAATGTACTAAATACAGTAATATATGTTATTTTTTTCCGAAACACTAATATATGTTATTTGATAAAACCTTATTAGAACGGTTGTATTATGGTAAAATTTGTCCAGCGCTTTTGTCTGTAATAATAATGCATTTGAAAAATTAATGCAACTAATAATGCAAGAAAAAAATAATAATGCATTTGAAAGCGTGTCATGATGCAACTAATTCGTGTCACACAATGCATGGTAGGTCTCAGCTACCGGGACCTTGATTAGATCTTACGGTGCAGTTGGATGAGTTGTTTTTGGAGAAAATATAAATCCAGGTATATTTAGACCTGGCCAAACAAAACTGGACCGGCGGTTTTTGAACTGGCGGCCACGTAGTGGTGTTAGTCTTTCACACGGTTTTTATATTTGGTCAACCGCCGGTTGCACGGTTGGGGGGCGGTTGGAGGTTTTGAACAACCGGAACCAACGGTTGGAACCGGACCGGCCGGAACCAGTTAAAACCGGCCGGAATCAGAACCGGCGATTGAACCGACCCAAAAGCTATATTTTTAAAACGGCTATTTTTTTTTTTTTTTTTTTTTTCAAATATCTCAAAAAAATTCCTATGAAAAAAACTATGAAAGACTAAAAAAAACAATAAAAACTACGTTCATTTTGATTTTTTTTATATGTGTCGTGCCTCCAACACGATTATATATAAAAGATACGTAAGCAACTGAATTACCGGTACAAACGTTGAAAAAATAACATAATATAAATATAAGAAAAATAACACATATATCTCACGTAATATTAAATAAAACAACATCTTTAATCAACGTATACTAAAAACCGACAAAAAAAAACTATAAGAAACTATAAAATACTAAAAAATCTATAACAAACAAAACTATAAAAACCTATGAAAAAAACTATAAAAGACAAAAAAAAAAAACAATAAGAACTACGTTCGCTTTGATCTTATATGTGTCGTGCCTCCGACACGATTACATATAAAAGATACGTAGGCAACCGAATTTCCGGTTCAAGCGTTGAAAAAATAACATAATTTTTAAAAATAACATAATTTACATATAAATAAAATAACACAATATTAATATTATATTTAAAACCGAATAAAAAACTATTTTATAAAAAAATATACATTACATTCGCTTTAGTAATTATAGTGAAAAGAATAGTAATTTGTTATTGTAGTGAAAATAATAAGTATTATATGAAAATGTAAAAAAATATATATTAATAAATTTTAAAACCGTGGCCTGAACCGTGTGAACCGTGAACCGTTTCGAACCGGCACCAACCGGCCACCAAAAAAACCGGCGGTTCTGGTTGATGGGCGGTCCGGTTGGGCCATTTGGACGGGTCTAGGTACATCTCTGTATTTAATTTCAAATCGTTTCATACTTGATATTTTGTTTTAGATAGTCCGTATAAATTTACACGGGCCGAACACAAAGCCACGTGGAATTTGAATTACTCAATGCTACAAGACCACATGCATTTTGAGCAAATTAATGGGGAAATTGGAAAATCAGGTGTTGTCGGCCCTCCTATTTGTAAAGAAAGTTTACCTTTTTGCCAAATGCGTTTTTAGGTATAACGACGATAAAATTGTCGTTTGACCACTCTTAACGACAATATATTGTCGTTAAATCACCCATTTATACAATAGACGATTATTGGCGTAACGAGACTTATTTAACGCCAATAATATTGTCGTTAGTATTTAACGCCAATATTATTGGCGTTAAACAAGCCTCGTTACGCCAATAACGGTTTAAACGATGCTATTATTGTAGTTCCCTCTATTATTTTCACCCATTTCACTCACCACAAAAATCTTAACTTTGAAAAGTCATACACTCTTCTCAAAAAAATAAATTCATACACTTAATTCAAAACAAAAACTGGTTGTAATCTTGCACATCATCTTCGTTCATCAAACAAAGGAGTTGATTCATGAACAAAGCTTGACATGGGTAAGTATTTTTGTTTTGCAATAACTTCATATCAAGTAATATGTATATTTTTCATTTTTGTATGATAGAATGTTAATATGCCTAGAACGCTGATGAATATGCTTGGAACGCTGATTTTATGTCAATATTTTGGTGAGTTGTTGATAGGGTCCATGTTATTGGCGTAAAACAACATTAATATTGGCGTTAAACAGCTTGTTACGCCAATATTATTGTCGTTAGAGAGTGTTTTATGACAATATTATTGTCGTTACAGCTGTTTAACGCCAATATTATTCATGTAACGCCATATTCCAGCATTGTTTATTAATTAATAGGTTTAAATTGTATTATGTGTAATGTAATAATTAATATAATAATTTCGTTAGCCTTTATTTATAATATAATTGCCTTATCTTATTATATGTATATATATGTCCAATATTACTCATGATGCAACCTAACGAATACGACGATGATAAATAACACATAACACATATCACAAAAAAGAACGAATAACGACAATAACATCGACGATTTCCGTTCAGCATTATGGTGAAAGCCTCCTCCCGAAAGCGAGGTTCTTGTAGGTCTAGGTTGTTTTCGATTCCACTCATTCCTTCTCACCAGTTATGGCCTTCCTCATGCCTGCAAGAAATGAGGTCCTATAGGATAGCTCGTAGAGGATTTGTAGGTTCTCCTATTCATCTCTCCACTCAGCAGCTCGGTAAAGCCTCAGCCGGAAGTGAGGCATCCTGTAGATTATGTATTTTAGTGCTGTTTCGCCGGACTCGTCCGGCATCTCCATCACTCCTCCCGTGGTTTACTAACAAACAACGCAACTAAATGACAAAAAACTTAACATACAAAACCTCACCGTTACTTGGAAATAATCAACTGTAACAAGTAATGTTAACAACCTACAATGCAACTAAATCACACAAATAACCAACAAACCAAACCTGAAATCGTAACAAGTTATAGTTAATTTTACGATGAACCTATATATATATATATATATATATATATAATTTTATATATTTATGAACCTATATGCACATTTCAGGTATATATATATATATATATATATATATATATATATATATATATATATATATATTGTAATAAATCGCAACAACTTATATGAAAATAGAGATTTACACGATATGACTATTACGGATTTTATGTGTGTTTGATTGTTTCATGTCGTCTCTCTTTTAATGAAAGTTTTTTTAATTATTATACATATATATATATATATATATATATATATATATATATATATATATATATATATATATACACTATATATTCATATATATTTATATATATTTTATATATATACACACACGGACATATTTGAAGGTTTCAAATTACTTATAGATACTGACGAGTGGTTGTTGATTTTTATCTCAAATAACAACATGCTGGGTATTTCATTTACTTTCAACGGGAAATGGAAACACAGATCAGGTAAAGAATGGTCTTATTCGGATGGAACCGCTTATATCACTTGCGTGAACAGAAATATTACATTTGACGAAATGTTGGAGAAAATATACAAGAGAGTTGGGGTTGATCCTCTTGGTTATAAGCTCAAAATTACAGCCATGTACACGACCGTTGGACCACACCAAACGCCTCCCGTTGTCATTTCTGACGATGACTCATGGTATGGTTACATTTGTGAACATCTAAAACAAATTCCCGTGAGACTATGTGTTGACGCTAAAAAAGTGGTTAGTTGTGAACCTCAGAGAGACATGAATGAGAACATGAATGATTTAAATGAGACCATTATTGATTTAAATGAAGAAAGCAACAATGAAGAATTTCCCAGTAACGATGACAATCTCGTTCGTTGTGCTCAACTTGAACAAGCAAGGGTCTTTGAAATTTATCCTCTTGACAATGGAATGGATCGATCGGGTCATATGGCAGATTACGGGGTTTCCGATTCACTATACTCATCTGATCATATACTCGGTGAAGCACCGAATACATCATTCACTGAACTACTAGTTGGTAGTTCAAGTCAACCTTTAATGACATTAGAACAGTCCCGACAATACAAGTTGATACGAGTCGTCGATTACGTAGTGGACAAAAAATTGTGAACACAAGTCATAACTTGCGACATACAACAAACTTTAGAGTTCCGACAATTCCAGTTCAAGAAAGTTTTGGCATAGGTGGTTTAACACCTGTGACACCTCATGTTGAATCTCGACACACATATGCTAGCGGCAGTAGTAGTCATCACGGAGGGAGTGATTTAGGTGATTTTGGAGACACACTTAGGCCAATGGAAATACATTGTGCCCTAGCACAGGGACGATTAGCGTTGAAGATGCAGATGGTTTGCATGTTGGAAAGTTGTTCAAAAATAAAGATCAATTGTACGATGAAATAAAATATCACGCATTGAAGAATAGGTATCAGTTCAAGCTCATGTGGATGTTTGATTAGGCGTAGGCGGCTGTTGCAGATTTGATTGTGTGGGACGTGTCGAAGTAGCTTGTGGCTGGTTGCCCGCCATAAACCCCGAGCTTCTTTGTCTAGCGCCGGTCCCTGTGTTATTACCGCCGGTATCAGAAGGCCCGGCCCATCACTGTTTGGATCCTATAATTCAAACGACCGAATAAGTATTTTGTTATTAACAAATATTAAAATTGTTAAAAAGTATTTAAAAAGCTCAATAAAATCATACCTGCCTACTACGTGCTTTATGATAAAATTGATTCAGAATGATCGCTGTGATTATTTAACACCTTGTCCTGTGCGTCGAGCCTTGCTTTAATGATAGCGAATTCGGCATTGATTCCCTCTTGGATTTTCTTTGTTGCCTCTTCGATCATCATACCAACCGCATCAATTACCGGGTCTCCTTGAATAGTGTTCCCTCCATCAACAACATTAGTACGGTGCTGCACAGGTCACTAGATATGGACATTGTTGGAAATAATATTTGTGTTTTGATGATGATTCGTCACGTAATTAATAAGATCACTTATAACCCATGATGACGAAGTCATAACTAGCTGTTATAGTGCATAATGAAAGAAGAAGCAAGAAACAGTCTAGAGAAAAATGTATAAGTTCTATCTAGAGTCTGAACCTTGTATAGGTTATTTCAGACAAGCATTGTAATAGTTAGGAACTAGGCAAACAGCTGAGTCGCAACAAGAAAACAGAGTTTATATATGAAGAACTGAGGAAGCAGACTCAGTCATGCAAGAACTGAAAAAGATAAGCTCGATGAGGGACACAGACTCAGTTGGCCTATCTAAGAAGACTGAAGAACTGAGGGACACAGACTCAGTTGTTGAAGACTGAAGAACGGAGGTGGCAAACTCAGTTAGAAGCTGATTAAGCCGTGACTATAAATCAGGATTCAGGCAAATCTGTGGTGACCTAAAACTGAACTATAGATCATGTAAAGCTGAATAATCTTAAGGACCAAGATTTTCAGTTATCAGGAGAAGAAGGAAGCTGAATGGTGTACTCCGACTTAGTCAATAAAAGTCGGATGTCAAGAATACAAGGTACTCAGTTTTGAAGAAGAATAGAAAACTGAGTTAAGGCCTTGTTGAATTTGAACTGACCAAACGACAAAAGGTCGTACATATGAACATTGGCTAAACGACAAATGTAACGGCTACAAGAGCTAGTTGACCGTTACATCACCCCTATAAATACACAGAGAAAAAGGATTGAAAAAGGGGATCGGAGAAATTTTGAAAAGCACATATCTAAAGATCCAGATCCAGAAAATTAGATTTCATATCTAGAAAATGGGAAGCCAACAGAATTGCCTAGGAGATTTAAAAGAAAGATCCAGTAACCCATTAAGGAGGAAGAAAGCATCTTGGAGCTACAACGCTATATCTAGAAGAATCAGACAGCTCACTGAATTAATCTTTTAATTAATTCTAAACCTAACCTTTGTGAAAAATGGTTGGTTGTGCATAGTTTGAGGAGAGCAACTCCACCTTTCCTCATACGGTTGCAACTTGGTTGCCAGAGCTATTGGTGCAGTCTGCGGACTGTGTGTATTTCAGTGGTGAGCTGGTGAAGGAGTCATTCCACCTCCGAATGATCAGTGTGCAGAATGAAGGGAGCAATTCTACCTTTCTTCATTATGTGTAGACAGTGAAACTAGGGTGTCGTGAAGGACTGTCATTAGGCTAGGATTTTGTAACGGTTATCTCAAGATTCTAGTGATATCTCCTACACCACAGGAGAAGGGGAGACGTATGGGATTACACCACCTGGAACTTCCATAAACAAATCTTGTGTTGATTTACTTTATGCTCTTACATTTGTGCTGTGATTGTTTTAATTATTGCATAATCACTTCATCACTTCACTCAGCAAACATTAAACATTGAGTCAGCACCAAACTGATACATAGGAGGTTCAGATCTTTATTGACACATCTATTGCACTTAAGGCTAGTTCTATCCGCTGCCAGTTAACTAAACTAAGAATAAGTCAGTATTGACTTATACTCAGTTGAGTTAGCTGAACTCCACACAAGTTAAGGGACTGGAACAAAACTGAACTGAGTGTCAGTTTAAGTTTCGGAGAAACTGAGTTCCTGGGGTACTTTCAGTTTTGGGAAAGTTTTTGGTGACAAGTTTATTCACCCCCCCCCTCCTCTAAACTTGTGTTAGCCTTTCCAAGGGACCAACAATTGGTATCGGACCAGTTCTTCCTTTTGGAGGAGATCCAAGCCGTTACTGCTTTTGGAGGAGATAACATATAAACCAGTTGTTGAAAGCCCTCACTGTATCAGTTGTAAAAGAACTTATTTTGATTTCAATGGTAACATCCAGAATTAGAAGTTGGCTTATTCACCCCCTGACTTATTGTTTGCAAAATGTATCTGATTTTCAGGATCAATTATCTGAGAGGTTCAGTGCGACAAATTTGCATACAAATCCAGAACTTCAACTCAGTGATGATATGGATGCGAACTTTAATGTTTATATAGAAAAATCCAGAGGAGTTCCATCACTAAGAGATCTCTCAGAAGAAGAAGAAAAGAAGTTGTTGCAAGTTATTTTTTATATAGAAGATTCATTAGAGCAACAAAAGAATGTACATTCAAATCTTAAAACTGTATCAAACCAACAAGAAAAGGTACATTCTTCAACTCAGTTATCATTCGCTGAACTCAGTCAGAGAAACTCTGAACTTGTCAAGTTAACCAAAAAAATCACATTGGAGTTGAGACTAAAAGACATAGAACTTGGCAAAGCAAAAGATTGGAATGAGTTTCTTGAAACTGAGATGTCAAATCTTGCTGAAAGATTAATGTCTAGTAAATTTGACAAAAGCAATGATGATTCCCCACCCCTGCCCAGTCTCAAGATTTCAAAGAGTACAAACTCTAGACACCAAGATACTGGAAGACCTAGTAGATTACACAAAGAAATTAAAGATGAAAAATCTAAAAGAATCCTTGTGAAATCAACTAAGGTTGAGCGTAATGGTTTATCTAGAAAAGAGTTGAGAAGGCTTAATTCTCTCAATCAAGAAACTAAAAGTTATACTTCAGTAACTAATCCAGCTGGACCCAAGAAGATATGGGTACCGAAGAAAACTTAAAACTGTTTTGCAGGAAAAGTCAGTTTTTATTGCAAAATCCTCAGAAAAATTGACTTCTACACAAAGCTAAAAATGCAAAAGTGGATGAAGGACAAATTGGTCAAAAGCAGAAAAATTTCCAGCTACCATCTAACGCTTGAGCTGACATGACAAATCACTTAAAGCCACGTGTCAATCAATGAGAATAAGTAGATGTACATCCTTACAAATCTCATTGATTGAGACACGACTCTTATTTGAAAACGATTGGAAGACTAAGAAACGCAATCTTGACGAAATCATGTTCAATCAATTTCAAAGCATTCAAGACTCTACCATGAATTCTCAATTCAGAAATCCATGGAGCAATACAACATTGATGAAGGAATCACCACAAGTCTAGACGATTTCTGTCAAAAAATTTCAAACTCCACTCTGTCAACTCAGATTGTAAGCAAAATCAAAAGAATTCGAGGACTTGAGAATCTGATATTCTGATTGATACAAAGGTCGATGCTCTGTGCCCAGAAACCATCAAAGATTTCTACAGAAATGCCGTAATCACCGATGATGGAAAGAGTTTCAGGACAACGGTTCAAGACAAGAGCATTACTGTTAATGAACATCTTCTTTCCCTAGTCTTTGGTTTAGACATAATCGGAGGATCTTCATCTCTCACATTTGGAAATGAAGAAAAAGGAAAACTTTGGAAAGTCACTGCACTCAACAAAAATGAGAAGAATTTCATTGGTTCCATTTATCAACAGAAACAAGAATTCGCATTCTTGACAATTCTTCTTAGGGGTGTACATAGTCCAGTCCGGTCGGTTTTTTACGATTTTCGAATCGAATCGAAGCTGTAATTACGGTTTTGATATTTTTCAATCGAATCGAATTGGTCATTTTTCGTAATTGGGTGAACCAATACTGATCCGTTCGGTTGATTTCAGTTTTGATCAGTATTTTATTTACCATAAAATTTTGATTTTTTTCTTCTAAAAATGAGACAAACACCATTATTGGCACCATAAGCCAGCGGGTGGTCGTTGTAATGACAATTTCAAAGGTTGCTTTCAGCCTTTCACGATCAAAGGATGAAGAATATTAGAAGAAGCAAGAACGGCCGGTGAGCTCAAACGGCGGTTATTGGCGGTTGGGAAACATTTTAGGCTTAGGTTTAGTAGTAAACGATGTAGTATAAGGTTTAGAAATTTAGGGTTGTGTGGGGGTTTTATAGTAGGAGCTAGTGAGCAAATTAAATTTTTATATATATATATATATATATATATATATATATATATATATATATATATATAAAATTAAAAATTAAGAATGAAGTATAACCGGTTCGGTTCGGGTCATACCGGTTTTTATGGATAAAACCGAAAACTAAATTGGATTTTCGGTTCAGTTTTTCTTCAATGAAAAAACCGATTGGAAAACCACGGTTCATCATTTTCCGGTCCGGTTTAATCAAGTTCAGTCGGTCAGTCCAGTTTTCCAATTTCGTTGTACACCCCTAATTCTTCTGACCAGAAACGTTATTGGTCATACTTGGAATCTCTACACACTTTCGACAGAAAAGATGAAGCTGGTCCATGCCATTTGGTTTGAATAAAGATTGGATTGGAACAAGTTTGTTCTCAATCAATTGATCAAACAAATTTCAGATGAAAAAGAGAAAGCCAAAGAAAGGAAGGCTACTGGAGAAAAGTTTTTATTGAAAAAGGGATACACTTATCTAATTCAAAGGATACTAGATCATTTCTCAATTTCAAAATCCACACAAACAGAAGTGAAACACAAATCAGTGTCCACTGGAGTGAAGAAGAGGAAAATCGTTGAAGAAGAAAGAAGTGAAATTTCAGATTCTAGTTCAAGTGAGACTGTAAGTTTGGATGACAGAACCTTGAGGAGACAAAGAAGGATGTGGAACAAATTTCAGGCTAAGAAAACTGAAACTAAAGATGTAATTCAGATTGATGATGAAACTGAAGGAAGTGAACGTGAAGAAACTGAAGAAAGTGAACTTCCAACTGAGACGCATGGAGAGTACACTGAAGAGCAAAGAGAAGCCTTGGAAGATGCTGAATTTTGCGAGGCTGATTATGAAAAGGAACTGTCAAGTCATGATGTTCATTTTCATTATCAAGAACCAAGCTCCTCATCTCAAGTTCATGAGGCATCTACAAGCAAATCTGCAACTGAAGAATCTCAGCGTCAAGAAACTTAAACTGAAGAGAAATTGGAAGGATTGAAAGAGATCATTGAAAGCCTGATGCAAACTCTACAGCAGAAACTCTACAATCTACATGACTTTATTGGAAAAGCACATTACTCAGGTTTAAACAAATACTCCAACATCATCACCTTACGCAAGTTATTTGAAGAAAGCTTTTGCATATCTTCAAACAAGGGGGAAGAGAAAACTGAAGGTGATGAAGAGAAAGCTGAAGATGATGTTGTTGCTGATGCTGATAAAACGGAAGAGAAAACTGAAGTCGGTAAAACCGAAGAAATCTATGCCAAACAGTTGGTGGAAGAACAAGACAAACAAGTAGATGCTGATCTACTGACTATTCAACAAAATGGAGAAGAAATTGATAATCTGATCGAGGAGTTAACTGCAGAAGAGACCTTCATAGAAACAAGAACTGAGAAAGATGAAGAAGCCTCAGTCAAATCTGTGTTGAATATCAGGAAGAAACTTGCAATCTGTGTCAGATTGAAAGAAGGTCTAAAGGCAGCAAAAGATAGAAAGATAAGAACTAAGGGGGAAAAGACTAAAGGAAGGAATTTAGTCTTATTTCTGAAGAAGAAGAGAAGTTGATGAATGAGGAGATCAAGGAGATCTTGATAAAATTTAAGAACCAAGACAATGAAGAGGCAAATCAGTTGATCAATGAATACTTGGAGATCAAGCCTAGAGTTGGTGAATCAAAAGAAGAAGGAAAGGCAAGAAGACTCATGGAGACAAAAAGGAGCATCTTTATTGGTGAAAAACTGATGAATTTGGAAAAAGGAAACTTGTAATCATTTTAGTAATTCAGTTTGTTGTGGCGTAATCTTGTAATGAACTCAGCTGTTTAGTTTGTTATCTTAATTTATTTTGTTATGATTTCTTGCATTATTCTTTCATTATTGCTTTTAGGGAGGGTTATGATACATCATGAAAAAGGGGGAAATTGTTGGAAATAATATTTGTGTTTTGATGATTATTCATCATGTAATTAATAAGATCACTTATAACCCATGATGATGAAGTCATAACTAGCTGTTATAGTGCATAATGAAAGAAGAAGCAAGAAACAGTCTAAAGAAAAATGTATAAGTTCTATCTAGAGTCTGAACCTTGTATAGATTATTTCAGACAAGCATTGTAATAGTTAGGAACTAGGCAAACAGCTGAGTCGCAACAAGAAAACTGAGTTTATATATGAAGAACTGAGGAAGCAGACTCAGTCATGCAAGAACTGAAAAAGATAAGCTCGCTGAGGGACACAGACTCAGTTGGCCTATCTAAGAAGATCAAGAAAGCGAGGACACAGACTCGCTTGTTGAAGATCAAGAAGCGAGGTGGCAAACTCGTTAGAAGTCGATTAAGCCGTGACTATAAATCAGGATTCAGGCAAATCTGTGGTGACCTGAAACTGAACTATAGATCATGTAAAGCTGAATAATCTTAAGGACAAAGATTATCAGTTATCAGGAGAAGAAGGAAGCTGAATGGTGTACTCCGACTTAGTCAATAAAAGTCGGATGTCAAGAATACAAGGTACTCAGTTTTGAAGAAGAGTAGAAAACTGAGTTAAGGCCTTGTTGAATTTGAACTGACCAAACGACAAAAGGTCGTACATATGAACGTTGGCTAAACGACAAATGTAACGGCTACAAAAGCTAGTTGACCGTTACATCACCCCTATAAATACACAGAGAAAAAGGATTGAAGAAGGGGGATCGGAGAAGTTTTGAAAAGCACATATCTAAAGATCCAGATCCAGAAAATCAGATTTCATATCTAGAAAAGGGGAAGCCAACAGAATTGCCTTGGAGATTTAAAAGAAAGATCCAGTAACCCATTAAGGGGGAAGAAGGCATCTTGGAGCTACAACGCTATATCCAGAAGAATCAGACAGCTCACTGAATTAATCTTTTGATTAATTCTAAACCTAACCTTTGTGAAAAAGGGTTGGTTGTGCATAGTTTGAGGAGAGCAACTCCACCTTTCCTCATACGGTTGCAACTTGGTTGCCCACATTTGTTGGTGCGGTCTGGAACTGTGTGTATGTTAGTGGTGAGCTGGTGAAGGAGTCATTCCACCTCCGAAGGATCAGTGTGCAGAATGAAGGGAGCAATTCTACCTTTCTTCATTATGTGTAGACAGTGAAACTAGGGTGTCGTGAAGGACTGTCATTAGGCTAGGATTTTGTAACGGTTATCTCAAGATTCTAGTGATACCTCCTACACCACAGGAGAAGGGGAGACGTATGGGATTACACCACCCGGAACTTCCATAAACAAATCTTGTGTTGATTTACTCTATGCTCTTACATTTGTGCTGTGATTGTTTTAATTATTGCATAATCACTTCATCACTTCACTCACCAAACATTAGACACTGAGTCAGCACCAAATTGATACATAGGAGGTTCAGATCTTTATTGACACATCTATTGCACTTAAGGATAGTTCTATCGGCTGCCAGTTAACTAAACTAAGAATAAGTCAGTATTGACTTATACTCAGTTGAGTTAGCTAAACTCCACACAAGTTAAGGGACAGGAACAAAACTGAACTGAGCGTCAGTTTAAGTTTCGGAGAAACTGAGTTCCTGGGGTACTTTCAGTTTTGGGAAAGTTTTTGGTGACAAGTTTATTCACCCCCCCTCTCTAAACTTGTGTTAGCCTTTCCAATGGACCAACATACATCATCATGATCTTCTCCTTCACCGTCAATACCGTCATCCCCAGTATCGTCATCATCACCCTGTAGGCCGCATCCCCGGGATGTCGATTCATGTCTAATAGTGGAAGGTGCATCGTTATGGTCTAAACGAGGAACATTGGATTGAGTAGTGCCTGCATTCATGGAAATTCTAGAAGATCCAACCGCTTTACGCTTGCCACGAACGGGAGCGGCCGCGGCTTGCTCGAACCCCTGTGGGGGCTGTTGTCGGGGCGGTTGTGGAAACGTACGTCGGGGACGTGAAATTTGCTCTTCAGGTAGACCGAGCCCACTTAGAAATTCAACTTCAGCGTTGTCGGTTGTCATACCATCCAACATACAGACCTGCACACAAAAAATATCAATACATTTAAAAGAATCGTTAATCATGGTATTGACATAATCTTAAACGCAATTTATTAAATGGAATGTCATTAATATGACCTCAGGCATAACTTTTATTTCCATGGTGGGTCCACGCGGTGTACTATCCACGCATTTCCATCTCAACATCCGGGGGATGGCTTCACTGTCAATAGGCACACAAAAAGGTGGATTGCTTGTTTGTAAACGTGGGAAAAGTTCATAAGCCCAGTATACTAACGCAGGTGCCCACCCGTCAACCGGTGGCTTGTGCTGGTTTCGATCCTGCTTTTGTACACTGAAGCGCTTAACGATCCACATGAGGTTTGCTATATTTTCATAAGTAATTCGCCATAAGTACTCCCCCCCATAGAAACTCATTTACAATATTCAAGTCTTCAACGACGAAGAATATTTCTTTCAGGATTCCAAGACTGTCATTCCAACCTCATAGATATCCATAAATAAAATACACCAACGCTAACCGGTATACAATCTCATCGGTATGAGCACCGTCTCGAACAGGATGCTCAAATGCCCTCTCCAAAAATTTTATGGTTATAGCTTGTTTTTTATATTGTTCCAAGTAACATCCGGGCCCAAAGCACATAGAAGTACCCGTACCCAAAGTCGGATCAAGATGGCCAAACTGTAAGCCAGATATCATGGCGAACTCTCTCCTACCAAACACGCATGTTGTCCCCGGCTTAACAAACCTAAAATGTAGCTCATCAGGCATGTCAGGGTATATAATGTTGAAGCCAAGATATCTGAAAATCACCCCACAGTACTTCCACTTTTCATGTTTTTCATTCGCCTCTATAAAACGCCTAAATATGGACTTTCTGAACCTGTCTTCAAAATCTACATCACCAACGCTCAACTTTTTTAAATTTGTTAAAACACTTGTCAACTTAGCGGATTCCCCTTTAAAATTCCAAACTCCCTTGAAATAACTCCATGGATCAATTATATACGCTCCGGGGGTGCCTACGAGCTGCATATCACAGTATAACGAGCATGCATAAATATTACATCATATGTAACACATATATATATATATATATATATATATATATATATATATATATATGTATATATATATACATGGAAATATGCATATAGGTTCATAAACGTAAAATTCGTGCCGTCTCTATTTTCATATAACTTGTTACGATTTCAGGTTTGGTTTGTTTGGTTATTTGTGTGATTTAGTTGCATTGTAGGTTGTTAACATTACTTGTTACAGTCGATTATTTCCAAGTAACGGTGAGGTTTTGTATGTTAAGTTTTGTGTCATTTAGTTGCGTTGTTTGTTAGTAAACCACGGGAGAAGTGATGGGGATGCCGGACGAGTCCGGCGAAACAGCAATAAAATACATAATCTATAGGATGCCTCACTTCCGGCTGAGGCTTTACAAAGCTGCTGAGTGGAGAGATGAATAGGAGAACCTACAAATCCTCTACGAGCTATCCTATAGGACCTCATTTCTTGCAGGCATGAGGAAGGACATAACTGGTGAGAAGGAAGGAGTGGAATCGAACACAACCTAGACCTACAAGAACCTCGCTTTCAGGTGGAGACGCCAATAATATTGTCGTTACGTGTGTATTATTTAAATTTTTTAGTGTTTAATATATATAATTCAATATACATAGTTTGTATGTATATAATAATTTAAAAGCCTAGTTATAATGGTGTGAACATAATTTGACTTAGTATATTTTTTTTTTTTGAGAAGGACTTAGTATAATTTGGAATGAATATTTAATAGCCCTATATAATATAATTGCCTTAGTATAATGCAATCTAATATTTAATAGCCCTGTATAATATAAGTGCCTTAGTATATTCATATGCTCAATATCACTGACAATGTATCTAACGAAAACGACGATGATGAATAACACATAAAAATAGCACAAATAAGAACGAACAACGACAATAACATCGACGAATTCCGTTCTGCCTTACGGTGAAAAAAACAAAACTCTACGCCAATATTCGTTGTTATTGGCGTTAACAAACACTTAACGACAATATTATTGTCGTTAAACACATATTTAACGCCAATAACAATGAATATTGACGTAAAATCATCTAAATATTGCCGTAAAATCATCATTCAGACCGTATTCATCGCCTTCTTCGGGAAATTCAAAAACAACCCCTAACCCTAACCAATCTACCCCGCCTTATGCAAAATCTTGCTAAACAACAACAAAGATTCTTACTATACATGGGTTTTGACCTCAAAGTACTTACAAATTGCACAACAAAAATCATACAATCAAATAATCAAAGATTTAGCTTCTTATTCGAAAAAATTGAGAGATAGACATTAATATTAACCTTAGGGGCTATCTCCCGTTGTGCAATTTGATCCATTTATTCCAAAGGAACCTCATAATCCATTGCAAAATCAGGTCGTTTTCTGAGACTTTTTGGGGAATTTTTGGGGATTTTGCAGCAAAAAGATAATTTGGGGGAGAAGAAGAGGGAACGACAATAATAGCATCGTTTAGGCGATTATTGGCGTAACGAGGCTTGTTTAACGCCAATAATATTGGCGTTAAATACCTAACGACAATATTATTGGCGTTAAACAAGTCTCGTTACGCCAATAATCGTCTATTGTCTAAATTGGTGGTTTAACGACAATATTATTGTCATTAAGAGTGGTCAAACGACAATATTATCATCGTTATACCTAAAAACGCATTTGGCAAAAAGGTAAACTTTCTTTACAAATAGGGGGGCCGACAACACCTGATTTTCCAATTTCCCAAATTAATGTACATGGAGTAAACACTATCAGCCCCGTGCAAATCAAGCATTATTTTACCCACTCTCCTTTACAAATTCTACGTAGCTTGTATTGAGCCCGTGTAAATTTGTACGGACTACCTAAAAAAATGTCGGGTTTGAAACAATCTGAAATTAAATATGGAGGTGTATAGTGAAATGCAGAGCTGGCCCTGGCATTTTTTGTGCCTCAAGTCATATCGCTGAATTATGTCTTTTTTTTTTTTTTTTTCGAAAATACGTACTCATAAATTATTTTTTGAACCTTCATCGATTTGAGTAAAGTTTTATTTTTTGTCCTTTATCAATTCAAATAAATAAAAAATTAACACATTATATTAGATTAGATCGGATTAGATCTACACGTAATTTTTTTTTTCTCTTTTAGCGAAACATATAATATTGGACCCTTCAACGTTAGGACTAAGACCACTGTCTCCTATGCTTTGTTGGCATTCCACATCAAGGTGTTGTGGTGAAGGAAAAGGGGTAAAATAGGAAATTTGATTTGAAACTAAAAAGGACATAAAAATAAGAAAACATGAAACCAAGCATCACAGCAACTCACAGCATGGCATTAATCCCATTATCCCAAGTGCCGGAACAAACAACCAACAAAATTAACAAGGCGCGAAGGATGTCGGATTTCGTCAACTTGTAAACAAGAAACTTGAGCATCATCGTCTGGGTCTACTAAATCTCATACGATTAAACGTAACGCATGTGTCAAATCAAATATCATACAGAAAACTTGGGGGGGGGGTGGGGGGGGGTGGATTTAAAACATACAGAGTAAGTACCAGGAGAAAAAAAAAATTACATAACAGACATAGACATAATCTGACGAGCAAGGTTAGGGTCTTGTTGCAAAAGCTCTCTCAGATTGTTCTCCACTTCTCCCAATTGTTTCTCTAGATACTCCTTTGATGTCTGTCCCAATTTCCCCACAAAACTTCATATCTCAGATCTTACATACAATTATATATATATAAGATTAGAGGGGAGGGGGGGGAGGAACCACCAAATTCAGACTTAAAGGATAAGCTCTATTGATACAACACATCATGGCCCTCCACTTGGTATAACCCGAAAATACCCTTTGCACCGTAACTCTTCTCAGCTTTGAGATGTTAAGCTCTATTCATATAACACATCATGCAGATTGAAAGCAGTTGGGATGGATATGTATGCTAGGTTGCACGGGTATGGATACGTGTCGTGACTACGGATATATGGATAAAGGATACGCGGGTGCAGGATTTATGAAAAATATAGGATTCAGATACAGACGGCATGTACAAATATTAAAACTATAAAGAGCAAATTTTACATAGTAAAACTATAATAAAACTACCAGGACTCAACAATAAATAATAAAACACATAAAAAAAAACAATTTGTAATGGTTCACTTCATCTTTTTTGTGGTCTTTCATCATTTTCGACAGCTTTTCGTTCATTATCTGTCACTATTTACACAATTTTTAACATGTTTTTTTTCCTTTTACATTACCGAGTCATGGATATGCATATATGATTCCAGTATCCAACTTTTGAAAATCACAAATTCACCACTAAATGAGTATCTTAAGTATCCGGTGTGTATCTGTGTCAGATATGGGACCCGCTCCTAGACAGAAGTATCCGTGCAACATATAGGATTACAACTAGTCAGAAAGCCAAACCAAGTTGCTTGAATTGCATCCCTTCTTATAGTAAGCCATCACATAGTCACAATTATTAAAAAGAATTCATATAACAAAAAAACAAAAAGCAAAAAACCATAGTTTAAGAATATATAAAGATTAAAAGGTTTAGTGTGAACCTGCAAGGTGCCAATAGCAGCTTCACTGCCCTTGAACTTTTGTTCTTGCTCATCCATTAAGACCGACTTGGGCTCTAAGACGAACCTGGTGGTTACAACAACAATAAATATCGTTGCAATAGATTGATTACAGTATAACATTAACGATGAGTAACCGAAAAACCATATAATCTTGGATACATCCAGTTAAAGAGTGGGAAAGCTTGGATAATGAACTCACGTTCTCCCTGCAACCAGAAAGATGAAAAAAAACACGTGCAATTATTACTAACAGAAGAGGAAGGACAGTAAGGAGGAATACTGGACAGACAAAATACGGAATAGTTCAAAAAAAAACATAAACTGCATGCAAAAGCTAAGATTAAGAAATCGTGTGAAATTCTACTAAAAGTTTAATCTTCTTTCATCTCGTCCCAACTGTTAATCAAGTAGGTTTTTTTGAGCTAAATCTAAGAGGACTAAGATCAGACCCAGGTAAGAATACACGGTGAGAAATGAGAATAGATAATTTCTTGAAGATATCTACTTTCACCATACAGATAGAGAAAAACTCGTCTAGTTTGCAGCATTTTCTCGCATATTGCAGTTAATACACACTTCAGTTGAATAGCGAGTGTTTCATAGTAGGGCGCCTTTAGCGCCATCACAGTGTATTTCACGTGAAACTTGTATAATTTTTGGTTTTTTTTCTGTCTTACGTGCGGTTATTGATAACGACATGCTTCTGGAAGATGTGTGTGGTACTGTGAAGGCGTCTCTATTGTCACTACATCAAATCTATCGTTTTGGGCATCATAGTACAATCGTCTTCGCAATGGAATGGAAGTCGATTGTACTATGGTGCTGGAAACGATAGATTTGGTGTAGTGCCACTAAAGACGCCTTCACTTCCAGAAGCAGGTTGTTATCAATATCCGCGCATAAGGCAGAAAAATAAAATAAAAAATTTATATGTGCTTCTAGTCACTAAGAGTTATCTACATATGAAATACTGCATAAACACGGATAACTACGAACTGATAAATCTAAAAGAATAACATGTGACAAGCGTGCAAAAAAAAAAGAACGGAAGATTCTTTGAGGAAACAACCAACAAACAAACAAGCATGATATTACAAAGTTCCTTACCAATAGACTTGTACGTATTGGTATCATCAGGCAATTGCTTAAGTTCCTCCAACGTAAGATACGCACGCTTCTTCTCTCCCTCTTTATTTCGAATCTGGTTCTGAACCTAAAATTCCAAGCAACATTTTTTTTTAAACGAACTTTCTTTTACAAGAAACCAAGTGAAAAACCCACAAAAAACAAAGGATCAGGTTACAATCAATCAAAACCCCAAGCTAGTCGTAAATTTCTTACTCTAGTCTCCATCTTGGAGATCAACACATTAATAGGGGAATTCCAAGCAGCATTGTTACCTTCAAATATCAAGCTCAAGCTAATTGCTTAAAATCTCATAGTAAAATTAACATAGAAAATGCATCTCAACTCAACTCAAATTTCAGAAAAAAGGCACCAACCATATACATACAACGAAAACCTCGATTTCACTACCAGACAACTTTCTATACAAAAAAAAGGGGAAAATTGTTAAACTAGCCAAGAGTAATGGGTGGAGAAAGAATTGAAGATATAATGTAAACAGATTAGCAGATTCATTCAATACGTAAAATATAGCATTTAAGATCCAAACTCCCAAATAAACCCGAAATGTTGCATATTTTAATGAGAGATAACGAACCAATGACCGATTTAAACAGCTAAGAATACAAGGCAGCTAAAAATTTAAAAACTTTAGGAAGGAAATCCAAAAAGACAAATAATAAATATATAATTTAGCAAAAGGAATGCGATTTAAAAAGAAGATGAACATGATTACCTGCTTCAGTTTAGCAGTTGTCTCAATCATAAGACTTTGAATCTCCAAAAAAGCCTGCTCAAAATACAGCTGAAACTATCAGACTTGTTTCAACAAAAAAAAAAAAAATCAATTCAATCCAAAATAGAAGAAAAATCTTACGGTTCTATTAGCTTCATCAGCCATTTGGTTTGAATTGTTTCGCTTTCTTTCAGTTAGTACAGTGAAAACTCTTAGATCATTGACGCCCTAAGACAAAAAGAAAAGAAAATTCATAGCTGATAATATTTGGGCCGAAATTCTTCCACGGAGACCCTTTAATTTGGGTTGGATCTTTTGGGCCGTAATTGAAGTTCCCAAACCAGTTAGTCTGCTTTGTTTGTCCACATCAGCCAGCTCGATATTGGTTTTTTTTCTTTCTTTTAAAAACTATATTTTCTCATTAAAAGCACAAACACAATTTAAAAACAAAAACAAAAAAAAAATTTATTCGATCATCTTCTTTGATTGTGCAGAAGAGAAGACGAGCTGCAGCTACCATTCCTTCATTCTATCAATGAGTTTTAATTGTGCAGAAGAGCACGAGCTTCAGCTGCCATTTTTTCATTCTCTGAGTTGTAAGGATTTTCCTTTCTTTTAGTATTTCTTAACCTATATTTATTCTTTTTTCATAATTTTGATAACTGTTAGTTTTTTTTTTTTAGGGGAATAATTGTTAGTTTGAAGAATCCTTTTCTGAGGAAGATTTAAAAAAAAAAGGAGGGGCGTTGTTTTTTCTTGAAACTCGGTCTGATTTCAGGGTTCTGTGATGATAAACCTGGGAAATGGGACAAATATTCTGTTCTAAAGTTGGTTTCGAGCCAGCAAGTTTTATACATTAAATTAACAAGCTCAAGCACTCGAATTTGGTCTAGGGAGTAAGAAAAATTTGAATTTGGATTCGATTGTACCTTTTTTTAGCTGAACTCGAGCCTATTGCAACAAGTCTTAGCCCTAGAAGAAGTTGTTTTTCCTTCTTTTTGTTGAAGTATCTGAAGTCCAGTTGTTAATAATGCTGTACAGAAAACACAGTATAGAGGAGCAAGAAATATGAGCAATACTAACCAAATTTCGGAGGTTGAGTTAGAGAAAGAGAAAGTTACTTGGGAAGAAATCGAACGGGCTGAAAGGTAGTGCTTTTTTTTCTTTGGATTGATTAAATTTATTCTTAAGCTGTAAATGAAATTGTGTTGCTTTCTTCACTTACAAATTTTCCAACAATTCTGACAATGTGCCAATTTGTTTGTATTTGTTTTCAATTCTGCGGTTGCAGCTACTTGGTGAGTTGTATGTTTGTAGAAGCAGAATCATTGGCGTCCTCGATTATCAAGAAACTGTGTCACAGATGTGTTGAAAGTAATGACGAATTGTATGATATGCTGGAGGCAGCTGGTATGGTTGTAGTCCAATCCTTGAAGGAAGACGGAAGGTGATGTCTTGTGTAAAACTGCCAAGTTATGGTATTATAGCTTTAATTTGTTTTACTACTTTGTTATTTGTGGGATTGAAATTAATTGAAAATCAGATAGATAAATATACTGCATGAATTAGTGCTGGTATAGTTGTATACCAGTATTTTGTGTTCAAATTGTAAGCGAATTCATGAATAAGCATCTAAGAGAACTGCATAGATTACCTATTTATTTTCCCCTTTGAGGACATGGCCTTTTAGATTACACTTTTTTCGATTAAACCTAGGAAAAGTTTGTTCACTATCCGATACCTTATCTTTAGTGGGGTGATACAACAAAACAATGATGGCATAGGTCGGCCGTGTACCATAGTTGTTGAAGTTGACTCCTAGGCGAAAGGCAAGTTTTTGGTGCCTGGGGTTGGGGTGAGGTGAGGTGAGCAATATGGCATTAGGTCAACAAAGCTGTGCTTTTGTCTTGCTTTTTCTGGTTGCTAAAGCGAGCCCTTTCTCACTTTTTTTTTGTATTCACGATAGCTTTTCATCCATCCTACTAATCCTGAGTTTGAATCTTCCCCTGTGGCTGATACATAAAATGTTTAAGTCAAACAGACAACGTTATGACCGAATTTTAGGAGGAGAATCTGTGTTGAGAGATGATTAAAAATGATCTGAAGTTCTCTATAGATTATCTATGTGCTCAGAATCATCATAAGTTGCTTGTGAAAAGTGTTCAAAAGATAGGGATGCTCAAAGCTAACACTTAATTTATACGCTTAATATCTAATTAGTCTAATCTGAACAGACAAATGCCATAACTAACACTTAAAAATAAATAGCGGTAGGAAGATAGATGCTTATGTCTGGTAGCGTGTCCCGTATCCAATACGTATCCGACATAGGTACATATCAGATATACGAATTTGTAATTTTTAAAAGTTGGATATGGAATTCGTATATGCATATCCATTACTTGGATATGTGAAATGAAGAACCATGTTGAAAATTGAGTAAATACCACTAGATAATAAAAATGAAAAGTTGTCCAAAATGATGAAAAACTGCCATATATGAAGCGAACCGCTAAAAATTGTGTTAATTCATGTGTTTTGTTATTTATTATTTTGGTTTTAAATTTTTATTATGTACAGTTTGATCTTTATATTTTTATATTTATATATATACCCCCATACCTGTATCTTATGTCTTTCAAGATTCCTGCACTCACGTATCCGTGTATTTGTATCCATGTATCCACGTATCCGTATATGTTGATCAATGGTTTTCTATTGTGTATTAGAACAACCCCATTTTTTTTTCTAATTGGTATTGCCTAGAGTGGCCAAGCATCGCCTATGCACTAGGCGAGCCTCTTCGCATTGTCATCTCCTAAAGCTTTAATAGCTATGCAGTGTACTTTACTAAGAATTAGCAAGACTTGGAGGTGCAAGGAGTTATTCAGTAAACTATTCAGTTCCTTTTGTTTAATTTCTTCAGAATAAATGCTTACTTTATGTTCATTAAATTTCTATGTTTCGCAGGACATTAGAAATATTAAATGAGTTCAAATCATTGTATGGTTCTGTGACTTCCACTCCTCCTCAAGTGTTTTTAACTGGGTAATTTTCTGAATCTTCAAAATGATAGAGCCAAACAATCAATTTTTATGTTCTTATTATATACTTTGCGAATAATATGCTTTTTCTTTTCTTGATATGGAATATATGATTGTTTTCTTTTTTAGTGTTTGTCTTCAGATGTGTGAGGACCCTTCTCTTGATGTTCAACAATACATTGAGGAGTATCTTCACAAATTCACATACAGAGACGGATCTTATATCGTGGTAGAGGCCAATGAGTGTGACATAGAAGAATCTAATAAAAAAATTGCACTTAGTGTGGACCAGTTTCTGGAATTTGTTGAGCTTTATGCGATAACCTTTCTTGGGGTATTAAGACGAGACGTGGATCTTGCTGTTTCGTGGCTTGAAAAAGCTGCATTGCCAGAAGAGAAGCGACAGGTACATATACTTACCTGGGGCAAATTTGTAATTTTAAAAGTTGGATACGGGGATTCGGATATGCATATTCCTAACTCGGATATACGAAATGAAGAACCATATTCAAAATTGAGTAAAAACCCTCTTAATATTGAATGAATGAATAGTTGTCTAAAGTGATGAATTACATGGAATGTGGTAAATTACAATTATTGGTCCTTATAGTTTTATTATGTATAGTTAGGTCCCCATACCTTTAATATTTATGCATATGCCCTCAGTACGCATATCCCATATCCACATATTTGTACCCATGTATCCGTATCCTGTACCTGTGCAACCGAGCATATGATTGACTTGTGTTTGAAGTAAGCTTACACCTGTGCCCTTTTCATTATTCTGCATCAGCTGTATCTATGCTACACCATGTTACAGTGGTGAATCACTATCTACCGTTGATTACAATTTTCAAGTTCACTTATTTGTACAAAATCGTTTAATTTTTGCAGGAACTTTTAAGGCGATTACACTCGATGAATGGCGTAGCAGCCACCAACTCATTGCGACCCTCGGTTTCTTCTTTAAACAAACATGAAAATGGAGTTGATCCTACGTATACAGGGGAACATATAACACAATCCAGACTTTTAAATGATCCGGAATCCGAGCAATCATCATCCCATAAACAATCTTCCGCGAAGGAAACAATCCTTAAATTGTCTAAACAGAAAGCTCCTTTCTGGTGTTTTAATAGTATTACTTTAAGGTTTGGAAAGAATAAGGTGATCGTGTCGAATACGAAGATCTTGATGGGCTGTTTTTTGATGGTTATATGTTACTTTATGCAGAGAAAGCGAGCATCTTTACAGAGGTAAACTTGTTATAAAGTTTTGTATTATGATGCACGGATGATCTCGTTTGATAGCGTATTCCGTATCCGTACGTATACGACACAGATACATCCCGGATACTTAGGATACACAAAAATTGAATATGGGATTTGGATATGCATATGCATAACCTGGATATGTGAAATGAAGAACCATAAATAACCACTAAAAATAGGTTTTATTTAAAATATTTAATATTTTTATTTGGTCCTTATAGTTTTCTTGTGAACATTTTGGTCCTTATATTTTCAATATTTACAAAAATGCCCTTCGTGCATGTATCTTTACATCTTTCAAAAAAGAAAAAGTCCTGAACCCGTATATGTGTATCTCGTACTCGTGTGTTCGTACACGAGCAACTGTATTGTTGTTATGTGTTGAGAATGATGTAGTAAAACGAGTTGTGTTGTGTTGTGTTGTGTTGTTTTGAACACAGGGTAGTCAAGAAGCAAGCAGAATGGATAAAGAAGGGTATAGTAGACTTGTGGCAACTTGCTTTTTCGTATCAAGTGAATCCTCTGGCTGCTGTTCAACCTATTTCTGCTGCAACTTCTGGGAGCCGTTGATAGAGTTTCATTAATGAAAAATAAATAGTTTACCTATTTGGAGAGATCAATAAGTTACCACATAAGGAGGTCATGGCTGATGGTAATTTTTATTTTTATTAGTTTGTATTAGGAAGCTCTGGAGTTCTGGAAAATGAATATTTATAGGACATGTGAGAATGACACACCATGTTTACAACTTTGGGTGTGTTTGAACATAATTTTTGTTCATTTGAAAATTCTCTCCATTTTCCTCGCATTATAAACTTTATAATTTTTGTTTGAACATGATTTTTTTTTTTTTTTTTTCATTATGCACTTCAGTATAATCCAAACATTTTATTTAGAAACTTGTAAAATATATAGATGGTTTTATGTGGATGAATAAGGTGATTATAAATGAAAATTTCGATTGGTATCTCATTTTTGTTTCGAAAACTATATATTTTTGGCTTTTTTTTTTTTTCCTCCTTTTTGCACGTCACATTTTTTAAATCGTTTGGTAGGACGTCATTGACATTGATGCTTCTTCCGGAGAAATATTGTCGAGCATATCTCAAGATACACATGGGTTGTTTTTATGACCAAGAAAAAGGAAACTATGTTGAAGCTACCTGAGCTAATGAAGATATTACAAAATAAGAAGAACTTAATAGGAATCAAGATAAGACCAGACATAGGTGCAAAGTTCTTAAACAAAGTAATCAAAACTTATTGTGAAGAAAATGGTATTATACATCAATTGTCAGCTGCAAGAACACCTCAGCAGAATAGTGTTGCTGAGAGAAGAAATAGAACCCTAAAAGAAATTGGCAAAACCATGATTGATGAATCAGGGCAACCTCAAAGATATTGGGTGTTCAGAAACAAGATGGATGCGAATAGAGTCATTGTTAGAAATAAAGCAAGACTAGTGGCAAACAGATATTCCCAAGCTGAACGCATATATTTTGATGAAACATACGCACTTGTTACAAGACTAGAAGCTATCAGATTGTTCATAGCTCATGCAGCCTACAATAATTTCAAAGTTTATCAAATTGATGTGAAAAGTGCATTTCTAAATGAACTTCTGGAAAATGAAATACATGTTCTACAACCTCTATAATTTGAAGTGAAAGGCCAAGAAGATAATGTATACAAGCTGAAGAAAACCTTATATGAGCTAAAATATGCACCTAGAGCCTGGTATGAGACTATGTCTCAAACTTTTGTTCATAATGTCTTCACCAAAGGAACAATAGACAAGACATTGTTCAGAATCAAAGAAAGTGAAAGCACACTGCTAGTCCAAATATATGTTGATGATATTATATTTGGATCAAAGGATGAAAAACTGTGTGAGAGTTTGCAAATATGATGAAAAGCAAAATCCAGATGAGTATGACAGGAGAGCTGAACTACTTTTTGGGATTACAAGTCAAACAACTGAGTAATTGAATCTTCATAAACCAAGCCAAGTACACAAGAGAGTCGATAAAGAAGTTTGGCATGGAAACCAATGCAAAAATATCAACACCTATGTGTACAAGAATCATGTTTTATGGAGATAAAGATGGCAAAGGTATGGACCAGAAGGATGATAGGATCATTGCCGTACCTAACATCCAACAAACCTGACATAGCATTTGCAGTTGGTGTTTGTGCAAGATTTCAATCAAAACCAAAAGAGACTCATTTTGCCGTTGTTAAGAGAATTCCGAGATATCTGAAAGAGACTCTAGATGTTAGGATATGATATTCTAGAGAAGGAAGCTTCAAGTTAATATCCTATTTTTTTTACTCAGATTATGATGGATGCAAAATGGACAAAAAAAGAAAGATTTCATGAACTTGTCAGCTGCTGATGGAAATAAACTTGTTTCATTGTTTAGCAAGAATAGTATTAATGAAGGAGAATTCAAGAATTCTTAAAGTTCCATTAGGCAAAACACTATTTGTCATTGTCTTTGAGGGTGACAGATTTGTTATACATAAAAAAAAACATCAATAAATCTATCGTTATCCAAAAAACATCACTAAGTTAATGCTATCAACCATCGTTTTCGTGAATGACGTTTATGTTAGATAAATAACATCAAAATCATTAACGTTTATAGAATCTCCGGTTATAATTGATTGATTTAAAATAAATAAAAATGGTCGAATTATAAATATAAATCAGGAATGACCATTTTAATAATAATGAAAATTTTAATGAAAAGTTTAGGTAGTAATTTCGCTCCCAACTTGTACAAGTCCGGTTTGTCCAGTTTAGTTTACTATGCAAAGACTAAGAAACCAGCCGGAGTTATTGTTAAAGTCAGTTTTCCGCCCTCTCCGGCTGATACTGTGACTCTTGAATCACATAGAAAGCTGTTAATTACCCGTCGGAGGTCTTTCTGCTGTACATCTCGCCGGAAAGCAGAGAGGAACGGCCGCCGGGGAATGACAAATTGCCAGCGACAGGCTCTGCTGGGAATCGGGATGGAAATTCTTCCAGAGAAGATAGACAAGGTTTATTCTCATTATAACCACAGTGATGCCTGCAACTTTGCTAGATGGACCGCCAGGTAATTTTTCATTGCTTTGTCCAACATGTTTTTGATTAATTTACCCTTTTGCTCTTTATTTTGCTCAATTTATGTGGAATTCCGAGTTGATTATTTATATAAAGGCAAGTTTTTTTTGCACTCTTATCCCCTAGCGTAATAGCTTTTGGTTTGAAATGGTGATAGAAATTATCATAAAGTCCAGCGTATTTGCTCTCCTTTAAAATATATTTTTTTCTTGTAATGTGATCTCGATGTACCTTGTGAATTTTCAGAGAATGTTATGAGTTCATGTATGCAAAGCCTTGGCATAGAGTCAACGATTTTTATGCAGATATGGTGAATGGTTGTGAATCATTGTCAGCCTTGTTTAGAAAAGAGGTAAATTTCATGCTTAATATTCATCTTACTTTCCTCTATCTGCCCTTACTTTTTGGTCTAGTTTTCAACTTTTTCTAATGGAGCAAGTCTATTTTGAATTTATTGGTCCTGTTAAATACAGCATTTTTGCTCAAAGAGGTTCCTGGTGTGGTTGTGTATTTGCTAATTTCCGTTAATTGGAATGCTCTGTGTTTGATCACTCATCTTTGACAATTTAGAAATTGAGGATGGTGCTAACAAAAGAAGGGTGTTAATGTCGTTTCATGTTTACTCTTAATAAACGTCAGATTACGTCTGTAATTCATAGATAATTTTCAGGCTTTGGTTGTGAAATGATAAACGGATGATGGAAGAACGCCAAAACATCTTTCAATTTGCTTGTCTTCCTATCCCTTAGTATATGATTAAACTTGCAACTTTGGGCAAAGTGCTTTAAATAATAGTTGCCAAATGACCTGGGGCCAAAGCCGCATTGACTTTGATTGGAAAATGGTTTTGTTAATGTTATTGTTTCTGTTGTATGGTAGTGTAACTTTGAATAGATTTTGCCCTGTTGAGTTTTATGATACTTGAAATTTAGGTTAATCTTTTAACTTCCCATCTTTTGACTACCAGATGAAACCTTATTATCAACCATGGCTTTTGCGAGTTCGTGTTTCTTATAAATACATTGTTACAGAGATCTACTCGTGTTGATTCTAAAACTGTTGAGACTTACGACAAATCTGAGGTGAAGAGTGATCCCACAGCAGAAAAGACTGGAAGATGGGCAAGATTGACTTTCAAGATTAACTTATCATATCACGGGGGTTCCTTTGATGGCTGGCAAAAGCAGCCCGGTTTGAATACCGTGCAAGGGTACGTCCCGGTTTGAAGGATTTTATTATGTATTTCTCTTCCTCTTGTAATTGCTTTTGAAATTTTGTTACATATGCAAAGATCTTATCTAAACTTGGTTATGGCTTGATAGTCAAAATTTCACAAATTATCGTGTTTCCAATCGGTTCTTTATTATTACAATTGTTAACGAGTGTTCTCTTTTTAATGTTTAATTAATGTCGGCTTCTTGTAGTATAGTTGAAAAATCTCTTGGTAAATTTGTTGACGAGAAGAAAGCTGAACTACTTAAAGAAAAGAAGTTACCGTTAGAATACTGCTGTGTTGTTGCTGGACGCACAGACAAAGGAGTGACGGCTTTTCAGCAAGTTTGTTCTTTCAGTACGTCGTCTGAATTAGTACAACCTTTTTTGTTTATTCCTTTTTACTAAATACCTTGTTGTGAAGTTTGTAATATTTTTTTATTATTACTTGTATGAATAGATACTTGGAGAAAGGATATTACTCCTCAGGAAGTGAAAGAAGCAATTAACGAGGCAGTCCCGGGAAAGATCAGAACTATTTCCGTCAATGAGGTTATTAATAAACTGTATCTTCTTTTCGCGTAGAAGATGTGAAGATTTATTTAATCTAATAGATATGTAATCGTCTCAGGTGTCACGTGATTTCCATCCTAATTTTTCTGCAAAATGGAGGCGCTATTTGTATATCTTCCCTTTGTACAATGAAGAAGGAATCGGTTTTCTGTCTGAAAAGGATACTAACGACGAGACAAATCCTCATGTTAGTTGTACTAACGAAGTTTTTAACGAGTCAAAACACAATGACGACATGGATGTATTAGGTTTTGGAACTAAACCAACTAGCTTTGACGTAAGGAAGGTCAATAAGCTACTTCAGCAATTAGAAGGAAAGCTATTGTCTTACAGGATGTTTGCACGCGATACAAAAGCCTCGAGAAACACGTAAGATTATAATTCACATTTGGTTTTTTGTTGTTTTTGTTGTTGTAGAAGTTATCCTAGCAATTTTGATTGTGATTCTATAACCGCCGTTTTACTGGTCTTACAGTGGTCCACCGACTGAATGTTTTCTCTTTCATGCCCGAGCCGCAGAAGCTCTATTACCATGTAAACAGGTCTGCAACATAATTCAGTTTGTTAAGTATATTGTATTTATATACATATAATTCTGTATGTTTTGATATTTAGAATGCTACGTTTCTTGAGAAATGATTTTTGTAACTCTTTATAGGGAAATTTTTACGTAGTGACTCCATTCGTGTGGAGAGACTATGTGGTTCAATCTGAACCACACAATTTCATTCACCAGTGAAAACATGTGGTTCAGATTGAACCACATAGCGTCTTCACACGAATGGAGACACCTTATATATATGAAGTAACAGTAGTGTATACTCTATAGGATGAAAGTACCAAGGTCATGTGCATAGAGTTGGTCGGCAATCGGTTCTTGCGCAAGGTAAATTTTCTCCTTGATAGTGCTTGAATTAGTTACTGAAAAAACAAGATATAAATCTCTAGAATATATAGATCCAAATACATCAGAATCTCTGTTCAGATCTGTAAATGTAAAATACGGAGTCTATAAATGCACTAAATTTTTTTTTTTTTGAAATATGTCGTTTTTTGTTTTTTTTTTTTTGAATATAATGATGCGTTTATTTTGGAAGATGGTACGGGTACTCGTGGCAACGGCTATAAGAGAGGCAGCTGCCGGAGCAGACGATGATAGCTTGTTGAAACTAATAGATGCCACATGCAGGCGTGCTACGGCTCCCCCTGCTCCTCCTGATGGACTTTGCCTTGTTGATGTTGGCTATACTGAATTTAATCTTACTGATTATTTCATTTCTTGATGCAGTTTTCACCAGGTAATAATAATAATCATAAAAAATAATAAAAATAAGCCTCGAAAATGATTGCTCATGTTTGGAGATTTTAGTTTCAAAAGTCTATATATTGCATTAAACATGTAAATAAAAAAAGTAAATAAAGGGAACAAAATTACTCGATATATAACGTATATAGCGTTATGTTATTGATGATGTCTATTAGTGTACGAGAAAAACGCAGAAAGTATACAACTTTTCGATGATAAAGTGTTGAAAATCATTTCGTAGATTTTTGCTATTCATTAACGGTTTTGCTTTGCAGGGTTGCACAGATCCTTCTCTGCATCTGGAGATTCGCAATAGGGGTTTCCAGCCAAGCTGCAAAGAACAGTATGAATTTTTAGTAGATTCTATTTATATTTATCCAGTTTTTATTTTATAAAATTCAAATAGAGTATATATACCCCTAAAAAAACAGAGTATTTAGTTCTTACTTAATATTAATGTTTTTGGAACCAAATTCGACAGAAGCTATGTCATTGTTTTCGAAATCAATTTTTTCTAATTTGTCTGAAACGCCAGTCAAATCCAGTAATCCAGTGAATGCATTTCCTCTCATATCCCTGCAACAACCAGTGAAATAATGTATACAAAAATTAGAGTCTTTTATGATGACACCGCAATACATCTTTCATGACACCATACTGGGTGTGAGGTTCAACTTTATGCATGTCGAATGTGGACTTTCGAGTTTCGACTTCCACATGATTTTCCAACGGTTGAACCTCAGTTTTGTGCCCCGAAAATAGGTTTGGTGTGGTGTCGTTAAAAAACCACTAAATAATTTGTTTGGTTATGTTGGGAATACATACAATAATTCGATGAGTGGTAAACTGAATATCTTCGACGGTACTGGTCCAATAAGTGAGCTATTTACCATAATCCTGTGATTAATAATAAACATTATGAATATAATATAATCTATATATGGAGTAAAATAATATGTGACAATTATATGCATCTTGTACTTTACTTACAGTCCTTTTAAGGATGGTAGTGAAGATAGCCAAGCAGGAGCTTCTGACTTTTCAAAACTATTCATGCTCAAATCACTTTCAAAATTCCAATGAAATTGCTTCCATTAATAATAATAATAATAATAATAATAATAATAATTTAATGTAATACAGAATTAATTATCTTACACATATTCAAGGGAGTTCATCCCACTTAAGTCTGGTAACGGTCCTGTCAGCTTATTTTCGCCTAATTCCCTAATATATAAGAATATGAAAGTATAGATAAATGCTATATTATCAAAAAAAAATTTTTTTTTATGATATATTGTATAGTCAATCAAAATCATATTAGTGACACTTACAGAAAAGCAAGATTGTTTAGACCATTTATCTTAGAAGGGATGCTGCCGGTGAAGAAGTTCCTTCCAAGCTCTCTTGAATATGAAGACCACCATACATTATAAAATAATTATAAGGCATGAAAAACATTTAAAAGTCACACAACATTCATACCGTGGCATCACAATGGGACCTTAAGGATCGATTTGATTTTCAGTCGGTCGTATGTGCATAATCGACCGATGGAAAGTCTATTCTGAGATCAAGAATCGATTTTTCAAAAGTCGATTATCACTGTTTGGTGTGATGCCTTTACTAATATCCTTTTACTTTTACTAAATGATAATGATATATTCACTGGAAATGATCACTATTTCTGCTGACGTGGCGGTGGGACTCATCCTAGGTTGTGTCCACTGCCACGTCAGCATGAATGAAACGTGAGGTAACCATTTGGAGTGGATAATGATATATTCATTCCAAATGATCACTCATGTTACGTTCATAAAAGTCGGGACGGTGAACACAACCAGCATTTACACTTGAATTGCAGGTTGTGTCAACTGCCACGTCAGCATGAACAAAACATGGAGTAACAACCATTTTGAAGTGACAAAAGGAGGAAGCATTCTCTTACAGGAGTGTTAATGATTTCATATTCCAGATAGCATCTGGGATTTCACCACTCAAATTATTTCCACTCAATCTCCTACCATCCAAATCAAGTATATCCAATCCATCATTAGTATTTTAAAAAAAAAAAAAAAAAAAAAAGAAAAAAGAAAAGAACATAGAAAGACTAACAAAAGTTTCAATTCGCTGAGTCCGCTAATCGCACCGGTAAGCTCCCTATTAGACCAAGCTCTGCTAAGTGCCTACAACATGGTAATTTAGACATATTTATATAGCATATGGATAATAAGCTCCCCTCTTCGTTACGAAAGTTTTAATTCACGTATCGTGTTTTGTTTGGATACAGGTATAACTCCTCGTTCATGAGTCTGTATTGTACAATAGAATTTCACTCGCTCAAGTAAAAAACTGTCATCCTATAGTATGATTGAATGTTACTAACAACTTTATATAAATAAATTATTGAATTTACTTACAGTACAACGATTCTCTGACCGTTACAACCAATTCCGGTCAATGATCCGCCACAAGGATCATCAGAAGTGGCCCAGTTTGCAGGTAGATTTTTCAATTGTTCTTTCAAAGATCGAATCACTGAAGCTGCACAAAACAACCCATTTTGTATATATATATATACATGCATGCACCAAAAATTACTAGTATTTCAAAGAAACAATTATGGCAGTCTCTTATATAGTGTTTCAAAATAGATTCTAAACCGTATAATCGACTTTTAGAGTTTAGACCATATGTTTTAGAATCGATTTTGAAAAAAGCCAGAACGAAAAAAACGTGTCACTGTTACCACATACCATCTCCGGCATCAGTTTCAGAAAGCGCAAGATGAAATCCAGTAGAGATCATCAAAAGAAAGCAATAAAGCATGATCACCCTGCTGCTGGTGAACTCCATTAATTTCTTCGGATCGAATGCAAAGCAAAATATAAAAACTTAATCAACTACAAAATCTGTCTCGAGTCTCGACTGTATGTTTGAGATGTAGACTATCTTCCTAATTTTGTATGTACATATATATATGCACAGACGTCGGTACAATCAAGGTAAGACGGTGTATGTTCAAAAAAAAAAAAAAAAAAACACTAAGAAGAAAAATAAAGTATGTAAAAGAGAGGAGTTATAAGATTGCATAAATCCCAAACACCTTGGCTTTGTCTTGTAGTCTTTGTCTGGTCAATCCTCCCATGTGCATATTTGTTCCCTACTGGATCTTCGAATTTGTTCCGGTGCCCTCCATTGGGATTTTGTTTTTCTGGGTCAGCTACTCCTACTCTTAATTATTGGTCACGATGGTCTACATAATGATCAATGAGTCTTATATTATTATCAATTGTATAAAAATATGTTGTGACATTCGTTGTAGTTGAATGATTGTGACCACAACATTACCCGCAGGATCAAGAGACCTAGCATCATGTAAGGTTAATGGTTAACTTTAAGTGGCCGGTAATATGAATTCTATAAAAATTAACTTCAATTTTCAATCAAAAATTGTGATTAAAACTCATTAGTGGACTCAATTATCAATTCAAAATACCAGTGATGTCATAAGATTATAATACAGGTATTTGTGTTTGAATTGGCTTTATGCTCAAATTGTATTTTTTGGGATAAAAAAAAGTACCGACACTTCAATTAAACAGCCATATGCATTAGTGCTAGTAGTTTCGTTTTATTTTGAACAACTTTTTATTTTTATTCATGATTCGACATGTGGAGACATAATGCTGATGTAAGTAAACTATATTATATATTTTGACACTATTATTTCCCAAGAGTTTAATGGACATATTTACATTGTAATGGTGACTTAAGCTTATTGATGTGATCTCTGATGAAAATTCCCGACCCATTGGTGTTAAGGCCATATTTATATGATTATTAAAGGTTTATTTCATTATTATTTTCCCCACATTTGCATAATTTACATGAGAATTAAGGGTTTAAGTGTAATTATTTAATAAAGATGATTTTAAGAGGGTTGTATGCAAAATTGATGATTTTAAGTGTTGATTTAATGGAATTATTATTATTTGGATTTTATTACATTTTTGCATTGTTTATTTATCATGTAGGTGTTGATTTTCGAATGCTATAAGTGGATAAATGAAGCTCAAGTCGAATTATTCAAGATAGAGTTGGAATTGGCTTGAAGAAATTGGATAAAGATGAAGAAATCTGATCCTAAGCAGTTCAAACGGGCGTTTGATAAAGTGGACGGGCGTCCGGAATTGTGTTTTACATTCAGAGAGTTCAGACGGAGGATGAACGAGCGTTTACTCAGCGTCCAGGCATTCTGGACGGGCGTCCACAAGACCAGACGAGCGTCCGTTGCCGACTTAACCCTAACCGACTTGAAACTCTATATATAGCGTGACCTCCCCCAACCCTAATTCATATACCACATAATTGAGATCGCAAATTCACCAAAAGTCATGCGGCGAGAACCCTAATTTCACAGAGATGCAAATCTCCCAACCAACAATCATATCCAACATGATTGTTGGCTAGAAAGCTGCAAAGTGAGTCGACGGAGAAGCCCATCATCAACACAACCAACTAGAGTTCGATGCTTATGTTTAGTGAGTTTAATTCATAGTTTTTCATTACTTTGGATCTGTTTTATTATGTTTAAGTTTTATTGAATTAAGATTTGATGAAACGATCTATGTTTATTTTATGCTTGAATCAATATATGAAAGTATGTTATTTGAGTTTGATTTTATTCAAAGTAATGCATCTAATTGTGTTGTAAGAGATTATGCATGATTAGTTGAGTAAAAGTTTGGAAACAATCTTGTGATTGAGTTTTGATTGCTGTTTAGTTTGTTTGAAAAGATAAACGAAACCCTAGAATTTGGTTGAAGAAACTTAATTGAATTCGTGAATAAATCACTACTAAAAACTATGTCTTTTTAATCACCGTCTAGTTGGATTGTTGGTTGATAGGTGGAATCTAGTCGCCTTGCTGTGTTTTCCTTCAATTGTTTGAATTAAATCGTTTAGATTAAGTTTAGTTAAGTTCTAGTTTGATAAACCCTGGTTTTCGCAAGTTTTCTCGTGACGCTTCGCTTTTGCCAGTAGTTGGACGCTCGTCCGCAATAGCGACGCCGCCCAAGAGATTTAGTTTCTAGACGCTCGTTCACTTTAGTGAACGCTCGTCTGGCTTTCTGTTTTCTTATTTTTCTTGCTTGTTTTTATTCTTGTTTTAGTTTTAATTCTTAGGTTTAGGTTTTAGTTAGTTTCAGCTTTAGTTTAGTTAATAATTGTGACGTAATCGTTAGAATAATTGTTCCTTGATCCGATAAACATTCCACTCCCTTAGGACGACCCGTAAACACCCTATACTACGATCCTTATACTTGGGGTGTTTCGGTTTATAAATTATAAAACTAGTTTTTACCGAACAATTGGCACCTATGCAGCCCGTGGATCATCTGATATTTCGAGATAGGCCAATAACAAGGCTCTAAAGGAAGAGATTGAGAGGCTATGAACAACTTGGTGATAGATACTTATTCGGAGTTCGGAGAGCCTGTGGAGAAGAATGAGGCCCCAATAGTGACCCTCCTTAGTGCTGTTGGGCCTGGTTAGAGCTTTATTACGTGGTTTGGCTTTGGATTGGGCCAAAAGCCCAAGTTCTGGACGCCGAGAAGATGATGGACGAAATTGTTAAAGTATTGGACTTATTTTACTTTGATTATTCAGCTTTTGTTTAATTATTATCTAATAAAGGTCATTTAGGCCTAAGTAGACTAGGTAAGCCCACTTATGCACACATGGGGCGCATTTTGCTAGTGGGAATTCTCCCACATTGCTTCTTCCCTTCTAGTTCTTTTGGTTGTAAGCATATATAAGGCAAACACTAGCTTTTCATTGAACAGACAATTATTATATGAAAAATCAGTTTATTGAGTTTTACTCAACCAAGTCGTGAGACTTGAACATCACTTGCAAGTGAAAATTTTCTTCGTCGTAGAAAGTTCAACCCTTCGAGAATTTACCAGCACTGTGAGCAATTGTTGGGCGTTCTCTTCCTACGATTTAGTTGGATTACTAGGTCTATGATCCTTAGCTCGTCATTATTCCCCCTAGTTACTTCCTAGGCAAAACTTCGGATTTGGAATCACATCACTTATGCTACTGAGATTTGGTGTGGAACATGTTCTGATCAACAATATATGAAGCATCTGCTGAAATATGGTGTTTAGTTGGGGGGCAAGATTAGCAGGGTTGATCAACATGCTGATGGCAAGTCTACTGAAGACAAGTCTGCTGATGCTCAGCAGACCTGCTGAACACCTCTGCTGCATGTTTGTTTGAGTTACTTTTGGGGTATTTTAGTCATTTACTGGGTTGGCTGTTTAGTCGGTTAGGGTTGGATTCCCAAGGCTATAAATGACGTCTGTATTAATTGTAACATGATGTGACTTTCTTGTGATAATAAAATATCCTCATTTGTCCGTGGAGTAGTCGGCACATTGCCGGAAACCACGTGAAATCTGTGTTCTTCTTGTTTCTGTGTTTGTTTACTTGTTATTTTTTTTATATTTACTCACAATCACCATCACTTCTTGATCGATCCGTCATAACAAACTGGTATCAGAGCGTCCAAGTTCATCAAAAAATCTTTTTATCTGTTTTAAGCAAGGTAGATTGGCACCAATGTCCTAATTGACGCTAGGATTTAGGATCTACAAAAGATTTTCTGGTGAGAAAGATGTCTGCTTTAAATGTTAATATTGACAAGTTTATAGGAAGGAACAATTTTAGTCTGTGGCAGATCAAGATGCGTGCTTTGTTGAAGTAGCAGGGATTATGGGGTCCCTTGTCTAAACCAACAGAAGGAAGTGCTGCTAAGAGAGCCAGTTTGGAGGAGAAAGCACATTCAACAATTATGTTGTGCTTGTCAGTTGATATTATCACAGAGGTTGCTAAGGAGGACACTGCTGAGAAGTTGTTGTCCAAACTTGAGAGCCTGTATATGACTAAGTCTCTAACCAGCAAGTTGTTGTTGAAACAACGTCTGTTTAGTTTAAGGATGCATGAGGGTAGTCAGCTGAGAGATCATCTAGACCAGCTGAACGAATATTGCTTGATTTAAGGAATGTTGATGTGAAGATTGAAGATGAGGATGCTGCATTGATTCTACTTGTATAATTGCCTGCATCATATGAGAACTTTGTACAGTCCTTTATTGTTGGGAAGGACTCAGTATCATTGGAGGATGTAAGGTCATGACTCCTTGCTCGAGAGTTACGCCATATGGCATCTGAATCTGGAACAGATAGTCAGTCTGCTGGGTTGATGGACAGTGGAATCAGCAGCGGGCCAGGCAATTCTGGAAAGAAGAAATTCAAGAAGAATTCAAAGGGTCCTAAAGCTAAGGATATCTGTAACTACAGCAAGGAGCAGGGACATTGGAAAAATGAATGTCCAAAGAGGAAGAAGCAGCAGGGTACTCAAAAGGGTATAACTATTTTGACAGAACAAGACACAAACTCTGAAGAAGATTGGCCTTAGCAGTTTCAGAGTTAATAGGGCACAGAGATGTGTGGATTCTAGACACTGGGGCATCTTATCATGTGTGTCAAAACAGGGAATGGTTTTCAACTTATCAGCAGGTTGATGGAGGTCATATTGCTATGGCCAACAACAAGGTCTGCAAAATAGTTGGTATTATCAATCCAACTTAGGACACATGATGGTAAATTCTACACATTGAATAAGGTTAGGCATGTTCCACAAATGACCAAGAATTTGATGTCACTTAGTCTACTGCATAGCAAAGGGTTCAAGTTCAGGGGTGAAGGTGGAGTGGTGAATGTCTATAAGGGTTCAAGTGTGATTCTAAAGGGTATCAGGCAGGGGACATTGTATATTCTACAAGGGTCTACTGTATCAGGTTCTGCTGTTGTTGCATCATCAGAGGTTCACCAGTCATAATTGACTAAGTTGTGGCATATAAGATTAGGTCATATGGGTAAAAGAGGGATGCAAATTCTGTCTATGTCTGATCTACTTGGGGGGCATAAGGTCAAAGATTTGGATTTTTATGAACACTGTGTGTTTGGGAAGATACATCGAGCAAGTTCCCAAAAGCAATCCACAGGGACACTTGATTATGTCCATTCTGATTGTTGGGGACCTTCAAGGGTGGAGTCATTGGGTGGTCACAGGTATTTTGTGTCTTTTATTGATGATTATTCAAGGATGGTTCGGGTAATTATGATGAAGCACAAGAGTGAAGCATTCAAGAACTTCAGGCAGTGGAAGGCTTTGGTTGAAAATCAGACAGGGAGGAAGATCAAGAGACTTAGAACTGATAATGGACTAGAATTATATTGGTCTGATTTTGATGAATTTTGCAAGAATGAAGGCATTGCTAGGAACCATACTGTTAAAGATACTCCACAGCAGAATGGTGTTGCAGAAAGAATGAGTCAAACTCTTCTGGAGAGGGCAAGATGCATGCTCTCTAATTCTGGTCTAGCAAGGAGATTTTAGGGGGAGGCTGTTAATACAGCCTGCTAATTAATCATTAGGAGGCCTCACATTAGGATCAAACTTAAAACACCACTTGAAGTTTGGTCAAGAAAGTCAGCAGACTACTCTGGACTTATGGTTTTTGCACTGTCTACTATCATTTCAGTGAGGGCAAATTGGAGCCTAGGGCCAAGAAGGGTGTGTTTGTTGGATATGGAGATGGAGTTAAGGGGTATATAATTTGGTCATCAGCTGAAAACAGGGTTATACTCAGTAGGAGTGTAGTCTTTGATGAAAAACTTTATGCTTAACTCATTTGTGAGAGCCACATCTGAATCTAAAATTGGATCTGAGAATGATAAGGTTGACAAACATGTGGAGCTTCAAGTAGAGTCTACTGAATCAAAAGACACAATAGGGAACAGTCAATAGATCCAGAACATGATCCAAGCCAGTCTGTTGAACAAGGGTCAGCAGAGACTCAAACTGCTGATGTTGGTCTGCAGGGTATAGCTCTCAGCAGAGCTAGGAGGACCAACATCAGAACTCCAAGAAGATATGGGTTTGAGGAGGATATGGTTGGATATGCACTACAGGTAGCTGAAGAAGTGGATGGTCTTGAACCTAACACTTACAGGGAAGCTGTGACATGTTCTGAGGCATCCCAATTGCTTGCTGCTATGGGAGAAGAAATGGAGTCACTTCAGAAAAATGAGACTTGGGATTTGATCAAACAATCACAGGATAAAAGGGTGGTCAGCTGCAAATGGATATTCAAGAAAAAGGAAGGAATTACATCCGCTGAGGATATCATATATAAGGCACGTTTGGTTGCTAGAGGGTTCAGTCAAAAAGAGGGGGTAGACTATGAAGAGATATTTTCTCCAGTGGTGGTCGACATACTTCCATCATCGAGTCTTTGTAGCTTAATAGTGGCACATCAGAATCTTGAACTTGAGCAATTGGATGTGAAGACAACCTTTCTATATGGAGATGTAAATAAGGAAATTTATATGAATCAGCGAGAGGGTTTACAAGTTCATGGAAAAGAAGGATATGTTTGCAAGTTGTAGAAGTCCTTATATGGACTGAAGCAGGCCCCAAGGCAGTAGTATAATAAGTTTGACAGCTATATGATTCAGCTGTGTTATAGCAGGAGTCCATATGATTGCTGTGTGTATCACAACAAGTTGAAGGATGGTTCAATCATCTATCTGGTTCTGTATGTGGATGATATACTGATATCTGCTACAAACAAGTCTGACATTCAAGATCTGAAGAATCTGCTCAAGGCTGAATTTGCGATGAAGGATTTAGGGAATGCAAAGAAAATTTTGGGGATGGAGATCTATAGAGATAGGAAGCAGGGGAAGCTGTTCTTGTCTCAGCAGAGGTATATTAAAAAGATATTATCCAAGTTTGGCATGTCAGCAGCCAAACTTATAGATACTCCTATGGCACCAAATCTACATCTGTCTACTATTTTTGCTCCACAGTCACCTGAAGAGGAAGAATACATGTCAAGAGTTCCATATGCTAGTGCAATGGGAAGTTTATTGTATGCCATAGTCTGTACTAGGCTTGATTTGGCTCAGGCGTTCAGTGTTGTCAGCAGGTTTATGGGTCAACCTAGAAAGGAACACCGGAAAGCGGTAAAGAGGATATTCAGGTACCTTAGGGGTACATCAGATATTGGACTTATTTAAGAAGGTGGTACTCAATGTTTTGTCACAGGGTACTGTGATTCTGAGTATGTTGTTGATGTGGACAGCAGGGGATCTATGACTGGGTATGTGTTTACTTTGGGTGGTTCTGTGGTAAGTTGGAATGCAACTTTACAAGGTACAATGACATTATCTACTACTAAAGCAGAGTACATGGCACTAACAGAAGCAACAAAGGAAGAAATCTGGTTAAAGGGGCTAGTCAATGATCTGAGTCTGCATCAAGATCAAGCAGGGTGTATTGTGACTGTCGTAGTGCAATATGTTTGGCTAAGGATCAGGTTCATCATGAGAGAACCAAGCAAATTGATGTTATGTATCATTTTCTAAGGAATGAGAGGAGGGTTAAGGTGGAGAAGATCAGCACTGATGTGAATCCTACTGATATGTTCAGTAAACTAGTTCCAAGAAGCAAGTTTCAGTTGTGTCCACTTGCTGAATATCCAAAGCTGTTAGTTTGAATCTGGGAATACTCAGCTGAAGGTGGAGGTCTGCTGAGGTATTCAAATCTGAAGACAAAGAGGATTTCTTGCACTTGGTTGTGCATCTGGAATTTGGTTGTGCATCTGGTCAGTCTGCATGAAGTTGAAGTCAATGTGGAGATTTGTAATGCCGACTTAAACTTATGCTACTAAGGTTTGGTATGGAAACATGTTCTGATCAGCAATGTATGAAGCATCTTCTGAAATCTGGTGTTCAGCTGGGGGGCAAGATCAGTAGGGTTGATCAACCTGCTGATGACAAGTCTACTGAAGACAAGTCTGCTGATGCTCAGCAGACCTGCTGAACACGTCTGCTGCATGTTTGTTCGAGTTACTTTTGGGGTATTTCAATCATTTACTGGGTTGGCTGTTTTGTTGGTTAGGGTTGGATTCCCAAAGCTATAAATACCATTTGTATAGTACATGATGTAACTTTCTGGTGATAATAAAATATCCTTGTTTGTCCGTGGAGTTGTCGGCACATTGCCGAAAACCACGTTAAATCTGTGTTCTTCTTGTTTTTGTGTTTGTTTACTTGTTATTCTTTTATCTTGACTCACAATCACCATCACTTCTTGATTGATCCGTCATAACATACATCAATTTTGATCTCGTTTGGCATGATTTACACTTTATCAAACATTTTATATACTTTTGGGCAAAAAAACTATACTTTTGGGAGGATTTTAGTAGTTTTTATGTATATACTGTTGTCGAGATTTACGCTTGGTATGTTAGCATTTTATTTTATTGCATGAAGAACGAAAGGTTTCACCAAGCCTCTTGATGATATAAATTTTGGGTGAAAAATTGCTTTTAAATGTTTCGAAGCACGTGATGAATGGAATTGATGGGATTAAGCTTAAAGGAAAGTTCTTGGGTGCACCTGCTATATGCGGAGTGAAACTATTTGACATGATCTGCACCGCCTGTTTTTAAACTGGATTCAAACTGTGTGGTTCAGATTTATTTATCTGTCACTTGTTGGAAAAATTAGAAACTTAAGAATTTGACAGATAATGTAGAAACTCCAAGGCACACAAAGCGTTGTCTTTTAAGAGATGTTTCGACCCACACGATATGTTACTTAGGGATTCAAATGAAAATCTCTCTCAGGATACAATGGAGGTTGTTTGATTTAAATAGTGACTTGTTTGAATCAAACCCGGGACACTCAAGTTTTCGGTCTGATGATGCTTTCTGAAACTATATGAAATTCGTTTGCATGTTGTGCCTTCTTATAGGCTGAAGGAACCCCATAAACGAACTGATGTATTCTTATGAAAAAAATATCTAACAACACTTCCCACAAGTGGATGCATCACTCAAAAACTTCCCGAGCTTAAAAGACATCAATCATCTTTGTGTCTTTTATCTTAGCCCCGATTTCATGTGACATTAGGCTTATTCGGGAGGCGGAACTTGTGCTTGACATCTTCAATATAGTTATGGATCGTTAAATAAGTTTTTTCATACAACTTGAACCATTCATGTTTGAGTTTCTAAAAGTGAAGATATTGCAGGTTTACTCTAAGAATATCTCTTTCCACCATTTGCGTAACTTAACACCTTCCATTTGTTTATTATTTCTTCAAAAATGGGAAAGAGGAAGAATATTTTTATTTTACTAGGGAGAAATCGGGGATTCAAACTCAGGTTAGGATCGGAAAGTACAATGACTATCACCACTAGACCAAATTCAATTTCCAACACCTTCCGTTCTGAGAAAAGGAAGTTGTAGCAAAAATGAGTTTGCTCATGGTAATCTTTTCTTTAATTGATTATTTGTACTTAGTGAAATAGTAACAACATCCATTAGATCGAGTGAGGTGAAGATGAAGAAGTAGTTTAATTAGATCATTTCTTTCTTTCTTGCATCTCTTAACAATTATGTTTAGCTATCTATATTTTTAATTGTCCACCCAAGGTAATGTGACAAGCGAAGTTGTTGTGTTATAACTGGATAGGGAATCCAGAAGCAAGATAGACAATTAACAGATGCAATCTAACAGTAATAATCAACAGAAATAATAGAAACAAGAAGGACACAAGATTTAACGTGGTTTCCGGCGTTGTGCCGACTATTCAACGGACAAAAAAGATATTTATTATTATGCACTGAATTTCAGAAGGATTACACACATTACAATGACCAATACAGTTGGTATTTATAGGCATAGATCCCTAAACCCTAACCTCCAAGAATATTTGTCGGATTGCCATAAATGCCCCAGATGTGGATCACTCTGTTGATCCCACTCAGCTGATCAAATGTATCCATAACACTCTACTGACCTCCGGCAGACTCTCTTCCAGCAGAGTGATCTCCAGCAGACTGCTGACACCAGAAGAAAGCTCAGCAAACTCCCCAGCTGACTTTCACCGACTTGGATACACTTATCAGCTGGCCATCACTCAGCTGATTACCAGTTAGTTCCACCAGACGTAGAGTTTATGTCACTTGCTGACAGATCTCCACTTTGACTTGAACTCTCATTCACAGTCAACCAGATTGCATAACCAGATGTACTTGTACCAGATGCATTGGTCAATACCAGATGTACTGTACCTGATTACTCCACAGAATCCACTCAGCTGACCTGCACTCAGCCGACTTTCCAGATTTCAATATTATAAGCTTTGAATATTCAGCAAGTCCAGACACAACTGAAACTTGCTCTGCAGAACTGGTTTAGTGAACATATCAGAATGGTTCTCCTTGATGCTGATCTTCTTCACTACAACCCTCTTCTCATTCTTTAGAAAATGATACCTCATATCAATATGCTTGGTTCTCTCATGATGGACCTGATCCTTAGCTAGACAAATTGCACTCAAACTGTCACAATAAATCTCTGCTTGATCCTGATGTAGCCCCAAATCACTGACTAGCCCTTTCAACCATATACCCTCCTTGGCTACTTCAGTAAGAGCCATATATTCTGCCTCAGTAGTTGATGAAGCCATTGTTGCTTGAAGAGTTGCTTTCTAGATAACAACTGAATTCCCCAATGTGAAAACATAACCAGTCATTGATTTCCTACTGTCCATATCACCTGCATAATCAGCATCACAGTACCCTGTAACTAGACCTTGAGTATCACCTCCATAAATGAGACCAACATCAGCTGTACCCCTAAGGTACCTGAACATTCTTTCATAGCTTTACAGTGTTCCTTTCCAGGTTGAGCCATGAACCTACTGACAACACTGACTGCCTGAGCCAAATCAGGCCTAGTGCAAACCATGGCATACATCAGATTGCTAACTACCCTAGCATAGGGAACTTTTGACATATACTCCTTCTCCCCTGCTGATTGTGAAGCTTAAACAGACAAATGAATGTTAGACGCCATAGGAGTATCTATTGGTTTTGCAGCAGACATGCCAAATCTGGCCAATATCTTCTGTATATAACCCTGCTGAGACAAGAACAACTTCCCTTGACTTATATCTCTCTAGATCTCCATCCCCAAAATCTTCTTGGCTACATCCAAATCTTTTATTTGAAACTCAGCATTGAGAAGGTTCTTCAAATTTTGAATATCAGACTTCTTTTCAGCAGCTATCAACATATCATCCACATACAGGACAAGATATATATGCGATCCATCTCTCAGCTGACTGTGATACACACAACAGTCATATGGACACTTGTCATAATCTAGCTGGATCATATAACTGTCAAAACTTTTATACCACTGCCTAGGAGCCTGCTTCAGTCCATACAAGGACCTCTTCAACTTGCACACAAGATCTTCCTTGCCAAGAACATGAAATCCCTCTGGCTGAGTCATGTATATCTCCTTATCTACCTAACTATGTAGAAAGACTGTCTTCACATCTAACTGCTCAAGTTCAAGATCTTGCTATGCCACCATTGTTAGTAACACTCTGATTGAAGTGTGTCTGACCATTGGTGAGAATATCTCATCAAAGTCTATCCCTTCTTTCTGACTGAACCCTCTTGCAACCAAACGTGCCTTATACTTGACCCCTTCTACCTTAGTCATTCCTTCTTTCTTTTTGAAGATCCACTTGCAAGCAACCACTCTCCTATCAGCTGGATGTTTAACTAGATCCCAAGTCTGATTCTTCAATAGTGACTCATTTTCATCTCCCATGGCAGCAAGCCATTAAGATGCTTCAGAACATGTCACTACTTCCCTGTAAGTAGAAGGTTCAAAACCATCCACTTCTTCTGCAACTTGAAGTGCATATCCAACCATATCATCAAAACCATACCTCTTGAGAGGTATCGCAACATTTGATCTTCTAGCTCTGCTGATAGCTATACTCTACTGACCAATGTTTCTTTTTTGATGCTCTGCTGATCCTTGTTCAGCAGACTGGCTTGGATCAGACTCTGATTCTGCAACCAGATCGGATGAGTGCTGACCTTATTCAGCTGATTGTTGCATATCAGCTGACTTCACTTGGAGCTCCACCTGTTTCTCAGCCCTCTCAGATTCATCAAACCTCTCTATTGATGAGTTAATCATAGAATTTTCATCAAATACCACATCCCTACTGGGTATGACCCTGATATTGCGGTGAATTTCATGTTTGCGGTAACAGAAGTATTTCGTGGATATGTGGCTATTTATGTGTGATTTCTCTGGAGAGAATGCGGTGGTGGACAAGAACAAGGCTATCGGACTAGTGTATAATCAGTGAACATGGGAATGATTCGACAAATTGACAGAGTAGCTCTGTGTATATTAGTTCTTGGACCTTTTCTATTACATTGTGACCCCATATATATAGGCTGAGACTAAGTCGGTTAGACTAAGTCTGCCTACTGTTCATGACAAGATAATTAAATGGATTTAGTTAGAGATAATCATACAAACAAATACAAGCGGACAGGTCAGCTGTCTGGATAAGTATTGCGGACATCGGACTCGCTTGTATGTCGGACTCATATTTGCCTTGTCTTGATGCCAGCCTTGATACACGGGTAGAAATCACACGTAGTGGAGGAGCCCAGCTTACAGATAGCGGACATGATCCGGCTTAAAGATGGCGGACAGGTCCCGGCTTACGAACGGAGGGTAGGATCTGGCTTATGAGTTGCGGACTAAGAGGAAGGAGGCCCAAGACCTATTACTGGGCTATCTAAGTAGACCCAATCTAGGTGAACAGGGCCACGATCCGGTTTGGGTATATCAATGGTCCCTTACTCTGTGCCTGGCGTGCCCGCCGTGGCAGAGAGTAGAACTTGTAAAAGCAGTTGAGAGCCGTAGCCTTATGTTGTCATTCATGACAGAGGTATGCCGATAGCGGTTATCGGGCTTAAATCGGTGTTGACATTGCGTTTCAAATTACCGATAGATGCTATGCATTGTAGTGAACATGCTTAGTCGCCGATAATGTTCTATCGGGCTTGAACCAGTGTTAGTATCGCGTAGCAAATTACTAGTTGTATGTTGTGCATTGTAGAAGACAGGCTTTGATGCCGATAAAGATCTATCGGGCTTAGATTTTCGTGCGTGGAGCGATGAGCTTAGATGGCTGTAAGCCGTGTTCAATGGAGGCCGTAAGCCGCTTGAAGGAAGATCGCGGACCATAACAATCTGAGCCCGTAGGCTATATGGCGTTGAGATCACCAGTGGGGACTAGAGTAGTTGGAGCTGTAACGGACGTATGGGTTCATGAAAAGCCACGTCGGTCACGTTTACTGACACGATGTTTGACATGAACCGTCCTCTATTCTGATTGGCCAGGAGGACTCTGTAACCGTTCCTAGCAATGATGGCGTTTGAATTTTGAAAACCTAAACGTCATTTCCCTCTATTTCTGGCTATAAATAGAGTCCTTCTCCCCCATTCCCCTACTTTCCTCTTTTCTGAAAATTTCTCCGGCAAGGTAGCAAAGAAACTCCGGCAAAGCAAGCAGACTCAGGCTAGCAGTTTCCGGCTAAAAGCATTACCCTCTATTCCCGATTTATCTATGAGGTATGAAATCATGTGCCTTTACAGCTTTATTGTTTCGATTTTGTTTCACTTTTCCCCTTTGCTAGAAAACTTATAATGCTGTAGAATAGTATCTGTTAATTTCGCTTTTTCCCTTTGCCAAAAAACTTATAATGCTGTAGAATCGTATCTATTAAATTCGCATTTCCCCTTTGCCAGAAAATTTATTCACCCTTTTTATGCTTCAATATGCCTGTTCCCCATTTCCCAGAAAACCCATTGGTAAATAGGTACTCAAATTGCTGGCATATTCAATGTGTGAATGTTTGATTTTGTTTGGGGTTTTGAAGTGTCGGGTTGTGATTACTCTCACTTCTTCCCAATTTCCATGTCTGGGTGATTAAACTGATTCACCTCGCCCTGTTTCTTTTCCAGAATGTCTTCAGAACACACATAATCTGACGAAGAAGCTAGGGCCGCTACGGGTTATGGCTATGAGGAGGTTAGTATGGAGGAGGCTAGCTCTAGTGACGTCGAGGAGGAGATAGCCGAAGAACAAGCTACCATCGACATCAATTCTAACTTGGATGGTGAGGAGGATGAAGATGTCGAAGTATTCGGTGAGGGCGTTACTGGGGGTGAGGTCGAGGATGAAGGCGAAACCCAGGATCAGTTGTTGTTGAGCGACCTTCTTATTCGGTTTCAAAAAGAGATAACCCCTGGGGCTGCTAGCCGTAGCGCGATGCTCAAGGAAGCCGTGGAAGCCACACAGGCGTCGGAGAGCTCTATGAAGTCGTGTAAAACTACAACATCTAAGAAAAGGGCGGCATCAGATGAGCCTGAGAGGAAGAAAAGGCCGCCTAAAAAGAGGTCAATTGCTGTCGAGATGGAACTGGCGGAGCAGAAACGCGCTGATAGTGATCTCGTAACTTGATGAAGGGAATTCCGAGATCGGGAAGACTATACCTTGGCATTGGGCGTGTATGACATTCTGGAGGATTACCGATTCGCTAGTATGGGTGCGACTAACATATCTTGGAATTATGGTCGGGATGAGGATGATTACCTGTGGTTGCATTACGACCACTTAGTCGCCCGGCTGAGGCCGCCCTTTGACCATTTTTTCATCAAATTGAAGGAACTGAAGGTGATGCCATGCGACCTAAGTCTGGGGGTAGTCCGGGTTGTGATGTCTTTTATCATAATCAGCCGGCTTAGCGGTCACGAGCCGTCGATGGTAGCATTGCTTTATTTCTATGGCTTCAACAGGAAAGATGGCGCTGGGTGATTTGAGCTAAAATTCACCCTTCAAAAACAATTTATAAAGACTCGAAACCGTGGGCAAACTAACTCTCTAATCGGAAGTGTACCGGGTCGATTTCTAGAATAGCTATAGGAGTATGAGGTCGAACCCAAGGGAAAAGTGTTTGTGAGTACCAAAGCGAACGTGTTACTTAGTCTATGTGATCAATGTTTTTAAAGTGCTTGTTTACTACAACGACACTAAAGTGATTCTTACTAATGAGTCTAAAGATAGAAAAGAAAGAAAGAAGATTAAACTACTAGGTTTTAAAGATAGATTAAAGGACATAGCCGAACCATGATAAAAATAGCTAGTTTCAACCTCAAGGATAGACAAAACCGGGAGTGTGCATTATAACAAACGAACTCTCGCATTCAATTTTATGGGTGCAAACTCCTAATCCCGGTGCTAAGGTCTGAACAACTCTCTTCTAACACCTTATGCCATGTTAACTACCATTCCCTAAAGAAGATTCACTAACAAGACATGTTATGCACTAGAGCCGCATAAATGTTAAAACGAGTAACCTTATATTGGGCTCGGGCTTAACAACTAAGCCGAGTCTATGCCGCGATCTTAGAACCCCTTATCCCACGTCTTCCCGCAAAATACATATCTAAGGTTGATGTGTGTGATTACTAAACCGGGTGTACAATCCAATCTAGCAATGTTATAACAAGTTCTAAGACGTGAAACAAGCAAGATTAAACAATAAAAAGCACTACCCACTCCCAATTTCATCACCCAAAGGGTGATTTCACCAAATTTCACATGATTCGACTATGTTGGTGTTTAGCTACTCATTATACTAATCAAAACATACACAAAACAGTAAATGAAAGCCATAATAAGTAAAAGAGAAGAGAAATTTACCATTAATTTGAAGAAATTCGAGTTCTGATCCAAATAGTACAACTTAAAGAAGTAATTAAAAGGTGGTTTCTTAGTGTTTGGAATTGAGATTTGAGCATGGAAAGAGTAGAATCTAACTATGTTTAAGCTAATCTAAGCTAAGAGAAAGTGGAATAATCCATTACAAAATTCGTGCTAAAGAGTGGGTATAGTTTTGCTAAGAGATGGGGGAATAATCAATGAAATTCAATGGAAAAGGGTATTTATTGGGGCAAAAATCTGCAGAAAAATGACCCCAAACGCGCGTTTCGCTTCATGTCCTCCCAGTCCAAAAATTAGCAGTTGAAACGCGCGTTTGAAAGTTTGAAACATGCGTTTGAGATTTGGCAGTTTTTTGGCTGCAGTAAAACCATGATATCTTCGCGTGTAGAACTCCGATTTGAGTGATTCAAAATGCGTTGGAAAGATATTTCAATTATCTACAAATTTAATGAAGAGTTCATGACCAGAAAACGCCTCCATAATAGGTCAAATTGCTGATGAACAGAACGTAGCGTGAAGATACCAACTATTTTTCTTCCTTTTCTTCATTTTTCTTCTTCCTTGGCTCATTCTTGCACCTTGATCATAATTCTCATCATAAATCTTTGCCTTCCGGGTTCTCGTGACACCTAGACCCTACAATCTTATGAACGAACAACACACACAAACGATTCCGGAGGGAAAATGTGCTCGGGAATGGGTTAATATCACTAAAAAGAGGTAGTAAACCATCAAAGTGACGGATTTACTCCCCGTGCTATAAACTCATGATATTACCCGAAAAAGGTCTAAAAACACCGAGAATGTGCTAAAAGTGAGATAAACGGGGGTGGAAAATGTACCGGAATCACGTAAGGCTGACTCCCATCAACCACCCCACACTTAGCCTTTGCTCGCCCTCGAGTAAATTAGGCGTTTTAAAACCAACCAAGGGATTCAACTTTGTGATGTAGGTGCTACTACTCACACTCTCGAGGTAACCACAAAGTAAGAAACACGAACATATACACACCGGTATAATATTATAAAGAAAATGGAGTGTGTGTGGTGCCAAGCCAAAGCCAAGTGCTCAAAATGATTGTCGGGGCTTGAATCCCGACCAAAAGTCTACCAACCATTTCATACCCACTAGCCTCTCCACTAATCAAGGTCACTAAGTTTGGACACGATCGGGTAGGACTTGAAGGGTTATAACGTTAGGCTAGGGTAATTCCGGTTAATCGAAAAGGGTATTTTGGGGACTGGAGAAAAGAAGTACGAGTGAACCTAATCAACAAGTGTACCACTTTATCTCTACCATACAACCCATCCAACTCCTCTTTGATTACTTTGACACTTTGGGAACTATAGGATACTAACATACCCGAACTCATTGCCAAAATCAACTTTGTTTCAGGCGTCATGAGGCGAGGTCGAATACATTAGCATCTATCTAACTATCCCAACTCCAACATCATAGAGATAACTTTTGAGCTCATCACTTTGATTCCAACCATTTATTTCCCTATACTTCAAACTCTTATTCATTGAGAACTTTTTGAATTTTTTTGATAGAAAGATAGAACAGATTTTTCTTTTCTTCTTAGGCCAAATCCAAACACTAGGCCCAAATGAGCTCCTCTTCTCCTTATAGCTCAAAATTGAGAAACCTCCACCCCACACTTGCCTTAGCAAGTGTGGTCTAACAAAAGACTAGGTCCACTCGTAGGGTATAAAATGAAGGAAATGTGACCATAATTAAGGCTCAAGGGTATGTTTCTGACTAAGTAACAAAACGGCTATAAAACGAATGATGGTCAGACCATTCTATCAAGGCTGAGAGGGGCTACGAAGGTCTAATGTTCGGGATTAGGCTTATTTGGCTTTGGTAGGGTCAAAGAGACGCAAGGACCGTCATCCCGTATCCTACTTAGGTGAACCTTTCTATTTCGTCTCGAGACTAGTGGTATGAGAGGTGGTAATAATCTAATTGTGCACAAAGTGTAGCTTACGTGAAATTAATAATCTCCATTCTCAAGATAATATCAAACCACAGTGTACACTTTCGGGGTCCCTACTAAGGTGGTCACCACTCGAATGTGAAAATAACACACACAACACGGTGCTAAAAACCTTGAATTTTTTTAAAAATTACCCAAAAATCGACTTGAGCCCGGTCATAGGCTAAGCATACCACATATTAAGCACATTTAACAACGAAAACAAGAAAACGGCTAAGTCTCCCACCCCACACTTAAACGAAACACTGTCCTCAGTGTGTGAGAGATAAAAAGAGTAAAAGACTTAGCTGTTTGACCAAAACCCGGCAGAAAGGCGCACTAGTAGCCCACGTGACATCTTCTAGTAAGCTCCATCTCAAGCATCTAAAACCATAGAAACAAAAACCAAGGCAAACACATGCACGGGAAAAGTCCACGTGCCAAAAGATGGTGATAGATACGAGATATATAAAAAATAGAAGTCATGCCACAAATAACGACTCGAAGCATATCAAGCATACTAGACGGGAATCGAACCGGATGTAAAGATAATCAAAAGAAACACAGAGCATCCATGCATAAAATGAGGCCATAGAGGCTCACATAACAAACATCCCCGCCTATGTACAAGAGCCGGAACCAAAAGGAAATTCTCACCCCAACCTCTCTTTTAAGACAAAACTCTCCCCTCTTGCACCCAAAGACCACTCCAAACACATTATTACTACCAAAAAGGTGGGTTGCCTCCTCCAAGCGCCTTTGTTTTATGTCGTTGGCTCGACGGGATGACTTATACAGTGCCAATTTTTTCAAAGTTATACTATTGGCACAGGCGAGAAAAGGTAGAAGTGCTTTGTTTAATGTCGTAAGCATCGACTTAATGGCACCAAACAGACTCATACCACAGAAGACTCAAAACAACGACCCGAACCACGAAGCATCACAAAGCACCCTAACACATAGCATATCAATTATAAGTATATTCATGAGAGACACCGCGAGGGGGTTTTAAAGGTATGGAGTTAACACATGGGTCACCTCTTCTAGCTCGTGAAGTTACTTCTTGCCAAACACTCAATATTTTCTTTTTTGGTTCCCACTCCGGTTTCTCTTCAAGGTGCCCTTTGCTTGGGGTTCTTCTTTTCTTCACATTGCCTTTGAGTTCAATTCCCGGTTCTATGATGAGTGGGTTTCTGTAGTGTATTAATTTTGGCAATAAATGTAAATAAATAAGATGAAACAAATTCTGTCATTTATTTAAATAAAACAATTACAAATTGTCTTTCGGGCATAAAACCTAACAATCTCCCACTTGCACGAAAGGCAAGTGGATTAATTGTTTTAGAGCACACCCTATATTTATATTTCAACAATACAACTCCCACTTGCTCTAAAGCAAATAAGTCATGTCCCTAATACCAATAGTTTGTAAGTGCCGGTTGAAGACTTCTAATGGCAATGTCTTGGTGAAAGGATCAGTGGGGTTGTCAGCAGAGGCGATTTTCTTGACGGAAATGTCTCCTCTTTGGACTATCTCTCTGATTAAATGGTACTTTCGCTCTATATGCTTCGACTTGCGGTGACTACGGGGTTCCTTCGAATTTGATACAGCCCCATTGTTGTCACAATAGAGAGTGATCGGATCGTTGTGATTTGGAGAGACCCCTTAACCACTCATGAACTTTCTGAGCCAAACTGCTTCCTTAGCTACCTCAGAGGCCGCTATGTATTCAGCTTCCATAGTAGAATCAGCCGTGCTGGATTGCTTGACGCTTCTCTAAATGACTGCACCACCACCAATGGTAAACATTGAGCCTGAGGTAGATTTGAAATCATCTCGATCTGACTGGAAGTCAGAGTCAGTGTACCCCTATACATCCAGGTTTGCACCTGAATATACCAGCATATAATTCCTAGTCCTCTTCAAATACTTTAAGAGGTTCTTTACTGCAATCCAATGCTCATTGCCCGGATTCGACTGATAACGACTGATGAGTCCAACGCCATAACAAATGTCAGGTCTAGTGCACAGCATATCATACATTAGACTACCTACAGCCGAAGCATAAGGCACTCTTTCCATAGCCTCTGTTTCCTCAGGAGTCTGAGGACTCTGAGTCTTAGAGAGATGGACGCCGTGATGAGTTGGTAGGTAACCCTTCTTTGCGTCCGTCATGCTATATCTAGCCATCACCTTATCAATGTAAGTGGCTTGTGAAAGAGCTAACATCATATTCTTACGATCCCTTATTAATTGGATCCCGAGAACATAATTCGCCTCTCCCAAATCTTTCATTTGGAATTGGCTGGCCAACCAAATTTTAACATCCGACAACATCCCTTTATCGTTTCCAATTAGGAGAATGTCATCTATGTACAACACTAGAAATGCAACCTTATCCTTAACGACTTTCTTGTGTACACAAGGTTCATCAGGATTTTGTTCGAAATCATATGACTTAATGGTATCATCAAATCTGTGATTCCAAGACCGAGATGCTTGCTTCAACACATAAATGGATCTCAGCAACTTGCACACTTAGTGCTCTTGGCCTTCCTCGATGTACCCTTCTGGTTGCTGCATATAGATTTCCTCATCGAGAAAGCCGTTAAGAAATGCTGTCTTGACATCCATTTGCCAGATTTCTTAATCTAGGCATGCAGCAATAGAGAGGAGGATCCGGATGGATTTAAGCATGGCCACAGGGGAGAAGGTCTCTTCGTAGTCTATACCCTCTCTCTGTGTGTAGCCTTTAGCTACCAGCCGTGCTTTAAAGGTTTTCACCTTACCATCAACTCCTCGCTTCCTCTTATAGAGCCACTTGCTCCCTATGGGTTTTACTCCTTCGGGGCAATCTACAAGCTTCCAGACAGAGTTAGAGTACATGGACTCTATCTCTTGATTCATCACGTCAACCCATTGATCCTTGTCACGATCATCCATGGCCTTGCGAAAAGACACTGGATCATCTTCCACACCATCAGAGACGGCTACGTTCGCCTGTGATTGTCCATACCGATTTGGTGGCCGAACCACTCTCTCAGTACGTCTGGGTGGATTAGGATTAGGGGTGACTGTTGCATTCGTAGAGTTTTCTACAGTGACACTAGGTGGCACTTGTGGTCTGACCTCGTCAGAAAAGTAACTCCTCAAGTACGACTTTACTTCGAGGCTTGAAGTCTGTCATATACTGATCCTCCAAAAATGTGGCGTTATTAGAAACTATTACCTTGTTATCTTCCGGATCATAAAATAGACCTCCACGTGTTCCTCTGGAGTAGCCTACAAACATACATACTTTCATACGCGTTTTTAGCTTCGATGTCTTGTCATTCAGCACATGTGTAGGACAACCCCAAATGCGAAAGTGACGTATGCTTTCGCGACGTCCCTTCCATAGCTCCAAGGGTGTCGTAGTGACAGACTTTGACGGTACTGCATTCAATATGTAGACCGCTGCTTCTAGAGCATATCCCCAGAAAGATATCGGTAGCGAGGCGTAGCTCATCATTGATCTGACCATATCAATCAATGTTCTATTTCTCCTTTCAGCAACTCCATTTTGCTGAGGTGTCCTAGGCGCAGAACGTTGGGAACAGATCCCATGTTCAAGTAGGTAGTCAGTGAACTCAGTATCTAAGTACTCTCCTCTGCGATCAGAGCGAAGGCATTTCAAAGACTTGCCTAATCGCTGGCTTCGCGCTGAAATTCCTAAAACTTGCCAAAAGTCTCGGATTTTTGACGCAGCAGATAAACATATCCGAATCTCGAGTAGTCGTCGATAAAAGTAACAAAATACTCGAATCCGCCTCTAGCTTGCATATTCATCAGACCACAAAGGTCTGAATGTACTAACTCTAGAGGTTCTTTGTCCCTATTCCCTTTTGACGAGAAGGGACGCTTAGTCATTTTTCCCTCCAGGCAAGATTCGCAGACCGGCAATGAGTCAACATATAACTCTTTTAAGGTATTACCCTTAGCCAGTTGTTTTAGTCTTTCCAAGGAAATATGATCTAGCCTAAGGTGCCAAAGATATGTACTATCTTCTTTATGAGAAATTTTCTACCTTTAAGCAAATTTTTGATGTGCTACTTTAAACATTTCAGTATTTAACAGGGGAGCTTGTGTGGGTTTAATGAAATACAATCCGTTTTCTAATACAATAGTACACAAAGTAAAACCATTCATTTAAATAGTAAACTCATTATTCATAAAAGAAACAGAGTACAACTGGTCTTTCAAAGCAAAATACGAAATCAAATTTCTACGAAAATTCGGAATGAAATAAACATTGTCTAAGTGTGAAACTTTATTTCCAAAATGTAAAACCACAGCTCCCACTGCTTTTGCTGAAACTAACGCCCCGGTGCCGATTCTCATAACTTGAGCTCCTTCCTCTAGCTCATGAAACGAACTAAGGATCTGCAAAGAAGAACATACATGGTTAGTAGCTCCAGTATCGAGTATCCAAATTGATACATATTTAGCTATATTGAAAGATTCCAAGACAAGTAAGTCAGGATTACCTTTCTTATCATTCCCATTGCTAGCCTTAACCTTCCCATCCTTTACATCTTTGAGATATACGGGGCAGTGACGACGCCATTGCCCTGTCTCATTGCAGTAAAAACACTTGCCCTTGGGCTTGGATGGTGCATTTGGCTTAGCCTTCTTCTTCATAGGTTTAGGCGCCGGCGCAGTTTGTTTCTTATTCTTTTGTTTACCATGCTGGTTTGATTTAGACGCCTTGGCTACGACCACATTGGCCTCAGCCTTCTTTTCTTGCTCTTGGGTTTATCTTTCGTAGAAAGACCCTCGTAGACTTGAAGTTCATTGATCAACTCCGTCATGGAAAGGTGAGCCTTAGACATGACGTAGCTGGTCCTGAACGTCAGGAAATCAGATGTCAAAGATTCGAGAATTACTGACACTTGGGTAGCATCGTCTATAATCGTACCATGAGTTGCTGCATCGGTAAAGTAACTAATCATGTTCATCACATGACCAGTAACCGACTGACCCCACCTTATTTTGGCATTTACAGCCTTCCTCACGGCCTCGTGTCTTGCTTGATCTGACGGTTTGCCAAACATGGTGGTTAAATGCTGCAAGATTTCTCGTGCAGTATTAAAACCCTCAATCTTGCTCCGAATGACATCCGACACTGAGGCTAAGAAGATGCCTCTTGCCTTATTATTCGCCTCTATCCATTTTTTATGTTGATCGCAAATGCGTTTAGGCGGATTTTGAGGGGGGAAGAACAGGGCACTCCTCAGTCAAAACAAACTGCGCATTCTCAAATACGAGCTCCACATTTACGTTATTTTTCCACTTAGTAAAATTGTCACCATTTGGCTTATCATTCAAGAAAGTTTGAATTGCGAAGACATGTTCTTTGTAAATAAAATGATGTAAATTTAATCAAATATACACTACTATATTTTGTATTTTAGGAATAATAAACTATATAAAGTCTATCCTACCATTCCAAGGATTTAACTCTCGATCGCATCTCCGCTTTGTGGTCGGTATCAAGACAATGACGGTTAAATCGAGACAATCTCTCTCAATGATTAAGCTTCGAGAATCGAACATCTCACGGGAATCAGACATCCCGGCTTTTAATCATTGATTACCTTCCTTTTTCTAGCCAAGATATTTCAAAAATATCCATAAAGAGTGTGACCTACTATATCAGACCTCAAAGTATGCCCCGAGTATGCCGCCTTTAGGGTCGGATAGTGACCCAACGAGTACCCGAAATCCTATCTTTTTGGAGACCAAGCCTTGAATTTTGATAGGGGTGAACACCATCCTTAGGGGCCGGAATCAAAGCGCACGAGGCGCCACCCTTCTCTCACGTGCTTGCATCTATAGTAGTAAGGCCGTGGGGTTGGCTGTCGCCTTCCCCGCTCCCACTCAATATTTTGAAAAAGTGGTGGGTTTACTAATTACGGTTTCGGTCTTGACAATAAGGAACAACAAATCAAAGTACTCCGAATAGGGTTGGTTTTGTAGGCAAGCCTACACCGTCTTATTCGTTGGAACATATGTGACAGTTCAGGCCAATCCGGCAAGAAAAGCCCCGTTTAGCCTGAAGGCTTATCGGCTATGCCAAGTCCTGTCAAATTGCTGTAACGTACATCACACGTGGAGGGGAGTCGATTGAGCCGAAGCTCAGTTGAACTCGCCCAACCATGGTTAGACCATTTTCGAACCCATGTACTAAGATTCTCTGATTTCTAAATTGTCACCGAAAGCGTAATCTCGTTTCTGTTTAAGGTGGGTTCACTAAGAAGCCATCACCGAAAAGCTCAACGATTTATCCAAGTGGGATTCACCGAGAATCCATCACTAAAATCGTAACGATTGACAAAACCCGGTTCCTCGATTTTTATAATTAGTTACTTATTATTTAAATACCACATATTAAATTAATAAGCATTCATACTAATTATTCGAGTTATACACGTCTATTTTAATTCGAAATTAAAAAACTATGTGTATGCATTGGAGTGGAATCATGAAGATGCAAGTCATGGCAATTTTCCGGTTTTAAGCACGTAATCAAACACAAAATTATATCGAAAAGTAAACACCGAGATGGATCGTTGGTACCTCGACTAACTATTTTCTAAGGAAAAGTAAAAAATAATAATCTGTCTTCGAGTCTTGATCTTCGAATCTTGAACTTGAACTGCCGGATCACGAACCACGAACACCCGAGAGGAGAAAGGTTTTTTAATTAAATAAAACCAAATTATTTTAATTAAATAAAACCTTTTTTTTAAAATTCTTTCGGCTGTTACAAAATTATATCCAAAAAATAAATTTTTTTTAGTTTATTTTTATGTCGGCTGTAAAAGGATACAGATTATAAAAAACATCAAAAAAAAAAAACAGTCGCATGTTTACCCTAGATGCAAGCTAGGGTTTTGATAAAAAAACTTGCGGCGGCAGTAAGCGCCGCTACAGGTGCTGCTGCCTTTTTAAAAAAAACAGAAGCTGTTGTGACGTTTTTAGCGCTGCTAAAGGTGCTGGACAGCCTTAAAAAACAAGGTTTTTAGCGTTCTCCTCGTTCATACCTTGAGTTTCACCTTTTGCTTCAACTTTTCTTCAAGATCTTCATCTTTTCGAGCCCGGAACATCAAAATTACAATAAAAGATGCTACTTTACATTGAATTTCGAAAAAAGACATAAAAAAGATACAAATCCTATGCTCAATTGTTACTAAACAAAGGAGCTACAAAATAGATTTACGGGTAAACAATACCAACCCCAATCTATCTCTTCAACCACAACATTCACAAGCATACAACATGATTAAATTTGAATTTTACCAAAAAAAACGAAATAAAACATCTAAAACATGCTTTTCCACTCCAAGATCTAAAATTCATATACTTTGATCGTTAGATCAAAGGCTCCGATACCACTTGTTAGATGTAATATCCTCGGATCAATCATAGATTGACCCGATTACGCAGCGGAAGTATCGGATCTAGATCTAAACGAAACAAAGAACATAAATTAAAGATCTAAACCTACAAGGGGTTTATGAGCCAACCTTTTTATGGTGCTTAACTCCAAGATCAAAAGTCTCCTAGAACACGTGTATGAGCAGTCACAGCCTTCCAACGTGTGTCTCCCAGCAACACCAGGCGGATGGTGTTTCCCACCGCCGGACCTTCTTGATATGCTACCGGAATAATCCCGAAGATTATTCCAACTCGAAACCCAAAGAACTATAGCCGAAAATTCCAAGATATATTCTTATGAATAATGGCGTGTTTTTTATGTAGTCAAAAGGCTTGGGAGAACTCACTTTATATAGGAGAGTAAAACTTAACCTCTAAGGATTTAATAATTAAGAGATAATTATTAGATTAATCCTTTATTCCAAATAAAAGATAAATAAAATGATTATCCTAAACAAATTAAGATAAATCAAATTATTATCTAATATTCCAAGAATTATCAATTAACAAATAAAAGATAAATCACATGTTAAATAATTATCGAAGAAAACTAATTTTTTTCTAATTATAACATAAAATGGCGCCACCTTTATAAATAAAAAGGTCCACACGCATTTTTCTACACCTTGGGCCGAGTCCACGAAAAATTTCTTTTTCCGTGTATTTAATTATCTTGTCCAACTAAACAATTAATCCACATATCAAATTAAATAGCCCAACACACTATTTAATTATAATTGAGGTGAAACGACGAGAAAACTAATTATGCTATTTTGGGAGCCACGTCGGGGACCATGGACCCATATTCAGTATCTACAATAAATTAGATAAAATTTTTCGTCAGACAGGACAATTATATCCAACCTATTAATTTCGGGATTACACCACCATAAACCCGAAACTGAAGTCTATCGAATATAGATAACTTACACTCAATTTATGAGTCGAAAGCGTCCATTGATATAATCATTACATACGGATAAATCCTCCATAGACTGCTCACTTCGATTCGGGATATTTCCGTAAACCCTTCTCGAAACATTTTATCCTTATCTACCATTAACCCCCTAGTGATCAATTAGTTCATAACCAATATAATATGAACTCGGCCGATCGATCAGTTTCTACGGTTAACAAATAAGGGAACTGTCTGTCTACTTCCCGAGGGAAGCAATGGATTCTATATCTGTGATAACACAGAGTACTCACTCATTCTAGAATAGAGCCAACGAGAAGTGTTGGATCACATACTACGAAGTGATCCTTACTTACACATCAAACTCTACCCTAGTCAAAACAGTTGTCTGTGATCACCTCAGGATTGAGATTAATCCATATATGATCATCTTGTGATTCGATAAGACTTCTCGATTACGGAATTATATCGAGAACTCAAATCAAATCGGTCCGGCCTTATATGATTATCATCATATATAAATGCCCACTAGGTACCCTATTACCGACAGTCCGGATAAGACTGTCACACCTAAAGTATTCTGGGCGCATTATTAGCAAATTAATCTAGAGACCCGTACTCAGATTAATAAACGCTACGGACTAAGTTAATTTTAAGTATATTTCACAAACTCAATCCTCGTGTGTATAGCCATACACTGAGTTATTTGATTACATAATCAATATACTTGGGGTTTTCTGTAGTGTATTAATATTGGCAATAAATACGAATAAATAAGATGAAACACTTATTTAAATAAAACAATTACAAATTGTCTTTCGGGCATAAAACCTAACAGTAAGGTCATCTCTCCATGCTCGAGAGTTACGCCATAAGGCATCTGGATCTGGAACAGATAGTCAGTATGATGGGTTGGTGGCCAGTGGAGTAGAGCTGTTAAGCGAACAGAGCCGCTCGTGAACAAGCTCGTGTTCGGCTCGTTAGTGTTCGTGATCGTTTGTTCGTTTAGCTTAACGAGCCGAGCTCGAACATGATTGTAGGCTCGTTTGCTTAACGAGCCAAGCTCGAGCTTGGTTCGCGAACATGCTTATTATGTTCGCGAACATGCTTATTGTTCGCGAACATACTTATATAATGTTCGCGAACATGCTTATATGCTTATAATATATGTCTAACAAACCGAACTCGAGCCGAATTCGAGCCGAATTCGAGCCAAAGTCGTGCCAAAAGACAAAAAATATGTCTAACGAGCCGAGCTTGAACAGTTCATGTTTTAAACGAGCCAAGCTCGAACATAATTTTTTGTTCGTTTAACAAACGAACGAGCTCATGAGCTTAACGAGCTCGAGTTCGAACAACCAATACTTGGCTCGGCTCGGCTCGTTAACAGCTCTACAGTGGAGTCAGCAGGGGGCCAGGAAATTTTGGAAAGAAGAAATTGACAAAGAATTCCAATGGTCCTAAAGCTAAGGATATCTGTAATTACTGCAAGGAGCAGGGACATTGGAAAAATGAATGTCCAAAGAGGAAGAAGCAGCAGGGTACTCAGCATGGTACAGTTGCTTTGGCAGAACAAGACACCAACTCTGAAGAAGATCTGGCCTTAGCAATTTCAAAGTCAGTGCATAGAGATGTGTGGATTCTGGACATTGGGGCATCTTATCATGTGTGTCCAAACCGGGAGTGGTTTTCAACTTACCAGCAGATTGATGGAGGTCATAATGCTATGGCCAACAGCAAGGTTTGCAAAATTGTGAGGATTGGATCAATCCAACTTAGGACACATGATGGTAAATTCTGCACATTGAATGAGGTTAGGCATGTTCCACGCATGACCAAGAATTTGATATCACTTAGTCTACTGGACAGCAAATGGTTCTGGGTGGTGAATGTCTATAAGGGTTCAAGTGTGATTCTGAAGAGTATCAGGCATGGGACATTGTACATACTGCAAGGGTCTACTGTATCAGGTTCTGCTGTTGTTGCATCATCAGAGGTTCACCAGTCATAATTGACTAAGTTGTGGCATATGAGATTAGGCCATATGGGTGAAAGAGGGATGCAAATTCTGTCTAAGTCTGATCTACTTGAGGGACATAAGGTCAATGAGCTGGAATTTTGTGAACACTGTGTGTTTGGGAAGCTACATAGGACTAAGTTCCCAAAAGTAATCCATATCACAAAAGGGACACTTGATTATGTTCATTCTGATTGTTGGAGACCTTCAAGGGTGGATTCATTGGGTGGTCACAGGTATTTTATTTCTTTTATTGATGATTATTCAAGGATGGTTTGGGTAGTCATGATGAAACACAAGAGTGAAGCATTCAAGCACTTCAAGCAGTGGAAGGCTTTGGTTGAAAATCATACAGGGAAGAAGATAAAGAGACTTAGAACTGACAATGGACTAGAATTTTGTTGGTCTGAGTTTGATGAATTTTGCAAGAATGAAGGCATTGCTAGGCAAAATACTGTTAGAGATACTCCACAGCAGAATGGTGTTGCAGAAAGAATGAATCAAACTCTTCTGGAGAGGGCAAGGTGCATGCTCTCTAATTCTGTTCTAGCAAGGAGATTTTGGGGGGAGGCTATTAATACAGCCTGCTACTTAATCAATAGGGGGCCTCACACTAGGATCAAACTTAAAACACCACTTGAAGTTTGGTCAAAAAAGTCAGCAGACTACACTGGACTTAGGGTTTTTGGAAGCACTGTCTACTATCATGTCAGTGAGGGCAAATTGGAGCCTAGGGCCAAGAAGGGTGTGTTTGTTGGATATGGAGATGGAGTTAAGGGATATAGAATCTGGTCATCAGCTGAAAATAGGGTTATACTCAGCAGGAGTGTAGTTTTTGATGAAAACTATATGCTTAACTCATCTGTGAGAGCCACGTCTGAATCTGAAATTGGATCTGAGACTGAGAAGATTAAGAAACAAGTGGACCTTCAAGTAAAGTCTACTGAATCAAAAGACTCAGCAGGGGACAGTCAACAGATCCAGAACGGGATCCAAGCCAGTCTGCTGAACAAGGGTCAGCAGAGACTCAAACTGCTGATGTTGGTTAGCAGGGTATAGCTCTCAACAGAGCTAGGAGGACCAATATCTGACCTCCAAGAAGATATGGGTTTAAGGAGGATATGGTTGGATTTGCACTACAAGTAGCTGAAGAAGTAGATGGTTTTGAACCTAACACTTACAAGGAAGCTGTGACATGTTCTGAGGCATCCTAATTGCTTGTTGCTATGGGAGAAAAATGGAGTCACTTCAGAAGAATGAGACTTAGGATCTGGCCAAACAAGCACAAAACATGAGGGTGGTAACTTGAAAATGGATATTCAAGAAAAAGGAAGGAATGACATCTGCTGAGGGTTTTAGACATAAGCCACGTTTGGTTGCTAGGGGGTTCAGTCAGAAATATGGGGTAGACTATGAAGAAATATTTTCTCCAGTGGTCAGACATACTTCTATTAGGGTAATGTTAGCAATAGTGGCACATCAGAATCTTGAACTTGAGCAATTGGATGTGAAGACAGCCTTTCTACATGGAGATGTAGATAAGGAGATTTATATGACTCAGCCAGAGGGTTTCCAAGTTCCTGGCAAAGAAGGATATGTGTGCAAGTTGAAGAAGTCCTTATCTAGACTTAAGCAGGCTCTGAGGCAGTGGTATAAGAAGTTTGACAGCTATATGATTCAGCAGGGTTATAGCAGGAGTCCATATGATTGTTGTGTTTATCACAACAAGTTGAAGGATGGGTCAGTCACCTATCTGGTGCTGTGTGTAGATGATATGCTGATAGCAGCTACAAACAAGTCTGACATCAAGATCTAAAAAATCTGCTCAAGTCTGAATTTGAGATGAAGGATTTGAGGAATGCAAAGAAAATTTTGGGGATGGAGATCTATAGAGACAGGAAGCAGGGAAGCTGTTCTTGTCTCAGCAGAGGTATATTGAAAAGGTATTATCCAAGTTTGGCATGTCAGCAACAAACCTATAGATACTCCAATGGCACCAAATCTACATTTGTCTACTGTTTTTGCTCCACAGTCAGCTGAAGAGGAAGAATACATGTCAAGAGTCCCATATGCTAGTGCAGTAGGCAGTCTAATGTATGTCATGGTTTGTACTAGGCTTGATATGGCTCAGGCAGTTAGTGTGTTCAGCAGGTTTATGACTCAACCTGGAAAGGAATACTGGAAAGCAGTAAAGAGGATATTAAGGTACCTTAGGGGTACATCAGATATTGGACTCATTTATGGAGGTGGTACTCAATGTTTTGTCACAGGGTACTGTGATTCTGATTATGCTGCTGATGTGGACAGCAGGAGATCTATGACTGGGTATGTGTTTACTTTGGGTGATTATGTGGTAAGTTGGAAGGCAACTTTACAGGGTATAGTGACATTATCTACTACTGAAGCAGAGTATATGGCACTGACTGAAGCAGCAAAGAAGGCAATTTGGTTGAATGGGCTAGTCAATGATCTGAGTCTGCATCAAGATCAAGCCAAGGTGTATTGTGACAGTGTTAGTGCAATATGTTTGGCTAAGGATCATGTTCATCATGAGAGAACCAAGCATATTGATGATAGGTACGATTTTCTAAGGAATGAGAGGAGGGTCAAAGTGAAGAAGATCAGCACTGATGTTAATCCTGCTGATATGTTCACTAAACCAGTTCCAAGGGGCAAGTTTCAGCTGTGTCTGGACTTGTTAAATATCCAAAGCTTTTGAATCTGAATATGGGAATACTCAATAGATGTTGGGGGTCCGTTGAGATATTCAAATCTGAAGACAAAGAGGATTTCTGGCACTTGGTTGTGCGTTTGGCACTTGGTTGTGCATCTGGTCAGTTAGCATGAAGTTGAAGTCAAGGTGGAGATTTGTAATGGTGACTTAAACTATGCTACTGAGTCTGGTTTTGGAAACATGTTTTGGTCAGCAATGTATAAAGCTATCTGCTGAAGTTTGGTGTTCAGCTGGGGGCAAGTTCAGCAGGGTTGATCAACCTGCTGATGGCAAGTCTATTGAAGGCAAGTCTGTTGAGGCTCAGCAGACTTGTGGAACACGTCTGCTGCATGTTTGTTCGAGTTACTTCTGCGGTATTTCAGTCATTTACTGGGTTGGCTGTTTAGTCTGTTAGGGTTGGATTCCCAAGGTTATAAATACCGTCTGTATTAATTTTAACTTGATGTAACTTTCTGTTGATAATAATATAATCCTCGTTTGTCCGTGGTGTAGTCGGCACATTGCCGGAAACCACGTTAAATCTGTGTTCCTCTTGTTTCTGTGTTTGTTTACTTGTTTATCTTTTATCTTTACTCACAATCACCTTCACTTCTTGATCGATCCGCCATAACAAAATTGCACTAAGAAAACTTGATGTGTGATCCTTAACAAAGTATTTATGAATGTCATGACATCTTGAACATCACCATCATGTCTTGATCGATCCGTCATAACAAGGGGGTTATGAATGTTGAACATGTAATAGGTTTCTTAAAAAGATTTGGTTGGACTTCTTTTTAGTTATTATTATTATTATTATTACAGTGATAAAGAACATCAATTGATTAAACTTTCTGCAAAAATAATGTTGCAAACTCTGCATATCTTTCAACCTCAGCTTCATTCTTCAGGTAAATTGGTAGCTGATTTTTCTTTATTGAATTTGAGAAATCGCTGAAAATCATGCGAATTGACTGAGCTAGAGTTGTTAGAATTTGAATGCATGAGGTGTATATGATAGCTAAAACAAATATCGTTCCAGTATCATTTATTTTTTCTTTGGCCTATGCAGTTGTAATTTATTGATTTTATTTTGAGGATTTTATTTGGGACCTGCTAGAATTTACGGATGCATCACACCGACGATGCATTATGCACCACACCTAATCAATATTTTGTGAGTCGATTCTTGAGTTAGTATCGACTTTGAAGGTCAAATTTGAGAATCGCCTTTGGCTGAAGAATCTACTTTCAAAAAACTGACTCACGATAGTGCATGATAACTGTGCCGCATCAGTTGAATCGTTGAAAGTAGATTCTTACTTAAAATGTCGATTTTCAAAATTCTGGAAATCTACGTATTGAGTCTGATAATTCGCGTATTGAGTCTAGGGCTGTTCCTCTGGCAACTTAGGTTGAGAGGAATCCCAAGGCAGGTATTGAAACTGCCATCGTAGATATTGAAGCTACCATTGTCAATCCTTTTGATAAACATGGAGCTAAAACTAATAGTTCTGTTGAGAACACAAATAATGATAAGTTTGTTGTGGTTGATAATATTGGTGATCTCACAGTTTAAGGATGCATCTATGATGTTTTAAAGAAGATTGATTGTGTTGTTCACTTGGTTCATATCATTAAGTTTTCTAATACACTAGTTTTGGGGGTGTTACTGTGTTACTGTATTACTGTGTTACTGTTAATATCACTATGTGTTGTGAGATTTTCAGCCATATATACACCAAGAATAAGGCTGAAAATCATATTTTGGAGCAGAAAACCAAGTGTTTCAGGGTTGAAAAACTTCAAATACTTTTATTGACTTCGTGTTGTTGCCTTCTTCTACTTTGTTCAAATATACAGAAAGATGTAATGTTGCTATGTTTTCTTTTTCAAAAAAGAATCGGTTGTAGTGTGCTTCAAACCCCGTCCCTTACATTAGGAAGTATACTAATGATGATATTTCAGTCATTAATGGATAAGAAATGCAGTGTATATTTGTTTTCTTTGGTTATTATTACTGAAAAGTGTTTTGAGAAGTTGAAGAGGAAAACAAAATCGGTTGTGTTACTGTGATGATAATGTGTTACTGTGTTACTTTTAATATCGCTATGTATTCTTCGTAAAAGATGTTATTGCAGGCATATGGTGTCTTTATTTGGTTTTAATCTTTCCTTGCATTCCACTATTTGTTGTGGTGTGGTTTTAGCCTAGGTGATTGAAGATTGTTGATTCAAATGGTTAGGAAATGTAGGTGTTTTTTTGTCTTTAGAAAATGGAGGTGCCTAAATCTCTATTGATGAGGCCGAGCTGCTACTATTTAATGCATTTTCTGCTTCATACATCTTTCATGAAGTTAATGTGGTGTGGGTTTGAAGGATAAATGTCTATAGATGGTAAAACATACTGCTTTGGTCTTCAACAACTTGAAGAATATTTTAGTTCCCTTGATATGCTTTTTGATTATATTCAATATAGGCTTTTATTCTTTGATTTATATCTCGATAATGCTTTGATAGATTGTTGTATTACGCAATGTTAATGGTGATATTTTGATAATCGTGTTATCATATCTTGTTATTCTTATTTAAACGCTGCGATTATATTTAGCTTTCAAATATTACGTCGAAAGGGTATCAAATGAGGTCTCAAAACGAAGAGAGAAAAAAGAGCTTTGGTGAAGCAATTTTGATGATCGGTGTTCTAAATCAAAAGTTACGGTCGTTTATAAGAAAAATGTTCCGGTTAAAGCAAATATTTTTTCAACTTTCAAAATTTACGTCGGAAGGGTATCGTATTTGGGCTCAAATTAAAGAGCAAAAAAAATATGAATTTTGGTGAAAAAATTTAGATGATCGGAGTTATAAATCAACGTTTTTGTAGTCGAAGCTAGAGGCTATTCGGGTGGACTTTGGTGCTTTTGGGATGAGCAGAGAGTAGCACTCCGCCACATTTCGAACACGAATCAGAGTCTTTCAATGGCTATCTGCAGGGATGGAAAAGTCGACTGGGTCATCACCTTCATTTATGCCGCTCCAGTTGCTAGTGCCAGAAATGATTTTTGGGACTACCTTCGGCGTTTTTCGGATATCATGAATTACCCTGGTCGATTACGGGCGACTTTAATCAAGTCATTTATCGAAAGATAAGCGGGGTGGCCGCCCGGTGGGTGGCTTAAACTCGCCAAAATGTGGTGCACCCTTGATTATTGTGGTTTAATGGAGATACCCCACCATGGCTCAAGTTCACTTGGGTTGGGACTACTCATGGCAACCGGCGCGCAGATTTATCAAAGGCTTGATCAAACACAGGGTCCCTCGCCTGGCTCAAGTCTTTCACGATGCCCATGTAAAACACCTCCTCGTATTCAATCCGATCATAGTCCGTTCTGCGCTAAACATCGCTTTGATCCGGCCAGCCCAAGTCGAACCAACTCATTTTTCTTCCAACGTGCCTGGCTTGAACATGATCAATTTGAAGAGTTTGTCCGTCTTCCCGACTACGGGCCGAGCCTCCATGCCTCAATCCAAGAATTTTGCGCAAAAGCCAAGCAGTGGAACACACAAGTCTTTGGTAACATCTTTCAGCGGAAAAAGTCTCTTACAGCCAGGATTGCGGGGATTGAAAAGAGCCTTGAATCTCATTCCTCTCAATACTTGACCAACCTAAATGAGGATCTAAAAAGGGAACTGGAGGCGTGTGTCTTATACAGAAGAAACGATCGCATCAACGCTCCCGATTGAAATGGTTAATGATGGGGAGTAACACCCACTTTTATCACCTTACGGCTATCCGGAAAAAGCAAAAGGAAAATTTTATGCTTGAAGGATGAATCGATGAATGGACGTATGACCTTAAAAAAATCCGAGGTATGGTTCTGACTTTTTACCGCAACCTTTTTACAGCTGATAGTTTTACGGATTGCAGAGACTTTAATCCTTGCTTTAATGCTTTGTCGAGCTTGGACCTCCAATTTCTTAATCGCCGAGTTACCGAAAAAGAAATTGAAAGTGCTATGTTTGATATGGAGTAATGCATAAAGCGGCCGGACGGACGGCCTACCTCGGCATTCTACAAAATCTGTTGGAGTGTTGTAGCTCCTCTATTATCAATTTTGTTGAAGACTCCTTTAAGACAAGTCGCTTCCACTTTAATGAATGAGACCGCCCTATCCTCATCCCAAAATACGATCCCCTTCCCCAAGACTTCTTTTTTCCCCATTGCTCTTTCAAATGTAGTTGTGAAGTGTGAATAAGATAATTGCCAACCGGTTGCGTGTTCTAATCGACAAATTAGTTAGCAAGTCACAGACCGCCTTCATTCCTAAGCGTGGGAGCACAGGAAATATCATTATTGTGCAGGAGGCCCTTCATACCTTCCGTAAAAAACAGGGAAAAAAGAGGGATTTATGTTGATTAAAATAGATTTGGAGAAAGCTTACGATAGGGTGTGCTGGGATTTTTTGGAAAAAATCTTGATCTCCGTTGGGTTTGCAAAGAACATTGTCGACCTAGTTATGTACGGTTTGAGGTCAGCTTCTCTTTCGATTTTGTGGAATGGGGAGAAATTGGATCCGATTAATCCGGAGAGGGGGCTTAGACAGGGAGACCCACTGGCACCCTACCTTTTTGTCCTTTGTATGGAAATCTTGAGTCAGAAAATTGAGGAAGCAGTGGCTTTGGGTCGCTGGAAACAAATTAGGCTCAGCAGAAAATCCACACCACTTTCGCACCTCTTCTTTGCTGACGATCTCATTCTGTTTGGGGAAGCCTCGGAGGAACAAGCAGATGTTATGGAAACCGTCTTGGCGGATTTTTGCTCCATCTCGTGCCAAAAATTAGTACGCAGAATCTACCTTCCACGTGTCACCCAACGTTAACTTGCGGCTTAGGCAACTAATAGGCGTAAACCGGTATGACACATCTACGCATGCACAGGCAAATATTTGGGGACCCCGTTGATACACTCTAGGGTCAAGAAGACAACTTACGGTTTTCTCGATTGATAAATGCGCAAAAACTTGCATCCTGGAAGGTGAAGTCACTCTCAAATCGGCAGATCCATTTTAATCGACACGCCTCTTCGACCCTTTCCTTATTATGTGATGCAAACGACAAAACCGCCAAAGATTACTATGCGGAAATTGACAAACTTTGCCGCCAATTTTTCTCGGGATGAGATTGACGGTAGTAGGTATTGGCATTCCATCTCTGGCATAACATCCGCAAACCAAAGGAGAATGGAGGTTGGGGCTTAAAGCGGCTAGAAGAAATGAATTTTGCTTTTTCGGGAAAGCTTGTTTGGCACATTCTTATAGATGATATTTTCTCCTTGGGTCTCGCTTCGGTTGATAAACACGGAAACCCTTTGCCACTCGAAGGCAAAGTTGCTCTAATTTGTGGAAAAATATCCGTCCGTGCGCCAAGGTGCTCGAGTCGGGGTTTGCGGTAGATAATGACACCATCAAATGGGACCCTTCTAGTGATGGCAAGTACTCGGTCGAAGGCGTATTTATTCGGCTTGAGAATCGAATGCCCTCCGCAGTACCTTTGATTGGAACCGCGCCCGGAGTCTTAAGGGACCGTTGAGATATAACTTTTTTCTATGGCGACTCTGCCAGAATTGTCTCCCTGTCAACAACCTCTTGGCGCTTCGCCACATATCGGCTCTCTGCATGCGCCGGTGTGCTACCAAAGACGGAAACTCCTATCCACGCTTTACGCGATTGCAGTTGGTCTCGCAGTGTTTGGAAGAAAGCTCTCCACCCTACCCTCTGGGAGACTTTCTTCTCTGCTTCAGAAACTCAAGATTGGGTCCACGACAATATCCAGCAGCTCCCAAGAAATCACGCCTTGGGTAAACATTGGCCTTATCTCTACCGCGAGATAGTACATGGGATATGGTTACAGCGAACAAATTGATGCACTCTCCGGATTGTATTCGCCTCCCGCACATGTTTTGTTTTCCTTTTCAAGCGATGATCGCTATCGAGTTATAAATCTAATTTACTTGTTAGTTTCCCGTTGTAATCCTTTGGTCATTTTGGACCCATTTGATTAATAAAAAGTTCAATTAAAAAAAAAAAAGTTACGGTTGTTTGAAAAAAAAAATGAAGCCAAGCAGGAAAGCAACGCGTACCAAACCTAGCGTACCAAACCCATCGCAAATTTATATAAGGGGTATTTTTGTGCGTCTAAAATTTTTTTTGTCTTTTTTTGCAACAAAAAAAGAGTGTGTCATATTTATTAATTTTGTAAATTTTTTTGTCATTTTCCCTCGACCCCCCTCGATTTTGATCTCACTATAATCAATTGTCTAAAAATATTTGATTATATAAAGTAGAATCTATTGATTGATATAAATTCCCTACAATTAATTGTCTAAAAATGTGTTGTGTCTGTAGCTAAATTGTTGTTTGCATAATCTGAGGCGGTGCTACAGAGGACCCAAGAGGGTCCGGTGCCTCTCCTGAAATTTTCTGAAATTACTAATATACCCATAGCAGTGGGAGTACATAAAATTAATTTCTTTACATATAAAACTAGAGTTATTGAACATAAAATTACTTTGTTTACATATAAAAGCGCTTGAGTGGTAATGCGCCTGTTTTTTCAGCCCAGCGCATGTGTTCGACTCCTACTGCCCGTCTTTTTTCCACAACTTTCAGCTATTCTTACATTATTTTTTTTCTCTCAATTTCTTATTTTTTTTTTTTTTTTTTTTTTTTATCACAACTTTCAATTTTTTTCTCCTTTACATATTTTTCTCTCAAAATTCAAATTTTAGTAGTAATTATTGTTTATAGCAACTAGATATTTGTATCTTGGAACTCTTTGTATTTTCCGAACGTCTGCTCCGTAATATTATTCTTTGAATTGTTCCCCCGGCTGATCGGAAATCCTGCCTCCGCCACGGTGCATAACACCACTCATCCTGTATAAAAACAATGTTGAACTTTACTTTGAATATACATTGTATAACATATGTTGTCTTTATGCGACTAGTTTTGATTTGAAGTTGAAAATTGGATATGTTAAGGAGAAACTAAAACCACTGAAAATATGTTACCAAAATCTAAGGCAAACCTTAAATGTCTCATCCAAACCTATCTTGTAAAAATTACATGGTCAACAAATTCTTTCTCTCATTCATTTGTTACCCATAACTACAAACCACACTCCCCCCCACACAAGTTTTTTTTGGGTAACATCTCTCTATTTTCTCTCTCCTTTATTTTTTTCATTATTGATTCCGTTTTTACCTTATTCTTTGCAAATCAATTGATCCCACAATCACTTATTTCACCATTTCTCTCTATAGCTCTTTTCTACCCAAAAAAAGTAAAGCCTCCTCATACCAAAAGAGACCTGCATTCTTCTTCTAAAAAGCGCGCACACATAGGTGCGCGTATAAATATATCAATATCTGTAAGATCGCTATGGCGATCTACAGGTTCTCTTATACTTTAGTATTCTTCCTTATCTTACAACAAGCCGTTACATTGTTATGTAAAACGGATGCAGACATTCTCCTCCAGTTTAAGAAATCGTTGGGAAATAACACCGCGTTATCGAGTTGGAATCCTTCCGTACCTCCATGCAAGAACGATGACGAAAATTGGGATGGTGTGTTGTGTGAGGTAGGGTTAATATGGGGGTTAAAGCTTGAAAATATGGGGTTAAACGGGGATATCGATTTGGATTCATTGTCTGAATTGAAATCTTTAAGGGCTATTAGCTTGATGAACAACAATTTTGAAGGGCCATTACCGGATATTAAGAAACTCGGGGCCTTAAAGACAATATATTTATCAAATAACAAGTTTTCTGGGGAGATTCCATCTAATGCTTTTGAAGGTATGCAATCAATCAAGAAGATCCATCTGGCAAACAATAAGTTTACCGGGTCGATTCCCGGGTCATTAACGAAATTGTCAAAGTTGATAGAATTGATGCTTGAAAATAATCAATTTGAAGGGGAAATCCCGGATTTGAAGCAGAAATTTCTAATGGTGAATTTTAGCAATAATCAATTGCAAGGGCCAATTCCTGAAAGCCTAAGTAAATTCAAGGAATCTGCATTTTCAGGTGATTTTCTCTTATCTTAGTTAAGAGTTTTCATTTCAATACATGCACATGCACTATTATTATATTTTTGTCTAAAAGGGATAGATACATTTCTGGTGTTTTTTTTCCCCACGATTTTTGTATCTTTTTTATAATCAATGATTCCTTTTTGACACTTTTTTTTATTTATATTTTCAGTTAATATTTTTATGTGTACATAAAAAGTGATAAACATGGTGGCAAGAAATTAACAAGTGTACATACATTGAACATACATACAGGGCCCGTCCCTGAACGTGGAGAGGCCTTAAGTCAAGTTATCAAAACTGAGCCTTTTGAAAAAAGACAAACGTTTTTTAAAATATATGTCACGTGATTTGACTAATAAACTTATTGGATCAAAAAAAAAAATCCGGACCCTAAATTTTGAACATTTTTCAAAGAACATAAGCCGTGGCCTTGTTGGCCTAGGCCTAGGGACGGGGCTGCATACATAACATATAAAAAAAGTTGATATATCTGTGCTCTTAATGAACAGGTAACAAAGAACTTTGTGGTGCACCATTGAAGGAATGTGATCCGTCGCTCACACCGGAATCACCAGAATCTCCGTCTTCATCTTCATCTTCATCTTCCCGAAGCTCTCTCTAACAACACTAATCGTTGTCGTGGTAGCAAGCGCGTTAGCATTAGCCTCACTCGTCGCAGTTGTCATCATCCTACGACGCCCCAAACAAACCCCGGAAAACGAACATCATCATCAATCACCAAGGGATCAAACTACACCTACAAATGGTTCACCAAATCATGTCACTGCTGCATCTAATCTAGACAAAATGGAAAGAGGGCTCTCACCGGAACGATCACTGGATCCTAATAGTAATAATACTACAACTAATAAGAAGACAGATCAGAGTGTAAAGCTGACATTTTTACAGGAAAACAGACAGAAATTCGATATGACTGATTTACTTAAAGCTTCAGCAGAGATATTAGGAAGTGGTGTATTTGGATCAAGCTATAAAGCTGCATTGAATATTGGGCCAGTAGTTGTTGTGAAGAGATATAGACAAATGAATAATGTGAGTAAAGAGGAGTTTCATGAACATATGAGAAGGCTTGGCCAGTTGAATCATCCCAATTTGCTTCCTCTTGTGGCTTTCTATTATAGGAAAGAAGAAAAGCTTCTTATTGCTGATCATGTTAACAATGTCAGCTTGGCTGTCCATCTTCATGGTATGTATATTTCTCTTATATATAAATATGTTTTGTTCTTTTTTTTTTTTTGGGTGCATTTAGTGGGACCACACCGTTTTTAGTTAGCTTGGCATGCATCACAATGAAAACAATCGATCGGCGTATAGTTGATTCTAGATTTGAGAATCGGCTTTCTAGCGGTAGATTGTCAACTTTGGAATCAACTGTACGCAAGGGCGGAGCCAGGATTGTAACTTTGGGTGGGCTAATGGACTATATTGAATTCATTGGGTGGGCTGAATCATGAATAACTTATGGATCGAACTTGACTACATAAATTTTTTTAGTGTAACATTTTCTTTCCCGGGTGGGCTTAGCCCCCCTTAGTCTATTAATAGATCCGCCCTTGACTGTACGTCTGTAAAGTCTCGCATCTCAATCCATATAAGTGTGAGACATATAAATGTTTTGTCAACTCGGGTGAGCATTTTTAGACCATGCGAAGACGACGCTCTAAGCAGTTGACCGGATCATTTATGACTCATTTAACGCTACCAGACCCAGGGTCTAGGAAAGTTACAGAATGGTATTCAGAACCGACTATCAGACAGACCTAAGTGCCCTACCGTGAGAGACGGTGGGGGCCACCTCTAGACTCCTCTGGTAGGGACGAAACTGGGACAAGTCCTAACGAGGACGATAGTCCCATATAAAGGGGGAATAATGTAAAGTCCCACATCTGTAAAGTAATAGCCTACTCACCAAGAGACGAGGACGGAGGCATGTGTAATTCGAGGGGGCCTAAGCCTACCCCGGACAAAAAAGTATTACACTAAAATATCTATATAGTCCAGTTTGATCCATAAAATATTCTTAATCCAGCCCACCCGACGGACTCGACATAGTCCATTAGCCCACCCCAAGTTGAAATCATGGCTCCGTCCTTGCCAAGCGAGGACGACGGTATAAGCAGTTGACCGGATCATTTATTACTCATTTAGCGCAGATTTGATGTGATGCCACTAAAGACGTTATTTATTCTTATGTCATCTGTGATTCAGATTTGTTTAACTTTTTTTTCAGGTAGTAAATCATGTGGACAACCAAGTCCAGATTGGCCAACACGTTTGAAGATAGTAAAAGGAGTGGCAAGAGGCCTATTATATCTCTACAATTCATTACCAAGCCTAATTGCACCACATGGACACCTCAAATCCTCAAATGTCTTGCTCACAGCAAACTATGACCCTTTACTAACTGACTATGCATTGCTTCCTGTGGTCAATTCAGAACATGCTCAAGAACAAATGATTGCCTACAAATCGCCCGAGTTCAAGCAGAACCGACGCATCACCAAGAAAACCGATATATGGAGTCTCGGGATACTAATCCTCGAGATCTTGACCGGTAAATTCCCGTCTAACTTCTTGCAACAAGGTCAAGGAGGCGGGAACGATACTGACTTGGCAGCTTGGGTTAACACCGTGTTAAAGGAGGGCGATTCGGTGGAGGTGTTTGATAAAGAAATGCGGGGTACGAAGAATAGTGAGGGGGAGATGATGAAGTTGTTGAAGATAGCTTTGTCTTGTTGTCAAGATGAGATTGACAAGAGGTTAGATATAAGGGAGGCCATGGAGAAAATTGAAGAGGTAAAAGAAAAAGATAATAATAATAATAATATTAATAATTTTGATGATGAATTTTATTCTACAAGAGGAAGTGAAGCTGATGTTCATTCTTCAAGAGGATTGTCAAATGATTTTGATCATATAGAAATTTAAGTTAAATGGAAATGATAAAATTTGTTTATACACCCCAAAAAAAAAAAAATTGTACAGATTTTTGGAGAGAATAAAAGTTGAAAGAAGAATGCATGAATTAAGGCTTTAGAGTTCAACTAAAATAGGCATCATCATCATCATCATCATCATCACAAATTTTTTTTTCTTTTCCTTTTTTATTAATTAGTTCATGTTGCATTTACTTTATTTGTATTGCATTTTTGGGTAAATGAAATGGGCCATTTGGAGTATCAAAAGAAAGGACATTGTTCTGTAATGTGGGTATTTTGTTTGTAAAAAAATCTGATACATTTTGACAAGAATTATGTTATGCTAGATAATATATATATATTAAACTGCAAATGATATAATAATTTTTGAAAGTAATATGTTAGCTTGGATTGAATTATCATCTCTTCTAAAAACTTAACGAAGAAGATAAAGAGTAATTTAGACATTTATATATACTCAAAAGCTCTAAGCTCTACCCATCTGAACCATACTGAGCAAAACCGTAAGCGCCGAGATTTTCCCTTTTCTTTCTTTCTTTCTTTCTCACATAAATTCACCATTTAAACGGACCGTGTTCTCTTCCGCCATTGCTGGAGCACATAATGACGAACTGCCAGCGGCTTTACAGCATTTCTTCACTTGAGTGTATGTTTTTTAACTATGAAACGTAGATATCTGTATCGTTTCAGTTTTATCAGATGTCCCCGAAAGAAGAACCCAGATATTGTAGAATCAGCAGACTGAAGCTGAAGTGTTTTCTGAGTGTGTAATTAGTTAGTGTGTGCATTTCCTCCATCAGAGCTGCTAGAAGTTTGGTTTAGTACATTGTTCCCGAAATCTCCATCTAGGCTTAATTGCTGGACTTCTTGAGGGGAAAGAATCTTGATGCACCGAACGCAATTCACAAACTCCCTGAAAATCATCGACGCAAACAACATCAACAACTCGAAAACACATGCATATAAAGAGAAGGCAGCATTCGATAATATAAATGAAGTAGTGGACATTGAGACGCAGAGGTTTGATCCCACGATTTCCTTCTCTGGTACAATATTGAATTATTATCTCTTCTAAACAGTATATAGAGAACGACGGTTTTAAGTATATTTACTTACTCCCAAGGGTCGTCGCCAACTAGAAGAACATCGTTCTCGTGATCTACATACACGAGTTTCCAGCCTATTCTTTGGTGATCCTCGAGTTGTCCCTCAATACCGAATCTACGTGCTAGATCTTGTTTCAATTCTTCGTAGCCAGAGTAACTCATAATGTCAATCGTTCTTCCAACAGCCCCGCGTTTATAAACCTTCACAAACAAGTCAAATTCATCAATACAATTGCTTGAAAAACAATTCAGACAAATTTTGAATTAAAGAGTTTTGTATGTCCGTAACAACCTTGGTAAATGTACGGCGAGGTAACTGTGGAGGTGGAGCCCAAGCACCCCTATTCATGAAACTATTATCATTTATCGTCGGATCTATCGTGTTGAATGCCATATCTGGAACGCCAAACGACTGTGAAACCATCGGAGGTGAAAGTTGAGCCAGTGATTCCTTAGGGTTTCCATAACAGGAAAGCATCTCCCCTGCAGATGGAAGGTTCCCTGATCCTATCACCCCGTTTGTCATACCGGTATTTTGTATTATCGGCATTCTCAATTGGTTGTCCATGTTTGCATTGAAATGAACGCCGTTCCTGTGATCGCTGTGAGTTTCTTCATGGCCAGTGTCTCTGAACAATGTAGGCTGAGAGTTGAACGCCATTTGGTTCACATTTTGCGGCAAATGGCCGTCCTTTTGAGAAAGACATACTGAAGTAGCTGAAGATGAACTGTCCAAATAGTCCACTTGGGTTCCAGAGGCATTGTGGTAAGCATTTTGACCAAAATACCCCTGGTTCAGATTCTTAGGCATGCTTAGTAAAGCCTTTACATCGTTTTTCTGCAGCATATCTTTGACTATGTTATTGCCAAAAGAGTTTGTTTCTAAACAACTACTACTCAAACCGGTGGCAGAGACCTGGTTCGTCTCGTCGCGTATGGGTGCAGCACTCTGTATAGTTCTGGCGTTCATTACTGGTGGAATGATACTCGGACAGTTGTTCGCGGATGGAGACGTCGAACAAGACGGGATTTCATCCGTCATTCCTGATTGACCTCCACCAGCCGGAGCTCCTTGTAGTAAACCACTTCCGGCTGTGGCAAGTGGATTGTTAGGGTTTAGCCCTCCGTTTTGCTGTTGAGGGGGGTTTGCACTAAGCCGGAGATTATTTTGAATATCGGTTCTCGTAGATTGCTGTGGGATAACAGTTGCTTGAGCCGTATCCACCATTTGGCTAGATGACGCAGGCCTCGATAAGTTCTGTTGTACGTCTAAACTCGGGTCATGCTTCGGTATTTGTTGCAGTCCAGCTTGCTGTGCTAAAAGTGTTTGTTGCTGTTGATGCAACCTTTGTAGAAGTTGAAGCTGAAGATTCTCGGATAAATTCAACGGTTGGCTCGTGGGACCCGGCATCTGAGAAGCCATTAGATTTTGCTGTTGAGTTTGATTCAGAATCTGTTGCAACTGAGAAGACGACGAAGACTGCATGTTCATCGGTAAGCTTCTTTGGAACGCATTATTCGATTGCACCAAATTTTGAAGATTGGCTTGCATTTGACCAGACGGCAACGCTTGGTTGATTATCGCTTGCCTTTGCTGCTGAGAAATATCATTCATTTGTTGTTGTGGGCCACCACTCGGCGATGATGATGATGACTGGGAAGGCTTGAGTCCATTCAACATCATGTTGTTAAGCTGTGGAGATTGTGATCCAGGTATACGCGAAAAATCGGATCCGGTTAGATTTTGTAGAGTAGAACCTGGAAGTGATTGCATGTAATTAGGCTGTAATGAGTTAGCTAGATTCTGCTGCATGTTCATCCACTGAACTAAGCTTAAACCAGGAAGTGCTTGGGAATCTTTGACCCCAAAATCATCACCGAGCCAAGGCATCGTCCTTTTGAATATGCTATCGGGATTTGTAGAATCATCATCTGCAGAAGCAAACCACAACAAGGATCAGAAAAGGTACAAATACGTGGATACAGGATACGTAGGTGGCGGGACTTATAGAAGATACATGGGTACGGAGGGCATACGTGTCGATATGAAAGATATAAGGACAAAACTTTACATAACAAAACTATCGGGATCAAATATTAACATTTTAGCGGCTTTCTTCAATTTTGGTAATTTTTATCAATTCAGACAACTTCTCATTCGTTATGTGGCGGTTTTTACTCAATTTTGAACAAGGTTCCTTCATTTTACATACCCGAGTTATGGATATGCATATTTGAATCATGTATTCAACTTTTGAAAATGACAAATTTTCCCTAGGTGTGTATCCTAGGCATCCAGTGCCTATATGTGTCGGATACGTATCGTATACGGAACATGCTACCAAAATTAAGTATCTGTGCATCGTAGTCTCTACTAAATCTAATCATGTTATAACCGAAAGCAGAACGATTTGGCAATATTATATAATTCAAGTACCACTCAAGACAAAATGATGTTGGATAATATATTTTACCGAGCATTCCAGATTGCCTTGACCGGAAAAAAGAGGTAGTAGGGCAGATAAAAAATGGGGATGCAACAGGTTCGATTTCCCAAATTGAGACCCGGCTACGTTTTTCTCCAGCAGTTGACTCGTCCCAACCAACCTGATAAAGAATGAATCAAATATTTAACCCGAGTGCCAGTGCATAGAGCAAGATAGAGACAGTGTGTGTGAGAGTGTGTGTGTGTGTGTGTGTGTGTGTGTCGGTGTTTTAAATGTTTCAACCATGTCACATAATACCTGCAGATTACGCCATTGGGAGTTTTTCCACCTCACAGAATCCAAGTCACTTATCCCGGTAATGGTACCCATGTACCTGCATGATTTGCATCGGATATTTTCAACACCGTTGAATCCATCAAAAAAAAAAAAATTTAAAAAAAAAAAAAATAAAATCGTAAAATACAAAGACAAAAAGAACAAGTACCGTCTTGTTCCCGACTCTTCAGTTTCAAACATCATCCTGAACCGCATCCCAAGAGAAATCTGATGGCTACAAACTGCTTTGTAATATTTAGCTAAAGGAATCACAAACTCTGATGGACTAGCCCTGCACATATTGAAAGATAATTATTAGAAATCACACCGAAAAGTAGTGTGAACATTTCAATAAAATAAAAAAAATAAAAAAAAATAAAGAAAATTGACCTTGGATTATAAAACACTGTAAATGGGCTATTGTTTGCAGCTGCATGGGCTGCAGCAGCAAGAATCCCTATATGCATGCTGTCACTTGACAATACCGAAGATGATAAGTTAGCAGGCTGCCTATTAGCACGTCGAATCCCCAAGAGAAGGTGTTGTTTTTCGTCTCTGTACAAAAGCATTAAGAAAATGGTGTTATGAGTACAAAATCTACAACTTACTCAAACTTTACTTCTTTAACCTTTCTTTATGCCAATAAAACTTAAAGCTTAATTGGTTTAGCGGTTCGATTCTTTAAACGAGTTTAGTGTCATCATTACCTAATGAACAAGACCGAGTCCCCTGCAAAAAGCCGCTTTCCACTGATAAATAAACTCCATCCAGTTGTAAGCAAGTGGCGTTTTGGTTGCCCTGCAGCCAGAAGAAATAAAGCAAGAGAGCTAAGGTCAAAATAAGAAAACTACACTCGTTCTTTTTTGCTAGATAGTAAAGCACGTGAACAAAACACGCTTTGTTGAGAAAAAACCGCAAAAAAGTGTACCTACCACGATAGATATGCCGAAAAGTCCACACATTGTCATGCAAATCTCGTGCAGTAAGTTCTTGGGCAGGTGGTTGCATTGTGAAATCCTAAAAGATTAAGCAAAAGGTTGTAACACGTAAAATACATTGATGCGTGGACCAAACGGTAATTAAAAAGACATAAAAATGACTGTACAGGTTTCTATTACCAGAGGAGGGAAAATTTTCTCGGCTGCACGACGAGGAACCGAGAAACCTCCATGAGTGCTTGTATCACTAGCTGTCAACGCCTTGCAGAAAAACTCGGTTTGTGGCTTATTTTGTTTCGTTGATAGATCCGATCTCAATAACGCATCCTTATCAAACTGCCATCAGTAAATAAAAATAAAGGGTATTGTTAGATAAACAAATGAAGGAACAAGATGTTCTGATAACATTAATCCGTTTACCAATCGTATTTAATAGCCTAATGATGTGTTTGATTGGTTTATAGTTCGGGATATCTACAAGGACACGTCCTTACAGAAGGCACGGGTTGGAGAGTCATTTGTGCATACACTTCATCGGTTTCTGGATCTGCCTGAGAAAAACAACAAAGTAAATTGTTAATGCGAATAAGGAATTAAAAAACAACTTTCATTGATAAAGAAGCCTAAACAAACGAGCCGTACGTACGTGTAGAGTCACATTATGCAGAAGACAAAGCAGCTTTGAAGGAAGATTAGGATAATTCGGAATTTGACCGTTTGCATCTTTCTTCATGGATGCCGCAACCTGAAAATTCAATTTCAAGAAACGTTCGTATAAGAATAACCTGAAAATTATTTCTCGAACCACTGAAAAAAAGAGTCCGTTAACGGAAAAGTGCAGATTATTTTAGAGGTTCGGTATTTCAGTTAGCACAAACACAGGCAACTACAACATGAATTTGCTTTAGACTAATATTGTAAAGTTTTCCAACAACATATGTTTTGTCAAATTAGAATTCAAACGTAGCTTTCATAGCAGATAACAGTGTACAAAATCAAAATCGAGGTTTATAATAATTAATACATATAATTATATTTTTTTTTTTAATCCAGTTCCAATATTTTTAACAAGATGTTCATAGCCCTTTTAAACAGTCAACTCTTTATTATATTTCAACCCTTTACCAAAGCAACAAAAACATCCGAATAAGATTCCCACCACATTAAAAAATATCCAACAGCAAACATTTGGCAAACATTTAACATATACACCATCGGTTTATGTCAAAATCAGCCGACCGGTATCCAGAAAAACATATATGGTCGAAACGAGAAATCACATAAATGCCGGACGTGCAACACTCAACTAGTACATACAAGGAGATACCAACAAATGTGAGCTGTTAACAGCCCGTATATATTCATAGATTCATATGATCCATCCAACTACAAAACAAAATGATGAATCATGCAAATAAAAGAAAAACACAATCCAAAAAACAAAACAAAACAAAAAAATGGAGGTATAGTCCAAAAAACCTAGTATTTATCGCGGTTAAACAAAGCATTGGAAAAAAATGATTTTTCTATGGACCTGTTCACTATGGCCTTGAGGGAAGTAGACAACGTGGGTCCCAGCTGCCGGCAGATTCACGAGAGGACCAGCACATGCTTGCCATAGTTCTTGGTTTATGCTTTTCTTCTCAGCTGTGAAAAAGGTTCACCATTAAACTTCAACAGAGAAAATGCAGCAGAACAAAAGTTTCTACGGCAAACTAACGAAAAGGGAAGGCATTCTTTGTTTGAATCATTGTTAATTTACTATGGCACCACGGATCTTAAAAAATTCGATTAAGTGGTCTACTTTTTAAAGTTATGGTCGCGAGGATTGACATTTTCAAAGTCGAATAAGTTTTCAACTAACATTAGACGCGCCTGCGCCTCGGTTAATACATCACTAGCTACGTTGTTGTCCCAAGTTGGTTGAGATGCAAATAAATTCTCCTAAAAAGGAAAAGGAAGTCTTTAGTTGCACCAACAGACCTACTTTCGGGGCACCACACCAGACCTACTTTCGGGGCACCACAACGAGTGTTCAACCGCAGGGAAGTCGACTTTCATGTGCCACGGTAAGTGTAGCCAGTGATGATATGAAAAGCAGTTTTTTTGTTTGAGAAAAAAGAAAAAAGAGAAAAAAATCAGGTAGCTAAAAGAATATGATTTGAAGTCGATCCATTTTTATTTGACAGCTAAGTCCAGAGGTTGAAATCATGGTGTGCTTACTCAAAGAACCACCAAACAGATTTTCAACTTTACATTTTCTGATTTCCAATTATTGCAATGTTGCATAATTTTTACAAAAGGAAAATGACAGGTGGGTAGGTAACTTTTAATGAAAATACAAAATTGAAAAACGATTCAGAGAAAATTTCAGCAGAATGAACTAAACTTACCTTCAGAAGGATCGGCAGTAGGTGCCGCCGGTGGAGCTCCGGCGTCGGTAGCCGGTGTCTTCATGCTCTGTTTTTCTTCAAGGGGCTTAAGCCTTTTCAGCTCAAATAAGAAATGTTACTACCTCCCAGCTGACAAAATTTCCCGGAGACTAATAGGAGTTCAAGTAGACATCTATCTCCGGCGAAAAAAAAAGCAAAATCTTTAGCTGAAACAAGCTCAAATAAACTCAAGTTCACGAGATAAACACTTGTAACTAATTCTTAACAACCAGCTCTGTGGATCAACCTAAAAGGGGACCTTTTCCAAAGAAAAAATGGGAAGAAGAAAATGTTAACTTTCTAGGTCAAGATCGAATAGTGGAAAAGAATTGAGCTAGTTCAAGGTGCCCAGAACTTTTACCCTTTCCCGGCAACTTGCCGGTGCCGGGAAATTAAAAGGAAAAGATAAGAAAGAAAAAAATGAGAATTCAGAAATGAAAAGTGCCGGTAGAGGAAGAGGGGACAAGAAAACTTTGGGAAATGAGATGTCAAGTATTGCAGAGACCAAATAACAAATGCATCTGTTTTTACTTTTTCATTGCCCCCTGTTCTATGTTCACTCCCCAGACAATATAGAATATCTTCTCTCTCCTATTCTTGATTTACCTTCAAAACCAGTTCTCTATATGTATCTCAGTATCTCTTGTTGAAGAAGGGGTTTGAAGTATAATATTACAGTTTTGTTTGTTTCTCTTTCTCTTGCTGCTAAGATTTCTTTGCTTTGGATCTCTTTCTGTCATTTTTCTTTTTATCAGTATCTATTTGTTTGCTTCCCTTTTTTTATTGATGCTATGAACTGAAATTGTTTGTTTATATATTTATTTACAATTTTCAGACATTGTCTTTGCGCCTATTAAGAAAAAGAAAAGTCTCAACCCAAAACTTTTCTATATCAGTTATCACATATATTAACGAAGTGGTTGATTATCATAAATTGGAATGTTAAATGTCTAATATATTATTGGCTATCATTAATTCAATAGTTGTTAATTAATAAAAAATTATTTGATCGTTAATAAATTATAGGTGAGATAGAGAAATAGGTAATAAATGATGTATTTCTAATGTAAAATGACTTATATTGTATGACAAATCTTAAAATATATGATGACTTATATTTTGGGAAGGATGTAGTATTAACAAACTAAAATTGGATGAAATAATTTCATCTTACATTACATTTTCATCATACCTTACACTACCCTACCCCACCTTACCCCATCCACTAGGCCTGAGCATGGTTCGGTTTGGGTGGTTTCGGTTTCGGATTTTACATATAGTTATTCGGTTTGGTTGGCATATTTTACCACCCAAACCAAACCAAAACGATGTCGAACCCAATGGTTTGGTTTGGGTTGGTTTCGGTTTGGATCCGGTTTGGTTTTTGGTTTCACAAGTCTAACTACACATTATTATAACTTACAATTTTCAAGTAACTAATATAAAGTAAAAACAGATTAAAGGTACATCAGGGCTAATTACTTAATAAAATCAGTGCACACAAGATATTCAAAAGTTACTTAATAACATATAGCAAATGGCTAATTACTAGTTAGTTGTTATTACATATTACAACAGCAAATGTACATCATCAATTCATTGTTGGCCCTAATGCATACAACCAAAATGTACAAAAGTGGCAACTCGTGTGCCTAATTAGTACAACATCTAATGTACTACTACTAGTCTGCTACATTAGCAAATTACAAGGAACTTACTAAAATTCAAAGGAAACATCATTAAAACTTACTAAAATTCAAAGGAACTCATAGAATTTTCGTACCCTGGATGTTTAATTAGGGTTAGTAATAATGGGTCTTTATATAGGGTAGGTAATTCGGTTCGGTTTCGGCTTTGGTGGTTTATAATTATGGTTATCCGAACCAGACCATTTAAATTCGGTTCGTTCTAATCCAAACCGATTTGATCGGTTTTTTCTTGGTTTGGTTTATTTCGGTTCGGTTTGGATTGGTTTTTCGGATTTTTTTGCTCAGGCCTACGCATCCACCACCCCACCATCTCATACCACCCTACCATCCACACCTCACTCCACCCACCGCAACCTACCTCTCCACCCCTATGTCATATCCTACCCTACAATCTCAACCAACCACTATACTCTTCTATCCAATCCTGCCTTATAGTACCCTACCCACCACTTTACCTTACCCTACCCACCAACACATCTTACCTTACCATCTCTATCCCATTTTGGCATCAACCTTACCATAACCTACCTTACCTCACCACCCACTCTACCATTTCTCACCACCCACCATAACCTACTCTTTCTCCCCACCTATCATACTCTACCACCCATCTTACCCGACCACATATAACCTACCACACCACCATACCATTTCTCATGACCCACCATACCGACCTTACTATGTTGCTCATCTAATCCTACCCAACCCGACCCCCACCTTACTGTTGAAATAGTGTCCTAAACCCAATCGGGTTGGACTGGATCCGACCAGATCGGATCATTTCTACTATTTCTTTATGATTATACATATATAACAAATGGTTTTTCTGTTTTCATATATTTGTTATTTTAAAAAACCAATTATGAATTGTTATATGATAACATTCTTAGTATTAAACTGTGATAGAGAAACCATGATAGGCGATTATGGTTGAAAATATCTCTAATCACTTTAATAAGTTTGATACTTAAATGTCTTTAGGCTGATGTACTATTAAACCGGGCATTGATAGTACAAACATGCTAGCATTATATGTCTTATGTCTTTAAGGGCAGTGAGAGATCTCGTCTATCGAAATGTAGAGACACTTGGACTGTACGTGGACGTGTATTAGAGAATGCGTACGTTAGACTGACCCACTTACAATGTTAAGTGTCACACTATATGATAGTTGTGTAATTATCCTTAGGACCGGAGTCTACATGGCATCACGGTGTGGATTGTCATGCTTTGACACTATTGACGTTTCCCCTAACCATGGGGCGATTATATAGTAGTGATTGGGTATGATACTGAAGCATGCAGAGTATACATGTTAGGTCGTCTGAGAATCGCGTACCCTATGAATATGGGTGAATATCCGGAAGGGTCTTCATATAAGGAATGTCTTACTCTCGTGAATCTTTGCAAAGTGGAAGTAAATGAGTTACTTTGAGAGAGCATGATATCCAGATTATAAGATACGGTCGTCAATGCTTGACACGCGACGTACGACCGTGTGGAAATTATTACAGCGATAGGATTCTATTTACACGCTAACCGAGTACATGAAAGGTAGTTTTCATTGCGTATTGACTCTTCCGATGATTGGGGGTCATGGACGTGTTGCTAGACGCTATCCATGATCGTTATAGGTGAAGGGCATTTTCGCAATTGCGCCTTATGTTTACGGCCAACATATTCGGAAGCCTATCGGGTCACAAACATATGAACATCGAGTCGGATTAAAATGTGGTTATAGTGATAACTAAATAAGGAAAGTTTTATCTCATGTTATAAAGGTTATAGTGGTAAATTAATATGGTGGTATTTATTTTTTATGAATAAATATAATACAAGATATTAATTATGTTGATTAATTAAATATATATATATATATATATATATATATATATATATATATATATATATATATATATATATATATATATATATATATATATATTATATGTGGCCAAAATTTGTGTGTGTATGACACACGTGAATTTGGCTAATAATGTGGCGCCATCTTTTGGTGTATAAGATACATTTGGATTGTGCAATTTAATTAATAAGATTACCATAATATTAATATTGGATATTAATTGATTTTAGAAAAATAGATTCATGGTAATAAGATAAAGATATTCAATATATGATATTGACAATATCTTGGAAATATTTATAGGATATTAAATTAAATGAGATAAAAGGCTAATCCCAATCAGTTGGGGAGATAATTGGGGCGCCACTTTTCCCTATTTAAGGGAGGTTTGGCTAGCTCTTTTGTACACCATAATTCCAAGAGTTAATTGTTCTTGTGAAAAATAAGAGAGCTTCTTAGAGGGAGATTATAGAGAGAGAAAAGGTCGACCTAGCAGTCGAGTTTTTCTAGTAGCAATCCTTGGAGGGATTCCGGCGAGATGCTCGTGTGGATTACTGGTAGAGGCCGGACACTTGGACAGCTCGCGCACATCTACTCCTACCAGACGGTCAAAGCGGCGATCTTTTAGATCAACCATGGTATTATTACCGTCCCCTCTCTTATATGTTTATTGTTTAAACGAAGACGATCCTGGATCGGGAAATCACTTTTTAAATTTCGCTGTGCTACTCGATTGATTTCCTGACAGTGGTATCGGAGCGGTCTTCGAGCTTAAGCAATAAGCATCTTTTATTCGCATAGTAAATTAGATCCAATAGATAAAAGTCATGTATGATATTGATTCATAATTAGTGCACATAAAGGAAAAAAAATGTATGGAGGGGCGGCGGCGGCGACACCACCGCCACATCGGCGCCGGCGCCGGCCTCCGTGCTGCCGACGGCTGTCGGCACCGCCGTCCCCCTCACCTTCTTGTTTTGTTTTGTGCATCTTTTTGTTTTTCAATATGGTCCATGGTTGTAATTCCTCTTTTGTTTATTTGATGCCATGTGACCGTCAATGGTTCAAATAGTTTGACCATTGAGAAGCCATGTGCTATCACCCAATTTGTTGGGAAGAAATATGATTTGGTTATGAACCAAATCAAAATTTATTCAAAATTTTGGAATGGAATAGGCGCAAGCTCTTCCAAAATATTCGATTTTAAAAAAGAAGGCTCAGCCTTCTCAAAAAATATGTGATTTTTGGAAAAAGCCGAGGATGCCTTTAAATTTGGTTTGGACCAAACTAAAGGCATCCTTTTGATTAAGAATCAAAAAGAAAAAAACAAAAGAGACCCACTTGATTTTAATTTTATTTAAAATTGTTTTAAATCAAAAAATTAAAATTAAAATCGATTTATTATTAAAGGTTAATATTATTTCGATTAAAGCTATTAATTAATTAAACGTTAATTAATTAATTGATTGGATGCTATAAGACGCAAGTAGTTAAAATTTAATTTTATCTTCTTCATAAGATGTTGATTGTATGGATTAGATAGTAGATATAATATGATTATATGGACCCTGATTGATCATGGACTCGACCAATATGATAGATGTGAATGCTTTATTTTCTGTTGGTTTTATTGTTGTCCTAAGCCGTTATGAAGAACGTGACCTGGTTTTATTTTTGCATTATCTCATTCCCGTTAGCTCCCCCCCTCCGTGTGCGGCGGGTTTAAAAATTTAATAGATAGATTTTTTTTTTATGTAAAATAAATTGAAGACAAGGATGAAGACCAAAAGAAAGGCGCTAAAGATCCACGGAGATGGCGCATGTCAATGATTCATTGGTGGTTGCGGCTACCCTTAGTTGTGGCTCGCGGTTTCGTCAGTTTGTATTCGAAACCGCACCTAGGAAAAGTCCATGATCATACCGGTTATATTGTGCGCGGAATGTTGTGTATGTTTTACTTTATATGATATTGTAGTAATATGCACGTAATAGATGAGACCGTAATTATATAAAATTAATTAAGTGAATTAATTTAAAATTACTCCCACGACAAAAATCGAGTCATAATATGTCTCCCAATATTATAGTAACGACGAAGAGCCCTTGTTCGGATCCAACTGATCGGCCCACGTCGGGAGTTGACCTACCTCGGGTATATCGTCATTATCGAGACATGATCGTTATGAGATCTCATGAATACTTAGGTTACGACTCGACTAAGAATCTTACGGTGATTGGCCCACGTCAGGACCGTCTGATTTTAGAGACATGAGGTTGACTACCACATAGACGATGTGTATTGTCAAAGAGTTGACTAGTTAAACCACTGGAAGTCGTGTTGGACGCGATTGGTAAGAAGTACCTACCCGTCGAAATTGACCCGGTCGATCGGCCCATGTCGGGGATCGAGTCAAATAGATAGGATTCTAGCCACTAAAGAATTTTGACATTTTTTGAAAGTCAATTGAGAGTAGTTGACTAGTGGGAGCAAAATCATAATCCCAAAGACCATCTTTGATTTTGCATGTATAAACAACAACACTTTTTATCTTTATTTTATGTTATAGTTTTAGCAAATTTTATTTATGTTTGTATTCTCAATACTTAAAAACCAAAATTGAATGAGTGTTACCTTTTGAGAAACGTTTTCAAGTTGGTTAAGTGATGAGAGATAAATTTATGATCGTTTTTATGATATTTCGCCCCATTTCTGATACCATTTTGAACATTATTATATCAAATCAAGTCATAAATACTAAGTTTTATCTAAATATGTATGTGGTAGTTATTATATAAATTATCGTATTTTTATAAGTTTTTGTTAGTTTTGTACCGGTTTTAGTGACCGGAGTGTAGGTATGCATTTACGGGTATTTCTCGTTTGTTTCTTTGCGAGAATCCTAAGATGAACTGAAATCCCAGTATCGACACTTTTTGAAGTCAATTTGAGTCGTTGGAAGAAAGTTATAAAGCGTCACTAAGTCAAATGATCAAAGGGTTAATCGTTTCTTAAATAAAAATCCCGAGTATCGATGGGAATGGCCCTTCAAAACGGCATTTTCTGAAGAAGTGGCCTTAATGAAAGTCGTAGATCTTCATATAAACGTTCCGACGCACTTTGAATCACGTCAATTGGACTTCTAGAACTCAAGATATGAAACGTCACTAGATCAAGTGGTCAATCCCGAAAACGACACGTATTGGGAATGGCTCGTCAAAACGACGTTTTCAGAGAAAGTGTTCTTCGTAAAAGTTGAATATCTTTGTACAAGCTTTCCGATGCAATTTGAATCATGAAAATTGAGGTCTACAACCCAAACGGTGGTCAAGTGGCTACTTGATTCGCATTTCTTGGAAAATGCCGAAAAAGACTCGTAGTAATACAAATGGCTCATCAAAATGACGTTTTCTGAAGAAGAGTCTTTGATGAAATTTGTAGAGTTTTCCGAGAGATTTCTAATGACGTTTAAATCACGATTTTTAGAGATCTACAACTCAAGTTACGAATTTTAGAAGTTTAATATATAATTATATATAATTATATATAACTGTCGATCATGTGCTGCATGTTACTGTGATCATTTGCAATGATGGATTCCGGATCGATCCGGCACCAATCCGGACCGATCCGGGAAGGATCAATTGCATAAATAGGAGCCTCAGTGCAGATGGATCATTGGTACCTAAAATATATATATATACCATATACTATATATATATATATATCTTTCTCCCTTTTTATTTTGTAGTTTGTAAATCGGCCTTAATGCCGAAATAAATTCAGCGAGTAGTAATACGGTAGTAATGCTCGGGAAAATTCGGAAGATCGGTGTTCTTTGAAGTCGTTGTAATGCCGGAAAAAAAGCGATTTACGAGTCATTGATTTAATCGGGTAATTTTCTATAGTATTTATGTTTATGTTTTTCTTTGTTATTTTCATCTTTTTATCTTTTATAATGTTATTAGGCTAGATCTAATAACTAGCCAAAGTTATGTAATCGTTTTAATTCGATCTTTTCGTTAATGAAATGTTGTTAAGTTAAAATGATTAAAATTGAGTTAATTGAATCTTTTTCTATTTTGATCGTATTCGTATTGGACGTATTTAATCGATCCGAGGAATTCATAATCTAATTATGAATTGGCGCCTCGTAGTCGAGGATATGAGATAAAAATAGAAAAACCGGAGGGTAAAATTGGCCGTGTGAATAACGTGACAACGGAATCCTATTTCTACCCGGGGTAGATTTGTTTTGGGAGAAATGAATCTTATTATAATTTGTACTCGAGATCGTAATAATGTTAAATCATCGATTAATTGAAACTTAAACCGGAAAGTTGAATCGTCCGGCTTTGACAACCGGAGCCTTTAAAATAAAATTGACCGTTTGTGAACGGAATGACTCCTTTTATCTAAAGGTAGATTTGTACTCGGGACTGAAGGATGTAGGTTCTTAGATCTAAACGAGTTAGATCTACGCGCTAAATGGATTGATCACGATTTATATGACACAATTCATAATTAAAGGACTTAAGTACTACAAGGGGTTTAAGATTATGTTACCAATAACGGGAAGAGTCGCCTTGATCTTCCGATGTGTTCTCCAAGCGGTTGGTGGACACCCTTCTTGATACACGAGCCTCCTTGATATGCAACACCAAGAAAAACTCAAAGTTTTTCTTCCTCTAATCTACTAGACAAGAGAAACAAATTTTTCTCTCTTTTTAAAGTGAGTGGCTAAATTTTCCATTTTCATATCTTGGAAGAAGAACTCTCTTTATATAGGAGAGTAAATCCTTGGCCTCCAAGTTTCTAATTAATTAAATAAATAATTAAAAGAAATCACAATAAAGGATAATTCCATTTAAAAGATTGTGATTAATCAATCAATCAATTACAAATAAATCATCTTTATTAATCATTAATCACACAAGAAAATCAAATCTTGCATTTAATGAAGTATGAGGCGCCACCCCAGGGTTTAAAAGCCCACATAAAATGTCTTTTATGTGTATTATGTTATTTAGCCCAACTAAATAATATCTATGCATATCAATTAATTAGCCAACAATTATTACTGAAAATGAGGCCCAAGTAACAAGATTACTAGTCAATTACGTGAAGCCATCGGGACCATGGACCTATAACGATAGCTCCAATAATTAATTATTAAATCGAATCGAGCAGAATAAGTACATTAATTATTAATTCCGGGATTACGCCACCATAAACCCAAATCGAACTCTACCGATTATAGATGTATACTTATACTCAACCCATAGAGTGAATAAGCGTCCATTGATATAATCACTACATACGGATTAACCCTCCATAGATTGTCCATTACGGTGGGAAGTCTCCGTGAAACCGACTCGAGAATATCTTATCCTTATTTACCATCAACCCCGATGATCAATTAGTATACATATCGACTAGTAGCTAATTAGTCAAATGTGAACTCCGGGATCGATCACTTTCTTAGGGCTAACAAATAAGGGGATGTCTCTCTACTTCCCCCGAGGAAGGAATGGATTCCATGTCCGTGAAAATCGAACTACTCACTCATCCTGCGGAGATAGTGCCAATGAGAAGTGGCTTGGAACACATATTTAAGTGAACCGTAACTAACACATCAAACACTACCCCGGGACAAGCGGCACACTGTGATCACCTCGGGATTAAGGTTGATCCATATATGATCATCTAATGATTTAATAAGATTCCTCGATTACGGAATTATACCGAGAAATTCAGATTAAATCGGTCCAAATCTATATGAATGCCATCATATATAAATGCCCCACGAAAGTACCCTCTACCGACAGTCCGGATAAGACTATCACACCCTAAGGTGTTCAGGCACATTATTGGTGTTTTAATCAAGAGACCCTAAACTCGATTAAGTTCACCACGGACTAACATTTAATTATATCACCACTAACTCAATCCTCACGTGCATGCCATATACCTTTGAGTTAAGCGGTTACATCTTGATATACTTAGGGTTTGCGGCAGTGTATTATTTACAAGCACAAAGCAAGTAATAAGGTGAGATAAATTCGTCATAAAAACAATTACACAAATTGTCTTTAGAGGCACTACACTAATGAGGGGACTGTTGGAAAAACCGGATTGTGGACCTTGGGGTGATACAATGGACATATGACAATTTCATACGCTCGTGTGAGGAGGAGTTGTCTAGTTTAGAGTACACCGTTTCATTTACTCAATTGGACCTAAAAGGAAGATCGAACACATTTCGTTAATTGAAAAGATCGAGTAAATTGATTACATATACTTTGGCTAGTTTGGTTTATATATTATATTTTGGTACTATATATTTTACAATCTATGTACATCTATATATATTTATATATTTATATATATTATATTAGTATAGTTTAATTTTATTTCTATATTTACTCTAACATCTAAATCGATCTAACTATCTAACCCGAGGAAAATGTTATAAAAACTGCGACTTAGATCGAGTTAATAATAGCTTCTTGGTGTTTAACCCCACTTAAAAGAATTACCATGTTTTCCCTGAGGAATACGACCTGACTCACCAGACTAGAGCTACAATTTGACCCGGTACACTGCCGGTTAGGATCTGTATAGCCTAGGTAATGTCCGTCAGCTTTCTGGCGCCGTTTCCAAGGTTAGGTTTAGGTCTGTCATTAAGTAATTTAATCCTTTTAAAATAAGCAATGGCACAAGCATTCACATTTTCATAGTTGAAGACAAGGAGACTACATATTTGATGGAGTGCTCTAAGACTTTAATTATTAACGGAAGCTCACATATTCGACATAACGATATCCAATGGGTCACTCCATCATACGATGATGATTATTCAAACATTAGATGGATTGGATAAGGATGACCACGTCGAATTTTGGAAAGGTTGTTTTCAAAATTGTAAGATGTAAGTATCAACTTAATTCTTTAATCGTTGCTTGAAAGTAAATTAAATAGTTCATGTTTTGAATATGATTCAAAAGGTTGAATAGACTATTTAACAAACGTTGGATTTTCTTTATGAAAGAAAATTGAAGACAGAATTCTTGTGATTTTTCTTAAGTCTTATGAAGACTAAATTAAGAAATATTTACAAGAGCTTGAAGGATTAAAATGGAAAGTTAGGGCAAGTGCTTAAATAAGAGAACTTGTTGAAGTCTCTATTTCAGGCAAGCACGTTGAGATAAATCTATCTAAACTCAAGACAACTCTCGGATATATGATATCCTACGAGTGTGATTAAATTAGAAAGATTAAATACAGATTTGGAAGGTGAAGCAAACGTTGTAACACTTACCATATTTTGAATCTAGTAAACTGATAAGGAAACAAAATAAATGTTATTATGTTTCGGTTCTTATGAAGAACATATTATCAACTATACGTTAGGATTTAAGGGACAAATTCAATTGTAAGGAATAAATGTTATTCCGACAAGGTTGAACAATCACTGAATCTAACATACTAGATTAATGTCACTATATAGTTGATATAGGTGAAGAGATCTCAACTAAGTATTTGTATGGTTGTTATCCTTAATGTTTGTGGTTGTTCTAGACATAGTCTCTATGGAGGAGAGTCGTGTGATCAGATGTCATTCAAATGACGTATGAACCATGTGATTATGAATTATGTGGGTTACACATATCTTATCCAAAGAGGACTAAAATACCCTTTTATGAAAATGGTTACAAAATCTAGAAAATTGACCAGAGCCTAAACATATTGATGTTTGTTGGCTTATGACAATTTATACCATAAATAATTGTTTATCTCTCTCTTGAACTATTTTAGAAATAGTTAAACATACTTATTGAAGTACGACAATCCTGAAGCCTAAAAAGTTCGAGCTAGTACGAATATGTGATAAATGAAATTTAGGAATTAATCTTCAACTGGATTGAAGCAATTAATAACTGGAGGGTGTTTCAGAAGTTGTCTGAAAAGGAATAAGATTCCCCCTTTAAGGATACCATTCTTGGATACGCAATTAGATTGTGTTTCTAAAATGGAAACAACACTTTATACGATAAATGTGTGAAGCAAGCCATGCGAAATATCCCTTACACGTTTTGGGATAGTACCCTTATACAATACATATACTTAGCCAAGTTCCAAACAATAAAGGTTGAATAAATTCCATATTAGATATAGATGGGGATAATGTCGAATCTATTTTAACCGATGATTTGAAGTTGTCATAGGCAAAGTCAGAAAGGCTTGGAGCCTAGTACGACATATGCAACTTTGTGGAATATCTTAGCAAGTACGCTAGATATCATCTACTTTCCTGTGGAGCAAACGTTCGTCTCCAAACATGCTGTCTTCTAAAAGAGGCATTTCTTCCAAAAGAGATAGTGGGAGTAAGTGAGATCTCAAAAGAGTTTGAGAACCACAATGAGAGATTCAACCATAGGAACGTGAGCAGACACCACATAGTGATGAGGTGTACAACACTGCTCAGTGCACACAAATGTTCTATAAGTCTGTGGCCTGAAAAGGCTGCTGATGTGTTCATCTTGAAGAATGAATATCTCATGACTGATGAAGGAATGTTTGAAAGGCAAGATTGAGATATATGGCCAGGAGCCATAATATCTGAATTAGATTCCATCAGTGACAACCAGGTTGTGAACCTAGTCTATCTTACCTAGAGGGAATGTCCCTGAAAGGCTGACATGGATAGTAATATGATTACCATAAGGCTATAGTGACGAATTTGAAAGTGCACGGGTGTAAACATTGTAATTATCTTTATCTTTGCCGGTGAGCCGATTCTATTCAGACTATGCATGTTATAACTTCGTATCATGGCTATATGATAGTGTTGAAGACATTGGGCAAACAGCTCGATGTTCATATATGATAACATGATATGAGAGCCCACGAGATCCATTTATGAACTCAAACAAGTTTCTCTAGACAATTTCTTTGTTTGATAATCAAAGGGTTTGATTTAGCCAAAAGAAGGGATATACCCAATGTAGTGGGAGTGTGTTACGATTTTTGAGTAAGGTATTGAATATCTCTCTCGGGAATTATCGCTCCATGTCATAGTCAATTAATGTTTGGTAGTTCAAGGTCTTTACGAAAGCACTTAAATTAGCAGTTCCTATTTTTAGAAATAAGAATCTATAGTGATAGATTTAACTGCTGTTAGTTTATAGTTTACCTGTATAGATGTGATGCTAAAAGTGTTTAGCATAGATCACGACTGGAGATACTGCTGGCCGGTGTTCTCAAGATCTATCTATGTTAGGCCGTTAGGTCTAAAGATAAGGTGAAAGATGATGCCAGATGTTCATAGTCCATGAAGAGTCATGAGCAAGTATGAAAGTAAATCTGGTGAATATCGAGAATATCCTTAAACAAGTTAATGATGGTTTCTTAGTTTATCAAAACTTGGAATCGGATAAATATAGATGTACATATGTGTATTCTGAGTCTTATGTAGGTGAGTGGGAGCTACAGTCTGGGTTTGCAGTCACTTTGATTAAGTGAAGCAGTGAGATGGAAACGTTCTTAGCTGGAAATCACTGTGGATATTACATCTTTGCCAAAACACAGTATTGCCTTGGAGGCACAGCGGAAGCTGTACATAGATTTAGAAGGTTCACTCTTGAACCTTGTGTGGTTCTTCCACCTTTACTATATAGCTGATATAGTTGTGGATGCATTGCTTGAAGCAAAGACCACGGTCTCATCAGAGATTCATGTGTGTTGAGGCGGTTCCATTTGACTTGGTCATTGGAAGCATGATATGAAGATAGTCTGAGTCCCCACGGATAGCGATCCGTTCACAGTTAGGGCTGCTTGCGAGTGTTGCATGAGATTCTTGTGTTTCAACTTAGTCTTGTATGTACGAGTGATTGGTTTAGGCCAAGTGGGAGATTGTTGAAATAGTGTCCTAAACCTAATCAGGTTGGACTGGATCCGACCGGATCGGATCATTTCTACTATTTCTTTATGATTATACATATATAATAAATGGCTTTTCTGTTGTCATATATTTGTTCTTTTAAAAAACCAATTTTGAATTGTTATATGATAACATCCTTAGTATTAAACTGTGATAGAGAAACCATGATAGGCGATTATGGTTGATGAGATCTCTAATCACTTTAATAAGTTTGATACTTAAATATCTTTAGGCTGATGTACTATTAAATAGGGCATTGATAGTACAAACAGGCTAGCACATATTAGATGTCTTCTGTCATTAAGGGCAGGGATAGATCTCGTCTATCGAAGTGTGGAGACACTTGGACTATACGTGGACGTGTATTAGAGAATGTGTACGTTAGACACTTGCACTGTTAAGTGTCACACTATGTGACAGTTGTGTAATTATCCTTAGGACCGGAGTCTAGATGACATCACGGTGTGGATTGTCATGATTTGACACTATTGAGGTTTCCCCTAACCATGGGGAGATCATGCAGTAGTGATTGGGTGTGATACTGAAGCTTGCGGAGTATACATGTTAGGTCGTCTGGGAATCGCGTACCCTATGAATAGGGGTGAATATCCGGAAGGGACTTCATATAAGGAATGTATTACTCTCGTGAATCTTTTCAAAGTGGAAGTAAATGAGTTACTTCGAGAGAGCATGATATCCAGATTATAAGATACGGTCGTCAATGCTTGACACTCGACGTATGACCGTATGGATATTATTACAGCGATATGATTCTATTTACATGCTAACCGAGCACATGAAAGGTAGTAGTCATTGCGTATTGACTCTTCCGATGATTGGGGTTCATGGACGTGTTGCTAGATGCTATCCATGATCGTTAGAGGTGAAGGGCATTTTCGTAATTGCGCCTTATGTCTACGGCCAACATATTCGGAAGCTATCGGGTCACAAACATATGAACATCGAGTCGGATTAAAATGTGGTTATAGTTGATAACCAAATAAGGAAAGTTTTATCTCATGCTATAAACGTTATAGTGGTAAATTAATATGGTGATATTCATTTATTATGAATAAATATAATACAAGATATTAATTATGTTGATTATATATATATATATATTATATGTGGCCAAAATTTGTGTGTGTATGACACACGTGAATTTGGCTAATAATGTGGCACCATCTTTTGGTGTATATGATACATTTGGATAATGGATATTAATTGATTTTGGAAAAATAGATTTATGGTAATAAGATAAATATATTCAATATAAGATTTTGAAAATATCTTGGAAATATTTAATATAGGATATTAAATTAAATGAGATAAATCAATCAAAAGGATTTTCCTTATTTTATTAGGAAAAAGTTTTCTCTCTCATCAATCTACTAGAAGCTAATCCCAATCAGTTGGGGAGATAATTGGGGCGCCATTTTCCCTATTTAAGGGAGGCTTGGTTAGCTCTTTTGGACACCAAAATTTCAAGAGCTAATTGTTCTTGTGAAAAATAAAAGTGTTTCTTAGAGGGAGATTATAGAGAGAGAAAATATCGACATAGTATTCAAGTTTTTCTAGTAGCAATCCTTGGAGGGATTCTGGCGAGATGCTCGTGTGGATTACTGGTAGAGGCCGAACACTTGGAAGGCTCGCGCATATCTACTCCAACCGGACGGTCAAAGCGTCGATCTTTTAGATCAACCAAGGTATTATTACCGTCCCCTCTCTTATATGTTTATTGTTTAAACAAAGAAGAGTACGGATCGGGAAATCAATTTTTAAATTCCCCTGCGCTACTCGATTGATTTCCCAACACTTACCACGTACCCTACTGATGATGACAAATTATGTCACCTTATTAATCCAGGCTCCTATGAATCTAGTGTTGAATATCCAAGATCCTAATGCCCTATGAACGTGGTGGTGATTGGTGTTATTTGCGGCTGAGTCTAAGAGTCTGTCTTAGATTGCCTACGTATCCTGTAATTGTCCAGGAATCAAGTCTTACGTAGTTCCTGGAACATGGTATTTATAATGATAATGCATGCCCTAACCCTAATATTAGGTCGGTCTATGCTGTTGTCACATTTACCCTTAATGGGCCTTGCTCCTTGGACAAGTTACCATGCTGATAATGGGCCTTCGTAGCTGGTGCAGACTCTGTCTTCGAGGTCGACCTAATCGACTTGCGCAAGACCAACTCTGGACCACCGACCTACACTGCTCGAATGCCGATCGTCGTAAACTGCCTCGTGTCTCGACACACATACCTTGGAACTTATTCATAACGTGAGGACCAACCGATAGACGACACGTGGAGGGGTGAAACCCTGTATCGTCATAAGCCCCCCAGAATCGAGAGAGGCGACTCCCGTTGTCCGAGGTCGAATCTGTCATTTTGAAATCGTCCTCGAGTTGAATCATTATTTGGGCATGAAAAATCACTAACGCTTCGTATGCCACCCGTAACCCTAGCCAATCATGGCACTGCATCGTGACATCACAGCGCACTAACGCCTCGTCTTCCGTCAACCGTAACATCATGCCTTGATTCTCGCAATTTGCAGGGGGTTATAACTCCTTATAACTTCCTCAGTCATGTCCTTTCACATCATTTGAAGATCTTTGCAAGCATAAAAGGGAGAGAAAGAGCCGGAGAAGAAATCTATTTGCCATTTCCTTCCACAATCTCAAACACCAAGTAAGCGTCTTTTTTGATTTCTACCCCTTCTTTTTCTTTCTCCTGTGTTTATTAATGTCTAGCAGTGCCGCTGAGTCTGACAGGAGTAGTGAATCACCTTCTCATACCCTAAACTCATTTCCTACTGCCTCTGATATTCATCCCCAACCAATTTCAGAAGACCCCATAGGTGTTCTTAGGGAACCAAAGAAATTAGTGACCAAGATGGAGGGGAAGGTCCTAAAGGTTGTATTTCCACCCTTTCCTATGATGACATTGTCAGAATCCGGAAAAAGTTTGGCCTTGCCAGCCCCCAATTTGAAATCCAACTACCTTCTGGCCAACACCAGTACGCCGTTGAGCCTCCGGAGGGATTTTGCTAAGTCTACGAGGCCCAACATTCCAGTGGGTTGAGATTTCCGCTGTGTCTGGCCACCATAGCTGTTTTACACCATTACGAGATAAGCATATCTCAATTAGGTCCTAACGCCATTAGGATCTTGCTGGGGTTCGTGATAGCATATCGAGTGGCCGGGGTGTGCTTCTCGATTCCCCTATTTTGCTATTATTATAAGATGGCAAGCATGCCCGACAAGATGTGGTACACTTTCCAGTGAAGGACGAATCGACATGAGTTTGTGTCCAAAGGACCTTCATCGCACGGGGACTGGAAGCCTCGATTCTTCTTCCTACATCACGGTTTAGATAACCCATATATCGGCCAATGGAGGTTGATGGGGAAAAAGGATGATAAACTGGCTAAGGATCCAGCCCCTCACGAGGCCCGCAGGATGGACGGCTTTAGCTTCGAGGTGGCCACCCGAGATCTGAGCCTTCTTTATGGGCTGGCGCACCTGGAAGAGGCAGGACCAATACCCTATAAGAATCTTCATGCCCTCAACCAGGAGAACTGTTGGATGTTTATTGCATATGTTTCTCCTTTTCGAAGTCTGTAACTTGATATTTTTTTTATGCTAACTTTATATTCTCTTTTCACAGTGGGAAAGTTCTCTCTCATCACCGACCCTACAAACATTCCGCCGTCAAAGAGTAGGGCTGCTCCACCTCTTGGAGCTCAAGAAGCTGCAGGACACACTGACGGCTACAGATGTCTTTTAGCTCTTTGCTTGTCGAGCCTTTGGCTCTGTTTGCCGTTTGCTTTATCGATGTCGTGTTGCCCCCCAAGTGTATTATGAACCTTTGGTTCTTATTGCACTTGCGAGTCTAGTTTGTTTGAGATCGACTTGATCACCTTAGCATTTTTTTGTCACACGGACTAGTTCTGCCATAGATGTATCGTTCTCTGGGCGTGTGGTCCGACTTTGCGAACCGTCCCTCTGCCTTAGCATTTTTTGCCCTTTAGGCTTGTTTTGCTTTAAGGCTGGTCAAAATTTTGCCTTAGCATTTTTTGCCTTGTAGGCTCGTTTTGCTTTTGGCTATATTAAGGGATCCGACTTGCGGACTTTCCCTTCTAGTTGTCGACTGCATTGCCTTTGACATTTTGTATCATGTTAGATTTGTAATGTTAAGGCTGTAAATTCTAACAAACACAAAAGCATCTCGAGGAAAGACATGTTTATTAGAATATTTATGAAATTGTCACCTGGACTTATTACAAGGCATAAAAATGTAAAGACAGAAATTAATCGAGATAAAGCTTAGCTTAAACGTAATACTTTCTCAAGTTGTTGGCGTGCCACTGTCGAGGAACCGTGGTTCCGTCAGCTCGCCCGAGTTGGTAGGACCCTTTGGGGTGAACCTTCAGAATCTGATATGGGCCTTCCAAATTCGGTTCCAATTTTCCAGTTGGTTCTTGTCGACTTGCTTCATTCTTTCTGAGGACTAAGTCCCCGACTTTGAAATACTTGTACTTGACCCTTGAGTTATAGTACTATGAAATCTTTTGCTTGTATCTAGCCATCCGAGCTGAAGCAATCTCTCTTCACTCCTCGATGCTATCTTTTTCTGTCGAAGATTGGGGTCGTTGGTTTCGATGTTGTATGCTAGAACTCGAGGAAAGGGTAGGCCGATCTCGGCAGGAATTACTGCCTCGCATCCGTAAACCAGAGAGAAGGGCGTTTCTCCAGTCGATGAATTTGGAGATGTCCGATACGACCATAGGATGCTTGGAAGTTGTGCTGCCCAGTCTCTCCTTTCGGCCTCTAATCGCTTTTTAACCCTAGCTTGATCTGTCGATTAGTTTGCTCGACCTGACCGTTTGCTTGTGGGTGAGCGACCGATGTGAAGTGCTGACTGATGTGATACTCATTACACCATTCCATAACTCTTCCATCTTCAAACTGAGTACCATTGTCTGAAATTAAAGCCCTGGGAATTCCGTACCTGCATAAAATATCGATCCACAAGAACTTCTTAATGGTCGCTGCTCTGATGTCGGTCAAAGCCTTGGCCTCGACTCACTTCGTGAAGTAGTCCACTGCGACGACCACGTATCTATTGTTACCCGGAGCTCGAGGTAAGGGTCCAACAATATCGACACCCCATTGATCAAAAGGCCAGGCTGACGAGATGGCGTTCATCTCCTGGGCCTGTTGGTGGGTGATATTATCATGAATTTGACAAGTCTTACACCTCTAAACCAGGCGATTCACATCTCGTTGCATCGACGGCCAAAAGTACCCCGCTAGCTTACATTTTCGGGCAAGTATCCTAGCCCCGCAATGATTTCCACGAGCTCCTCTGTAGATTTCCTCCAGAAGATACTCACCTTCTTCCTCAGATACACATCTCACCCATGGTGCTACAAAGGACTTTCGATAGAGGAGTCAAAGAAAGCATACCGTGCTGACCGAAGTCGGATTTTGCGTGCTTGTACCTTGTCGGATGGTAGAATTCCGTCCTTAAGGTAAAGGGCTATTGGATCCATCCAAGTCGCCTGTTGAATGATCGGCTGCACCTCTGATTCCTTGTAGCTCCTGTCTGTCAACAACTCGACCAAGACTTTCTTGCTCGAGACGAAGTTCGAAGCTAGCTTAGATAATGCATCAGCTCTCTTATTTTGACTTCGGGGGACCTGTTCGATTTGAACCGATTTGAACTTAGGTATGAGGCCTTGTATCACTATTAAGTAGTTCTTCATGGTTTCTTCCTTGGCTTCATACTCCCCCCTGATATGATTTACCACCAACTGCGAGTCGCTATATACCAACAGATTATCGACTCCTAATTTCAAAGCAAGTTTTAGACCTGTGATCATAGCTTCATATTCAGCCTCATTGTTCGTTGCCTTGAAGTCGAACCGAAGGGCGTATGGTAATTCTTCACCTTTTGGGCTGATTAGCAGAAGTCCGGCTCCTGCCCCCTCTTTACTTGACGCGCCATTGACTTGGAGAGTCCACTGTTTTTCTGTACTTTGCCTCTCTTGCTCGAGTTGGATGGAAATTCCTTCGGCTAAGAAATCTGCCAGGGCCTGGGCCTTAACTGCAGTTCGAGGAACAATCTCGATATCATACTGAGCCATTTCCACCACCCATTTTGCTAACCGACCCGAGGTGTCGGGCTTTGCCAAGATCTGCTTCAGTGATTGGTCAGTAACCACCGTGATGGGATGGGCTTGGAAATACGGCCTCAGTTTTCTCGAGGCCTGTACCAGACATAACGCCAACTTCTCTGCTGGTGAGTACCGGATCTCTGGCCCATGCAATGCTTTACTAACAAAATAGATTGGCACTTGGCTGTGGGCCCCTTCCCGAATCAGAACTGCGCTTACTGCTTCCTCGCATACTGCCAAGTAAACCAAAAATTTCTCTCCTTCTCGAGGTGAAGTAAGAGTGGGTAATTCTGATAAATAGGCTTTCAAATCCTCGAAGGCTGTCTGACATTCTTCATCCCAGTGAAAAGGACTGGCTTTGCGGAGAATCTTAAAAAATGGTAGAGCGCGCTGTGCAGATCTTGATAGAAACCTATTGAGGGCTGCCATTCGACCGGTAAGTCTCTGTACCTCCTTTATGTTTCGAGGTGCAGGCATGTTTTTTAACGTGTCGATCTTGTCTGGGTTTGCTCGAATCCCGTCCTTCGAGATCATGTATCCAAAATTTTTTCCTGACCTAACCCCAAATGTACACTTCTTCGAATTTAACTTCATCTTCGTGTCCCTCAACACCTCAAACACTTCCCGGGCATCTACCAAATACTGATTCATGGATCGACTCTTGATGAGCAGGTCGTCCACATATACTTCCATGCATTTGCCGATTTGTTTAGCAAAAATTTTGTTGACCACTCTCTGGTACGTAGCCCCGGCATTTTTCAAACCGAACGATATGGTTACATAGCAGAAAGTGCCGAATTCCGTAATGAAGGCCATTTTCTCCGCATCTCGAGGATCCATTAGGATCTGATGGTAACCAATGTATGCATCTAAAAACCCAAACACTTCAAAGTCGATAGTGGAGTCTACTAACCTGTCGATTTTTGGCAACGGATATGAGTCCTTTGGACATGCTCTATTAAGGTCGGTGAAATCCACACACATATGCCAACTGCCATCGGGCTTCTTGACTAAAACAGGGTTGGCCAGCCATTCGGGGTAAAATACTTCCCTTACTATCCTGGCGGCTAATAACTTCCCGACTTTCTTCTCTATGGCTTCGACTTGATCATGCGCAAAGCTCCTCTTTTTCTGTCTAACTGGTTTCTTGGCTTGATCTATTTTGAGCTTATGGACCGCGATATCCGTGGATAACCCCGGCATGTCATTAGCTCTCCAAGCGAAAACATCTCTGAACCCGGTTAGCAGCTCGACCAGTAATTTTTTCTCTTTGGCCGGGATCCACACCCCGACTTGTATGCACTGATCGTCTTCACCTTCCCATAGATGAACATTTTTAACTGGATCAACCGAGATCCAACTCTTCTCCTCTTCTTCCTCCGGGATCAGTTCCTCGACCAGGACTTGTTGTACTGCTATTTTCCCGTCCATGACAATGGAGTTGCAGCTCCGCGCGGCATCAACATCTCCTCTTACTTCATGAGAGCCGTTTTTGGTAGGAAACTTCATACTTTTATGGAAAGTGGAGATGATGGCGCGCAAGTCGAAGAGAGCAAGTCGTCCCAAGATGACATTGTATGCCGAAGGAGCCTTAACTACCACGTAGTTTAATTCAAGGGTCCTTCCTTTCTAGCCATCCCCGACTGTCGTTAGCAACTTTATCGATCCCATAGAATGGACCGCCTGTCCTGTAAACCCAAACAAAGGAGACGCTAGAGGAGCTATGTCCTTCTCTTTCAGTTTCATTGCTTTAAAAGCCGAGTAATACAAAATGTTTACCGCGCTACCATTATCGACGCATACTCTCGATACCCAAGCTTGGCTAATCACTGCTTTAATTACCAAACCCTCATTGTAGCTCCGAGACTTGGGAATGTCATCTTTGGGTCCATACCCGACTTTCGTTGTAAATCTCAGTCTCTTATTTTCCCTCTAGCTGTCAGTTGGCTCTCGACTGGCTCAGTCTTTCTCGCTCTCAGCTGGCCCAAAGATCGTATTGACGTAATTATTAGGTCGATTATCTTCGTACCTATCTCGATCGTGGTCCCCCCTGTTGTCTCTTTCTCGACCTGGAGATCGATCCCTACGTCTCTGAGTGTCTCGACCTCGATCTCGACCTTGATCATAATTCTTCCTCTTGTATTCTTTGTGCCCTTTGGGCTCGTTGTACTGAGGTCTATCAACCACCTCATCCAGCTTGCCTTCTTGAATACAACCGTCGATGTCTCTCTTCAGGTCAGAGCATTCCTCCGTTTCGTGACCTATATCCTTATGAAAATCGTAATATTTTATGGGATTTCTCTTTTCTCGAGGTTTTTTAGTGGACTCGGTTTCTTTGCTATGCCCTTCGAGATCATAATGGCCAGAACTTCTCCGCGTGATCAATTGAGTGGGATGAGATCTTTATCACGCAGAGCTGCTTTCTTTCCTAGATGTTCTGAGATAGGTGCTGTAATGCGGTCCCAAACTGTCGGCTTACTCTCGGTGTTCTGTCCTTTGGACTGATTCTTTTTCGGACCTTGAGTGTCCTTTTTTGAATCCATCCAGTCGGATTGGGTGTGTCTACGTACTGCCTCTTCCCCTTGACAGAATCTGTGCACCACATTAACACACTCGTCCATGGTATGAGGGACATCCCTGCTCAACTTCATATACAACTTTGTATTACGCAGCCCTCCCACAAACGACGTGATCAGAAGTCGGTCATCTGCATCCTTGACTTGCATAGCCTCGAGATTAAACCTCTTCAGATATTCTAACACTATTTCATCTTTTTGTTGCTTCATATTCATGAGGTGTGTAGCGCTTAAGTGAATTTCTTGTTTACAATAAACACATCTCGAAACTTGCGAGCTAACATGGTAAAAGTAGAGATTGACCCGGGTCGTAGCTTGTTGAACCATTCTCTGGCTCGACCAACGACCAGCGTCTCGAAAGCCCGACATCGCATCGCATCGGGTGCGCCGTCCAACCTCATCTGAGATAGATACCTATGTAGATGATCCTCGGGGTTAGTGGTGCCATCATAGGGTTCTATCTTTGGTATTTTGAACCCCTTGGTTTTGGAAACTCTTCAATCTCCTTAGTGAAAGGCGATTACAACCACATCGAGACCTGACTTTTCCCCAGAATAACATCCAGTTCTTGCCTGACGCTGTCCTCATCCATCCTTTGATGTTTCTGTTGGATATCACGTCTTTTTCTCTCCACGGAGCTAGAAGACGCGCAGACTTCGTCCCAGGAGCTCGCCTAACAATATCACCTTACATACCCTATCCAACCACCCATCCTACCTTATAAACACACCTCATCCCACCCATCACGTATCCTACTTCAACCCACCTTACTCTTACCCACCACACACGTGTTTTGTCGATTTTCATTTCATTCCATTCATTTTTTGGAGATAGCGAAAATTGACATTTTTCATTCCATTACCCTATAATCATTCACAAATAATGGAATGAAATGAAAAAAACATTCAATTCCATTACATTCTTGTGTAACAAATAAGTCATTAGTGTCTTGTTCTAGAGTTTCTTGAAAAAATGTAAATTAAAAGTTATATCTCAATGGTCTAGTTTGGAAGAAGTTATATGTATATATTGAAGATATTGTTGATACACAAGAATCAGAACATTAATCATGCAAATATTTTGAAAATATTCTATATTTATGTCTTTCACATTATTTATTCTACCTATATATTATCACCATTGTACTCTAGTCAAATCATTGAAATCAATTTCAAAATTCTCTATTATGGTATTGGAGCATTTGACTAACGTCTTTCAGATCCTGGTCAATCATAAAGAAATTTGTTTGGGTGGGGGTTCGTTACCGTAATGTACACGAACCCTCACCCCCTCACCAATTCTTCATGTTTTGTTTGTCACCCGTATTCCGGCTTCATGTTTTTTTTAGTCATCAAAATAAATTACTCTCATTCCATTATTATTTTTCAACCCCCATAAACGCTTCTGCAGTAAATGGCAATTTCTTTTCAATTCAATGGTACACGAACCCTCACCCCCTCACCAATTCTTCATGTTTTGTTTGTCACCCGTATTCCGGCTTCATGTTTTTTTTAGTCATCAAAATAAATTACTCTCATTCCATTATTATTTTTCAACCCCTATAAACGCTTCTGCAGTCAATGGCGATTTCTTTTCAATTCAATGGTAATCTTTCCAATTCAATGGTAAACTTCAACTAAACATCTGCTTTTCCATTCCAAATTTCTGTGTTCCTCTTTATTCTACCTCTTCTCTTCCATCATCTTTGCTATTTACGCCTCTCTTGCCTCCACCAATTGCTTCTTCCGATTTTCGTGCTACCCTCCATTCCAAATTTTTTATTAAGGTTTTTAGGATCCTCCATTTCAAATTTTCTTAATTAGGGTACAACCCTCCATACGTTGATCACAAGGGTGACCACACATCAATTTTTTTTATTCAGCTATAAATTATTTTTTTACGGTGTCAAATCCTCTTAAAGATAATATTATCTTCAAATATTTCTTCCTCTCTATCACTTCTTTTTCCATGACTCTTCAAAAATATTGAGTCATCCATTGCAGATTCGAACAATAGCAGGTTGATGTTAAGGAGTTGTTGCCGATTGATATGTGGAATGTTGTTGCAGGCACAATGTGAAGGAAGCAAGATTACTGCATTACGAGTCAATCACCATGTTCATTCCATTTCTATGGGATTGCGGGTGCGTGTTGAAGATATTGTCGATACACAAGAATCAGAGCATTAATCACACAAATATTCTGAAAATATTATGTATTTATGTCTTTCACATTATTTATTATACCTTTATGTTTCACCATTGTACTCTAGTAAATCAAAAAAATCAATTTCCTAATTCTCTATTAGTATATGTTTATTTACTAACAGAAGTCCATCCAGAAGATCGAACTCCCACACTACATCTCAAATTCAAGGTTACGACTACAATCTCGTTCTCTAACACCGAGTTAAACTTTTGGAGGTTCTTTTCACATCTTTAATCAAGATGGCATCATGGTAATACCTTGTAAAAAAACATTGGATTGATTACATAGTTTTTTTTTGGGCTTTATTGTCAAAAATGACAAAATAAGAGTGAAAATGTGTAAAAAGGACAGGTGAAATTTTTATTGGGTGAAAAGGACAAACCAAACAGTGGAATAGTGGATTCCACTGTAAAGACAATGCAACCAACAGTGTATTTTGAGTAACAAACAGTGAAATTGTCCTTTAACACATGATATTTCTTCCACTGTCCTTAATCCTATTTTTCAACTTTTTTTTGTCCTTTATTACCACTCCCCTTTTTTTTTTTCCTCGGAGAGGAGATTACATAGTTGAATATATGATTTTTTACAATTTCTAAAAATTGAAATTGAAAACTAGAACTTACCTATACCCTTTTTAAGGTTTAAACCATCCACCTCTGAATTCTTAACTCTTTACTCTTATTTAAAAAAAATGAGTATTAAGATTTAAAAAAATTACATTTCTGATTGTGCTCAGAAAATCAATGTGGCGGCAACGGTTGTTTAGTAATGATATCTGGCTGTTTGTATATGATTTCACAGGCTAGGCGCGGTGGTACTTTCGAATAAGTGTGTGGTCGGACTTAAGCAATAAGAGAAAAGCTAAATAGTCGACAAATTGACAGAGTGTTGTCTATTTTGTATATTATTCGACCCCCTTTTAGGTTACAATGAGCCCTTGTACATATAGGCAAACCACTAAGTATGATTAAGCTAATGACGATAAGACATAATGAAGAGTGATGTGACACTAAGTAAACTAGACAGCTGTTTAGGTCGGACTGTTGAAGGGCGGACCAAACATGCGGCCCCTTAGCTGAGTCTTTGTCTTGTGATAACCATATAGTAGCATTCTTGCCTAACTAAGTGGGCTTCGTAACATGAGGAGCGAGCTGATCATGACTCCTAATTGCTTTTGGTTGCGCCGATGATATGGCGGCTTGAAGGCGTAGAGATAAGCTTATGTCCTCTGTCCGGCTTAAGATTATGCGGACTTGACGAGCCCAGAACATAGTTTACCGTTCAGGTCCTTGGACGGACCCGATTGTGGACCTTTGGACCCTTTTACGGGTTATGAGTATCAATGGCCCCTACTATGTGCCTTAAGTATTTGTTAAAAATATAAGGTGGGGAGTAAAGTTGTTAGCGGATCGATAACCTTGAATGCCGAACTAGGAATCGGACTTATTTGCCACGGTATAAAGCGGATGGTCTTATGGCGCCGTGCTATGAAGCATACGGTCTTATGGCGCCGAGCTACGAAGCTGACGGTCTTATGGCGCCGCGCAACGAAGCTGACGGTCTTATTTGCCATGGTATGAAGCGGATGGTCTTATGGCGCAGCACTACAAAGCTGATGGTCTTAGTTACCATGCTATAAAGCGGATGGTCTTATGGCACCATGCTATGAAGCTGAAGGTCTTATTTTCCATGCTATAAAGTAGATGGTCTTATGGCGCCGCTTTATGAAGCAGACGTTCTTGTTTGGCGAGACCGATATTGGCCATTAAAAATAACCATTGGGGCATCGTTTGAGGAGATGTTTCCACTACGTGTCGGACGTGTCAGTTGATTTGAATGGTCATGACCTCTGATTGGCTGGACCATTTTGATAATAGCCCCGTAATGATGACGGTTTCGAAATTCAAAATTTGAAACGGGCGCCCAAATCTTAACCGTCGGCTCTTTCTAATCTTGATCGTCGGATATCTCGATCTCGGCCTATATAAATGGATACAACGCAACCTTCAAACACTTTTCGTTCTCTGAATTTCCATAGCAAAAAGCATCCGACAAAGATTTGAGCTTTCCGACAAAGATTTGAAATTTCCGACCAACATTTCCAGTTTCCAGCTTCATTTTTTTGCAAATTATCAAGGTAATTGCTTCATTTTTCTCTTGTTTCTTCATTCTTTCATGAACTTATCATCCATTCCATGCATATATTTGTTCGTCGGATCATAATGTAGAACCAAAATTTGAAGAGTGTAGCCCTTTCGTATGTCTTTCTTGCTTTTTACTCTGTGAATCACAATAAGGTAAGAAAATGCAGGTTTTAAACTTTGATACCTTCTTCGAATGATTTCCTTTTGATTTTTTCGTAAGAACTCAAATCCAAAACATGATCTTTGCCTTAGTATAGGATGTAGATTTCGTTTCCCATTGCTTTCTGTGTTCTTCGTTTAGAACTTGAAGAAAGGGAAGGGCAAGGTGTCGGGATGGGCGGACACACGCTCTTCTCGGCCCGACTTCCAAAGTCTAGGTGATTGACTCTCCACTCGCCCTTTTGTTCTTTTCAGGATGTCTAACAGCTCTAGGACCATAAGTGATGACAATGACGGCGTTCGCGAGGACGAGCTACAAGAGGCCTTAGACCCGGATATAAAGATTCAGTGGGATAAATTTCTGACCCGTACCGAAGTTGTTAGAGCGGAATTTGACCAATCTGAGAACTAAATCTTTTCTAGCTTGGGTGACGACATTGATCGGACTTTTCAGCGCGAAGAGAATGATTCTCTGGTTCTCCTCTACGACCACTTTGTTGCAGGTCACCGACCGCCATTCGATCTTTTTTCGTAGAGATTATGGATAAACTGGCTGCTCTACCTTATGATTACACCCCCAGGGCGGTGAGGACGGTCATGACTTTCATTGGACTGTGTCGGATCCTGAAGCATGAGCCTTCTCTGGGAGTTTTCTTGCGGTTCTATATTTTTAGCAAGGCAGGCAACAACAACTTGATCTCCACAAGGGCCCAGAAGCCGGGATTGTTCTTCTGGCTCACCGAGTCCGCATAATCTTAAGCCGGACAAAGGGCATAAGCTCATCTCTAAGCCTTCATGCCGCCATTTCATCTGTGCAACCAGGCGCAATTAAGAGTCACGATCAGCTCGCTCCTCATGTTACGGAGCCCACTCACTTAGGCAAGCATTCTACTATATGGTTATCACAAGACGAAGACTCAGGCAGGGGGCCGCATGTTGGGTCCGCCCTTCATAAGTCCAACCTGCACAGTTGTCTAGTTTACTTAGTGTCACATCACTCTTTATTATGTATTATCGTCATTAGTTTAATCATACTTAGTGGTTTGCTTATATATACAAGGGCTCATTGTAACCTAAAAGGTGATCGAATAATATACAAAGCAGAAAACACTCTGTCAATTTGTCGACTATCTAGCTTTTCTCTTATTGCTTAAGTCCGACCACAACTTATTCGAAAGCACCACAGCGCCTAGACGGTGAAATCACATACAAACAGCCATATATCCTTACTAAACAACCGTTGCCGCCACCTTGATTTTCTCAGTATCATCAGTTGTCTCCGTTACCGGGAATTGAACCCAGGTCTCTTGGGTGAAAGCCATAAATCCTAACCGCTGTCGAATGTTTCTTGGATATCGGTGAAGTGATTATGGTGAGCTGACTTGATGACCATATAGTCGATATATGCCTTCACATTCTCGCCGATGTACGATCCGAATACATTGTTGACCATTCTCTGATAGGTTTAACCCACGTTCTTCAACCTAAACGGCATCATCTCATAGTAGTAAAGACCTTTTACGGCTCTAACGGTGGTGAGCTCTTTGTCGCAACTTGCCATTTTGACCTGATGATAACCAGAGTATGCATCAAGGAAACTCAACACTTCGAACCCTACAATAGCATCAACCATTCTATCAATCCTTGGTAGAGCATAAGGATCATTAGGGCATGCCTTGTTCAAATCAGTGAAGTTGACACACATCCTCTATTTTCCATTATGTTTTTTGACCATAACGACGTTGGCCAACCATGTTGGATATGTGAGCTCCTTTATTATGCCAGCCTGCATAAGCTTATCGATTTCGACCTTAATGGCGAGATCCTTTTCATGAGAGAATTGGCGAGCTCGCTGTTGAATCGGCTTGAAGGTACAGTCGACGTCTTGATGATGTAATGTGACCTCGGGTTCAACACCCATCATATCCATCACAACCCAAGCGAACGCATCTAGGTTTGATTTGAGTTGGGAAACTAACTGTTCTTTTTCTTCCTCGTTCAGATACTCCTATTTTGATCTTCTGATCGGGGTAGGCCTCATTCACCATGACCTCGATCAGTTCATCATGAGCAATGAAATCTAGATCATCCTTTATCTGTAACGTTTCTCACTCGACCTCCTTATGGGCGATCTCTCTGACCATATTCACACGACTTGGACCCGCTGCGAGCTCATCGACTCAGGGCCTCTTTTTGTCGGTCCGGAAGTCCACGATGTTTTCGAGTAACTTTTGTGGTCGGCTGGCGGTGATTTTGATCCCACTATTGGTGTAAAACTTGAGCCTTTGATGTGGCACCGAAACGATCATTTGGAATTGCATGAGGGCTGGAAGTCCCAAAATCATATTATAGTGAAATTGAAGATAGACAACAAGGAAGGTTACGTTTTCAATCCAGCTTGGCCCGTAGTCGCCTATTCAATATCAAAATCGATGGTTCCTTTGACCTGAACCGTGTCCTTGGAGAATCCTTCAAGGGTGCCGTTGTAAGGCTTAAGTTTGGATTCGCCAAAACCGATCTTTTTGTGACAATCATAGTAGATGATATCTTTGCTAGCTTCAGTGTCCATCATGACTCGATTAAGTCCCGTAATGCCCACGCCTATTTGTATAACAATAGGAACATCCATAGCCCCTGCAGACCCACCAATTCATTGCGGGTGAAATAGAGTGCCTTTTCGGAGTCGCCAGACGATTGGTTTTTCTAAACCTCTTGCATTCAAAGAGTTGATCCGACTCTTGATCTGATTGTTGTTGGGGTAAGATTCCAGGATTACTTGAATCTCATTGGCATATTGTCTTTGCCTGGGATTGCCTTTGTTGGCGTTCCTGCCATCCCTCTTGAATCTATCACAAACTCCACGGACTATTAGCTTCTCGATATCCTGCCTTAGAATATGACATTCATAAGTGGTATGGCCATGATCTTTGTGGTGTTTGCAATACAGAGACTCATCGTGAGTTTTAGGGTCGGCCTTCATCGGGCGTGGTTCTGGGAGGAGATGTTTGATTTCGTGCATTACATGGGTTGCGGAGGCGTTAATAGGAGTACAGTCCCCCTCCATGTATTTTAGTGGATTCCTGATGTCACGCTCCTTATTTCTTTGTCGATCCTCTCTCGGCAGATTCCGATCCTCTCTTGACGGATTGGGATCGACCTTTGCTTTCCTTTTGCTATGTTATGATGAAGGAATGCGACTAGGCGGAGGAACATCAGAGCTTACACAATCTTTTTCTGGTGACGTCGACGGTGGTTTTGATGAACAGGTGAAGGAGATCCGATGAGAGTGGTGATTACTCAAACGCAAACTCACAGGGTCTTGTTTCTTACTCTTTTCTTGCATACAAGTTGATTGAAAGCTTTGTTGATAGTAGGAAATTTTGACCGAGTGTGGTCAAAAAATCTATAAAAAGGGCGATGCTTTAAGCGCATTTCCCAGATTTCGTACTAAACATATAGAGTTTGATATCAACCTGCTATTACGTAGGGATTTCGAGGGAAAACTGGATCTTAGAAGACTTTTTGATGAAGAAACTCGTCGGAGTGTCAAGAAAAGAGTGAACTTTCTTGTCGGAGCCGCCGTGAAGTTATCTTTTATGGAGGCGCTCTTCGTCGGAGAGAGTTGTATAGCTTGTGACTTTCCGGTAATGGAGCCAACTGATGATGCTGAGAAAATCAAGGTGGCGGCAATGGTTGTTTAGTAAGGATATCTGGCTGTTTGTATGTGATTTCAGCGGCTAAGCGTGGTGGTGCTTTCAAATAAGTGGTGGTCGGACTTAAGAAATAAGAGAAAATCTAGATAGTCGACAAATTGACAGAGTGTTGTCTGGTTTGTATATTATTCGATCCCCTTTTAGGTTACAATGAGCCCTTGTATGTATAGGCAAACCACTAAGTACGATTAAGCTAATGACGATAAGACATAATGAAGAGTGATGTGACGCTAAGTAAACTAGAGAGCTGTTTAGGTCACACTAATGAAGGGCGGACCCAACATGCGGCCCTCTAGCTGAGTATTTGTCTTGTGATAACCATATAGTAGCATGTTTGCCTAAGTGAGTGGGCTATGGGGAGCGAGCTGATCGTGACTCCTAATTGCTTCTGGTTGTGCCGATGAGATGGCGGCTTGAAGGCTAAGAGATGAGCTTATGTCCTCTGTCCGGCTTAAAATTTTGCGGACTCGGCAAGCCCAGAACTTAGTTTAGCGTTCAGGTCCTCGGACGGACCCGATTGTGGATCCGCGGACCCTTTTATGGGTTAGGCATATCAATGTCCTAGTTTTCAAGTAAAAAGAGCTTGAGTTTTCACACACTGCGCGCTTGCTGCAGCATACATACATACATACATATATATATATATATATATATATATATATATATATATTGGAAAATATATATATTTTTATATATATATATATATATAATTTTTATATGAATCCGAAAATATAGGTGAATATATATATATGAATTTTATATATATATGAATATATATATATATGCAAAAGTTTCAAAAACTGCCCTACTGATTGATGAAATATACCTATATATATATATATATACATATATATATATATATATATATATATAATTCTAATACTCGTATTTGTATCTGCGAGCAATGGAGTTCTCACAAGGCTCATGGCTGAAAGTATCAAAGAGATCAACATCAAGAAAAGCCTGATATGGCTAAGGGTTCTGCGCCTCAAAGAGACTAACCACCATATGCCTCAAGGCTCTAATTGCATTCGGGTCTACTGCTGTAGACACCCCTCAACAATAAATGACATACTTTAACCCCTCGAATCTTCGATAGCACAAGAACATGTAAGATGTGTCCTCACTTTTGCTGTACATTCTCTTTGATCACGTTCACAAAGAGAAATTCAATTAGCAATGTCATGCTCACGATCTCTGTTACTACAAAAACACTTTATTTACCATTGGCCTAGGTACGCTTGGTTAACATGGAAACTACGGACGTTTCCCAATAAGGGTTTATAGGTAATCATCTATTGCGGATATTATTATTAATTACTATTTATTTCGGCTAGATTGTCATTAAAGGTGATTAGGGTAATGTAAGAGAAGTAGGGCTACTCCTTATGATGTATAAATATGTGATGAGTTGATCAATGAAGACAACGATATTTATTTTTTACACTACCAAATTTTATCTTGGTATCAGAGCCACGGGTTTAACCTCTTGAAATAAAAATAAAAAAAAAAACGATGGAATTCCTAGCCTGGCGTAAAAACAACAGCGGCACTATGGCTGAAGAAGAAAGGCTCAGGGGAGGTGCTGTTGTTCAGACAAGGGATGAAAGAGAGGGTATGATGGCATTCAAAATTCAATCTAAAAGCTAGGATGAAGGCTAAATCCCAGCTGGGAACGCTGAAAAGTATTGCAGTCATTGTGGACGTAACGGGCATGATGAGACGACATGTTTTCTTCTTCATGGCTACCCCCATTGGTGGGGTGACCGGCCAAGGGGAGGACGAGGCAACGGCGGCGGAAATCGGGGTGGTGGACGATCGGGAACAGCCGGTGGACGCGGTAGAGGAGCTGGAAACGCAGCACAGCTGTGGGACGAGCTGAAAATTCTGTTTTACGGGCAAATAAAGCTGTGGTGAATCCGTCCACCTCCAACTCCGGCAGTCAAAAATTGGCGGCAACCGCGGAGCAGGCTGGTTTGACAAATTTGACCCCTTCTCAATTGCAGAGTATAGTTGATTTGTTGAATTTAGCAAAGCCGAGAGATCGATTAACGGGTGAGTTTTCGTGGATTGTTGACATCGGAGCGACGAATCGCGTAACCGGTGTTTTAAACGATTTAAGGGACGTGAAGGAAATTGAAAAATGCCCGGTTGGGCTTCCAGATGGTCGAACTTCTCATGCTACACATGAGCGGAGCATTACGTTGCCCGGAGGATTAATTCTTAAAAATGTTTTATTTGTGCCAAATTCGTCGTGCAATTTATTATCTGTGACACAATTGATGGATGATTTAAATTGTCGAATACAACTCACCTCTACATTATATGTTATGCAAGACCGAACGACGAGGAGACTGATTGGAGTGGGTGAGCGCGAAGATGGACTTTTCTTTTTTCGGGGTGCTCCACACGTGAATGTTATGGCGGTTGATGGAAGAAATTCGATGGATCTCTGGCATAAGCGCATGGGTCATCCTTCGGAAAAAGTTCTTAAACAACTTCTGTTTGTGAGTGAGTCGAGAAATTTTAATAAAGATGGCTATGATGTCTGTTTTCGGGCTAAGCAACCTAGGGGCAGTTTTCCCCTTAGTGATAGAAGAGCTAGTAGAATTTGTGAACTTATTCACTGTGATTTGTGGGGTCCATATGACACTCCGTCTACATGCGGTGTTTTTTATTTTCTTACAATTGTTGATGACTATTCTAGGTCTGTATGGGTTTATTTGCTTTATAATAAAACGGAAGTTGAGACTATTTTCTTAGATTTTATGGCCTTAATAGATCGTCAGTTTAATGTGAAACTTCGTCGTGTCCGGAGTGACAATGGCACCGAGTTTAAACGGTTATTTCCACACTTTAGGAAGGAATGGATTATTTTTGAGACCTTATGTGTGGGGACTCCACAACAAAATGGACGAGTAGAAAGAAAACATAAACATATTCAGAATGTGGCTAGAGCGTTAAGATTTGAGGGACATCTCCCACTTAAATATTGGGGTGAATGCGCGGCGTGTTATTTAATTAATCGCACTCCTTCTGGTGTCCTTGATTATAAGACGCCTTATGAGTTCTTGTTTGGGAAACCACCGAGTTTTGAGGCGATCCGTGTTTTTGGGTGTTTGTGTTATGCACATAATCAAAAACATAACATGATAAATTTTCAAGTCGAACTAGGAAGTGTGTTTTTCTCGGCTACCCTTTTGGGAAGAAAGGATGGACCCTCTTTGATTTAGAAACCGATGAGATATTTGTTTCAAAAGATGTGATTTTTGGAGAATATTTTTCCCATGGCGGATCCTTTCCCGCTTCAAGCTTGTACTTACTCAAACCTTGAGATGTTCGAAGATGATACTGGGCCGCAAATAGTCCAGCCGGACGCTGTCAATGGTGACATTGATACTAATGGTGTTGAGTCAGGTGAAGTCAGTAATGTGGATGATAGGTTACCCGTGGATGTTGGAGGGGAGCTCTACCCACCTGAACCGGAAATTGAAGAGTTGGGTCGTGGAAAACGAACAAAGTTGCCTAACTCGAGATATAAGGAGTTTGTGATGCACACTGTGTTGGATAAGAAAAGTCCGTCGACGCCATCATCCGATCCATCATCCTCCTCAGGTATACTCTATCATCTTACACATTTTGTGAATTATTCCCGTCACGCATAGGAGGTATCTAGCCGTTGTGACTGCAGGTAATCCACCCCGCTCTTTTACAGAAGTGGTGAAATATGAAGGTTGGCTAAAGGCCATGGCCTAAGAGATCCATGCTTTGGAAGATCAGGACACGTGGACATTACAAGAACTGTCTCCTGGCAAGAAAGCCCTTGGGAGTAAATGGGTATTTACCGAAAAATATGATGATCAGGGAAACTTACAACGCTTGAAGGCACGGTTAGTAGCTAAGATTGAGGGAATTGACTATAATGAGACTTTCACTTGAAGAGCTCGCATCAAATTAATGGAATTGACTATAATGAGACTTTCGCTCCCGTGGCTAAGATGGTGACGGTACGGGCTTTTCTAGCCGTGGCAGCAGTCAAACGGTTGAAAATTCATCAGATGGATGTATTGTTCACGGATTTTATCTAATGAAAATAAACAAGTAATAAAATTTATAAATCCGGTATTCCCCAAGTGTAGGGATCGTAGTACAGCGATTAATACCGGAGTTGGTCACAGGGAATCGGGGTATCTAGTTCATTAATTTTCCTAAAATTGTCACTACTATTTCTAAACCTAAAACTAAAAACGATAAAATAAACTGGACAGAGGATTGTCAGTCCAAAGCCAGGAAGGAAAAAAGCGATAATAAATAAATAAAACTATAAACGAGAAAAAACAATAAAAACGATGATCATGGTGATTTAAACAATCGAACAAGTAATTATCCACCGATCCCGCAACCCTTAATTTCCTCTCTAAAGTTATCTTGTGATGATTTAATTAAAGATGTGGTTCACCTAACGGAGGTATGAATTCCTACTCTCGTAGATAATTTGCCTATCAATCTCTCATCTCTCGATATATAAGATTGACGCTCTCAAACCAAGGTGTAAGATCTCTCAATCTAGCAACCTAGATATTCAACCTATCAACTCTCGTTATGTCAAGATTAAAAATCCCATCTTTCCTATGGTGATCTAAGGTTTACACCGACTCTCGTCATACGGTAAACATCAATAACAATTCATCTCTCGATATCGATTGCATAGCACATAAGCATAGGAAAAATACAACTTGAATTAAAAATCACAAAACAAACTCAAGATTGAAAAGAAAGAACCTGATGAAACGAATTTAAATAACTTGAACAAATCGTCTAGCCTCCAAATCATCCAAAGACAAAGAAAAGCAAAAGCGGAATAAACGGAAAGAAACGACCACCTCGGCCGGCCAAGCACCAAGGCTCGGCCGGCCGAGGTGACTTGATCTCAAAATTAGGTTTTTTACGTGTATGCGTTGTATAAAATTATATGTCCTAGGGTTTACAAAGCGGTATTTATAGAAAATAAAGTCGAATTTCTTGTAAGTCGGTCGAAGGGACGCCCGTCCGTCTTGTTGGGACGCCCGTCCAAGATACCTTGGACTTGCTTGAGACGCCCGTCCACTCGGCGTCAAACTCTCGAATCAAATTTCTTCTCACGACGCTCGTCCCACGTCTTTAGACGCTTTCGTCCACTCACGGGACCTTGATTCAAGCACGGGACGCTAGTTCACCGGAAACTTGACTTCTACGAATCGAAAATCTCGGCTGGGCGCCCGTTTACTTTGATGGACGCCCGTCCAACCTGGACGGGACTTGAACAAACGTTCAGCTTGCTCAAAAATCGATCTTCTCATCTTTATCTTCAATCGATTTCATCTTTATCTCTTCTCCTCTTCATTAATCCGATTGTTAACCTCTTTTAATCCTCTTCTTGGTCGAAATTGTGTATCTACAATACATCAAACACATCGCAAAATGTAGTATCTTCCAAATCAATATAAAACCATCAATTTTACACATAAATCATACAATTTCGCAACTAACCCATTAAAAACATCACTTGCTCAATACTTCAATATAAAACTCGATTTCTATGAAAAACATCCAGATATGGGGGAAATTGACATAAAATATATCCTTATAAAATGTATAAAATCACCCTTAACATGTATATAATGGGTTCTTGCATGGAAATTTGGATGAAGAAATCTATATGAAGGTACCCATTGGTTTTACTCAAACTCGGCCAAATATTGTGTGTCGAATGCGAAAATCGTTGTATGGTTTGAAACAGGCACAACGATGCTGGTTTACCAAACTGGCTTCCGCCCTCAAGATTTATGACTTTCGACAATCTTACTCGGACTACTCATTATTTACGTTTGTTCGCGTTGCGATCCGAATAAACATTTTGGTGTATGTAGATGACATGATTATTGCAGGGAACGACTCTACCCCCTTACTGGTTTTCAAGAATTATTTGGGGGGTTGTTTAAAATGAAGGATTTAGGCCGTTTGAAGTACTTTCTCGGATTAGAAGTTGCTTGCAATTATACCGGCATCTTCTTGTCACAACGGAAGTATACCTTGGATATAATGAGGAGGCGGGCCTATTGGGGGCATGCCCTGCGGAATTTCCTATGGAACATAACCATCAACTTGCCGTTACGCAAAGTCCTTTACTTGATGATCCGGGAAAATATCGCCGTTTGATTGGACGCCTTATTTACCTTGGAGTTACGCGTCCAGATTTGGCGTACTCAGTCCATATTCTATCTCAGTTTATGCAGGCACCAAGGATTGATCATTGGAACTCCACCTTGCGGGTTGTGTGGTATTTTAAGAAAAGTCCGGGTCAAGGGATCCTTTTACGAGCTGATAGCCCATTGCGGTTGGAAGGTTGGTGTGACTCGGATTGGGCAAGTTGTCCTATTACTCGCCGGTCATTAAGTGGCTGGTTTTTATTATTAGGCACTTCCCCCGTATTGTGGAAGACGAAGAAAGAAGCTATGGTATCTCGCTCCTCGGCTGGAGCAGAATACCACTCGATGGCGTCGATCACTTGTGAATTGAAATGGCTTCACCAGCTTCTCTCCGATTTGGTAGTACTTATTCCTATTGGTATTCCCCTTCATTGTGATAGCCAGTCGGCTTTGTACATTGCTCATAACCCCGTGTTTCATGAGAGGACGAAACACATTGAAGTTGACTGCCACTTTGTTCATGATGCGATTATTGATGGCCTTATTGCTCCGACATACGTCCCTACACGGTCTCAATTAGCAGATATTTTTACCAAGGCTTTGGGGAAACAACAATTTGATTTTTTACTGCGCAAGTTGGGCGTTCGAGATCTCCACGCTCCCACTTGAGGGGGGTATTGCGGATATTATTATTAATTACTATTTATTTCTATTTATTTCGGCTAGGTTCTCATTAAGGGCGATTAGGGTAATATAAACTCCTTATGATGTATAAATATGTGATGAGTTGATCAATGAAGACAACGAAATTTATTTTTACACTATTAAATTTTATCATAATCACTTAGGTAATGCAATTGCTTTCTTTACTCCCATCTCCCTATTTCGCTATGTTTTATAAGTGGCTCAAGGGCTCAATTGAGTCGTGTAGGAGGCTCACAATTCTTTATACCAAGTCATATTATAATTCGCATGTCAATGGTAATTTTCAAACATCATCGGTGTTCTTTAGGTAGGGAAATATTTATGGTACAACAGTGGTCTAAAAGTTGTATCACATTGATACATCTATATCTATATCTTATAAAAAAAGACCTAAAATTAACCACATGCTTACACGTCCCTCTTTCTACAACTTGGCTTGCTTTCATCTATATCTTACAAAAAGAGACCCAAAATTAACCACATGCTTACACGTCCCTCTTTCTTCAACTTTTGGCTTGCTTTCATCTATATCTTATAAAAAAAGACCCAAAATTAACCACATGCTTACACGTCCCTCTTTCTTCAACTTTTGGCTTGCTTTCATGCTGACATGTGGCAACCTGGCAGCTTGACATGTGTCGGCTGCTTCCTCTTAAAAAAAAACATACTACATCTTCATAATAAAAAATAAAAAATTCCTTCTTCATCTAATTAGCTAAGGTTGCTTCCTATTTAAAAATAAATAAAAATAATCATTCTACATCTTCATATCATAATCATAATATAAAATAAAAAAATCCTTCTTCATCAAATTAGCTAATATATATATATATATCTTACCTTTTATACGTACGTTAATATGCGAATAATTGGACGACGAAATTGTCGTTTCTTACCACCCACAATGAGTCTCCCCCCACCCCCTTCCCCCCTCGCTCAATCTACAGATCGATGCCTACCTTCCCACCACCGCCTTCAACACCCAAGTCGATCATGCCACCTCGCCTCTCCACTACTATGATAGATCTTTGTTTCTATACGCGGTGGTGGAGAACTATTGCAAATGTCTATGCGATTATTCAAGTCCGTAGAAAATTATCAACCTGCGTCTTCCTCAGGTGAGTCGTCCTCTTCATTTTGTGCTTGGAATTGAATCGCTCTCCGTTGATTCTGAGGTCAATTTCCTCCCTCATTATCGGCGGCGTCGTCCTTGCTGCTGATTTCTGTTTATGGTGGTTTTTTTGGCGCGACTGGATCCTCTGCTTTTTTGGCAGCCTGCTGTTTATTTCAGAGTATCTCATCTGGACGCTCTAATCAGGTTAGCTTTCTACCATCGCTCTTTGAATTGGAGAAAGATGATTACTATTCTGCTCTGTGGTTTTTGCTTTCGATTTCTTTTTCAGGCTGGGATGACTAGCTTTCATTGTCATTGTTGCTTAATCAAGCTGTGAGCTAATGTAATCCCTATCTTGGTAGGGCAACCTGGATGCCTTGTGCATTCGATTTGGCATAAATGCCTCATTCATCTCATATGCAACCAGGTTCTGCAGACCATGGTGGTTTTTACGCTCTTTTCTTGATTACCGTATAGATCCGAGCCCCCTCACGTGTCAAGAAATTATATGTACAACCATATTGCGAGAGGATAGTGTTATTGCCAATGCTTGTTAGTTTTCCCCATTTTGGACATGACTATTCATTCATTATCCGGTGGTTTTACTCATTTCTCAACATGGTTCTTCATTTCACATATCCGAGTTATCGATATGTATAATAAATCTGTATCCAACTTTTGAATTTTACAAATTCATGTGTAGGTGTATATCCTAAGCATACGTATGCGTTTCATGTCGAGATCATGGACACGCTACTAAACAAAATTATTCATGCATCACGGTAGATGCTAAGATCAGTATCTATTGATATAGGACTCGAGAAGTAAATGAGGCAACTGGAAACATGGAGAAGTGAGGGGTTGGAGAGATTTGGACTGTACCTTGGCTAGGCAACCTCGATGGCCTTTCATGGCAACTGGGTTTTTTATGCGACCATGGTGTGTATTCCTTTCTCTTTTGCCTCTTTTTGATGATACATGTCTCGAGCCTAATTGGTTTGAGAAATAGATATGTTAATAGGTTTTTTGCGTCTTTGTTAACGGTACCTATCTCGGGATATCTAGGCTAATATTGAGTGAATAAGGGATGCGAACTATGGAGGCGTTGGAGGCTTTGGAGGCTTTTACCCACCCTTGTTTCTTGTGACAAGAGAAAGGGTGACTTATAATTGTAGTCATCATCGCCGCCATCATCATCATTATTATTATTATGGCTTCACAGCACGATATATACTTATATGTATATGGAAAATGATAGTTACTTTCAAACACGCATACATATAGAAGTAAACCCATGGGCATGCGTTTTCGACTTTCCTATTCTAAGTTCTCTCAAGGCTATGATGATGATGATTATCAAAGAGATTCTTGAGTTTTTTAGGGCAACTGAGATTTCCCAACTCGTATCTTGGCTGGGCAAACCTAGATCTACAAACCTTTCTTCTACGGTTGTGTTCTTTCTTTGCGACCATGGCGAATGGCACTTCTTGTTTTGCCTTCAATTTCACCGATCCGAGCCCGTTTCTCTCTCTCTCTCTCTCTCTCTCAAGCACCTATGCACAAGGCCGAATGATGAATGAGGCAATCTTTGAGACTGGAATTCTTAAAGGGTGGTTGCCGATTTGTGTTTTGCCTATGATTTTCACACCGAAAAAAAATAATTAATGACCACTTTTGAAAAATAAAAATAAAAATAAAACATAAGGACGGAGGTAGTATAGCCATTCTCATGAAATCAGTAGCCACGAGGGGATCAATGGATTTGATTTATTGTTCTCTGTTGTGTAAGGTCTATGTAAAAGAACAAAGAAACAAACAATACCCTAAGGTTTGCTTTGCACTTTATGATTATTCTTCATTCTTTGTTGTTGCTTGTTGTACACTTGGATTTGCTAGCGGTGTATGTTAAAGGCTATGTTGAGTAATTTTTTTCGGCGTTTGTTGCGCTTTAATCTTGAAAAAACTATATGACATGTAATTTGGCGGGGCAAACCTGGATGGCTTGTGGGATGAGTGATGTTGAAATTCCTTCTTGCACAATCAGGTTCTGCACCATGGTTGTGTCTCGCCACTCTTTGCTAGATTAGAATATTGATCTGAGCCTGATTATCTCTGAAGCACCTATGTGTAAGAATTATCATCAAATCCAAAAGCTTAAGCTATGAGACAATGTTCCTCATTTACTGAAGTAGACAAAACAACTACAAAACAAGGGCAAACGTGTGCAAAGCACACATATAAAAACTAGTATATATATATATATATAGTAGAAAACCCTACCAGGACATGACTTTTCAGGAAGGACTGAATTCATTCCTTGGACATAAATTGTTGGAAGCAAGGATCAAAGCCTTGAAATTGACTAGAAAAAGTCAAACTGGTAGAAGAGGACATGCTGGAAGATCTGAAGGTAGAATATAGACATCTGCTGAACAAAAAGCCAAGGATTGTGTAGAAGAATTCAAGAAATGCTATATGGGAGGAGGATTTAACTGCCAGGGTGTCCAGTTAACTCTAGATGATGCCTGGAAATGGTGGAAGATGGTACACACTTGGATTGACTTTTCAAGGATTGAAAATCAGTGGATGGTGGACATGCATAGAGAAATCAAAGATTACCTTCAGAAGAGAGAGCAAGAAAGAGAAAGAGAAAGACACTATATCAGCACACTTACTTTTGCATTTATCTTTTGCTGAGCCTAGTTGTAATAATGTTGAACAAATTTGAACATCAGTGAAATTTGTTCTGTTTTTTGTGTTTTTATCTTTTTGCTTTGCTGTAAGGAGGGTATTGGCTTCATCACTAAAAAGGGGAAAACTGTTAGACATATTTTAGTTTTAATGATGAGTGCCAGACTAACTGTTATAGAGCAAAGGCAAAAAGATGTCTAGATTAAATTTATAGGTTTACTAGCGTTTGATCTTTGTATAGGTTTGATGAGGTCAGCTGACTTGTTCAACAGACTTATCTTGGTCAGTAGAGTATCTTGGGCGGTAGAGGCTAGGAGCCTGCTGATTAGTTGAAGGCTGAGGGTTCAAACACAGTAATGAAGGCTGAGGGTTCAAACTCAGTATTGAAGGCTAATGGATCAAACATAGTAATTAAAGTCAAGGATATGGGATTAGAATTTAGGGAAGTCTGTGATGACCTAAACTGATCACATATACCTTATATAGAAGGTCTAAGTTCCATTAAAGTTAAGTGGTGATTGGAAATTGGTTATGTTTAAAATGGTGTACTCTAACTTCTTAATCAAAAGTTAGATGAGAAGCAGTCAGCTAAGTGTTTATTAAAACACCGCAGACTAAAAATCAGCTGACATCTGTGTACATCAGCAGACTTACACAACAGGTGTCTGCTGAATGTATAATTCGAGTTAATCCAAGTTTTTCTGGAAGATTAAATGGATAAGGATGATTTACAAGCCTTGGATTAATTAGTCAATCAATGGACAAGATGAAAAGAACGTTGTAAGGATTTCAGAGCCATATTAAATGGAATTATTCTATTGGTTGGTATTGGATTTGTTAGAAGGACACCGTCGTGTCATCGAGTCAGTACATGAGAGGTATTTTCAGGAATATTCAGATAATCCTATAACGGTTATCATTCAAATTCAAATCACACGATCTACACCTATAAATAGAGGACTCCTGATTCAGATTGCAACACCTAAGAATAACCAAGAATTAACACGAAGCAACTATGTTTTTGAGCAAGATATTGATCAAGTGCAATCTGACCCTGCTGATACATACAGAACTTAAATCTACTGATCAAGTTTTTCTTCAAGTGTTATCTGCAATCAAGTTACACCTAGTTCATACACTTGAAGATCCTAAGCTGCTGATCTTATCATCCTGATCAGAAGTTTGCTGAAAGCTGAATCACTTTCTTGATTCAACCCTTCTTTTTCAAGAAGTTTGCTGAAGACAGAGAAGCACTTTTGGGAGTGTCAAGAACTGTTGTTTTGTGGTGGAGCTGGTGAAGAGGCAATACTACCCTTCAAGGACCAGTGGAATACTTTGAAGCAGCAATCCTACCTATTTCTAGTGTTCAGTTTGTGAAGCAATAGTTATTGGTCAAAGACAAATAGTTAGGGATTTTTGTAATTGCTACCTCAAGAATATGTAGTTAATTTCCTCCAACATCACAGGAGAAGAGTGGAATGATAGGATTACACCACCTGAAACCACTATAAATCTTGCCTACTTTACTTTACTGCATTTACATTCTGCAATTAATTTATCTGCATGCTTATCACATCAAATTGACTGAACTAGCTACTGAATCACACCACTTGAACTATTGAGTATCCAGTCTTAGTATCATATTTTAAACAACAAGTGATAAGGCTTAATTTAACATATTCCACTGCAATGAATTCAAGAGCTTTGATAGTCAGTAGACTAATGAGTGGTCAACAGACTATTGACCCTGCTGAGTTTGTAAAACTCCAAAAAGTTTTAAGTGTTAAGTTTATTCACCTCCCTCTAAACTTAACCAAAGCCTTTTCAAGGGACCAACAATTGGTATCGGAGCAGAGCTTCTGTTCTGAAGTAATCCTACTTGTTGTGCATATGAAAAATCTTTGAAAACTTTTGAAGTTTCTATTTTTAAAGTATTGCATCATGGATAACAATCAGTATGCTAGGACAATGTTGATGTGCTATGTTGATCGTTTTGATGAGTATAAGCGTCGTATGAAGGCTTATCTAGCTACAACACATGATGAAATGATGGATGTGCTGACTGATGGACCACTTGAGATCACCAAAGTCATAATTGTAGATGGCCAAAATCAGAATGAATGGGGCACTGAAGATAAAAAAAAGGCAAACCTGAACAATATTGCTATTGACATTATCTACAGAACTTTAGATAGAAATATGTACATGAAGGTGAAAGATGGAAAGACTGCCAAAGAACTATGGGAGAAACTACAACTTATTTGTGAAGGCACTGATGCAATCAAGAAGAAAAAGATTAGTGTGGCCAAGAAAAAGTTTCAAGAGTTCAAAATGAAATCAAATGAGACCATTGAACAGATGGATTCAAGGTTCAATGCAATTCTGGATGATGTCACCCTGATGAATGTTGTTTATACAAGAGAAGAGATCAACACAAGGATTCTCAAAGCCCTACTTGCAAAAAAAATCTAGGAGATGAAGGTTACTGCAATGAAGGAGTCTAGAAGTCTACACGAGGAAGATACCTTCAAATTGTTCTCTGATTTTAAAGCCTATGAATTCAGCAAGGATCTAGTGCCAAGTGCTGAAAAAGAAGCAACAAAGACAACAACACTGGCTGCTGCACACATTGAAGAATCATCAAATGTGCAAAATGATGTCTTAGATGAAATGCAAGAGAAGATTTCCTTACTGACAAAAAGAATCAGAATGATGAAATCTAGAAAGGCATCTCCAAGGAATTCTGGCAAGAAGACTATTGAGAAAAAGGAAGAATCCAAAAAGGATCAAGACTTTTTGTGCTTTCACTGCAAGAAACCAGGACATTTTAAACCTGATTGTCCTGAGTTGAAACAAAAGAAGGATCCTGACTACCTGTGCTTTAACTGCAAGAAACCTGGACATTTTATACCTAACTGTCCAGACCTGCTGAATAACAAGGGTCAGCAGAGGAGATCTGGCAAGAAAACATTGGTTGCTGATGATGATTTTGGCTATGAAGTGGAATCAGAAAAAGGAAATGAATCAGATGATACAACACTCATAGCTGATATGAATGATTATGCTTTGATGGCCAATATGGATGAAACAAAGGAGGTATAGAATTCTATATCTATTAATACACTTGTTGACAGTGATTGTGAGTCCACTGGTGGATCAAATCCTAAAATTTCTGACACTGAAGAACCTCTAGATGCCTTCCTTAATGAACTGAGGAAAATATAATCTAGTTATGAGATTATGAAGGCTGAAAGAGAATTACTTCAAGCAGAAATTCGAAGATTAAATGCTGATTTAAGAATTCTCAAGGGTAAGGAAAAAGATTATGAACAGAATCAATATAATTCTGCTGCACTTGTAGTAGCTACTGAATCAGCTGCATAATCTAGTTCCACAACTGTATTCAAATCAAGAAAGCCTTATGGTGATAAGACAGGCCTTGGATTTGAAACTCAACAATCTTCTAAGGGTGGATTTAGTAAGGGTACTGAACCTAGTACCAGAATTGGTCCTAAGTTTGTACCTGCACAAAATCCAACTCCCCAAAAGGTTGGCAGTGAAACCTGCTGAGAATGCTTCAAGAAGCAATATCAGAAGTCCAAAGGGACAGCAGCTCCTAACAAAAAGGGTGCATCCAAGAGTAGGACTACTGGACCATCTAGACCTGCTGATAGCAGACCTGCTGCAAAGTCTGCTGGACCATAAAAAAGGAAAAACTAGAAATATTCCAAGGATATGAATGCTAAACCTAAGAATGTTAATCATTCAAGGGATACTTATCTCAGGGAAAGGCATATTGTTCCCTACTAATGAAGATTGGAATATTCATGCCCCTGCTGCTAGAAACAATAGATATAACCATAATGCTAAGCCTAGACCTCAGCAGTGGAATCAGTAGAGGACTCAGCAAGGGTCTAACCAAAGGCCTCAGTAGAGACCTCAGTAGAGATCACAATACATGGTTGTTCCTAACAGACATCAATCTTATGGTTATGCTAAAGCTTTTAACAACAGAAATCACTTCAAACATCATTATGTACCAAAAGGCCAGAACCCATAGATGAATGCTACACAACCAAATGTTAGATTCTATAGAAATGTAGCATACATATATGAACAAAAGTGCAACACTTTCCAAAGAAGTCCTTATGGAAATTTGCCAAGGGTTGTGCTTACCACTGACCAATATGGACCCAAACAGGTTTGGGTACCTAAAACACATTAAATTTGTTTTGTAGGGTGTCTGGTACTTTGACAGTGGATGTTCCAGACATATGACAAGAAGTAAGCACTGTTTGACAAATTATATGGCAAAAAGGATGGACCTAAAGTCAATTTTGGAAACAAAAGCACACCAGGATACACTAGAGGATATGGAACACTGGTAAGGAATGGTTTGACAATAAAAAGTGGTGCATATGTTGAAGGCTTGGATTACAACCTGTTGGGCACTGGACAATTCTGTGACATGGGTTACAAGGTCACTTTTGACAAAACCTACTGTATTGTCATGTGTGAATTGGGAGAACAAGTTGTGCAGGCTGGAAGAAGACAACTAAACATGTATGTAGTAGATTGGTCTAGTGCTGTTCCAGAAACATGTTTATTAGTGCATACAAAGTCAGAACTCAATTGGTTGTGGCATAAGAAGTTGAATCATCTTAACTTTGAAGATATCAATCAGTTGGTAAAGAAGAAGTTGGTGATTGGTTTACCTGAAATCACATATAAGAAGGATGGAATATGTGATGCCTGTCAGCAAGGTAAATAAACAAAATCAAGTTTCAAGTCAAAGACTAAACAATCAACCAAGAGAGTGTTGGAACTGATGCATATGGATCTATTTGGACCAGTGACACCAACAAGTATAACAAGGGAAAAATACACTCTGGTAGTTGTGGATGATTATTCAAGGCACACTAGGGTAATTTTCATGAAGAAGAAAAGTGAAACACTTCAAAAGATGCCTGAACTTTTGAAGAGATTGCAAAATGAGAAAAGTGTGACAGTGGTGAAAATCAGATCATACAAGGGTGCCGAGTTCCTAAAAAAAGTCATAAAAGAATACAGTGAACAAAATGGTGTGCTGCATCAATTAGCAGCTGCTGGAACACCTCAGCAGAATGGGGTTACTGAGAGAAGGAACATGAATTTGAAGGAAGCAGGGAGGACTATGATATGTGAAGCAAAGTTACCTAAAAGGTATTAGGCTGAAGCAAACAATACAACATGCTATACACAGAATAGAACCTCAGTGAACAAAAAGCTAATGAAGACACCTTATGAAATTTGGAATGGAAGAATGCCTAATATTTCATATTTCCATCCATTTGGGAGTAAATGATTTATCCTAAATCATAAGAAGCAACTGAAGACTTTCCAATCAAAATTAGACGAAGGAATCTTTTTAGGATATTCTTCAGTCAGCAAGGCATTTAGGGTGCTGAACAAAAGGACACTGAAACATGAAGAATCCATTCATGTTGTGTTTGATGAACCTAAGTTCACTGGAATGGAGAATGATGAAGTTTCAGAACCTGCTGTGAATCCAGAAGTCACTAATCCAGAGTATGTTGAAGTATTAAAGAAGTTAAGTGACTTAAGGGTCTCTGATTCTGGAGTTGAAGAAGTCCCTGCTGGACAACCTGCTGGTAACACTACTGATAAAACAATAGATATAGTTCAAGGATCTACTGATCCCCCTACTGATCAAACAATAGACCCTACTGAAGATCAGGTTCCTGTAAATCAAGCAAACCAAGATTTACAATGGTTGAAGGATCACCCTACTGAACAAGTAATTGGTGATGTACAACAAGGTGTAAGGACCAGAAGACAACTAGAAGCCATGTTTACATGTTTTCTATATCAAATTGAACCTAAAGTTGTTGAAGAAGCAATTTCTAATCCAGATTCGATAATTTCTATAAAAGAAAAACTTAATGAGTTTGCAAGAAATCAGGTATGGACACTAGTGGAGAGGCCTGATCATGCACATGTAATTGGCACTAAATGGGTATACTGAAACAAACTGGATGAATCTGGTACCATTGTCAGAAACAAGGACAGACTAGTGGCAAAAGGCTATTCTCAAGCAGAAGGAATAGATTTTGATAAGACATATGATCCAGTTGCAAGATTGGAAGCTATAAGGTTATTTTTGGCATATGCTGCACATAAGAACTTTAAAGTTTACCAGATGGATGTCAAAAGTGCATTTTTGAATGGCATTCTGGAAGAAGAGGTTTATGTTCAACAACCTCCTGGTTTTGAACTTAAAGATCAAGAAGATAAAGTGTATAGACTCAATAAAGCACTTTATGGTTTGAAATAAGCACCAAGAGCATGGTATGAGACTCTATCTCAATTCTTGGTGAACAATGGTTTTACAAAAGGTACCATTGACAAGACTCTTTTCAGAATCAATAAAGGTGACAGCACCCTGCTGGTACATATTTATGTGGATGACATAATATTTGGTTCTGAAAATGAATTGCTTTGTGAAAAGTTTGCTAATCTCATGAAAAGCAAGTTCCAAATGAGTATGATGGGAGAAATGAACTATTTTTGGGACTACAAGTCAAGCAAATGAAAGATGGAATCATCATTCATCAAACCAAATATACCAAGGAGCTGCTAAAGAAGTTTGGAATGGAAAATAGCACCAAAGTATCAACTCCTCTGGGTACAAGCATCAGACTGGATGAAGATAAAGAGGGAAAAGATGTTGATCAGACTTTATACAGAAGGATGATAGGAAGTCTGTTGTACCTTATAGCTAGTAGACCTGATATATCCTTTGCAGTAGGTGTTTATGCAAGATTTGAATCAAAACCTAAAGAAAGTCACTTAGCTGCAATAAAAAGGATTCTCAAATATCTTAAAGAGACTTTGGGAGTAGGGATCTGGTATTCAAAAGATGGAAGTTTTAAGGTCATATCCTACTCAGATTCTGATTATGCTGGGTGCAAGATTGATAGAAAAATCACCACAGGAACTTGTCAGTTGAAGGGAAATAGACTTGTTTCTTGGTTCAGCAAGAAACAGAACTCAATATCAACTTCCACTGCTGAAGCCGAATACATTGCTGCTGGAAGCTGCTGTGCACAAGTTTTATGGTTAAGACAACAACTAAGGGATTATGGGATTGAAGAAAGAGAAATTAACATAATGTGTGATAATACAAGTGCAATTGCAATCACAGAAAATCCTGTTTTGCACTCAAGGACCAAACACATTGATGTGAGACATCATTTTATTAGAGATCATGTTGAAAAGAAAGATGTGGTGGTTCTTTATATCCATACTGAAGATCAACTTGCTGACATCTTTAAAAAACCCTTGGATAGTGAAATATTTGCTAAGTTAAGAACTAAACTTGGCATTATCAAGGTTGACTGACCAACTGATAGGTCAGCAGGGTACTGGAATTCACCAAGGGGACTAGTCTTTGCCCTGCTGGGTGCGCTCACTTGGCAGATTAGTCATTGGTATCAACAATTCCTAATTACTCCTATAGTTTGGACAATTGAGAAAATGAAGTTGCCAAGGGGATTGGTCTTTGTCCTGTTGTGTGAGCTCACTTGACAAATCAGTCATTGGTATTAAACTTCATCTTGTATTATCAATTGGACAAAAATATGTTGGTAAAGATCAGTTGTGTATATTGTATGTCAGCAGGCTACTGAACCTGCTGAGTCTACTGAAGAAGTGCAGCAGACTATATACACTCTACTGAAGATGAAGTCCATTGAAGAAGTATGCTTTATGGAACTTTGTTGACAAAATCAGACTTTAATGAAAGTCAACAATCGAGTTATCGGATATTAATCTTATCCTTTATTACAGCTGTTACAAGTACATAAGGGTTTCTTACATTAGTGGGATCAGTTAGTGGGACATGTGGCAGTACCATATTTATTTCAGACTGAAGATCGTGTAATTATGGTACGAAGACGTGTACTGACACACTCGACAGTTTTACCCACTACTACTATATATATATATATATATATATATATATATATATATATATATATATCAGGTATACACTCAGAATATATGCATACACTCAGATCAATCTCTCTGAAGAATATACACAAGTGTGAACATAGATTTATAGTGTTTTCATCTTCATCTTTTTCATTCGATTGATATGGCGGACAAGGATATTCATCTTGGTACGAGTCAAAGTGTGAGAAGTTATGTTGTTGATGCTAAGAGAACTGAGTTAGCAATCAATCTTGGACGAAGAATCAGACGGCATGAAGGTTTGGAAACCATTTTGAATCTCAGATCGGAAAGGATTTCTTACACCAATGTTAGCAACTTCTGGAGAAACATGGTGATAAGAGAAAACAGAGAGGCATTTACTACCACTGTAAATGGCCAAGAAATTGAAATCGCCTCAGACCTGCTGAGAGATGCTTTTGGATTTGGACCGGGGAATGATGCCCCTACAAATCTAGAATTGATGGAGTTACCAAGGTTGGATTTTGTTTGATCAATAAAGACCAACAAATCAGTTGCAACAACCTTGAACATAAATGTGAAGAATATTGCATTGAAGTATAATCTGTTGAGTAAACTCATTGCCAAGAATATTCTGGGATTTATTGGAAGTCTTGATACTCTTTCTGGATCAAAGATAGATCTGCTGATCATCATATCAAGAAGCAAGAAGTTTGATTGGGCTGGATTCTGTGTGCAACACATGAAGAAGGTTATATCAGATGAAAGAGATGGTACAAGGAAATCAAAGACAAAGCCTTTGGGTTTAAAGGTTCAGGCCCTGCTGAATCATTTTGATCTTTCTGATGTTGCACCTACACCTATCAACAAAACAAGATACAAACCAGAAATCCATTATTCCATTCCTAGATTGGATGATGATGAAGAGGATCAGGAAAGAACAAAAAGTGATGGTGATGATGATCATGGTAATGGAGGTGAGAAGGAAAAAAGGACTAAATAAAAGAAGATGTGCAACCTGCTGCACCAAAGAAATCAGTAGAGAGGAGGAAGGCATTGACAGAAGAAAGAACACTGAATTGTTGAAGCCTATGAGAACAAGGCAGCAATCGGTAGACACTGCTGAGTCTACTGAGGTTCAAGTTGATGTTGAGGCTGATATGCCTACTGAAATTGTGAAGAAAACTACAGCAGATATCTTGAAGGAACAAATCAAAGAAGATTCAAGGAAGAGGAAGCTGCTAGTAAAAGAGCAGTTAGAAAAAGAACTTTTTGAGGTTGAACAAAGACCTACAAAAAGAATGAAACAGATTGCAAAGAAGAGGGTACATGGAATAGGAAAAGAACTAAGGGTTCTGGAAGAACAAAAGGAAGCAGAAGAAGATGTTGAGACAACTGAATCTGTTGAGCCTACTGAGAGGGCTACTGAAGTTGTTGTTGAACAACTAGTTGAAGAACCACAACAAACTGTTGGATCTGAACCTGCTGTGGAAGTAAATGTACCTGTGCAAGACCCTACTGAGGTTACAACAACTCAAGAGGAAGGACAGACTGTTGGAGACCCTGCTGAAGAACATGAGATTCAAGAGGAAGCAAGTGTTGAACAGATGGAGGTAGTTGGTACAAACTTGCAAACTGAACAAACTACTGACATGTTTGTATCTGGTGAGGATACATTAAGCCATGTTGTTGAGACTTTTGGAAGTCAACAAGATGAGAAACCTGCCCCTAGAAAGCCAACAATGCCATATGAAATAAAGGACAAAAAGTCAAAGAAGGAAAAAATGGATCCTAGCTTCAGGAAGATTCAGAAATATTTTGAGTGGAAGTTTTGATTCTACAAGAGACAAATACCAGCAGCAGAGCCAATGACTGGATTTGAGGAATGGATTTTTGAGACTCTTGGAGTGGAGAATTTCCTAGGATTAATTGAAACCTCAGATTTACAGATGAGGCTGTTGGAAATAATTGAAGATGGGAAACAGAAGAAAAATATCATGTTCAGAGATCCCAGATTTACATCATATAGTGATGATTCATCATCATCTTCAGATTCTGATGATGATCATCCTATACATTGATGACGGTCAAATTGGTACCATTATTTACCATCAATCTAGCCCGTATTTGTGTTCTCAATGGGTATAATATGTATGAAATCATGGTTTAATTAGCAAAATGTCACTAAGCCACGTCCGGGGTGATGAAATTGGTATTATGCGTATTAACCGTGTATTTTATGCGTTACTTGCTAGAAATTGAAGCAACTATACATGCTATGATTTTATCGATAGATGGATGAGTGTTTGGAGCATCATTTGGGCTGAATATAAGAGTTAATCGATAGATAACTGAACCGAGCTCAAGGTTGAAGTGTTTCGAGCGCAGATTGGACCCGATAATCTGATTGGTGATCTTTCAATGCTGTTTACGAATTCCTACAAGATGAATTGGGCTTGGTCTTATTCATTAAAGATGTAGGTCGTGAAACAAGGATTTCCAACACACTTTGAATCACCCAAATAGGAGTTATGTAGGCCAAGTTATGGTCCAAATACCGAAGTTGGGCCTAGGGTATTCCAAGTTATGTCGGCAGCAGGAAAAAGACAAAAATACCCTCGGTAACCAGGGAGGTACCACCGACTTACTGACAGACCTAAACCTAACCTTGGAAACGGCGGCAGAAAGCTGACGGACATTATCTAGGCTATCAATCCTTACCGGCAGTGTACCGGGTCAAATCGTAGTGCTAGTCGGTGAGTCGAGTATCGTATCCACAGGAAAACATGGTAATTCTTTTAAGTGGGGTTAAACACCAAGAAGCTATTATTAACTCGATCTAAGTCGCAGGTTTATCATTTTCCTCGGGTTAGATTATGTTAGTAGTTAGATGTTAGATGTTAGTAGTGCACAAAGTAAAATAAATAAATATAACACATATATATAATTAATATATATAAATACATAGATATATATATATATATATATATATATAAACATAAATATATATATAAGATATAGATATATAAATAATTATATAAATATAGATATACTAATATATAATATATAGAAACTAGCCAAGAATATGTTACTGAATTACGATCTCTTTTTAGTAGAAATAAATGAGACAGCTCTTCCTTTATTCAAGGTCCAATCAATTATATACGAAACGGTATACTCCTAAGCTAGGCAATTTCTCCTCACACGAGCGTATGAAATTGTCATATGTCTTAATCCTCTGTCCAATGTCATCCTCAAGCATGGGTCACTCCCGTTTTGTCATTCGGCCAATTTTAAGGTATGTCAATTAAACAGGTGATTTCAACGTAATAATATCTCGAGTATAAATTTCAATAAGAGTTTGTTTCTCCCGAAACAAATCTACCCCCGGTTTAGGAAATCGGATTCCGTTGTCACGCTTTCACTCGGCCAATTTTACCTCCGGTCTTTCTATTAATGAGTTCATAACCTAACTACGAGGCGTCAATTCATAATTAGATTATGAATTCTTTCAAATCAATTAGCTACTTCAATTCAAACATAGAAAGAGATTCATTATAACCGATTTTAATCAATTTTAACATAGTCGTTATCTATTTCCCTATAAAGATAAAACTAATCCAATTTCATATCTTGGCTAGATATTAAGTTAGCCTAATATCATTATAACTAATATATAGATATTAATAAAAACAAACAAACATAATAACATTAGAAAATTACCGATTACAACTGCTGAATTGGAGCCTAATCCTCGTGAAAGTAACAACAGCTTCAGAGACAACAATCCTCGATAATCTTCTCCAGCATTACAACATTACTACGTTTATTCATACATATAAGCATATATACATACATACATAGACATATATATGTATACATGGGCCCAAACATAAAAGAAATAGAAAGAAAACGATAGAGGAAAGTATATATATAGATATATACATAAATTCCGAGCGGTGATCAAATGAGCTTGAGAGGAGTATTTATAGACCACATTACCGGCGGCGTGCCGGAGCCTCACCGGCACGCGTGCCGGCTACACACGATGCATTTTTAATCATTAGGATCTTGTGGGCCCAGATTCGAGAGATTTTCCGCCATATCCGGCCTTCTCCGGCGCGTGCGGCCATGCAACATATCGGATGTTCGTAAAAACCTATCTCGATTTGTAGACCTCAGATTGACATGATTTGATATTCGTTGGAAAGCTCTTTTGAAGGCCTACAACTTTCATTAAGGACTTTTTCTCTGAAAATGCCTCTAAGTCAGGTCAAATGTCCGTCAATGATAGGTTATGGTAGAAGTACTAAGGACAATTGATACATTCGAACTTGTTAACTTATGGCATAATCTTTTATCCCACAAAAACTTATGATTTATGCTTCAAAACATGTCGTTTACTTGGGATCTTGGTAAGCGTATAATCCTCGCAATAAAGTACCAAAACACCAAACGTAAATCCGACACAATACTCCGGTTACTAAACGGTACAAAACTTAGTAAAAACTTATAAAAACACGATATTTTACATAATAACTACTACTAACATAATTAGATAAATATTGACTTGAATTGGTACAATAATGCTCAAAATGGTATCAAAAGTGGTGAAATGTCATAATAATGATCATAAATTTATCTCTCATCACAACCCCTACTTAGCTTTTGGTCGTCCTCGAGCAAAACAAGCGATAAAACAAAATGAATAAGAGATAAATTCATGAAGGTATAAGATATAAGGGACAACCGGATAATACAACCAGGCGTTAACCTTAATATAAATGTATAACAGAGTGTGTGTGTGTCAAGCCTTTTCAATTTCCACTATCCTCTCTTGAATAAATCAAGCAAAACACACAAATATCCATAGAGATGAGCCCTAATGACTTTCCTAGGTATAAGCAGTAACAGTTCCACACAAAGTTCTTCCGAGTACTTATTAGGATAATCCCTAAAGCATATCATTCAGTTTATACTGGGGATAGTCAGAAGATAACTAAGTTTTCAACCACGCTTAATTTTTTATTTTTTCTTTTGATGAACTTAATTTCACATGTGTAGCATATGCCCTCATTCCCAGCAATAGGACGTTTCGTGATAACACCCTAGCTGGACTACTATCATCAGGCAGTCGGGAGCTTTTAAACCTCATAGTGATATAGGACGTTTCGTGATAACGCCCTACTGCACTCAAATCATTGATAGCTACAACCGACAAACATATAGTTCATTTCTTCTTCTCTTTTTTTTTTCTTTTTCATAAACTTAACTTATATCCTTTCTATCACATTCAAACCTTCAGATATTCACAGTACACGTTCAAAACTTAGGTACTAAGTTACTGTTATTATCTAGAATAACCACTAGGATACTGAATGGATACAGTTTAAAATTTTCGTTTCAATATCAAAGGCTTTACGTGAAGGAATTCATGTTACACAAATATATTTGGAATTACAATGCACTTACGGTTCACATTGGTTATACACATCCAAATTGATCATTATATCTTCAAATCCATGAAATATATACCTTATACAATTTATTTTAATCAACTAAATAATGTTCGAAAAAAATCGAAAACTAAGAGATTTATTGATACAAAATAAACACCAATGCCATTGCTAGACCAACGACTCCACTCCCCACTTACGAACTTACATTGTCCCCAATGTAAAGTGAGTGTAAATAAGTTGTTGGGAAAGCAATGGTGCACTAAAACAAGTCAAAACAAATACTGGGATGATAAAAAAGGGTGGGTGGCTGGGATTAAAATATGATACTTATCATCACCACTCCCCACTTAGCTTTTTCTCATTCTTGAGCAATCAAAGCAATAAATATAAGGATACAAAGGAGATAATGTAATTATCCAGTTTAAGATTCTAATGCAGTGATGTATGCATTCAGCATTAAGATCATATGATGATTATGTTTTTCTAAGAGATTAATAGAGGAAAGTAGGTATAACTATCAAATTAATTATCATACATTATCTAAATGAAATTCTACATGCATTACTTACTAGATAGTTAAAATTTACAAATACTTTCAATCGCCACTAATGAAGATCCGGAATCAAAGACTAGGTCAAGTAGTTGGCAAAATGGCTTATAACGTTCGTGCTCAGGTGTTGGCTAATCGAAAAGGATAAATAAAGGATATTTAAAGAAGAAAGAAACAAGTTGTACATACTCATACTTTCATCTCAAAAACACTTTTGATTAATAACAACCCCGATATTTATTCGAAAACATAAACTTTCTTTTTCTTTTCTGCTTTTTTTCTCTTTTTTTTTCTTTTTCTTTCTTTCTTTTTTTTTTTTTTTTTTTCATAGGATATTAACATATCCGAACTCATTGCCAAAATCGACTTATATTTTCAAGTGTCATGAGGTGAGATTGAATACATCAATACCTATCTAACTTTTCCAATCTCAAAGATATACCATTCTTCGAATATCGATACTTAGCTCTTTTATGTCATCATCTCCTTTCATAAGCACGCATACAAACTCGAGGGATTTCAAGGAAATGTAGACCAAAATAGGCTAAGGGTCGGTTATTTCTAGTTAATCATAATGGCTATTTCGAGTGAGGTCTTGATCACTCTAACAAGGTGAGGTGGGGTCAAAATTGGAAATTTTTATTCAGTGTAGGCTATTTGGCTATAGTTTATCAAAGTTATGCCAAAAATCTCATCATCCCTAATCCGATTCCATATTCATATTCGTCTTGATGAAAACTTTTCTAAAAATTAACTATAAATGCAAGTATACTTGTCTAATTCCATAAATAAAATATTTGATAACAATTATCTAATTATACATACTCAAAAATAATATTAAAATCAAAGATAGACAAATATTATATTATCATAATGCTTCGTGTTACTCACATTATTAAAAACTTATTCTTTCAAATACACTACATCAAGTGTGTCAATTATATTTTATCACATTTGAAATACCTAAAAATAATTAAAAACTAAGTGTTTCTCAAACATTTTAGTCTTCATCCCCAGATTCTCAATAGCAACCTAAGTCTAAGAAATGACGTATTTGAACTTTTCTTTAATTTCCATCGGGATTTTCGGATAACCACCTAATCTTTCCTTTTAATGATATTCAAACATTCATCTTGAAACTTAGTTGTGCTTTACTACTAACAGAAAAAAAAAAAACATCCAGTTCTTTAATGTACGTCGGTAAAAGACTAAATTATGATTTTTATATTTTTACGGGCTGCCTCCCAGTAGCGCTTTTGGTTAACGTCGTTTGCTCGAAAAAATTAAATGCCTAAAACGAAAATATAAAATACTAAACATAATAGGATACTTCTATCATTTACTCACCAAAGCACGTAACAATTAAGCACATGAATCAACGAGAAATAAATGCTTAAGGAGTAAATAGGAAGGATAGTACCCGTGATAGTTCTAAATTTATAGTTTATAGCTAGACTTTATCTTGCTTCAACTTTTAATGCTTTGGTGGTGGGTCATCCTCACGCACCTGCATCCTTCTTCAATACCGGTCTCCAACATAGAGCGAGACAAATTCCGTCGAATCCAACGATTCTTGACCTTTTCCTCTCGATTTTTGAGCTTTCGTTTTGTGAGCTTCCACATTGTTCTTTGAGTCATCTTCTTCAATTACTGCGTGTTAGTACGATCCACAAAAAGAGAACACAAAGGGTCTACACGAGAATAAGATTCTAGTGGATATTTCAATAGATTGTAAATGTTAAAGACAACGCGCTCATCATTCACTCCCAAACTAAGCTCTCTCACGAACATTGATCACAGCTCCACCGTTGCTAAAAATGGTCTACCGAGGATAAGGGGTGCACTCCTACCTCCATATCCATAACAACAAAATCGACGGGAAGTAGAATTTATCTACCTTAACCAACACGTCTTCGATGACTCCTTTAGGATGTTTAATAGATCTATATGCCGGTTGAAGAGTCATCTGCATGACGCTTAAGCTTACATATGCCAAGTTTCATGAAATCATTGTAGGACATGAGGTTTATGCTTGAACCGAGATCACATATTGAATTCTCAAACAAAAGCCCCCCAATATCACATGGGATAGTAAAACTACCCGGATCTTTAAGTTTAGGAGGAAGCTTATGTTGAAGCACTGCGGAACACTCCTCACTTAGACACACCATTTTATATTCTTCCAACTTTTTCTTTCGGGATAGTATGTCTTTAAGAAACTTACCATATTCCGGCATATTGATTAGAGCTTCAATGAAAGGGATATTAATAGTTAAGTGCGAAAAGTGTCAAGAAAGCGTGCATACTTCTTATCCAACTTCATCTTTTCGGAGAATAGGAAAGTAATTCAAGATCAATTAAAGCAGTGTTAGAATGTATACTTCCCTTACCCTTGTCGTTAGATGAATATGGTAAAGCTTCCTCGAATGATTGTGCCTTTTGAGGACACTGTGGGTCATCATTCTGTACCTTTTTCTTCAAAATATGCACTGGATGTGGTGCTGCCCTTTCAGGTTGAACTGAGGTGAATTTGGGGTGAGCTGGATAAGGTTCAGTTTGAATTGGCCCTTTCAAACTTGATTCCATTCTATCCTGCTTATTGAACAAGGTTCTTAAGTCATTCGATCTTGAATTTTTCAATATTCTAGGAACCTTGACCCATTCCTCATTCTCCCTTTCAGGTTCAATTTGTCTTAGGAAATCTTCAATAATGTCCTCTTCCTCTTTAGTGAATTCCGGTTTATTTTCCATATCCTTTTCAAATTTACCATCTAAATCATTCTCTACTTCATTATATCCAAGTTTTCTAATCCATTACTTCCTGAGATACTTCCACTTCTAGTAATAATGACTTTTACCTTTCTCGGGTTCCTTTCGGTATTACTTGATAATCCTCCTGGAGGTCTACTGTTTTTACGTTCTACCTCTCTACTCAAGTGATATTCCAAATTCCGTAATGAAGCTTCTACAATTCTCATTCTGGTATCATGTCCACTTATAGATGTTTTCAACGTACTCATATCCTTAGTGACTGTACCTATAGAAGTCATCATGGTTTCTATATTCTGAGCTTGAGAAGATATCACACCCAACATATTTTCCATTAATTTCTTCCATTTATTAACTCCTTCCAGGTTGAGTTGAACTTTGGGTGGTGGTATGCTTTGAGTGGTATATTGTGGATAAGGTCTAGGTAATGACTGTAGATTCTGATTCGATGTATCTCCTTGATAAACTTGATATGGATTCTTATACTGGATTGGATACGGTGGTTGTCCTTGCTTACTAGGGATTTCATACCAACGAAAAATAAGGTGATCTCTTCTAATAGCATTAAACGAGTTTGAATACGCGTTGTTCAAATTCCTATGCTGTAAAAAATTCACCTTTTCCCTTGAATATCCTTTTGGTTCTTCCATCCCTAATGACACATTATCATGATTTGAGTAGTCATTTGGTATGATATTTTCTGAGTTTACATTTTTACTGGCTAAAAAGCCGTCAAATTTCCTACTCAAATTCTCCAAGTGTGCTAGGACTTACGTATTAGGTGTACATTCTCTGCCAAAAGCTACTTTTCTTGTGCTAGAGCCGGTTTCCCACATTCGTTATTTTTGGAAATCTTTTCTATAGCATCGTAAACTATTTGAGCTTCACTCATCATTAACGATCCACCACATGCATGATCTACATCCGCACGTGAATCTTTCCTTAATTTGACAGAAAAGTTGGATTTGCATTTCTAAGGAATAACCATGATCGGGACAAGATCTTAGCAACTTTTAAATCTCTCCCACGCATTCCCAAGCGTTTCTTGAGATCCTTGTCTAAAGTTGGCAATTTCGACCTTTAATTCCAAATTTCTACCCGGAGTAAAATACTGCTTTAAGAACTCAGTTTGAATCTCCTCCCAACTTGTCAATGAATGATGTGGAAGTGACAGAAACCAATCTCGTGCTCTTCCTTTTAAAGAAAAAGGAAACAAAGACATCCTCGTTAATTCACGATGAGCACCATGACTTTTGGCTGTATTACACAATTCTTCGAAAAGATAGAGATGATGATGTGGATCCTCATCATCTTCTCCTAGAAATTGGGCTCTTGCGTCAATTAGACCAAAAAGATGAGATTTTATTTCAAAATTATTTGCTCCTTCATTGGGTAAACGAACTGGATTATTAGTCGGGTTTATTCTTAAGGTCCGATCACAAATAGGTCTCGGATTTGGTGGGTTATTATTACGATTGTTCGTTCCGATTTTGATTATTTCTATTCGGTTATTTGGTATGGGTAAATCTCGATTAAGATTTTGGCCATGCCTCGAGCATGATCTAGCCCTTGTTCGGTGTTTCATCTTTTTTCGACCATTTCCGTATTTTGATTTGATGATGATCCTCCGTCAGGATTTTCACGACCGATATGACCTTGTTTCCTTTACGCTCTTAATCGCCTTTCGTAAGTATCTATGTCAGGCTTATAAGGAATAAGTGGGGCCTTACTCTTTCTACGGTCATCAACTAACGAAAACGAAAATAGTTGAAATCGATAAAAGTAAAGATTGATAACTTACTTATTAGGTAAGTACCAACGAAAAAGAAAATAGAAATGGGGTAAGAAAAGTGTTGACTTATCCTCGAGACTTTTGAGTTAATATAAGTAGAAATCATTCGAACACAATGAATTAGCGTCGTTCCCGGCAACGGCGCCAAAATCTGTGATGATCTAAACCTAACCTTGAAACGGCGGCGGAAAGGTCGACGGACATTATCTAGGCTATCAATCCTTACCGGCAGTGTACCGGGTCAAATCGTAGTGCTAGTCTGGTGAGTCAGAGTATCGTATCCACAGGGAAAACATGGTAATTCTTTTAAGTGGGGTTAAACACCAAGAAGCTATTATTAACTCGATCTAAGTCATGAGTTTATCATTTTCCTCGGGTTAGATTATGTTAGTAGTTAGATGTTAGATGTTAGTAGTGCACAAAGTAAAATAAATAAATATAACACATATATATAATTAATATATATAAATACATAGATATATATATATATATATATATATATATATAAACATAAATATATATATAAGATATAGATATATAAATAATTATATAAATATAGATATACTAATATATAATATATAGAAACTAGCCAAGAATATGTTACTGAATTACGATCTCTTTTTAGTAGAAATAAATGAGACAGCTCTTCCTTTATTCAAGGTCCAATCAATTATATACGAAACGGTATACTCCTAAGCTAGGCAATTTCTCCTCACACGAGCGTATGAAATTGTCATATGTCTTGTCCTCTGTCCAATGTCATCCTCAAGCATGGGTCACTCCCGTTTTGTCATTCGGCCAATTTTAAGGTATGTCAATTAAACAGGTGATTTCAACGTAATAATATCTCGAGTATAAATTTCAATAAGAGTTTGTTTCTCCCGAAACAAATCTACCCCCGGTTTAGGAAATCGGATTCCGTTGTCACGTTTTCACTCGGCCAATTTTACCCTCCGGTCTTTCTATTAATGAGTTCATAACCTAACTACGAGGCGTCAATTCATAATTAGATTATGAATTCTTTCAAATCAATTAGCTACTTCAATTCAAACATAGAAAGAGATTCATTATAACCGATTTTAATCAATTTTAACATAGTCGTTATCTATTTCCCTATAAAGATAAAACTAATCCAATTTCATATCTTGGCTAGATATTAAGTTAGCCTAATATCATTATAACTAATATATAGATATTAATAAAAACAAACAAACATAATAACATTAGAAAATTACCGATTACAAGCTATTTGAATTGGAGCCTAATCCTCGTGAAAGTAACAAATGACTTGAGACAACAATCCTCGATAATCTTCTCCAAAGATTACAACATTACTACGTTTATTCATACATATAAGCATATATACATACATACATAGACATATATATGTATACATGGGCCCAAACATAAAAGAAATAGAAAGAAAACGATAGAGGAAAGTATATATATAGATATATACATAAATTCCAGGGCCGGCAGCTGATCAAATGAGCTTGAGAGGAGTATTTATAGACCACATTACCGGCGCGTGCCGGAGCCTCACCGGCACGTGCCGGAGCCTCACCGGCACGTGGCGGCTACACAGTGCATTTTTAATCATTAGGATCTTGTGGGCCCAGATTCGAGATTTTTCCGCCATATCCGCCTTCTCGGCGGCGTGTGCGGCCATGCAACATATCGGATGTTAAGTAAAAACCTATCTCGGTTTGGACCTCAGATTGACATGATTTGATATTCGTTGGAAAGCTCTTTTGAAGGCCTACAACTTTCATTAAGGACTTTTTCTCTGAAAATGCCTCTAAGTCAGGTCAAATGTCCGTCAATGATAGGTTATGGTAGAAGTACTAAGGACAATTGATACATTCGAACTTGTTAACTTATGGCATAATCTTTTATCCCACAAAAACTTATGATTTATGCTTCAAAACATGTCGTTTACTTGGGATCTTGGTAAACGTATAATCCTGCAATAAAGTACCAAAACACCAAACGTAAATCCGACACAATACTCCGGTTACTAAACCGGTACAAAACTTAGTAAAAACTTATAAAAACACGATATTTTACATAATAACTACTACTAACATAATTAGATAAATATTGACTTGAATTGGTACAATAATGCTCAAAATGGTATCAAAAGTGGGGCGAAATGTCATAATAATGATCATAAATTTATCTCTCATCACTTACCGAGGCCCAGAATCTTCCAGAAACGCGTTTTCTTGTCCTAAAAGCATTTGGTTTACCCCTAAGTCGGTTTATACACCTATAAAAGCCATTAGAGCTACAAAATTGTATTCATCTTCCATTCTATCATTCATTCATAGATCTATTCATCAACTAGATACAATGTAGTCTTTTGGAAATAAAGTCTTCATTTACTTTCTTCTTTTCTTCTTGCAAATAAGTCATGAGTCTTTCATTATTGAATTGTGCTTGGTTTATGATCTTCATGGATCGTCTTGAATCGTCGAAGGGAGAGGGAATTGAAGAGTAGTTCTGTTCGTCATCATGGGTAAGATCTATTCCATTGTTTTATTTCTTTCTTAGATTCATGATTGTTCTTGTGTTAGATCTAGATTATGCTTGCATTTAATCATCTATGAATTAATTAAAGAACCTCAATCTTTATTATTCGATTCGTTAATATGAAATGCAGAATTATGGGTTGCGCTCTTCAGATCTGCGACGGTCTTTATCGCTAGATCTGAATACCTAGTAAATCCTAATTCTGTGGTTTGGCGTCAGCTACGTTGATCGATAAGGTTTAATTTACATGTTGGTAGCCTGATCAACTATTTGCATGTCTTTGTAAACTAGCATGAAATACGAATAGTGAAGTGCTATGTTTGGACAATATCTTGATGGACCCTAAGAACGTGCTGGTCAATGTCGACAGCTGTCTAGGCGGGTAAGCTGTATGAGTTAGCGCTCGATATAGGCAATTCTAGTTCTTTATGCGTATGGGCTATTACGGACCAATTAAGGAGGGTAACTGGCGTATATATTATCTACTACCATTGTCGGAGTAGATAGGGTTAGGAATTGCACCCGTAGCTTAATTACAAATATGGATAAGATAAGGAGTAAGGGGAGATTAGTTATGAATAGTTTGGTTAATTTATTTTCGATATATGATTGATGATTGGTTTATTTGCATCTCTTTTATTTAATTGTCCTTTGTGTTAGTCAATTACCACCCTTATCCGGTTGGCCTATGAATTGTGGTTGTGTTTAGCATTATTAAATAATAGTCTCTGTGGGATCGACCTTGACTCACCCTTGCTACACTACGATTGACCTAGTACTCTTGATAGTACGTCGTGAGTATTAAGCGACTTACACGCGATCAAATTTTTGGCACCGTTGCCGCGGACTATTTATTTAATTGTTAGGCATAGCCATTAATTTATAGTTAACCTTTATTTTTATCAGTTTTTTTCCTTTTGATAATTGAATAAAAGTGTGAAGGTTTTTTTTAATCACCATGTTCCTAAGGCTGTTGAGCAAAGGATGTGCGGGAGTTTTTTTTTACTTCACATGATTATTTGATTATTATTTTGAGTCTTGAGTCTTTTTATTTTTATTTGGAGTCTTATAATAGTTTTGTTGTGTTTAAGTAATTAAGTTATTATGTACTGGCTTAATTTGTATATTGCACTTCTCTTTTTAGTTGTGCTATTTACTGCCATATGACATAATGATCTTGTCACTTATTCACGTCTCGCGGTACTAATGGCCTTTGTTCAAGAATCGTTTGTATTAGCCGACCTAGTGCAGATTAGTACTTTGGAGAAGACAACTTTGGTTCCAGTTCAGTGATATAATTTGCTTCAGATAGTTAGCCGAGTTCTTATATTTTCCAAAGCTAAGTGTTCTTCTTCTTCCTACTTTTTTTTGCTTTACTTTTTCACATTGGGGACAATGTTGAGTTTCAAAGTGGGGGGTAGGCATAACACTTAGTTTGAAAAATTGAGACACACTTACACTTACTTTTGTGAATTTTGATTTTTTTGAATTGAATGAAATAAAAACCTTAAACCGTTGAAACTGCTTAATTACATACTTAATTCATTAATGATGAATAATGAGTTTGTCAACTATTTGAAGTAGTTGTTTATGAATCATCTATCTTGTTGTGGAATTGACCTTTTTAAGCACCTATAACTCATTTTTTTCAGGGTGTAGTATAGATGACGCATTATTCAATTTAGTACGGAAGAATGAGCATGTGTTATGTTACATGAAGTAGTGACTTATTAATTGTTATTTTGCCATTTGCATTCAATTTTTAAGCACGCAATTTGAGTGAGAAGTATTTGGATGAGATGAAGAGTTATCCTAGACCGGGAATCGATATTTGTCGGTGGATATACTTTAACCAATTGTTGCAGAAGGATGGTAGCAACTTGAATGCTAAACAAGGTAAATCAGGACAAAATGGGCTTGTGAGAGAGAGCGAAAAAAATAGTGTGGAAATCTGCCAGAAAAGAAAAAAAAAGAAAAAATGAAAAAATAGATACGCGATAAAGGCAATGAGTGAAGCGAACTCGTGTAAAAAGGGCATGACCCTCGCATAAAAAGAAACAAACTAGGACTTAAGAGCGACGCTCAGTCCCCGAGTCCACCCAATCCAAGTAAGGTTTCATGTTGTTTGCCTGAGTCTGAAGGCAAGTTGAGCGAGTGTGCACATTGATAAGTAAGGATTGTGGGGTCTCTATAACTTCATTCTTTTCTTGAATGCACTATCACAAAAGATTTATCACACGACACATTGATGCATTGGTAGGTGATGATTAATGGGGAACTTATGAATTGTTGTAAGATACATGTTTTGCCAGAAATCCTTATTGATATAAAGTGATTCTGTCTGCGTCACTGTTGTTTGAGAGTTATGACACACACACGTCGGTTCTGCTTTGAGATAGTGCTTAATGGATATTTGATGGATATGTGTTGACCCTCATCTTATTTATTGTTCTTGAATGAGTCTGTTCTTAATTAGTTTCTAATTGTTTATGGGGTTTATTTCATTTGGTTTTTTCTCGGGACGATCAAAAGCAAAGTGGGGGGTAGTTGATGACGGTCAGATTGGTACCATTATTTACCATCAATCTAGCCCATATTTGTGTTCTCAATGGGTATATGTTGGTCCCTTGAAAAGGCTTTGGTTAAGTTTAGAGGGGGGGAGGGGTGAATAAACTTAACACTTAAAACTTTTGGAGTTAACAAACTCAAGAACAACCAGAGACTCTCTTGACTGGTGCAGTAGTCTCTTGATTCTCGATAGTCTATTTGATTGTTGAGTTTGCTAAATTTGTGCAGCGGAATATATCAAAAATTAAGCCTTGTTACTTGTTGTTAAATATGATACCAAGTATTAGATACTCAGTAGTGTATGTGTGTGATTCAGTTGCTAGATTCAGTAGATTGATGTGCTAGATATACTAAATGCAGAATATAAATGCAGAAAGTAAGTAGGCAGATTTTATAGTGGTTCCAGGTGGTGTAATCCTGTCAGTCCACTCTTCTCCTGTGATGTTGGAGGTAATTCACTAGAGATTCTTGAGGTAGATGTTACAAAAATCCCTAAGTTGCTTGTCCTTCACCAATAACTATGGCTTCACAAACTGAACACTTTGAACAGGTAGGATTGCTACTCCAAAGTCTTCCACTGGTCCTTGAATGGTAGGATTGCCTTTTCACCAGCTCCACCACAAACAACAGTCTTTCACACCCAAAGATGCTTCACTGTCTTTAGTAGATTTCTTGTAAAAGAAAGATTGAATCAAGTAAGTGATTCAGCTTTCAGCAGCTTGATCAGGATGATATGATCAGCAGCTTGATGTCTTCAAGTGTTTAAACTTGATGCAGCTTGAATGCAGATTACACTTGAAGAAGTTTTCTGGATCAGTAGCTTTATGCTTAGTAGGGTCAGCAGGGTGTTTTTCTTGATTTAATTCTGATTGCTCAAGATAGATCCTTAATTTTCATCAATGTTCATCCCTTGTATCTGAATTAGGAGTCCTCTATTTATAGGTAGGAATCCTTGTGACTTATGTTTGAAATTCAAACATAGCCGTTTCAGATTTGTCCTATTTGACTTGCTTTACATCACTTGTTCATAATCTCGACATAGTCGGATCGCTTTTTGTGATTTTCATTACATCCACCCTTTGACTTGTATCCATTGGATAAAGGTCTGAATCTTTCCAACATCCATTTGATCTTAACCATTGATTTTTTTATATAAAATCAGAGGTTGTTAGCTGTCCCTTTCTTTGTAATATTCCAATGTAACCTTTGATTAAATTGAAATATGTGTCCAGCAGGTTCTTGAGAACATAAGTCTGCTGATATACACATCAGCAAGCTGATCCAAATTTTGCTGTGTTTAAAAACACTTCAGCTAACTGTCTTTTATCTAACTTTAATTTATGAATTTAGATTACACCTTTTTGCATATAACTAAGTTCCAATCACCACTTAACTTGTGGAACTTAGACCTTGTACACAAGGTATATGTAATCAGTTTAGGTCATCACAGACTTCCCTAAATTCTGATTCCATATCCTTGACTTTAATTACTAAGTTTGATCCTTTAGTCTTCAACAACTGAGTTTGAGCCCTCAGCCTTCAGTCTTCAACAGGTTCCTGATTAGTCTACTGACCTAAGTACCCTACTGATCTAGACTAGTCTGCTGATGTAAGTCAGCTGACCTTTTACAGTGCTTGTTTGATCAAACCTATACAAGATCAAACTCTAATAAACCTATAATTTTGATCAAGACATCTTTTTGCCTTTGCTCTATAACAGCTAGTCTGGCACTAATCACTAAAACTTAAAAATAAGTCCAACAATTTCCCCTTTTTGGCGATGATGCCAATACCCTCCTAACAGCAAAGCAAAAAGATAAAAAACAAAAATAGAACAAATGTAGTCAATTATCATTATAAGCAGTTGTTCAAAAGTATTACAGTCTAGATACATCAAATGATAGAATAGATAAAGTATGCTGATCTACTGTCTTCTTTCTCTTTCTTCCCTTGCCTTTTCTGCTTGCTCTTGATAGGCTCTTATCTCTCTGATCATTTCTCTCATCCATTCATTTTCAATAAGAGAGAAATCAATGTGAGGATTCACTTCTTTCCACCATTTCCATGCTTCAAGCAGAGTGAGACTGATCTGATGTACTCTGAAGCCTAAACGCATGTAAACTTCCTTAAATTCATTCAGAGACTCATTTGCATTGGTGGTAGGTAAACTCCTTTCACCTCTACCACCTCTTCCACATCTTCCACCTCTATGTGTAGCCCTCGTGGCTTTAACCCTTGCTTCCCAAAACTTGAGTCCAAGAAAGGAATTGAGTCCCTCAAGGAAACCTTTATCATGGTAGGGTCTTCTTTTGCTGTTATAGACCTTTTTGTATTCTCTAAGAAGATCATCAGTAAGTGGAAGTCTGCCAGGAGCAGGTTCCCTAAAAGTATTAGTGTCATCTTTCCATCTTTTCTTAGCAAAGATTCTGGCAGCCTCTTTTGCTACTGCTATTTGGCTCTCTTCCCCCTTATTGACATCATCAACAAAACGGGACAGCAGGCCATATACACTCTCCTGTGTGAGCACTAGGTTGTTCAGTTGACCCTCCATAATTTCAGTCCTAGTGTCAACAACTGTGATCCTTCCTTGCATTGTTTGCTCTAGTAGAGTTATCCTCTCTGTAATTTTAGTATCCAGTACAGCAGGTTGCGTTTTCCACAGATTCAGCCACATCAGGCTTAGGTGTCTCAGTAAGCTTATCAAGTTTCTGGTGAATAGATGTAAATTGTTCTTTCAGAAACTTGTCCTTCAGTGTATTTCCTTGTTTGATCCCCTTCACATCTTGAGCAAGGTCAGCAAGAGCATACTGAGTGGAGGTTATATTGGAAGCAACAGTTTCAGTAGTTCTTCCTTTATTCTCCACTAAATTCATTAAGTCTTCAAATCTATGTCTTGCCTGTCAAGTTGAGTTCTTAAATTTGCAATGTCACTTCTGACAATCCTCAACTCATTCAAAACCTCTGCTGGTACTCCACCAGCCATATGTCTAGCAGCTTCATCAGCAGGCTCTTCAACATTGTATTGTGCCCTCTGTCTGCTGACGACCATGGTAAAGCTCATATCCCTTCCAGGAGGGTTAGGTCCTTGGAATTCCTCCAGAATAGGATCAAGAGCAGGCTCTTCAAAAACTGGTACAAATGCCTGTTGGGGTTCATCATCACTAGGTTCTTCCTCAGGCACTTGAAAATCCTCATCACTGTAGTCATAGTCCAGCAGCTGCTCATCCTCATCAATAACAGCAGTATGCTGACCATCTTTCCCTTCAGTGACCTTTTCTCCAGCAGGCTCCACTACAACAGCCTGTTCTTCAACCTCAGCAACCTGTATCACCTGTTCCAACCTTTGTTCAGGTCCTGTTTGTACCTCAGCAACCTGTACCACCTGTTCCAACCTTTGTTCAGGTGTTGTTTGTGCCACAACAACCTGTACAGGGAATACATCCATATTCTTTTTTTGAAATTCCTTAATATCAGAAATCCTTCTTAGAAAATTTGCAGCCTTGGTTAGAGTGTCCTCAGTGTCAATCCAGTCTTGATATTGAATTGAATCCTCAGAACAGACATCAGGCTCACTACGATCAGTAACCCTTTCTTCATCTGAATCTACATTCTGCTGATCCTCAGGTTGTTCAACAGGTTCAACAACAAACAAATCATCAGGAACACCAACCAATCTGTTGCCTCCAAGATTTATCCCATCATTAATCAAGGCCTCCAGACCATCTATGGTGAGATCCTCTAGATCCTCATACATCTGTTGATTTCCTTGTCTTTTAGCAGATCATCCCAAAGACTCAAGGCGTTTCTATCCTTGGTTCAATGATCATTGCAGTCCCACTGACTCCTCATGGACCAGAGGGGTGATCATCACCAGAATCAGATGATGAAGAGTCATCACTGTCTGATTCATCTCTAGGATCTCTGAATTTGATACCCTCTTCCTTCTTTTGTTGATCAACCAGATCCATCAATCTAGCTTCCAGCAAAGAGGTATCAACCAGATCTAATAAGTTTTCCACTTCCAATTTTTAAAAAGCCCATTCTTCAAAATCTGTCATTGGTTCTGCAGTTGGATTTTGTCTCTTATAGAATCCAAACTTCCATTGGAAATAATCAGCCACCAACTGGAGCTTTGGATCAACGTACCCTTCTTTCTTCTTTTTCTCTTGTCTTTCAAAAGGCATGGTTGGCTTTCTGGGACCTGTCTGTCCACTTTGATAACCATCAAAGGTCTCAACCAGCAAAGTCATAGTCTCTTCTATAGATGCTTCTAGGTCAGTAGGGTGCTTAGGTTGTATGTTAGTGCCTACTACCTCCATCTGTTCCACACTTGCTTCCCCCTGACTTACATGCTCATCAGCAGGGTTAGCAGCAGATTGCTCTTCCCCCTGAACTATTGCAGGATTAGCAGGGTCTTGTACCAATGTTTCACCTTCCACAGCAGGTGCAGACTCAGTAGTCTGCTGTGGTTCTTCACCAAGTTTCTTAACAACAACTTGTGCAGTTTCAGTAGGCTCAGCAGCCTTTGCAGGGGAGGATTCAGTAGCTTCTACAGCAGGCTCAGGGTTAGTAGTTTGTTGTGATTCTCCAGCAGGTTGCTCAATAACAACCTCTACATCCTCAGTAGGCTTGATAATTGTTAAGGGCACAGCCTCAATAGCCTCTCCTACTTCTTCTTCTTGTTGCCTTTGAGCCTCTAAAGTTTTCAATTGCTTCACTTTGCCATGTTTTCTTTTCTTGTCAATCTCTTTCATTCTTTTGGATAGTTGTTCAGCTTCAATCTCAGTAGACTTCCTCTTTCTACTGGCTTCCTTTTGTTGCTCCTTCAATATTTCAGCAACAGTCTTCTTCTTTGCAACTACAGCAGGGTCCGTAACCTCAATTTCATCTGGACCCTCAGTAGACTCATCAGTTTCTGCTGTTTGCTTTATAGTCTTCATAGGCTTTAACATTTCTGTTATTTTTCTTGTATCAGCAGCCTTCCTCTTTTCAGTAACCTTCTTGGGTGCAACAAACTTAGCAACTTCCTTAATCTGCTCACCACTAGCATCATCATCTCCAACATCACTTTCAGTAGCCTCTTCATCCACATCTTTATCATCATTTAGGCCAAGAATAGGAGTAGCAATCTCTGGCTTGAATCTGGATTTGTTAATCTTTTCAGATGAAATATCAAGTATCTGAAAATGATTCAATAAGGTCTGAATCAGTAGACCTAGGGGCTTGACCTTGGACTTCATTATACCATCTCTATCCTCTGTAAACACCTTCTTTATGTAATGTATAAAGAATCTAGCCCAATCAAACTTCATGCTCCTGCAGATGATGATCAGCAGGTCTTTCTTTGGTCCAGACAGTGTATCTAGACTTCCAACAAATCCCAAAATAGTCTTTGTAATCAATTTGCTCAGCAGGTTGTACTCATATCCAATATGATTCACATTAATGCCTAGATTTGATGCAATTGCCTCATTGTTCTTAATTGCATCCACAAATCTCATCCTTGGTATATTCATTGCTTCAGGATTGGTAGGGGCACCATTTCCAGGTCCAAAATGGAACAATTCTCTCAGCAGGTTTGAGGAAATTTCTATTTCTCTTCCATTAACAGTTGTTGTGAAGGCCTCTCTACCTTCATGTATAACAACAATGTTTTCCAAAACTCCAAAACATTAATATAAGAAATTCTTTCCAAATTATACATTAATAATGTTCTCCAAACCAAAGAACAATCTCGATTCTTCTTCCTATGTTAATGGCAAGTTCAGTAGAGTGACAATCAGTCACATAACCTCTCACACTTTGACTGGTGCCAATATGAACATCATCCTTAGGTGCCATTATAAGTAAATGAGACGAAGAAGAAAGCTCTTAAATCTGTGTTCACACAAGAAAATTTGCAGAGAGAGATATCAGTCTGATAGTTGTGTGTATCCTCTGTGTATGGGTCTGTATATATAGACAGAGAGTAGTTGTAACTATCAGATCGTGTACTGTGGTGTTAACCACGATTAAATCTGAGTGAATGCTATCTTGACACGTGGTCCATTACTTTTCCATAACGTCTGATAACCGTCCGATCGTGTAACTATGGTTATAAAGATAGAATAAATATCCCGCCATTTGCTATTTGACTTTTTGTGAAGTTAGACTGTTACGTATCCTTCAGCAACCTTGTCATCAGTAGACTTGGTCCAAAGAATCTGGCGATAAAGATGTCTCAAAGCTGACTCTTGTGAATGACTTTGTTGAAAATTTAATTCTTTTTGTTTTGTCCAACTGATAATACAAGATGAAGTTTAATACCAATGACTGATCTGTCAAGTGAGCTCACCCAACATGACAAAGACCAATCCCCTTTGCAACTTCATTTGCTCAATTGTCCAAACATAAATACATGGAATTGTTGATACCAATGACTAATCTGCTAAGTGAGCTCACCCAACATAGCAAAGACTAATCCCATTGGTCAATTCCAGTACACTGCTGATCAAAGATGTATCAGTCAACTTTTATAATTCCAAGTTCAGTCCTTAGTTTAGAAAATCTTTCACTATCCAGTGGTTTAGTGAAAATATCAGCAAGTTGATCTTCAGTAGGGATATATAGAACCACCACATCTTTATTTTCAACATGATCTCTTATAATGTGATGTCTCACATCAATATGCTTGGTTCTTGAGTGCAAAACAGGATTTTCTGTGATTGCAATTGCACTTGTGTTGTCACACATTATAGGAATTTCTCTTTCTTCATTTCTATAAACCCTTAATTGTTGTCTTAACCAAAGTACTTGTGCACAACAACTTCCAAAGTGACAATATATTCAAATTTTCAAAGAGTGGAAGTTGATATTGAATTGTTTACGGCTAAAACCACTAAAACCAGTCTATTTCCCATTAAGCGATTGAGGTTCTGTGGTGCTTTTTCTATCAATCTTGCATCCAGCATAGTCAGAATCTGAGTAGGATATAACCTTGAAACTTCCATCTTTTGAATACCATATCCCTACTCCCAAAGTCTCTTTTAGGTACTTGAGAACTCTTTTGACTGCACCTAAATGACTTTCTTTAGGTTTTGATTGAAATCTTGCACAAACACCTACAGCAAAGGATGTATCAGGTCTGCTGGTAGTAAGGTACAACAGACTGCCTATCATACTTCTGTATAAGGTCTGATCAACATCTTTACCTTCTTTATCTTCATCCAATCTAATGTTTGTACTCATAGGAGTTGATACTTTGGTGCTGTTTTCCATACCAAATTTCTTCAGCAGCTCTTTGGTATACTTGGTTTGATGAATGAAGATTCCATCATTCATCTGTTTGACTTGCAATCCCAAAAAGTAGTTCATCTCTCCCATCATACTCATTTGGAATTTACTCTTCATTAGATTTGCAAACTTCCCACATAGCAATTCATTTTCAGAACCAAATATTATGTCATCCACATAAATTTGTACTAGCAGGGTGCTGTTTCCTTCACTGATTCTGAAAAGAGTCTTGTCAATGGTACCTTTGGTAAAACCATTGTCTACCAAGAACTGAGATAGAGTCTCATACCATGCTCTTGGTGCTTGTTTCAAACCATAAAGTGCTTTGTTGAGTCTGTTCACTTTATTTTATTCGTCTTTAACTTCAAATCCAGGAGGTTGCTGAACATAGACCTCCTATTCCAGAATGCCATTCAAAAATGCACTTTTGACACCCATTTGATATACTTTGAAGTTTTTATATGCAGCATATGCCAAGAATAATCTTATATCTTCCAATCTTGCAACAGGTGCATATGTCTCATCAAAATCTATTCCTTCTGCTTGGGAATAGCCTTTTGCTACTAGTCTGGCCTTATGCCTCACAATGGTACCAGATTCATCTAGTTTGTTTCTGTATACCCATTTTGTTCCAATTATATTTGCATGATTAGGCCTTTCCACTAGTGTCCAAACTTGATTTCTTTCAAATTCATTCAACTCTTCTTGCATGGCAATTATCCAATCTGGATCTGAAATTGCTTTTTCAACAACTTTAGGTTCCATTTGAGATAGAAAACAAGTAAACATTGTTTCTAACTGTCTTTTAGTCCTCACACCTTGCTGTATGTTGCCAATAACTTGTTCAGCAGGGTGATCCCTTAACCATTGTGGATTCTGGTAAGATTGATTCTCAGGAACATCATCTTCAGTGGGGTCTGCTGTTTCTTCAATAGGGGGTTCAGCAGATCCTTGAACTGCCTCAGTTGTTGCATTAGTAGTTTTACCAGCAGGGTGTTCAGCAGGGGCGGTGTCAGAAACTTTTAAGTCATTAAACCTCTCCAAAACTTCAACACATTCTGGATCAGTGATTTGTTGATTCTCAGCAAGTTCTGAAGCTTCATCTTCCATTCCAGTGAACTTAGGTTCATCAAATACAACATGTATTGTTTCCTCATGCTTCAGTGTCCTTTTATTCAGTACCCTGAATGCCTTGTTGACTGAAGAATATCCCAAGAAAATTCCTTCATCTGATTTTGGTTGGAATGTCTTCAATTGTTCATTATGATTCAAGATAAAACACTTTCTTCCAAATGGATGGAAATAAGATATATTAGGTTTTCTTCCATTCCAAATCTCATAAGGTGTTTTCAGCAGCTTCTTGTTCACTGAGGTTCTGTTTTGTGTATAGCATGATGTGTTAACTGCTTCAGCCCAATATCTTTCAGGTAGCAATGCTTCACAAATCATAGTTCTTCCTGCTTCTTTTAGAGTTCTATTTCTTCTTTTAGCAACCCCATTTTTCTGTGGTGTACCAGCAGCAACCATTTGATGTAGTACACCATTCTGTTCACAATATTCTCTTATAACTTTATTGAGAAATTCAGAACCCTTGTCTGATCTGATTTTCACTACTGTCAAACTTTTCTCATTCTGTAATCTCTTCAAAAGTTTGGGCATCTTTTGAAGTGTTTCACTTTTCTTGTTCATGAATATCACCCAAGTGTACCTTGAATAGTCATCCACAAACACTACGGTATATTTCTTTCCTATCACACTTGTTGGTGTAACTGGTCCAAATAGATCCATATGCATCAGCTCCAAAACTCTTTGAGTTGATTGCTTAATCTTTGATTTGAAGCTTGATTTTGTCTGTTTACCTTGCTGACATGCATCACATATAGCATCCTTTTTGAATGTGATCTCAGGTAAACCAATCACCAGTTTCTTCTTCACCAACTGATTGATATCATCAAAATTTAGATGATTCAACTTCTTATGCCATAACCAATTAAGTTCTGACTTTGGATGCACAATCATGCATGTATCTGGAACAGCATTAGACCAATCCACAACATACATGTTTTGTTGTTTTCTTCCAGCTAGCACAACTTGATCACCTCTTTCACTAATGACAGTACATGTGTTTTTGTCAAAAGTGACCTTGTATCCCATGTCACAAAAGCGCCCAGTGCTCGATGAGGTTGTAGTCCAGTCCTTCCACATATGCAACATTCTTGATTGTTAATCCATTTCTCACAAGTGTGCCATATCCTCTTGTGTTCTTGTTGCCAAAGTTCACTCTTGGACCATCCTTTGCCATAAAATTTGACAAACAGTGCTTATTCATTGTCATATATGTCCGGAACATCCTTTGTCAAAGTACTGCACTCTACAAAACAAAGTTAATGGATTTTTGGTACCCAAACCTGTTTGGGTCCATAATGGTCAGTGGTAAGCATGACCCTTGGCAAATTACCATAAGGTCTTCTTTGGAAGGTATCATACTTTTGTTCATACATGTATTCTACACATCCATAAGGTCTAACAGTTGGTTGTGTAGGATTCACATATGCTTTCTGGCCTTTTGGTATGTAATGATGTTTAATGTGATTTCTTTTGTTAGAAGCACTAGGATAACCATAGGTTTGCTGTCTGTTAGGAACAGCCCTGTAATATGGAGTCTGCTGAGGTCCCTGATGAGGTCTTGTACAAGTCCTCTGCTGAGCCCTCTGCTGATTCCATTGCTTAGATTTTACCCTAGGAGCATGGTTATACTTGTTGTTTCTAGCAGTATGTGTAGGAATATTCCAATCATCATCCGTAGGGAATAACCTACCTTTCCCCCGAGATTAGTATCCTTTAAATGATTAGCATTTTTGGGTTTAGGATTCTTATCCTTGGAATATTTATGGTTTTTCCCTTTTTGTGGTCCAGCAGACTTGGTAGCAGGTCTGCTATCAGTAGGTCTAGAAGGCACATCAGTCCTATTTTTAGATTTATTCTTTTTATTAGGAGTTGTTGACTTCCTTGACTTCTGATTTTGCTTCCTTAAAGCTTTCTCAGTAGGCTTTACTGCTTCAGCAACCCTTTTGGGAGTTGGATCTTGTGCAGGCACAAACTTAGGACCAATTCTGGTACCAGGTTCAGTGACCTTGGATTGTTGAGTTCCAAATCCAAGCCCTGTTCTATCACCATAAGGCTTTCCATATTTGAATGCAGTGGAGGAACAAGATGGTTCAGCAGACTCAGCAGCTACAGAATGTATATCAGGCTTATGCTGATTCTGTCTAACTTCTTTTTCCTTTCCTTCGAGAACTCTTAATTCAGCATTTAATCTTTCAACTTCTGATTGAAGAGCTTATTTTTCAGCCTTCACAATCTCATAACCAGATTGTATTATCCTCAGTTGATTAAGGATGTCATCCGAAGTTTATTCATTGTCAGAATTTTTAGGATTTGAACCACAAGTTGATTCACACTCATTTCCAGCAGGAGTGTTAATAGATACAGAATTGTATACTTCCTCTGTTTCATCCATATTTGCCATTAAAGCATAATCCTCCATCTCAGCAACAAGTGCAGTATCATCAGATTCATTTCCTTTTTTGATTCTACTTCATATCCTGATTCATCTTCAGCAACCATAGCTTTCTTGCCAGATCTTCTTTGTTGGCTCTTGGTCTTCAATAGGTCTGGACAATCAGGTCTGAAATGTCTAGGCTTCTTGCAATTAAAGCAAAGATAATCAGGTTCCTTTTTCTGTTTTAATTCAGGACAGTCAGGTTTGAAGTGTCCTGGTTTCTTGCAATGATAGCACAAGTAATCATTATCTTTCTTTGATCATCCTTCTTGTTTTCACCGAATTTCTTTGTGAAATTCCTTGGAGAAACTTTTCCTGTTTTCATCATTCTGATTTTCTTGCTCAGTAAGGCAATCTGCTCTTGCATCTCATCCAGTTGATCATCTTGAGCTCCTGATGTTTTTTCTTGATGTGAAGCAGCCAATTCAGTGGTCTTTGGCTCTTCTTTTTCAGTCTCAGGCACAAGCTTTTTGCTAAATTCATAGGCCTTAAGATCTGAAAACAGTTTGAAGGTGTCTTCTTCATGCAAACTCCTCATTTCTTCTATGGCAGTCACCTTCATCTCCCAAACTTCTTTTGCAGGTAATGCCTCCAAGATTTTTGAGTTGATTTCTTCCTATGAGTACTTCACACTCAGTAGGGTGAGTTCATCGATGATTGCATTGAATCTTGATTCCATTTGTTCAATGGTCTCATTTGGTTTCATTTTGAACTCCTGGAACTTCTTCTTTGCCACACTGATCTTGTTCTTTTTGATTGCATCAGTGCCTTCACAAATTAATTGCAACTTATCCCAAAGTTCCTTTGCAGTCTTGCAATCTTTCACCTTCATATACATATTGCTATCCAAAGTTCGGTATATAATATCAATAGCAATATTGTTGAGATTTGCTCTTTTTCTATCTTCAGCAGTCCATTCCCTTTTTGGTTTTGGAATGTATTGTGTCTCATCTCCCACTATTACTGACTTGGTAATCTCCAGTGGTCCATCTGTCAGCACATCCATCATTTCATCATGTGTTGCAGCTAGATAAGCTTGCATACGATGTTTATACTCATCAAAACGATCTAAAGAACACATCAACATTGTTCTAGCATACTGGTTGTTATCCATGATGCAAAGCTTTGAAAATCAGAAACTTGAAAAAGATTTCAAAGTATTTTCACAAGCACAACAAGTAGGATTACTTGAGCAAAGCCTAATCGCTCGATAGCAATTGTTGGTCCCTTGAAAAGGCTTTGGTTAAGTTTAGAGGGGGGTGAATAAACTTAACACTTAAAACTTTTGGAGTTAACAAACTCAAGAAACTTGATGCTTTCTTGACCGAGTCGAGAGGTGGTCGATACTCGATAGTCTGGCCGATCGTTGAGTTTACTGAATTTGTGCAGCGGAATATATAAAAAATTAAGCATTTTTACTTGTTGTTAAATATGATACCAAGTATTAGATACTCAGTAGTGTATGTGTGTGATTCAGTTGCTAGATTCAGTAGATTGATGTGCTAGATATACTAAATGTAGAATATAAATGCAGAAAGTAAGTAGACAGATTTTATAGTGGTTCCAGGTGGTGTAATCCTGTCAGTCCACTCTTCTCCTGTGATGTTGGAGGTAATTCACTAGAGATTCTTGAGGTAGCTGTTACAAAAATCCCTAAGTTGCTTGTCCTTCACCAATAACTATGGCTTCACAAACTGAACACTTGGAACATGTAGGATTGCTGCTCCAAAGTCTTCCACTGGTCCTTGAATGGTAGGATTGCCTCTTCACCAGCTCCACCACAAACAACAGTCTTTCACACCCAAAGATGCTTCACTGTCTTCAGTAGATTTCTTGTAAATGAAAGATTGAATCAAGTAAGTGATTCAGCTTTCAGCAGCTTGATCAGGATGATATGATCAGCAGCTTGATGTCTTCAAGTTTGTAAGCTTGAATGCAGATTACACTTGAAGAAGTTTTTTGGATCAGTAGCTTTATGCTCAGTAGGGTTAGCAGGGTGTTTTTCTTGATTTAATTCTGATTGCTCAAGATAGATCCTTAATTTTCATCAATGTTCATCCCTTGTATCTGAATTTGGAGTCCTCTATTTATAGGTAGGAATCCTTGTGACTTATGTTTGAAATTCAAACATAGCCGTTTCAGATTTGTCCCATTTGACTTGCTTTCTATCACTGTTCATAGTACTGACACAGTCAGGATTTTGTGATTTTGATCTGTCACCCTTTGACTTGTATCCATTGGATAAATGTCTGAATCTTTCCAACGTCCATTTGATCTTAACCATTGATTTGTTTGATAAAATCAGAGGTTGTTAGCTGTCCATTTCTTTGTAATCTTCCAATGTAACATTTGATTAAATCGAAACATATGTCCAGTAGGTTCCTGAGAACATAAGTCCGTTGATATACACATCAGCAAGCTGATTCAAATTTTGCTGTGTTTAAAAACACTTCAGCTAACTGTCTTTTATCTAACTTTAATTTATGAAGTTAGATTACACCTTTTTTCATATAACTAAATTCCAATCACCACTTAACTTGTGGAACTTAGACCTTGTACACAAGGTATATGTAATTAGTTTAGGTCATCACAGACTTCCTAAATTCTGATTCCATATCCTTGACTTTAATTACTATGTTTGACCCCTTAGTCTTCAACAAATGAGTTTGAGCCCTCAGCCTTCAGCCTTCAGCAGGTTCCTGATTAGTCTACTGACCTAAGTACCCTACTGATCTAGACTAGTTTGCTGATGTAAGTCAGCTGACCTTTTACAGTTCTTGTTTGATCAAACCTATACAAGATCAAACTCTAATAAACCTATACATTTGATCTAGACATCTTTTTGCCTTTGCTATATAACAGCTAGTCTGGCTCTCATCACTAAAACTTAAAAATAAGTCCAACAGTATAATATGTATGAAATCATGGGTTAATTAGCTAAATATCACTAAGCCACATCCGGGGTGACGAAATTGGTATTATGCGTATTAACAGTGTATTTTATGCGTTATTTGCTAGAAATGGAAGCTACTAAGTGTGCTATGATTTTATCGACAGATGGATGAGTGTTTGGAGCATCATTTGGGCTGAATATAAGAGTTAATCGATAGAGAACTGAACCGAGCTGAAGGTTGAAGTGTTTCGATCGGAGATTGGACCCGATAATCTGATTGGTGATCTTGCAATGCTGTTTACGAATTCTACAAGACGAATTGGGATTGAACTTCTTCACGAACGTTGTAGGTCTTGAAACAATGATTCCAACACACTTTCAATCACCCAAATCAGAGTTACGTAGCCCAAGTTATGGTCCAAATACCGAAGCTGGGTCTAGGGTATTCCAAGTTAAGTCGGCAACAGGAAAAAGACAAAAATACCCTCAGTAACCCGGGAGGTAACGCTGACTTACCGAGGCCCAGAATCTTCCAGAAATGTGTTTTCTTGTCCTCCAAGCATTGGGTTTACCCCTAAGTCGGTTTATACACCTATATAAAGCCATTAGAGCTGCGAAATAGTATTCATCTTCCATTCTATCATTCATTCATAGATCTATTCATCAACTAGATACAATGTAGTCTTTTGGGAATAAAGCCTTCTTTTACTTTCTTCTTTTCTTCTTGCAAATAAGTCTTGAGTCTTTCATTATTAAATTGTGCTTGGTTTACGATCTTCATGGATCGTCTTGAATCGCCGGAGGGAGATAGAATTGAAGAGTAGATCTGTTCTTCGTCATGGGTAAGATATATTCCAATGTTTTATTTCTTTCTAAGATTCATGATTGTTCTTGTGTTAGATCAAGATTATTCTTGCATCTAATCATCTATGAATTAATTAAACGAACCAAAATATTTATTATTCAATTTGTTAATATGAAAAGTAGAATTATGGGTTGCACTCTTCAGATCTGCAACGGTCTTTATCGTTAGATCTGAATACCTAGTAAATCCTAATTTTGTGGTTCTGCGTCAGCTACATTGATCGATAAGGTTTAATTTACATGTTAGTAGCCTGATCAACTGTTTGCATGTCTTCGTAAACAATCATGGACTATGAATTGTGAAGTGCTATGTTTGGACAATATATTGATGGACCCTAGGAACGTGCTGGTCAATGTCGATAGCTGTCTAGGCGGGTTAGCGGTATGAGTTAGCACTCGATATCGGCAATTCTAGTTCTTTATGCGTATGAGCTATTACGGACCAATTAAGGAGGGTAGCTGGCGTATAGATTATCTACTACCATTGTCGAAGTAGATAGGGTTAGGAATTGTACCCGTAACATAATTACAAATATGGATCAGATAAGGATTAAGGGGAGATTAGTTATGAATAGTTTGGTTAATGTCTTTTCGATATATGATTGATGATTGGTTTATTTGCATCTCTTTTATTTAATTGTCCTTTATGTTGGTCAATGACCACCCTTATCCGGTTGACCTATGAATTGTGATTGTGTTTATTATTATTAAATAATAGTCTCTGTGGGATCGACTTTGACTCACCCTTGCTATACTACGATTGACCTAGTACTCTTGCAAGTACGTCGTGAGTATTAAGCGACTTACACACGATCATGCATCCAGGGGAGTCCAGTGGTGTTGCTTTGGAAAGATCTACTGAAGAAGCTGGATAGGGGTCTACTGAGAAATCAGCAGAATAGCCTGCTGATGGTGGCAAGTCTGCTGAGGGTCAGCAGATTGATAATTTGGATCAAGAGTTATTTGCTGCATTTACTGAGGACCTGGAAGAGCAAATTGCAGCAGCAATACTTCTTGAGGATGCTATGATCCAGGCCACTGCTGAAGCCATGATGATTGAATTGCATGAGGTTTTATCTGAAAAATCAATTCAATATCAGGACAATATAGACACTGAGGAAACCTTAGCACAAGCTGCTGAAGTGATTAGAGATATTGCTGAGGTTGGAGGTGTTCTTGAAGAGAATTTGAATATTTTTATTGGTACTGCTGTGGAAATAGAGGTTCAGTCTGCTAAGGTACATACAACAACTGAACACTGGTCGGAATAGGAGGTCCTAATCACTGAGGATCAGACAGTGTTAGGACAAAGGTTGGATTTGTTATTGGGATTGGAGGAATCCTCTATGCATTGTGTGGAGGCTACTGAAGAAAGAGTTGCTGATGGCAAAGATAGACAACAAGATGATGAAGAACCTGATGAAGAATAGCTTGTTGACTATGATTTATTGATGAAGAATCCCAAATGCCAGAGGAAGAAGGAGAAGAAGAGCCCTAACAAGCACAAGTACCTATTTTTGAGGAGGTACCAGTTGAGAAATTGTTGAAAAAGGTCCTGAACCCTGTGAATGGGATAGGGCAAGAGCCATTGTTGTAAGACAACCTAGAGCAGATGATCATGTTGAAGAGCCTGCTGGAGGTTTTGCTGGAGGTATGATTAGAATGGTTGTAATTCCAGTACATATTTTGGATGAGTTAAGGGCCATAAGAAATGATATAACCCAACAGAGGACTCAGCTAACAAGGAGTGAACAAAGGTTTGAAGATTTGGTGAACTTGGTGGAGAATAGAGGAAGAACCACTGAGACAGTAGCATCAAATGTCACTCGTGTACAATTCTCTATCAATGATCCACTGAGAGATGTTACCATTGTCAAGCAAGATTCTACAAAGAGAGACAAGAACATGGTTGAGCAGATTACTTCATTACACAAGAAGGTTGATAAGTTAGCTAAGGCACCCAAGTCTGCTGAGACACCTCACCCTGCTGCACTTGATCATAAACTGACTGAGAGGATCAACCTGCTGGAACAGAAAATAGAAGGCCAAATTACTGCAGTTGATACAAGAACTGAGATTATAGAGGGACAACTAAGCAATGGTAAACACACAGTAAAGTGTACTTAGTCTTCTCAACCGGTTTATTGATGATGTCAATAAGGGGGCAAAGACTATAGCAGAAGCAAAAGAGGCAGCTAGGATATACAATAGGAAGAGATTTGAAGCAGACATCAATGAATTCAAAAAACCTGCACCTGACCGAGTACAACTTACTAATGACATGCTGAAAGAATTTAAGGATGCTTATGGTGCAAGGAGAAAACCCTACCAGAACATGACTTTTCAGGAAGGACTGAATTCCTTCCTTGTACTTCAATTGTGGGAAGCAAGGATCAAAGCCTTGAAATTGACTAAAAAAAAGTCAAACTAGTAGAAGAGGACATACTGGAAGATCTGAAGGTAGAATATAGACATCTGCTGAACAAAAAGCCAAGGATTATGTAGAAGAATTCAAGACATGCTACATGGGAGGAGGATTTAATTGGCAGCGTGTCCAGTTAACAATAGCTGATGCCTGGAAATGGTGAAAGATGGTACACAGTTGGATTGACTTTTCAAGGATTGAAATTCAGTGGATGGTGGACATGCAAAGAGAAATCAGAGATTACCTTCAGAAGAGAGAGCAAGAAAGAGAAAGAGAAAGACACTAGATCAGCACACTTACCTTTGCATTTGTCTTTTTTCTAAGCCTAGTTGTAATAATGTTGAACAAATTTGAACATCAATGAAATTTGTTCAGTTTTTTGTGTTTTATCTTTTTGCTTTGCTGTAAGAAGGGTATTGGCATCATCACTAAAAATGGGGAAATTGTTAGACATATTTTAGTTTTAATGATGAGTGCCAGACTAGCTGTTATAGAGCAAAGGCAAAAAGATGTCTAGATTAAATGTATAGGTTTACTAGAGTTTGATCTTTATATATGTTTGATCAAACAAGCATTATAATGAGGTCAGCTTACTTGTTCATCAGACTTATCTAAGTCAGTAGAGTATCTAGGGCAGTAGAGTCTAGGAACCTGCTGATTAGTTGAAAGCTGAGGGTTCAAACTCAGTAATGAAGGCTGAGGGTGTTGGAAGTAGCGCCCGAAAGACAATTTATGTAATTGTTTTTATAATTAATAAATGATAGATTTATTCTCATCATATTATTTGCTTTGTGGTTATATGTAATACACTGCTGAAAACCCCAAGTCGTATCATATGTAGCCATATAACTTAGTATGTGTCACACATGAGGATTAAGTTTATGGTGATGCACTTGAACTATTAGTCCGTGGTGAACTTAATCAAAGTATGGGGTCTATTGATTAAACCACCATTAATGCGCCCAGAACACTTTATGGTGTGACCGTCTTATCCGGACCGTCGATATTGGTTATCTAAGTGGGGCAATTATATATGATGTAGTCATATAGGACTGGACCGATTTAATCTACATTTCACATATAATTTCGTGATTGAGAAATCTTATTAAATTATAAGATGATCATATATGGATTAACCTTAATCCTGAAGTGATTACAGTCTCCTACTTGTTTCAGGATAGGGATTGATGTGTTCGTTAAGGATCGCTAAGAGGCGCGGTCCGAATCACTTTCACGTTGGCACCATTTTGGAATGAGTGAGAAGTGTGTGTCTCACAGATATGGAATCCATTCCTTCCTGCGGGAAGTAGAATGACAATCCCCTAATTTGTTAGTCCTAGAAACTGATCGATCCTGGGAGTTCGTATTGATTATGAACTAATTGATCACTAGTGGGTTAATGGTAAATAAGGATAAGATGTATTGAAAAAGGTTTACGGAAATAATCCCTCTTCATTACGGATAGTCTATGGAGGGTTAGTTTATATGTAATGATTATATCAATAGACACTTATCTACTCGACTCGACGTTTTGAGAATAAGTTATATCTATAATCGATAGAGTTCAGTTTCGGATTTATGGTGGCGTAGTTCCAGAATTAATGAGTTGAGTAAAATATTATGTTCGATGAATATTTTATTCAATTTATTGTAGTTACTAATTATAGGTCCATGGTCCCCGGGTTGGCTCCTAACACATGAGTGTTTTCTCGTTTTATGGAACCTCGAAAATAAATTAAATAGTTGGTCTATTTAATGAATATACAATATTATTTATTTGGTAAATAGTAAAATACAAAAACATTTTCTATTAAAATTAATGACATAAGTGGCGCCCCAAATGTGGATAAGTTAGGAAAAGATATTTGCCTAGATTATGTCACAGTATAATTAATTAATTATCTATTTATTGGATAATTAATGGAAAAATAAGAGATTGATTTTTTGGGAATAATCTCTTATCTTTTGGCAAATTATCTTTTCCTTGTGGGAATGGGTAATTGTGGTGTGAAAAGGATAACTCTCTTGACTAGTTATTTTCCTATATAAAGAGAGTTTCTCCTAGCACAAAAGACACACCAAATTTGCGCCACACTTGAAAAAAGGGAGAGAAAAATTAGTTTCTTGTTCTAGTCATTAAGGGAAGAAAGTGGATATTCGAGGAGGTTTTACGGCGAGGATCGACGTCCACCAGTCGTCGCTAGGAGATACAATCCGGAAGAGTGCGGCTTCTCCCTTTGGTCGATTGCTTCTCCCTCTCCTTTTGGTAAATCTTTAACCTTCTCACAATTATATTAATTATTTATGTGAATCAAAACGTGGTAAAATCGCATGCGAATTTAATTCGTAGCTTCCGCTGTGGATGATCGAGCATCTCGATCGGTGCTGTGAATCAGATCTGACGATCCAATTATGGATCGGATCCGGATTTGGGTTTCTGTATATCCAGCATATGGTAGCAGAGACAGGTTAAAGCGATTTTGCGATCCTGATTGCATAATTAATTAATAAGGAGTGTAATTGAATAAATATTGCATCTTTTATATGTTTTTTATATATAAATGCATGGTTGACGAGATGGATTGGGGTTGGTACCTGTTTACCGTTAGATCTATTGTAAACCCGTTTTTTGAGTATGGATATCATGTAACTTATTTTTGCAATTTTAATTTTCTGAATTAATTTAATTTCGGCCGAGACCCTTTTTATTTAATTAAGACGAAAACTATGAAGAGGAAAAGCCGTGACATAGTGGTCAAGTCACAGATTAAATTGTATGCAGACCTGAGTTCAAATCCCGTTTCCGGATAAAATTTTGGAATTTTTTTTTTTTGGTGTTTTTTTCGATTATTCCCTGTTCGATACTTTTTTATGCTCAAAAAAAAACGATGGAAAAAAATAAAAATAAAACCTGTTCGGAACAAAAAGAACGAGGGGAGGGGAGAGTCGAACTCGGGTGGTGATGAAGAAAGAAGGAGCTTTACCAACTCGGCTAGAGCAGTTTTGTGAACAAAATTGAGCAGAAAAATAATGTACTGGGCGGCGGCGGCTGGACATTGAAGACTTGTAATTTTTATTCTGTGGTTAGGGTTTATTTAATTTATAGATTAGACACGGGGGTACCAACGATCCATCTCAGCTGGTTTATTTTTCGCATTTATTTCTTTTGTGATTATTAATGTGATATAACCATGTCATGCATCGTATTCATGAATTCCACTCCTAGCATATGCATACATGTAGAAAATTAATATTGACATTAATTAGACATGTATGAACACGATAATTATTTTAGATTAAAAATAAATTAAATTGATTAAAGGAAACAGAATTTTATCGGGATATAAAATTCACATGATAAACTTAATTTGGGATTATTAATCCTTCGGGGTTTTATTTATGTAGTGACTAGATAAATTAGAATATTGAATATCAAAATTGGAAAATCGTGAAAAGATAGGACACTAACTAGACGGTACTTGGAACCGATAAGTTGGTGATTTATTTTCATGATTTATTGTTTTTCGATTATTGAAAAAATTCTGAGATCCTAAATTTTTATCATGACAAGATTAGGACTTTAAAATTCTTTAGTGAAATTTAATTGTGTAGTGTCTATACAAGGATTTTCTAACGAAAAAGTTGGAAAATCATGAATATAGTGTCGCTAGTTAGACGGTATTTGGAACCGATAAACTAGTGGGAGCTTTAAATTTTGTGATTTATTGTTTTTCGAATTATTGAAAAATCATAAGTCCTAATGTATTAGGATTACGAAATTCATGGTGAATTTTATTTGTGTAGTGTGTACACAAAGGAATTTTAATCAATAAAATTGGAGGATCGTGGATATAGTGACACTAGTAAGACGGTATCTGGAACCGATAAACTAGTGGGAGGATTATATTAAATATTGACGATCTATTGTTTTTGGATAATTAGAACATTCTAAAATCTTAAAGAGACTACCTAATTTTCAAAATAGCGAGTAGGAGCGGGGAAGGTGACAACCGACCCCATGGCCTCTACTGTTGACACAAGTGCGTGAGAGAAGGGTGACGCCTCGTGCCGCTTTGATTTAGGCCCTCTGAGGGTGGCTTTCACCCCTATCAAAATTCTAGGCTTGGTTTCCGAAAGGACAGGATTTTGGGTACTCGTCGAGTCACTGACCGACCCTGAGGCGGCATACACGGGGCGTACTTTGAGATCTGAAACAATAGGTAAAACTCTAAAGGATATTTTAGGAAATACCTTGGCTGAAAAAGTAATGTAATCAACAGTTAAATAGAGATGTGCGATTCTTAGTTAGTTGTTGAGAGAGATTGCCTCAATTTAATCGTCACCACTTTGACCTACCCTGAGGCGGCATTGTAGGTGTGAGATTAAATCCTTGGAATGGTAGGATAAACTAAATGCATGAAATCACATTTATAATTCCTAAAATCATTATTTGTTGTGGTGTATGATTTGATTTATATTTCTGTCATAATTTATTTTACAACTACATATCATTTCAATGTATCTAAACTGCTAAATACGATAAATTGACTAGTAATGACTTCGTAAAAGTGGAAACGTAACAAGAACGTTGAACTCATAAATCAAGAATGCAATTAATTTTTCGGTGGAGGATTTCCCTCTTAAGCCTTCAAACTTAAGTGACATTGATGAGTATGTCACTGTTGTCACTCTTGTTGAACGAGAGGTAACCGATATTAGTTCAAAGATGACGGGAATGATTTGGTATCAATCTCACCAGACATCCCACAGTTCACGAGTAGTGTCTACTCAAACGAACTGCTAGTTCACAGCGATTTCCTTTAAAGAAAGCCAAGAATGGGAAGATAAATGTCTACAAGTGTAAGTCATCTAAACTAAATATGGTAAAGACTAAACCGGATTATTAATCGAAGAAAATATAGGATAAGGAAAGTGATTTCGGATCACTAACCTATGAATCCTTAAAGACTTTCTTAACTGGGATTATGACCCGGAAGCTAAGTTCTTTTGTTAGAAAATGTAGCTGGGCATTCATGATAAATAGTAGACAACGGGCAGTTATTTCAGCTAGGATAGTGAGAGTGATATAAGGAAATAAATTTTGGATTTTAATCCTTGAATATCAATGAAATATAATTTCTGTTTTCAGATTCGTTGGAACAAATTGATTCACTTTCAAATCGATAATATAGTTGCCTTAAAAAGGGTGAATATGACATTTGTATACGATTCTGAGACTTGGATTTTTGTCTGATAAATTCAGAACCACTAAGTAATGCTGAAAAGGTATATGTAACACATCATGAACTATTAAGAAAAATGTTTCTGTATTTAGATAAATGATTCTTCAGCATCTATTAATTAGAGCATATATCCTAGAGATAAGAACAGAAGACTGGCTAAGGGTGATTCACATCTCCCAGTCTAAGAACACTATCTCAAAGGAAAAATGACTAAGTAACCTTTCAATTGGGAAAGGGTAATGGAGCTGAAGAAGTATCATAGCTTGTTCATATTGACCTTCGGGGCCTTATAAAGGATAAAAGCTAGTGGGAGCTTTTGAGTAATAGACATTTTGTCTAATGATTACTCGAAATGCCGATAGTTTATCTAAATATTTTGAGGAATCTCTAATATTACCAGAGAAACGATTATTCCATGCTCATATATAGGCTATGGCATGGTTTTGGCACTGATGCTTGGCCTACCTCCGAGTGAAATGATTTCACTAAATGGATAAACCATAGATTGTGTTGTATAGTTGTTGATATGCTACAATACACTGCTTAACTCAATCAAGATATTGGTTGCAAAATAACGGTTTACATTATTATGTAATACCGAGAAGTCTACCAAGAAGATGCTTATTAATTTGTGGATTAAGAGTGAAGTGCATTTACTCCACTTCCGCAAATAGAGGCATTTAGCACTAGTGCTTGAAGGTAGGACTGGAGATTTTACATACACGTTCAGATGGAGACTGTTCGTGAAATATCTTAATGCAATGAGTAATGGTTGGTTATAAGATTCTTAAGATCGGATAGTGACAGTTACACCGTTACATCCTTTCTAAAAGAATGTTCAGATAACAACCTTAGGACATGAAGTACAGTTACTCAAAGAGTTACTATCTGATTTAATCAAACCACATCCAACATTGGTTATTGGGGATTACATTGATTAATGCTATTGAAATAGATCAGAATATCAATCCACCCAAATGTAGTGGGAGTATGGTCTAACCATTGACCCGCTGTGATTATACAGTCTCTATAGTCTGCTTGGGGTGATTGATCACCTATGGTCCTTCTGCAAGGACTGTATAGGATTCTGACAATAGGAGGTTGGTTTAAAAGCCATAAACTGTAAATGGAGTTTTGGTACTCCAGTTTTGTTCACAATCTTGTAGAACCACCTGAGTGTCTCAGGCCCGGTAGGAGTAATTGAATCCACATGAAGAAGAGATGAATGAATGTGAAAGTTTATCTTTCAAAGCAAAGCCAAGTGGTCTAGGGGTAATTCCCTGAGAAGTAGATAGTTCAATAGAGGTGATGCCCTGAAACTTTCTCACCACTCAGCCTTACTTGACTCCATGGAAAGCAGAAATTTTACCAGGGGTGATGACCTGAAACATTCTTGCCGTATAACGGAGCTTGAATTCATTCGCAACAGAAGGGTTTTAGCTTAAAGCCAATGACAGATTGACTGGCTATGCTTATATCCATCGGTGGATTTAAGCAAACCTCTATGTCATTAAAAGCCACATGTTTGAAATATGTGGGCTTGACCAGAATATTGATGAGTCTTTTGTAGACCAGAGAATCAATATTGGTTAAAGTAGTAAATGTTAGTGTAAATAAAAGATAACACTGCAACAGTTGGAAACAACATGGGTGTGTTGTCTGAAGTCAGAAACTGACAAGCCAAAGATTCTCTGAATCAGATAAATAAACTATCTTCCTAGAATTTGATTCGGTCGAATTCATGAGAACAGGTTGTTGGAAATATCCCATGCATCTTATTGGTTAAGATGATAATGCATTTTCGTACGCAAAATTCAACGAGATGTTTCCTACCCAACCCCTCACAAAATAATTCTCTCAATTCTTCAGATATAGAGAACATAGGATAAGTTCTCTTTTGGATAGAGAATGTCAGATTATAAAAAGTCAATTGTAATCAAATCTTGGATTCGAGTATTGATAGCAGTATAGTGCATCCTCAAGTATATTTAGAGAACGAGGAATCATATGCTTGTGTATTCGGGTGCAAACCTGAGTGTTGCTGACTCCACTGATTCTGATTTTTGTCGGATTAAGGATGATCGTGAATCGATCTCATGCTCAGTGTTTACTCATAGTGATGGAGCTATAGTCTAGAGCAATCCAACACTGCCAATTTGACTTTGTTAGTCAAATACATAGCATCTTTTGGAGCGGCTAGAGAGGCGACATAGCTTAAAAGTTCTTTGCTGATCTAGAAGTAATTCCAGGTCTCGATAAGCCAATACCCTTTTACTGTTAAAACAATTTAGAGGTAGCTTATGCAAAGGATCTTCGCAATCACAAGAGGTCAAAAGCATATTGAAAGTAAGTACCACCTGGTCAGACAGATCGTGCAGGGAGGTGACGTTTCGGTCCTAAAGATCGCCTTGAGCCGACAACCCAACTGATCAGTTTACCAAGTCGTGTGGCGTCTAATGTCACTAATAAGCTCTTGTGGGTATGAAATTGGGAGATATGTCTCATCTGCTTTAGAGCAAGTGAGAGAATGTTGTGGATAGATAGAATAAGGGTGAGGTGCTCTAAAAAAAATTGTTACTTGTCTTTACGGGCAAGTGGGTGACTGTTAGGTTTAGTGTGCCCGAAAGGCAATTGTTGGTTGTCCATACGGGAAAGTGGGAGATTGTTGAAAGTAGCGCCTGGAAGACAATTTATGTAATTTTTTTATAATTAATAAATGACAGATTTATTCTCATCTTATTATTTGCTTTGTGCTTATATGTAATACACTGCTGAAAACCCCAAGTCGTATCATATTTAGCTATATAACTTAGTGTGTGTCACACATGAGGATTAAGTTTATGGTGATACATTTGAACTATTAGTCCGTGGTGAACTTAATCAAAGTATGGGGTCTATTGATTAAACCACCATTAATGCGCCCAGAACATTTTATGGTATGACCGTCTTATTCGGACCGTTGATATTGGTTATCTAAGTGGGGCATTTATATATGATGTAGTCATATAGGACTGGACCGATTTAATCTGCATTTCTCATATAATTCCGTGATTGAGAAAGCTTATTAAATCACAAGATGATCATATATGGATTAACCTTAATCCTGAAGTGATTACAGTCTCCTACTTGTTTCAGGATAGAGTTTGATGTGTTCGTTAAGGATCACTAAGAGGCGTGGTCCGAATCACTTTCACGTTGGCACTATTCTGGAATGAGTGAGAAGTGTGTGTCTCACAGATATGGAATACATTCCTTCATGCATGAAGTAGAATGACAATCCCTTATTTGTTAGTCCTAGAAACTGATCGATCGCGGGAGTTCGTATTGATTATGAACTAATTGATCACTAGTGGGTTAATGGTAAATAAGGATAAGATGTATTGAAGAAGGTTTACTGAAATAATCCCGCTTCATTACGGATAGTCTATGGAGGGTTAGTTTATATGTAATGATTATATCAATGGACACTTATCGACTCGACTCGACGTTTTGAGAATAAGTTATATCTATAATCGATAGAGTTCAGTTTCGGATTTATGGTGGCATAATTCCGGAATTAATGAGTTGAGTAGAAATATTCTTTCGATGAATATTTTATTCAATTTATTGTAGCTACTGATACTAGGTCCATGGTCCACTGGTTGGCTCCTAACACGCAAGTGTTTTCTCGTTTTATGGAACCTCAAAAATAAATTAATTAGTTGGTCTATTTAATGAATATGCAATATTTTTTATTTGGTAAATAATATGTAAAATAGAAAAGACATTTTCTATTAAAATTAATGACATAAGTGGCGCCCCAAATGTGGATAAGTTAGGAAAATAAATTTATCTAGATTATGTCACATGTGTAATTAATTAATTATCTATTTGTTGGATAATTAATGGAAAAATAAGAGATTGATTTTTTTGGGAATTATCTCTTATCATTTGGCAATTATCTTTTCCTTGTAGAAATAGGTAATTGTGGTGTAAAAAGGATAACTCTCTTGACTAGTTATTTTCCTATATAAAGAGAGTTCCTCATAGCACAAAAGACACACCAAATTTGTGCCACACTTTAAAAAAAGAGAGAGAAAAATTAGTTTCTTGTTCTAGTCATTAAGGGAAGAAAAACCTAGGGTTTTTCTTTCACATATTAGAGGAGGTTTTACGGCGAGGATCGACGTCCACCAGTCGTCGCAATGAGATACTATCCGGAAGACTGCGGCTTCTCCCCTTGGTCAATTGCTCTCCCTCTCCTTTTGGTAAATCTTTAACCTTCTCACAGTTATATTAATTATTTATGCGAATCAAATCGTGGTAAAATCGCATGCGAATTTAATTCGTAGCTTCCGTTGTGCATGATCGAGCGTCTCGATCGGTGATGTGAATCAGATCTGACGATCCAATTATGGATCGGATCCGGATTCGGGTTTCTGTATATCCAACAGAGGGTTCAAACTTAGTATTGAAGGATAAGGGATCAAACTTAGTAATTAAAGTCAAGGATATGGGTTCAGAATTTAGGGAAGTCTGTGATGACCTAAACTGATCACATATACCTTGTGTAGAAGGTCTAAGTTCCATTAAAGTTAAGTGGTGATTGGAACTTGGTTATGTTTAAAATGGTGTATTCTAACTTCTGAATCAAAAGTTAGATGAGAAGTAGTCAGCTGAAGTGTTTATTAAAACACATCAAACTAAAAATCAGATGACATATGTGTACATTAGCTGACTTACACAACAGGTGTCTGTTGAATGTATAATTCGAGTTAATCCAAGTTTTTCTGGAAGATTAAATGGATAAGGATGATTTACAAGCCTTGGATTAATTAGTCAATCAATGGACAAGATGAAAAGAACGTTGTAAGGATTTCAGAGCCATATTAAATGGAATTATTCCATTGGTTGACAGACTGGACTTTCAGAAGGAGACTGTCAGTGTCAGTCAGGTACAACAGAGGTATTTTCAGGAATATTCAGATAATCTTGTAATGGTTATCATTCAAATTCAAATTCAAATAACAGGATCTACACCTATAAATAGAGGACTCCTGATTCAGATTGCAACACCTAAGAATAACCATGAATTAACACGAAGCAACTAAGTTGTTGAGCAAGATATTGATCAAGTGCAATCCAACCCTGCTGATACATACGGAACTTAAATCTACTGATCAAGTTTTTTTTTAAGTGTTATCTGCAATCAAGTTACATCTAGTTCACACAATTGAAGATCCTAAGCTACCGATTTTATCATCCTGGTCAAAAGCTTGCTGAAAGTTGAATCACTTTCTTGATTCAACCATTCTTTTTCAAGAAGTTTGCTGAAGACAGAGAAGCACTTTTGGGAGTGTCAAGAACTGTTGTTTTGTGGTGGAGATGGTGAAGAGGCAATCCTACCCTTCAAGGACCAGTGGAATACTTTGAAGCAGCAATCATACTTGTTTCTAGTGTTCAGTTTGTGAAGCCATAGTTATTGGTCAAGGAAAAACAGTTTAAGGATTTTTGTAACTGCTACCTCAAGAATCTCTAGTGAATTTCCTCCAACATCACAGGAGTAGAGTTGACTTACAGGATTACACCACCTGGAACTACTATAAATCTTGCCTACTTTACTTTACTGCATTTACATTCTGCAATTACTTTATCTGCATGCTTATCACATCAAATTGACTGAACTAGCTACTGAATCACACTACTTGCACTACTGAGTATCCAATACTTCGTATCATATTTTAAACAACAAGTAACAAGGCTTAATTTAATATATTCCGCTGCAACAAATTCAAGAGCTTTGATAGTCAGCAGACTACTGATTGGTCAATAGACTATTGACCCTGCTGAATTTGTAAAACTCCAAAAAGTTTTAAGTGATAAGTTTATTCACCCCCCTCTTAACTTAACCAAAGCCTTTTCAAGGGACTAACAACAACATTTAAAACTCAAGTCGGGGTTTAAAATTGACCAATACATAAGACAGAGGCTTTGGTGCGCGCTGAGCCTTTTGGCGCACGCTAAAGCCTTTATGAGGCATTCAAGATCTTCTGGTCCCTTTTTTGGCGCGCGCTGAAAGAGTCGGCGTGTGCCAAAAGCTTCAAGTAAGATTCAGAATGTTTTCTGGCTATTTTGGCACGCGCTGAAACTCCTAAGCATGAGCTAAAACTCTCTATAATACTTTCAGGATGGTTCTGGTCCATTTTGGTGCACGCTAAACATGTTTGGCGTGCGCCAAAACCCCTAAAATTCCCTAAACAGGTTTTCCTCTACACCTTTTGAATTTTAACCAATTCCAAACATGTTCCACTTCTGAATTACTCTGGAAACAACATAAAAACTCAACCTTTGCAAACCAAAACATCTCATACTCCTCTAACAACAAGTAGGCATGATTTCATCTAAAATACATCAAATCATAAACCTTAACCTAATAAAACTTAATTAAATTCTAGGAAGAGTCTCTTACTTGATTGCAAGAAAACTCCAATTCCAAACCAAGAAAATTTGCAGTAAATCTTGAACCTTTCCACAAAAAAACCTATGTGATCAATTCCAAACATAGATTAGATTCGATCACACGCTTCTATAACAACAATCCTATGAATTTATGTGTTTTAATCCATCAAACTCATTCAATAACACAACTAGGGTGGAATTTCTCGCCTTTAGAAAACTCCAAATTTTGGTATTGAAACGACGCCCTCTTCACGATGATTCCAAATCTCTACTCGAATCTGAAAATGGTCAAGAACACCGTGAGTAATTAGAAGAAGTCTCTTTGTCTGCCTCTTTTGCTCTCAAGCGTTTCTCAGAGAACGTAAAAGACAATTCTGATTAAACTGATAGGTTATGCGCTTAAGAGTTGGTTATTTTTTCCTTAAATAACCTTTCCCAAAAAAATTAACCTAATATTTTCCCTTAATTGCCCTTTAATTAAATTAATCCCCTTAAGAGGAGTTTCGTCCTCGAAACTGAAACATACCTGGTAAGTCCACAAAGTCTGGAAAGTCACTGATCATATCGTCTTCAATTTCCCAAGTTGGCTCATTCGGTGAGTGATTGCTCCATTGCACCAACACCAAAGGAATCAACCGTCTCTTGATCATCTTTTCCTTCCGGTCTAGAATCTTGATCGGTTTCTCATCATACGTGAGGTTGTCTTGAAGAATCTCCGGATCAATTGTAGCTTCAACGTCCGTCTTTGTAAAGCACTTCCTCAACATTGACACATGAAACACGTGTTAAGCCAAGGGTCCAACCCTCTCAAGGATCTCAAAAGGTACAACATACCTCGGACTTAACTTTCCTTTCTGTCCAAACCGTTTAACTCCCTTCATCGGTGAGGCTCGTAGATTAACTCTTTCCCCAACGTCAAACTCTAGCGGTCCAAACCGTATAACTCCCTTGCACAATGGCCATTAGTACCACGAGACGTGAATAGGTAACAAAATAATTATGTCATATGGCAGTAAATAGCACAACTTAAAAGAAGAAGTGCAATAAACAATTTAAGCCAATACATAACAACTTTATTACTTAAACACAACAAAAGGACTTAATAGATTACTCCAATTAAAAATAAAAAGACTCAAGACTCAAAATAATAACCAAATAATCATGCGAAGTAAAAAAAAACTCCCGACATCCTTTGCTCAAAAGCCTTAGGAACATGGCGATGAAAAAAAAACCTTCACACTTTTATTCAATTATCATGAAAAAAACAAATAAAATTAAGTTAACCATAAATTAATGGTCATGCCTAACAATTAAATAAATAGTCCCCGGCAACGGCGCCAAAAACTTGATCGCATGTAAGTCGCTTCTACTAGCAAGAGGACTAGGTCAATCGTAGAATATCATGGCGAGTCAAGGTCGATCCCACATAGACTGTTATTGAATTACGTTAAACACAACCACAATTCATAGGTCAACCGGATAGGGTGGTCATTGACCAACATAAAGAAACAGTAAATAAAAGAGATGCAAATAAACCAATAGTCAATCATATATTGAAAAGGCATTAACCAAACTAATATCCCCTTAATCCGCATCTGATCTGTATGTGTAATTAAGCTACAGATGCAGTCTCCTAACCTTGTTTACTTCCATTGAAAGGACAACAAACGTCTATGTGCAGTTAACCTCCTTCATTGGTTGTATTACCCCACACGCAATAAGTTCTAGAAAGTGCCCGCACAAGACCGAGAACCTCCCTAGGCAGCTATCGTGAATTGACTAGCACGTTCCTAGAGATCGATCCAGACTATGTCCTAATTAACACTTCACTTTATTGTCCTTCATGTTAATTTACGATGTAAGACAAGAATATTGCCCAGATCTAACCTATCGTGAATTAAACCTGTCGATCAATGTAGCTTACACCGAACCACATAATTAGGGTTTACTAGGTATCTTGATTCGGCGATAAAGAACGTCGCTGAATCGAGAGAACGTAACCCATAATTCTACATTTAATATTAATGAATCGAATAATAAAGATTAAGGTTCATTTAATTAATTCATAGTTGATTAGATACAAGCATAGTCTACATCTATCACAAGAACAATCATAAATCTAAGATGCGAAATAAAATATTGGAATAGATCTTACCCATAACGAAGAACAGATCTACTCCTCAATTCTCTCTCCCTCCGGAAATTCGAATTGATCAGCATAGAACGTAAACCAAGCATAATTCAATAATGAAAGACTCATGACTTATTTGGAAGATAGAAAATAAGAAAAGAAACTTTAATCACCAAAAGACTACATTGTACCAACTTGATGAATAACTATAAGAATGGATGAATGAATGAATGAATGATGATTACAAATCAGTAGCTCTGATGGCCTTATATAAGGTGTATAAACTGACCTAAAGAAAAACCTAATCCTTGGAGGACAAGAAAATACGTTCTGGAAGGTTCTCGGTTGCTCAGTGAGTCGGCGGCCACTCTTGATGAATCGAGGTGTGGACTTAACTTGGAAGGTTCTGGAATACCCTAGGCCCGTTCCTTTCATCAGCTTTCTCCATAACCCATCCTTAACTCATGGCCCAAATCACCAATCAGATTCTCAGATCCAATCTCCGCTTGAAACACTTCAACCTCCAGCTCCATTCAGTTCTTTATCAGTTGACTCTCACATTCAGCCCAAATGATGCTCCAAACACTGGTTCATCTGTCAATAAAACCATAGCACACGTAGTGGCTTCTATTTTAGCGAAATAATGCTTTAAATACATGGTTAATATGCATAATACCAATTTAGTCACCCCGGACGGGAATTAATCACATTTGGCTAATTAACCTATGATTTCACACATATTATCACCATTGAGAACACAAATCCGAGGTAAATTGATGGTAAAATATGATACCATGTTGACCATCATCAACAGGTTAAAACGATCCTATACCGCACGAATTAATATGTCTTAAGCTTGTTGGAAAATGTTTATCGTGTGTGAAGTGATTTACGGAACATATCCATAATTAACGGAAGCAGTTACGGAAAAATAAAAATATAAAATAAATAACGCGAAATGAAAATTCGTTTTATTAAGTAGATCTAATAAAATAACTATTACTAAACAGACCTGACTCGAAACGATAAGAAAATAAAGTACAATGCATAAGTAAAGGACTAGAGATCAAACCGAGGTGAGTATGTTACTTTTTTATTAAGACAAATTCCTCCGGTATGGTGCCCACGTTAGTAGCAACTTTCTCCCAAGATACAACGGCTTACGTCTTGGATTTAGAGGCTCTTAAAAAATCCGAGCTCTGGCGAACTTACAGAGTCCTCCGACTTCTCTTCGACTCAAAAGCTAAATCTATATGAGAGAATCTTTGTGGAGGAAAAGATGAGAGAAAATTTGATGCTCTAACCTTCATCCATGAGGTTATTTATATAGTGGAGAGGAGGAGCCAATGCTCGAATATGATTGGCTGTATGACACAGGTCGGACAACTTTCCCTCAAGAAAAGCTACATTGGCAGACCCCTATATTCCACATGTGTGGATTAAGCTCAACTTAATCCTTCAATCTAATTGGTCGGATGACGTGTCATATGAATTCTGATTGGTCGGCTGACTTCTTGAATCTGATTGGTCCGATGACACAATCGAAAGCCAAAACCAAAAATTAATTCATAGTTATTGATAATGTCGAAATTATCTCGGGTGTTTAGGGGTGGTGTTTGTGGGGGATATATGGCTGTGATTTGATATAAAGGCGGTGGTGCACAGAGGTGAGAAGGAATTTGTGGTGGTGGAAGTGGTGGTGCTAGATGAAGAGTAGAAAGCAAGAAATTTGGTGGAGTCTGCCTTGATTTCTTATTAATTGTCTATATGGGAATATTACATTGAGCCTCTACATATAGGCAAGGCACATATTAGGGTTTAACTAATGACAATTAGATACGAGCAAGTACATTGAGATACTAATTAAGCTAATTATCGTCTGGTGGCCCCGATGAGGTGCGGACCCAACACTTAGCCGTTTCTCGTATCCTTGTCTAGTGACCCTGGAGCTGTAGATTTTCCTTCTCATTATAGCGGGCTATGGTCTCTGGCGGACCTGATAACCTTATAGGCTCGCGGGTCGGACCCCTAGCCTTTCTTGGTGCCGCGTTGGGCTAAAGGCTCGGGTGTGGGGTCGAGAGATCGCGGGCCTAATTGGCTGGTGCATTTGAGGGCTGTAGTGGCCATTGGCCTCATCCGCGACTTTGGTTGCCGGACGGACCCGAATAGAGATCCGCGGGCTGAATTATGGTTCAGGCATATCAGTTAATTTCATAAAGAAATTTTGTCCAAAAAATTAATAGCAACATCCGATCCGAGCCGAGCTGAGCCGGCCTTCCGGACGGCGGCGGCGCGCGTGCGTGGAATTATCTAATTCCTCCCTCATGCACAAAAGTGCTTTGCCCCTTGGGGCACATCCATAAGAGTCTTACAAACTCTTAAATATGGAGGCCAAGTCTCCTATTTTTCCAATATGGGAGAGTTTGAGTTGATCACACCTTGAACTCCTCTCCCACACATGTTTTACACCAACTTTATGTTAGGAAATCTACGCGGGAACGCAGCGGAATTGAAAAATTTATTTCCTATCGACCCAAGATCGACTTCGTTTAAGAAATAAACAAATAAGCTAAAGACGGTGGTTACCTTGCTTGATCTAAAAGGTCGACGTTATGACCGTCTAAGGAGAGTAGTTCTTCATAGAGCCGCCCAAGTGTTCGGCCTCTACCGGTGATCTACACGAACAGCCCGCCGGAATACCATCATGGATTGCTACTAGAAAAATTCAGTTGCTAGACCGACTTTTTCTCTCTCTCAAAATCTCTCCTAAGAAGCTCTCTATTTTTCACAAAAACTATTAGCTCATGGAATTGTGATGTTCAAAAGAGCTAGTCAACCCCTTTCTTATCTAGGTGTTGGGGCGCCACTTTCTATTCCTAATCTGATTGGGATTAGCTTTCTAGTAGATTGAGGAGAAAGAAAACATTTTACTAGTAAAATAAGGAAAATATATTTGATTGATTTATCTCATTAATAAGAATATCATTAAATTTATTGTCAATATCTTATAGTAAAATATTTATCTTAAAATATATTTGATTGATTGACATATATCTATATATATATATATTATATATATATATATATATATATATAATATTTGCATCTTGCAAGTGAAATATATATATAATTTATATTTGTATAATATATATATATATATATATATATATATATATATATATATATATATATATATATATATATATATCACAAATATAAATCTATATATATATATTTATATGCAAGATATATATATATATATATATATATATATATATATATATATATATATATATATATATATATATATATATATATATATCACAAATATAAATCTATATATATATATTTCACTTGCAAGATGCGCACAGGGACATCATATGTGCAAGTCATGTATGAATGCAAATATATAAATATTAATATCTAATATTAATATATGGTAATACCATTAATTAAATTGCACAATCCAAGTTTATCTTATACACACACAAATTGCGCCACCTTTAGCCAACAAATTAGTATCCGGAATATTCTTTAATTAATATAATATTATTAATATCTTGTATTTAATTTATTCATAATAAATAAATACAACCATATTAATTTACCACTATAACATTTATAGTCTCGAGATAAACTTTCCTTATTTGGTTATCCACTATAACCACATTTTAATCTGGCTAGATATTCTTATGTGTGTGACTCGATAGGCTTCCGAATATGTTGGCCGTAGACACAAAGTACAAATTACAAAAATGCCCTTCATGCCTAACGATCACGGGATAGCGTCTAGCAACACACCGTGACCCGCAATCATCGGAAGAGTCAAATGCAATGACTACTACCTTTCATGTGAAACCGTTACCGTGTAACTTACAATCCTATCGTTGTAATAATATCCTTACGGTCGTTAGTCGAGTGTCAAAACATCAACAACCGTATCTTATAATCTGGATATCATGCTCTATCGAAGTAACTCATTTACTTCCACTTTGCAAAGATTCACGAGAGTAAGACATTCCTTATAAGAAGGCCCTTTCGGATATTCACCCCTACTGATTAGGGTACGCGATTCCCAGACGACCAAACATGTATACTCCGCATGCTTCAGTTTCATACCCAATCACTACCACATGATCGCCCCGTGGCTAGAGGAAACCTCAATAGTGTCAAAGCATGACAATGCACACCGTGATGCCATGAAGACTCCGGTCTAAAGGATAATTACACAACTGCCACATAGTGCGACACTTAATGTAAGTGTTTCAGTCTAACGTACACATTCTCTAATACACGTCCACGTATAGTCCAAGTGTCTCTACACTTTGATATACGAGATCTATCCCTGCCCTTAAAGACAGTAGACATCCGATACGTGCTAGCATGTTCATACTATCAATGCCCTGTTTAATAGTACATCAGCCTAGAGACAATTAAGTATCAAACTTATTAAAGTGATTAGAGATCTCATCAACCATAATCGCCTATCATGGTTTCTCTATCACAGTTTAATACTAAGGACGTTGTCATATAACAATTCATAATTGGTTCACTAAAAGAACATATATATGACAACATAAAAGCCATTTAATATATGCATTAACATAAAGAAATAGTAGAAATTATCCGACCCGGTTGGATCCGGTCCAACCCAATTGGGTTTAAGACACTATTCCAACAATCTTCCACTTGGCCTAAAACCAATCACTCGTACACACAAGACCAAGTTGAAACACAAGAATCTCATGCAATACTCACAACTAGCCTTAGCCATGAACGGATCGCTATCCATGGGGACTCAGACTATCTTCATATCACGCTCCGTATGATCAAGTCAAATGAACTGCCTCAACACACACATGAATCTCCGACAAGACCCTAGTCCATGCTCCAAGCAATGAATCCACTTACTATATCAGCCATATGGAAATGGTGGAAGAACCATACAAGGTTCAAGAATGAACATCATAGACTCATGTACTACTCCCGCTGAGCCTCTAAGGCACTACTGTGTTTTGGCCTGGTTGTAGAAAATATAGTGGCCCATAGCTAAGAACATTTCCAGCTCACTGTATCACTTAATCAAAGTGACTGGAAACCCAGACTGTATCTCCCACTCACCTTCATAAGACTCAGGATATACGTCTGTATATCTACGTTTATTTATTTCCAAGTTTCAATAAACTAGGAACTCTTCCTTAACTCGTTTAAGGATATTCTCGACATTCACCAGATATACTTTAATACTTGCTCATGACTATTCATGGACTAAGAACATCCGGCATTACCTTTATGATGGTTCCTATCGCAGTTGCAAAGGAAACCTTTCATAAACATCATCTTTCACCTCATCTTTAGGACTAACGTCCTAACATAGGTAGATCTTGAGAACACCGGCTAGCAATATCCCATGTCGCGATCTATGCTAAACTCTTTTAGCATCACATCTATACAGATAAATTATAATCTAACATCAATTAAATCTATCACTATAGATTCTTATTTCCAAATATAAGAACTGCCAATCCAAGTGCTTTCACAAAGACCTTGAACTACCAAACATTAATTGACTGTGACATGGGGTGATAATTCTCGAGAGAGATATCCAATAACTTGCTCAAAAATCATAACACACTCCCACTATTCATCTTGCACATTGGGCATATCATTCTTTTGACTAAATCAAAATCCTTTGATTATCAAACAAAGAAATCATCTATAGAAACTTGTTTGAGTCTATAAATGGATCTCGTGCGCTCACATATCATGTTATCGTCTATGAACATCGAGCTGTTTGCCCAATGTCTTCAACACTATCATATAGTCATGATACAAAGTTATAACAAGCATAGTCTGAATAGAACTGGGCTCAGCCTTACAAGGACATTCCCTCTAGGTAAGACAGACTAGGTTCACAACCTGGTTGTCACTGATGGAATCTAATTCAGATATTATGGCTCCTGGCCATATTTCTCAAACTTGCCTTTCAAACATTCTTTCATAAGTCGTGAGATATTCATTCGTCTAGATGAACATACCAGCAGCCTTTTCAGGCTTGAGGTTATCCAAATACTTACAAAACTTTTGTGTGCACTGAGCAGTGTTCTACACCTCATCGCTATGTGGCATCTGCTCATGTTCCAATGGTTGAATATATCTTTGTGGTTCTCAAACTCTTTTGAGATCTTATTTACTCCCACTGTCTCTTTTGGAAGTAACACTTCCTCTAGAAAACAGCATGTTTGGAGACAAACATTTTGCTCCGCGGATAGGTAAATAATATATAGCGTACTTGCTAAGATACTCCACAAAGTTGCATATGTCGTACTAGGCTCCAAGCCTTTCTGAATTTGCCTATGACAACTTTAAATCATCGGTTAAGATAGATTCAACATTATCCCCTTCCATATCTAATATGGAATTTATTCAACCTTTATTCTTTGGAACTTGGTTAAGTATAAGGGCACTATCCCGAAACGGGTAAGGGATACTTCGCATGGCTTGAGTCACACCATTATCATATAAAGTGTTGTTTCCATTTTGGGAACACAATCTAATTGTGTATCCCAAAGATGGTATCCTTCAAGGGAGAATCTTATTCCTTTTTAGACGACTTCTGAAACACCCTTCAGGCATTAATTACTTCAATCTAATTGAAGATTAATTCCTATGTAGCTCGTCAATCTCATATTCATACTAGCTCAAACTTTTTGGGCTTTCCAAATTGTTGTACTTTAATAAGTACATTCAACTATTTCTAAAAATAGTCATAGAGATTAACAAACAATTATTTGTGGCATTAATTGTCATAAGCTAACAAACATCGGTATGTTTAGGCTTTAGACAATTTTTCTAGATTTTATAACCATTTTCATAAAAGGGTATTTTAGTCATCTTTAGATAAGATAAGTATCACCCACATGATTCATAATCACATGGTTCAGAGATCACCTAAATGAAATTTGATTATACGTTTCTCTTCCAGAGAGTCGACATCTAGAACAACTACAAATATCAAGGATAACAGCCATACAAATATTTAGTTGAGATCTCATCACATATATCAACTATATAGTGACATCAATCTAGTATGTTAGATTCAGTGACTTTCCAACTTTGTCGGAATAACATTTATTCTTTACAATTGAATATGTCTATTAATTCCTAACAAATAAGTGAAAGTATGTTCTTCATAAGAACCGGAATATAATAACATTTATTTAGTTCCCTTATCAGTTTACTAGATCCAGAATATGGTAAGTGTTACAATGTTTGCTTCACCTTCCATATCTGTATTTAATCTTTCTAATTTAATCACACTCGTAAGATATCATACATCTAAAAGTTGACTTTGAACTTCGATAGATTTATCTCAACACACTTGCCTAGAATAGAAACTTCAATAAGTTCTCTATTTAAGCAAATGCCCTAACTTTCCTTTTTAATCCTTTAAGCACTTGAAAAATGTTTCTTATTGTAGTCTTCATAAGACTTAAGAAAGATGACAAGATCCATGTCTTTAATTTCCTTTCATAAATAAAATCTAAAGTTTATTAAATAGTTTATTTAACCTTTTGAATCGTATTCAAAACATTGACTATTTAATTAACCTTTAAGCAATGATAGAATTAAGTCGAGACTTAAATCTTACAATTTTGAAAACAACCTTTCCAAAATTAGATGTGGTCATTCTTATCCAACGTTTGAATTAATTGTCATCGTATGACTGAATGATCATCTTGGATCGTATCCAATATATGATTAATTCGTTGAAACTTATTTCAAATGGTTCAATCATAGCATGAGCTTCCGCTTTAATGAATAATTAAAGCCTTGGAGTGTTGCATCAAATATGTAGTCTCCTTGTCTCTAACTACTATAACGGGATTGCTCGTGTCATTGCTTTTTTAAAAAGGATTAAAATTACTTAACCACACTTGAGAACATTTCTCAAAAGGTAACAGTCATAATTTGGTTTTACTAATCGAGAATAAAATATAAATATAAAGTTTGCTAAAACTACAACATAAAAATGAAAATAAAAGAGTGTTGTTGTTTATACACGCAAAATCAACAATGGTCTTTTGGTTTATGATTTTGCTCCCACTAGTAAACTACTTTCAATTAACTTTCAAAATTATTAATTTCTTTAGTGGACAAAATCCCACTAAACTACCGCGACCACCGCTTTGGCTGGTGGGCCGAAAATAGCCTAATAGGTTGACAACTCTTTGTCAATCGTATCTTATACGACTCTTGTTGTTTGACTAATCAACTCTTTGACAATTTTTCATCTTATGAAATAGTCAAACTCTTGCCTCTAAAATCCAAACGACCCCGCTTTGGCTGGTGGCCAAGAGAATTCTTACTCAAGTCATAACCCCAATATTCGTGAGATCTCATACGATCATATCTCGATAATGACGATATACCCGAGCTAGGTCAACCTCCTGCTTTGGATGATGAGTTGGATCCGAACAAGGGCTCTTCACCGTCATTATAATATAGGGAGGCAATTTCAACTTGATTCTTTTGAGGTGGAAGTATTTATGTAAATTAATTCACTTAATTAATTTTAATCATGGTCTTATAAAAAATAAGTCTATCTCTATAGACATACATCCTACACATTTATCTAGATCGTGCCTAGTCATGCATCTATCGTATCATATAAAATAAATACAAGCACAAAATAAATAAATGCGTAAAGTAACCAGTATGATCATGGACTTTTCCTAGGTGCGGTTTCGAATACAAACTGACGAAACTGTGGGTCACAATCTAAGGGTAGCTGCAACCGCTAATAAGATCTTTAATGCGCCATCTCCAATGGGATCTTTATTCTTCTTTATTTGGTCTCCATCTTCTGCTCCATTCTTGTTACATTTAATTCTATCTAATAAAATAAATACACACGTCGTACACGGGGGGAGCTAACGGAAATGTGAAAAATGCAGAAAATAAACTAGGTCACGTTCTTCATAATAGGACAATCTTTAAACTAACAGAAAAATTAAATCATTCACATCTATCCTATCGGTCGAGTCCATGATCAATCGGGGTCCATATAATCATATTATATCTACTATATCTAATCCATACAATAATATCTTATGAAAAAGATAAAATTAAAAATTCAACTACTTGCGTCTTAATTAATCAATTAACGTTTAATCTATTAAATAATTTTATCCAATCAATTAACTATTTAACATTTAATTAGTTAAATGACTTTAATCGAAATAAAATTAACGATTAATTTTAAACGATTTTAATTTTAATTTTAATTAATTAGAACTATTCTAAAAATAAATCAAAATTAAAATTAAGTATATTTTGTTTCTTTCCTTTTGATTCCTAATCAAAATTGATGCCTTTGTTTTCCAAACCTAAAGACATCTTCCTTGGTCTATTCCAAACTCAAAATTTTGAAAAGGGCGTAGGCCTAGGCCTTTTCCAAAATCAAATATTTTGAAAAGTGCCTCGGCCTATTCCAAACAAAATTTGGAAAGACCAATATTTTGGCTAATATACCTGGCCAATTTCCAAAATAAAAATTTTAGAGAAGGCCTAGGCCTAGGCCTTTTACAAATCAAATATTTGGAAAAAGCCTAGGCCTATTCCAAACAAAGTTTGGAAAGTCCATTATTATTTTAATGCCATATGGCATCCCAATGGCCCAAACTATTTGAACCATTGGTTAGCCACATGACACAACTAAACAAAGGAGAAATTACCAATCACAACTATGAACCATATTGAATCACAAAATACACAAAACAAAATTTAGGAGATCCGCCAGCATTGACCGGTCAACCGACGCCGGCAGCAGGTTGCCCTGCCGCCGCCGCCGACCAACCGCCGCAGGTGGTGGTGCCGCCGCCAGTCGGCCGAGCACCACCGATCTCGTTTTTTTTTCTTTTCATGTATCACTTTTGCGAATAAAAAATCTTTCATCTTTTAATTATGTGATTTAAACGATAAAATTAACTACGCAAAATAACATGCTTATTGCTTAAACTCAAACCTCTCTCTGATACCACTGTTAGGAAATCTACGCGGGAACGCAGCGGAATTCAAAATTTTATTTCCTATCGACCCAAGATCGACTTCGTTTAAGCAATAAACAAATAAGCTAAAGACAGTGGTTACCTTGCTTGATCTAAAAGATCGACGCTTTGACCGTCTAAGGAGAGTAGTTCTGCATAGAGCCGCCTAAGTGTTCGGCCTCTACCGGTGATCCACACGAACAGCCCCCCGGAATCCCATCAGGGATAGCTACCAGAAAAATTCGGTTGCTAGACCGACTTTTTCTCTCTCTCAAAATATCTTCTAAGAATCTCTCTATTTTTTACAAGAACTATTAGCTCTTGGAATTGTGATGTTCAAAAGAACTAGCCAACCCCTTTCTTATATAAGTGTTGGGGCGCCACTTTCAATTCCCAATCTGATTGGGATTAGCTTCCTAGTATATTGAGGAGAAAGAAAATCTTTTACTAGTAAAATAAGGAAAATATATTTGATTGATTTATCTCATTAATATTCAATATCTTATATAAATATTATCAATATATTCAACATTTCATACATTTTATATTATTACAAACATATTTATTTATCTTATTATATAAACATCATATTATATATAATATATATATATCACAAATATATATATATATATATATATTTCACTTGTAAGATGCGCACATGGACATCATATGTGCAAGTCACGTATGAATGCAAATATATATATATTAATATCTAATATTAATATATGGTAATACCAATAATTAAATTGCACAATCCAAGTGTATCTTATACACACACAAATTGCGCCACCTTTAGCCAACAAATTGGTATCCGGAATATTCTTTAACTAATATAATATTATTAATATCTTGTATTTAATTTATTTATAATAAATAAATACCACTATATTAATTTACCACTATAACCTTTATAGTCTCGAGATAAAATTTCCTTATTTGGTTATCCACTATAACCACATTTTAATCCGTCTAGATATTCTTATGTGTGTGACCCGATAGGCTTCCGAATATGTTGGCGGTAGAGACAAAGTGCAAATTATGAAACTGCCCTTCATGCCTAACGATCACGGGATAGCGTCTAGAAACACAAAGTGACCCCCAATCATCGGAAGAGTCAAATGCAATGACTACTACCTTTCATGTGAAACAGTTACCGTGTAACTTATAATCCTATTGCTGTAATAATATATACATACGGTTGTTAGTCGAGTGTCAAAACATCAACGACCGTATCTTATAATATGGATATCATGATCTCTCGAAGTAACTCATTTACTTCTACTTTGCAAAGATTCACGAAAGTAAGACATTCCTTATAAGAAGGCCATTTCGGATATTCACCCCTACTGATTAGGGTACATGATTCCCAGACGACCAAACATGTATACTCTGCATGCTTCAGTATCATACCCAATCACTACCGCATGATTGCCCCGTGGCTAGGGGAAATCTCAATAGTGTCAAAGCATGACAATCCACACCGTGATGCCATGAAGACTCCGGTCTAAAGGATAATTATACAACTACCACATAGTGCGACACTAAATATAAGTGGGTCAGTCTAACGTACGTATTCTCTAATACACGTCCACGTACAGTCCAAGTGTCTCTACACTTTGATAGACGAGATATATCCCTGGCCTTAAAGACAAAAGACAACCAATACGTGCTAGCATGTTCGTACTATCAATGCCCTGTTTAATAGTACATCTACCTAGAGACATTTAAGTATCAAACTTCTTAAAGTGATTAGAGATCTCATCAACCATAATCGCCTAACATGGTTTCTCTATCACAATTTAATACTAAGGACGTTATCATATAACAATTCATAATTGGTTCACTAAAAGAACATATATATATATATGACAACATAAAAGCAATTTAATATATGCATAAACATAAAAGAAATAGTAGAAACGATCCGACCCGGTCGGATCCGGTCTAGCTCGATTGGGTTTAGGACACTATTCCAACACTTTATGTATTAATTTCTCATTCACCCGATATCCGAATTGAGTGATTCAAAATCCAAACATCATCTACTCCGTGAGTAGTATTTTAAGATGTAATAAGATCCTAGTGAATCACACCAGAGCATATCCAAAATTTGCGCTAAAGTTGACTTTTTCAACACATTCAAAGCCCCTCATTTCATGGGTTTGACTTATATCTCCAAAAAAATGAACCAACCAATCAAAGATCGTCTGATTAAAGAATTCCCAATCGGAATCACACCAACCCTCAAGAACTATAGAGCTATCGGATTGTAATAGAATTCCCTGACCAGGATGTTTTTTCAAGTACCGCACCACCCGAAGTGCCGCATCCCAATGTTAAAAACGAGGAGCATGCATAAAATGAGAGAGAATATGAATCGAATAATCCAAGTCAGGACGAGTCACACCCTGATAAATCAACCTCCCCACCAACCATCGAAATTTTTCTGGATCATCAAGCAGAGGTCCAACCGTCAAACCTAGTTTATGATTCTGTTCATTGGGGAAGTCGGCTGGTTTGGCACCAAATAAACCCACCTCATGTATTATATCGAGAGCATACTTACGCTGGTTCAAAAATTTCCGGATTTATTCCGGGGAACCTCCAAACAAAGGAAGTACTTAAGCACACCGAGATCCTTCATTTTAAAACATCGACTCAGATATACTTTGAACGTAGTCATTTCCACTTTGGCATTACCGGCAATAATCATATCATCCACATATACGAGGACATTAAGCTGAACACCGTTACGATGCAAGGTAAACAAAGAATAATCCGAATATGATTGACGGAATCCATAAGCCTTTAATGACGATGCAAGATTCGCAAACCAAAGCCACGGAGCCTGCTTCAATACCGCGGAGCCTACAATAATTGGGAAACATTTGCTACAAATGTTACATCATAATCTATGCCTTCTATTTGAGAGTATCCTTTTGCTACCAATTTAAATGTTTCATCATAATCTATGCCTTCTACTTGAGAGTATCCTTTTGCTACCAATTTAGCTTTGTTTCTATTGGAAATAAAATTTTAGTTTTGATGATGATTCATCTTATTTAGTTACTTGTTTGTTTACACCCCATTGATGAAGTGCTGAAACTAGCTGTTATAGTGAAAAGCTAAAAGATGTCTAGAACTGAATGTATAGGTTTTACTAGAGTCTGATAATTGTATAGGTTATATCAGACAAGCAATGCAATAGTTAGTGAGTCGTAAAACTGAGAACTGGAAATCATCTAGAAAACTGGAACATGACATAAAACTGAATATGTCACTTAGAACATAGAACGGAAGTTTACTTAGAACTGAAGAAGGTAAGTTCGCTGAGGGACACAGACTTGGTTGACTTATCTAGAACTGAAGGATAAGGGAACAAACTCAGAAAATGAAGAACTGGGGGTCACAAACTCGGTTATTGATGATTGAAGAACTGAGGGTTCAAACTCATCTATGAAGATTAAAGTCGAGACTGTAAAGTTAGAATTCAGGTAAGTCTGTGATGGCCTGAACTGACTTTATAGATCTTGTATTAAGACCTAAGAATCATAAGGACAATGATATCTTAGAAGATTTATTTAAAGGAATGGTGTACTCTGATTAAGTCATATAAAATCAGAAGAATAGAGTACTAAGTTTTGAAGAAGAGTAAAAACTCAGTTAACGCGCTAAGTCAGTTAACAAACTGATAACTGACACACTCAGTATAAAACTGATCAGGATACTCATTTTTATAGTCATCCATCCATGCAACTGAAAGTACATTCGAACGTTATAAATCAAGCAATACTATTGGATGAAGCACTGACATGTTTGAACGGTCACTGACACCTGACACCTGACATCTGAAAATATAGACATAGATAGAATTCAAATTCAATCAAGATGAATGTTGGACCTCCCACTATAAATAGAGAACATGGCACCAAGGATCAAACAACCAAAAACACGAATTAAAAAGTAGTTTTGTGTCCAAGTATTGTTCATCTGAATTGCTATCACTCTTTGCGCTCAACAAGATCATATCTAGATTTCTTCAAGTGTTCAAGCTACAAAGAATCAATCCAGAATCAGACACTTATAAGAACCACAAGCAAGAATCAATTTCTTGATTCACAGCCCAACTTTGATTTTTCAATCAAAGGTTTAGACTAGTGGCTCAACTTTGATTTTTCAAGTGTCGGGTAGACTGTGTTTGTGGTGGTAGCTGGTGAAGAGGCAACACAACCCTCCAAGGACCAGTGGCTCAAGCAGTTGGAGAGCAGCAATCCTACCTGTTCTTTGATTGTTTAGATAGTGAGCTAGGGATTAGTCAAGGACTATTGTTTAGGAATTTTCGTAACAGCTTACCTCAAAGAGTTCTAGGGGAATTTTCCTCCTACATCACAGGGGAAGAGGACGTACATGATTACACCACCTGAAACCACTATAATTCTTGTTCTATTTACTTTACGCATTTAAGTAAATGCTGAATAAGTAAATTACTGAAAGTAAATGCTTGTTATACACACTGAAACCACCTGAAACTGATTGTTATACACACTCACAGTTCACAAACTGAGATTCACCAGAATTCACTTTTGCATACTCAGATTTTTCTTAGAAACAACATGATCCAGATAAAGGCTAAAACTTAAATCCGCTGCCGGTTGACTTAGTTTTGTTATAAGTCAGTTTGACTTAGACTCAGCTTAGTCAGCTTAACTCCACACAAGTTAAAACTGAACCTTAATCATTTTAGATCTAGTTTTTGGTGACAAGTTTATTCACCCCCCCTATAAACTTGTGTCAGCCTTTCCAAGGGACCAACAGTTTCTGACAATTGCTCCTTGTTCATCTATCTTGTTCCTGGATACCTATTTTGTTGCAATGATATTTGTCATATCTGGTTTATCTACTAGTTCCCAAACTTCATTTCTTTCAAACTCATTGAGTTCTTCTTGCATTGCTGTGATCCAGTCATCATCTTGGATTGCTTCATCTATTGTCTTGGGTTCAACCTATGACAGAAAACAAGTTAACATGATCTCTAATTGTCTTCTTGTTCTTACACCTGAATGTACATATCCAATGACTTAAGTAGCTGGATGATCTATAAGCCAGTTGACATCATGTTGGAGTTGCGTCTGTGCAGCTGCCTCTGCTGGTGTATCATCTGGTACCTCTTCTTGTTCATCAGCTGCTTCATCCAGTAGTGCAGTTGGTGTTTCTGCTTCTATATAAGCTGGTCCAGATTCTTGTTTTCTTGTCTATGTTTCTTCTGTAATGTGTAGATCTTCATAGGTTGTGTTTGGCTCATCAAACACTACATGAATTGATTCTTCAATAACCAAGGTTCTTTTGTTCAACACTCTAAGAAAATTGTTGGTGTCAAAGTATCCCATAAAAATTGCTTCATCAGCTTTTTCATCAATAGTGTGTAATCCATTCCTATTTAAGACAAAACATTTACCTTCAAACATGTGTAAGTGAGATATATTTGGTCTTATGTCATTACACACTTATAGGTTGTTTTTCCATGGTATTTATTGATAATTGATCTGTTTTGTGTGTAGCATGCTGTAATTGCTGATTCAGCCCAAAATCTCTTTGGTAGGTTTGTTTCTGTTATCATTGTTCTGGCGGCCTCTTTTAGAGTTCTGTTTCTCCTTTCTGCTACTTCATTTTGCTGTGGAGTTCCTGCTGCAGATAGCTAGTACAACACTCCATTTTCTTCACAGTAAATTCTGATTGCTTCATTTAGAAACTTTGTGCCTCTGTCTAATCTAATCTTGATGATCTTCAATTCTTTTTAGTTTTTTACTCTTTTGAGTAGATCATGTAGTTTTTTGAGTGTCTCTTTTTTATTATTCATGAATATGGTCCATGTGTATTTGGAAAAGTCATCAACCACCACTAGAGTGTAATTTTTGCCACTTACACTTACTAGTGTGACTGATCCAAATAAATCCATATGTAACAGTTGTAAGATCCTTGTTGTTGACTGGTGTGGTGTTCACTTGAATGAGATCTTTATTTGTTTTCCCTTATGGCATGGATTACATAGGCTTTCTTTCTTGAATGTGATCTCAGGTAGGCCTTTCACAAGTTTTCTCTTTTCTAGCTTGTTGATTGTCTTGAAATTCAGGTGGTTGAGTCTTCTGTGCCAAATCCAACTGGGTGATTGTTTCTGTTTAACTAGCAGACATGTTTTTGCTTTTGCTATCTTCCAATCCACCACATACATGTTGTCGTCTCTTGTTACTGCAAGTAAAACTGTGTTGGTTTGGTTGTGAATCACCTTGCAACCCTATTTGCTGAATTGCACATTATAGCATTTGTCACAGAATTGACTGATGCTTAGTAGATTGAAGTTCAATCCATTTACATATCCCACATTATGAATCTTCAGGTTGTTCTTCAACATTGTGCCTTCCCCCTTAATCTTGTCAGGGTTTTCTTTTTTTCCAAAGGTGACTTAAGGGCCATCAAAAGCTTTAAATTCAGTCAACCACTCCTTGTTACCAGTCATGTGTCTGGAACATCCACTATCTATGTACCAGACATCCAATAAAATAGATTAAATATTTTTAGGTACCCGACACGTTTGGGTCCATACCCGTTAGCAGTCATGCCTCACACTCCAAGTGTAAATCCAAATGATCTCCTTCTTGAAGTGTTGAAAACATCAACCTCATATGGATAAGGCATGGCAGAATAACTTCTAATTGGCTTACTAAAAGTATTTTGATACATTTTCCTATCTTTTGGTGTCTTAGCATCTTGTTTCACCTTCCATAATACATATGGTAACCTTTGTTCATACTGTCTTTTGTATCCAGGGCCAAGTTTATGCTGGTTTTTCCTAAATACAATTGACTGTTTATGAGCTGGTCTCATTCTATATGCTGGTGGGGAACATTCTAATCATCTTTGAAGGGTAATGTCTTCCTTTACCTTTTAGTATGCCTTTGCCTTTAGTAGGTTGGTGGTAAGATGATTTGCTCTATTGTTTTACTACACTGGTTCTTGACTTCACTAGTGCAGGATGAGTAGTTGACTCAATGGTCTGTCCTTTTCTAAGTTTAGTACCAATTCTTGCCCTTAATTTAGAATTATTCTGACCATTGTGTCTTTTGTCATCTTGACTATTGTAGCCAAGACTAGATCTGGACCAAACCTTTTTGGAGGTTTGTAAGCTTGTGCCTTAACAGCCTCTGCTGGTGCAAAAATTTTCTCTACTAGTAAAGAGGTCTCCTTGACTGGTCTATCAGTACCAGATGACTGATCATCAGATGCTTGTTGAACAACCAACTAATTTTCTTTACTAGATAAGTCAGATTTTTGCTTATCCAGTTCCTTTTTCAATCTTTTTATTTTCCTTCCATAGATTCTCACATTCTTGTTCCAGAATTTCATGATTCATTTGAATTTCTTCAAATTTACTCATGAGATTTTGAATTATTGTAGTGGAATAAAGAGGGGAAACAGAAGATTGTGTAGTGTCAAACATAGATGCACTAGATGAGGATGCACTAGAAAGTACTTATGTTTCTTCAATTCCTTTGCCATCAGACATAGGCATGCTTTGTCATTTTGTGAGCTGGTGCTTTCAATGGCAGCTGAGTCACTGTTAGATGACTCTGCTATGCTGCCATCCTCTTCACTGCTTGTGTCAGCTTTTAGTGTTTTTCTACTCTTTTTCTTATCATTTGAGTGCCTCTTATTGTCTGAAGATTTGTGCATTTTCTTTTCTTCATCTTTGTCTTTATTCTCTTCAGGGCAGTCAACTTTATAGTGCCCTTTCTTTTTGAAGTTGAAACATGTGACTTCATCATCTCTTTTCTTGGTGTCTTTGCTGGTGAAAGACTTGTGCTTTGATGATGAACTTCATTTGTATTGCTTCTTCTTGATTCTGTCAAATTTTCTGATTAGTAAAGCAACCTGCTCTTTCAGCTTTTGTGTCTTATTGCTGGCTGAGTCAGCTGGTTTAATCTGCTGGGGTGCAACCAGTGCACTGGCTTTGTATGGCTCTGCTGGTGCACCATCTTCACTGTTTAACTCAAATTAATGAGCCTTCAACTGTGACATTCGTGTTTGTGTATCAGTTTTGGCAAGATCCAATGTGCCTTTGAGCACTGAGGTGATTATTCTTTATCTTTCTGGCAATCTTCTCAAGATCTTTAGACACACTTCCTTTCGGGATATGAGTGTCAAAGTTGTTGTAGTTCACTGATAATGGATGAGAATCTATTATCCATTTGGTCAATGGATTCACCAGTCTTCATCTTGAAATTTTCAAACTTTTGTTTTGCCACAGACAGTTTGTCCTCCTTGATTGCCTCAGAGCCTTCAAAATCATATCCTTAGCAACATGGTCAAGATTTTCTCTTCTTCTGTCATCTTTAGTCCAGTCATTATTTGATTTTTCAATTTGAGCTCCTCTTTTAGGTCATGTAGTTTCTATAGTCATAATCTGATTGGACCATCATTGATAACATCCAGCATCTCCTCATGAGTTGCTGCAAGATGAGACAACATTCTTATTTTATATTCCTCAAATTTATTAACATTGAACACATGAATTTTAGACATAAAATTTGAAGATTCCATTGTAGAGGATATATCTATATATATATATCATAGATTTGAAAATATATGATCTCCTTTTCACCAGAAATCAGATATGAACAGGTTCTGGTACTAGGAACACTGCTCTGATACCAATTGTTGATCCCAGAGAAGGTTGTGGATATAGTTAGAGGGGGTGAATGACTATATTTTGAGTTTCAAAAACTTTTCGGATGAAAATCTTTTGGTGCAGTGGAAATAAAACCTTTCTAAATGTATTTGCTAAGTATTTAAACAACCACACAATCAAAGATAAATTGCAATAAGAAAATGCTGAAAGTAAATGTGCCGAAAGTAAATGAACACAAAAACTTATAGAGGTTCAGAGTGGTGTAATCCCTTAATCCATTCTTCTTCTGTGATAATTGGAGGAATTCACTATTGTTTTCACTACTACAATAGTTATGATTGTCATTGGCTACACAAGCTTCATAATCTACAGACTATCACTCATTGGCTACAAAAGATGCAGTGATTGAGGCTTCACACACTGCTCATTGGGAACAAATCATTTAGCAGCTATCACACTTCTGAAATTCTTTCTCAGTTGGACTGATTCAATTGCTGATAAAAAAATATGTGAATTGGATTCACAAAAATTGATCAATACTCGGTTCTGGATTTGACTTTTGATGTTATGTTTTTTTAGATTGATTTTCTGGATATTGCTATGAAGGTCATGTATGAAGGCTTATGATTTGACAGAGTTTTGGCACTGTAAATTCGTAGATATTCTTGTTGTTTTTCTTCTGTCAATGCCTTCTATTTATAGCCCTGATTTCCTTGATTTTGAATTTCCCGTTTGTTGGCTATTTAATGCTCAGAATAATCTTTGATTTTATCTTGATTTAATTCTCCTTGATTTTTGTGATCCGGATTTTCTTCAAACGTCCCTCATGTAATCCGGCCTTGATTATTGTTGATTGATTCTGTATTAAATGCTTGATCTTCCATATTTTCCACATTTTTCTTCAGCACTAGCATCATACTTGACTTAGCTACTTCTTCTTTACTTCACTGGCGAAGTGACTACTTAACTTGACTGCTTCCTTAGTTACTTCACTGGTCAAGTGACAGCTTTTACTTGGCTACTTGATCTTACTAAGTTGTTGCTTCTCTGCTGTTATTTATCAGCCGATAAACATTTACTTCACTGATCCTTAGTTTTGTGTGAGATCAGTGTACACCATATTATAGAAAATTAAGTTTCATCACTAGTATGAGTTCTTAGACTTACAAAAGGTCTTCACAGACTTCCTTGGTTGTAAGTCAGTCCATAGGTCTTCACTTCATTGTGCTGGTGCCTTGGTTGTCTTCACTCTGCTGGTCTTACTGAGCTGGCCTAGCACACTAGTACAGTGCTTGTCTGACTGAGCTTATACAAATGTCAGACCTTAAGTAAAGCCTATACAATTATTTCTAACTTATTTCTGGCTTGCTATAACAGCTACTATGACCATCATCAAAACAATAAAATGTTCCTAACAGCCAACCTCAACAATTTGACGGTGACGGAGTTCGATGGCACCAGCTTGTTCGTGAGTATGGGGACAGGACACATGAAGTTGAACACCAAGAGAGGTAAGGAGGGTGGAACCCCGACGATATTCACCACCTCAGTCCGTTTGGACATATTTTAATTGAGTGTTAAATTGACGCTCAATCATTGCAAGGAAAGAGGAGAAAATGCATTCAAAATCATATTTATTTTTCATCAGATAAAACCACAAATATTTCGTAAATTCATCAAGAAATCTGACATAATAACGTGACCCATAAATAGAAGATTCAGAACAGGGCCCCAAACATCAGAATAAATTAAATCCAAAGGTGCAGCAGAAGTAAATTCAGAAGTATATAAAAGAAAACGATGACTTTTAGCTAATTGACATGGGGCACACACAACACGTGGTTCTTTATTAGGAATAAAAATAGAAATATTGCGGAGAGCTTGGCGAAGCACGGAGTGAGAGCAGTGACCAAGATGATGATGCCAGATAGTTGAGGTTGTAAGGGAGGAAGAAAGAGATTCAGCAGGAGCAGAAGAGCCGTTGAGCGGGGTGGAGAAGTGATAGAGTCATCCTTGACATAACCTCTAAGATGGACGTGGCCTAAGTAATCCTTCACAAGAAAATACAAACCATGAAATTCAAAGTAAAGGAATTTTCAGTGGCAAATAGATGCACATATAAGAGGTTTTGGTAGGGGAAGGGGTAACAATAACATCAGATAAGTAAAACGAATGTAAAAGAGAATGTACAGAAGAAGAACTGTAATGAGATATGGATAAACATGTACCTTCGCCTACATGCACTTTGTCAGGGCCATCATATGGTTCGGATGATAAGTTAAGATTGCGGAAGTCGTGAGTTAGATAATGAATGGCACCTATGTCTGGAATCCACTCAAAGCCTGTGTGAGAGTACGGATAAGTTGCATATGCCTATAGAGTCGAGGAGGTGGGGACCGCGGTGTAGGAGGGTGTGAATACTCATAACGGTAATAGCAAGCTTGAGCGGTATTGTAGCCAGTTTTAGCACAAAATTGACACGTTGTAATGGTTCACCGGAGGGTTGACCGGAATAGGGTGGACGGGGCTGGTCTCGTCCACGCCCACTGCCTCTATACTTATTTGAACCGCGGCCTCTGTTATTAGAATTGGAAGCAGCTGGACCTGCAAAATTAGCAGAAGGAGATGGCGGCGTTGGCTGGGCTGGGGCGGAAGGGAGGACCACCGGTTTATGATGTTGAAGATGAGACTCCATCATAAGTAGCAATAAATATACCTCGTCCATGGTTATAGATATGCGGGCAGATATCATTGTTACAAGGACATCATATTCGGGACCCAAGCCGGCAAGGAGGTAAGCTATGTGGTCATCGGCGGTAAGGGGATAACCGGCAAGGGCCAATTCATCAGCAAGTTTCTTCACCTTAAAATAGTAATCAGCAGCAGATGCGTCTCCTTTATAGGTGGAGGCAAGCTCGGTGCACAATTGGACAAGCTTCGTCTTGCTCTGTGAAGCGAAGGATTCCTGGAGGGCCTGCCATATCGCCAGGGATAAGGTGGCTGTATAGTTGTGGGAGAGGACATCATCAGACAGGGAAGAGGTAAAAGTGCCGAGGAGGAGATTGTCAGTCTTGGTCCATTCAAAATAGGTTGGGTTACGTTTGTTGCGCCATTATCGCTGGAAATAATTGCCGGTACTTGTTGATTTCGCGGGTAATATAACCCTCAACGCCTTGCCCTCGAAAATAGGGTAAGATTTGGGCTCTCCACAGATGATAATTCTGACGGGTTAATTTGATGATGTGAATGGAGTAAGATGGAGAGGAGGGAAGAAGAGCCACTGCAGTAGAAGTTTCGCCGGAGGAAATTTCCGACATGGGGAACGAGGAAGACGACGGAACATAAGTTCAGTAGTTTTTTTTTGTTTGGAAAAAGGGAGATTAGGGTTTAGGAGAAAATTGGCGAACGCGAGAGAGAAAATTGACTGCCTCCGATACTATATCATGATTTAGAATAATCATATTTCATTCAATTAACTGAATGAGGTGAGTACAAATATATAGGCCTAGATGTCTTAGGCACCAAGTAAATAATAATTTAAATACAAATAATAAGATAAATATCTAATCATCCAAATTATTCTCGACACGGAGACACTATGTGATTCATTGTGGAATGCAACTGTGTGGATTGTAGAATGAAATTGTGTGGTTCAGAATAAACCATGTTCTGTTTGTTTGGGTTGAAGTTTATTTTGGAGTGTTTTTATATGCTAGTGGATTAATAAAATAGAATAAAAATGATTGAAGTAATGAGTATAAAGTTAAAATGTTTTTTGAAATTTGTATGAATAAAGAAATGATTGGTGAATATAATGAATAAAATAATGGTAAAAAAAATAATAAAGAAGATAAAGTGGAATGGTTAGAGATAATTTAATATTCTTTATTTGTAGTTGAAAAATGATTGGTGAGAGAATTGTAAGAAATAATTGATAAAGTAATTAAAATAAAAAATAAAAAAAAAAAAAAAAAAAAAAAAAAAAACAAACAAACAAACCAAACACAATAGAGTCTTCACCCGTATTCGTTGCCATCAGGTTTGTCTATATTTCAACACCCGCAAGTGGCAAATCTACCCTCAATTAAGAGGGTCCATGTATTCAGCTGGATAAAAAACAATAAATATTACCCTTAAAAAATACTTTGTACATGCTGAAAACAGGTGTTTGTTTTGGAAACTTGTCACAGCCTATGCCAATCTGAAATCCCGGCAGGTTAACCGGAGTTTCATTATTTTAATTATGAATTTCCTGCCATTATATTGGTCCGCCCCCACCACCTTTTATATATATATACTAGTAAAAATGGTCTTTCAGATCTCAACGAACGAATGTAGAAATCATCGCTAGAATTACCTTAATGTTAAAAACTATTATATATAAAATACATTTTAACTAAAATATCGGTCCACACATTTTAAGATAACACAATATAAATGATTTAAATTTAGCGGCATTGATATTATACAACAAATTATGATGTCAATTATTTCATATGACGACGACAATTAGACAAATGTTTTCGATTTACTTATATAAACACTTGATACAAAAAAAAAAGTTCCAAACTATATTTAACACTCATCGATAAAATACATTTACCATGGTATCAGTAAAAATTGGTCTTTATTCACACTAAAACATTAATATTTTATTACTCCATCCATTCTTATTTATATGTCGCAGTTGCCAAAATCTTTTTTTTTAATATGTCGTAGTTACATTTCTAATACATATTTTAATACTATTTCCGCTTTTAAATATTACTTTTCAATTTCGTAGGCTCATTCAATCAATTAATTTTTTATATTCAATACACCGCTACACTTTTCAAGATTTTTTTTGAACTTTATATGGAAAGTCAACACAATAAATCATTTTTTTAATCTATGTATTTTTCTCAAATGCGAGCAGAATAGAAAATAGTGTGTGTGAATATGCTATAGCCGATAGATGATGCAATCATATTATTAGAAAATGATTATGACATCATATACAATCACACACATAATATACAAATAGTATTTAAGTATAAAATACATTTCAACTAAAATATCACTCTACATATTTTAAGTATAACACAATATAAATGACGAAATTTAGTCCGGGGGAAAAAAATTTGAAAAATTTGAAAAAAAAAAAAAAATCTGATGAACAGTAAAATGGTCGCGGGGGGGGGAATATATTAAAACGTGGGGGAGGGAAAAAAAATAAAAAAAAAAAAAAAAGAGGGACTAAAGATGGATAGCTCACACAAAGACAACTTTTTCCTTCTTATTAGTAATATATATATATATATATATATATATATATATCATAGTCTTATTTTTTTATTTTTAATTAAGTAGCAATTTTATTGAAAGTTAAAAATATTTTTAAAACTCACAAGCCGACTTTCATAATCTTTCAACACACTTAAAAATATCTTAAAAGTAACTAGAACTCCACAATATTGCATAAAAAAAATCAACAATATTGATCAACTCGTCGTTATCACTTGAACCACCCTAAAAACATAGAACGCACATAATAATTATAGGTGACTTGATATCACAAGTAGTCTAATGATACCCTCAAACGAGGCGGCATAACACTTATTGGGTTTGCATGGATAGCTCCTCCTTGAACTTGCTGGACCGGGATGCTAGAAGAGAAAGATGGATTAGAGGTCACTCGGACTCTCCTACGAATCCTCTCTGATCGTCTCGGTGGAGTGCTGCTCGTCTGTTAAGAGTTAAGATAAGGGGTGAGATATAATGCTTAATAGAGAAACATTGATTCAAAGGGAACTCATACATGTTACTGGGACCAGAACAAAGTTCATAGTCCTTTTTCATAAACAATGGTGGCATAAGTATTCTAACATGTAAATGTTTAACTACATTAGAGAAATTTTAAACATACACGCACCACATAAACTTTTCATTACATACATTCATTTCATTTGCTTAACATCATACTGCTCATATATGCTTTTATGGCTTACATACCATATCGCATTAGGTATAGCCCAACATGAAGAGCATGTTCTTGCTTAAATTTAAGGTTCTTATGGCCATATCATGTTTGGTATAGCTCAATATGAAGAGCCAATTGATTGCTTATGTTCATAAGTACCACGTCATGTCTAGTATAGCTCAACATGGAGAGTCTGCTAAACTTTGACAAACTGGAAATTGACCACTATTATATCCCATGGTCAGGGCCTGCTAACTGGCCCGGCATATGTTCACTATTCTTGCCCATGAACGGGGATTGATGCCGAGGACCCTCGAGGATTCACTGTCTTTGTTGCTATCAAAGTACTTGACCATGAACGTCTGCTTAAAGCGTCTCTTTTATGTTTTTTAACATATTATTTTTAGTTATCTTGTCATGATATTCCAGAATTTATTTTATATTATGTGCTTAGTAATCATAAACCATGAACATCACATTTACGACATAATCCTAAAACATGTTTTCTATATCGTATAGTAAGTATATGTCAACTAACACAACCATATAACTTGTCAGCTTAAAAATGGTTACTATCATCACCATATTAGCCTTTCAATGCTATTACAAGGTTTCTTTATCTTTAACATTTCAACAAATATCCCAGATCCATGATTTCAAATATTAAATCAAGTACTGTGTTCATAAACAAATAGAATTATGTAGGCGTGATATCTACACCACATAACATACCTGAATCTTTTAGAATTACCGACAAAAACATGACATGATCACATTTCATTATAAATGTGACTATCTGTTCCTGGACACCGAGTCCTTATCCGGAAAAAACGTCCCGAACGCATATATATTGTTTAATATAAAATAAATATATATGTTAGCCTCGTATAATAATATCATCAGGGTAAAGCGGAAATTAAAACTAAGGAAACAAATCGGGAATGTCAAAAGACAAACGGATCTAACCAAAAGACAAAACAATGAAATAAATGTTGTTCAAACTATTACGAGTCCTAATGGAAATAAAGATATAAGTCTAAAAACTCTCAAACAAATAAATGTTTACATCTCTCAAACTATATCAAAGTGCATAAAACTAAAATATATCAAGCTTCATCATAAGCTCCGAGCTCAAACATCATCTCCATTGTGGCTATCATCATTTCCGTTCTCACCATCCTACCAACCACCTTCTCGGGGTGGAAACAATAATAAGGGTAAGTACAATTGTACTCATTAAGAGGAAGAAGAATCGGTATGCACAATGCATATATATATATATATATATATATATATATATATATATATATATATATATATATATATATATAAGAGCTCGCTCTCCCTCAACCAGCTATGTTAGCAAAACCACGACCAAGTAAGGTTTGTTACGTTATAGCTCAGGGACACGATGCCCGAGTGATGGGTCTACACCGGGACAGGTTCAACACTTCATATGGCATGGATTGGTCCGCGGGGAAGATTACACGAGTCTGCTTGGTATTGGACCATGTGGAGGTGTGTAATAGTTCCATGCTGCGAATCATAAATGTTCCTTACGAAGAGTTACAATGTGATGTCGCGCGTGTAAGTCGCTTAATACTAGCAAGAGTACTAGGTCAATCGTAGTATATCAAAGGCAAATCAAGGTCGATCCCACATAGACAATGCAACTCAAGTATAAACGATTCTAACCTAATTAAGAAAACAAATATGGTCGTTGACCAACAATAAACATAAAAGAAACATGGTATTCCTTCCCCATCCCACCTATCAACTAACTTGGTCTTGTTAATCCTTATGTTTAGTTCCCAACACAATTTCCTTAAATCAATCTAACATTTTAATTCAGTTTTGGCTATGGGTGCATCTTCTAACCCTATCTACTTCCACTATAAGGACAGCAGACAATCTATACGCAACTAACCTCCTTCGTTGGTTGTATTAGCCTATACGCAATAAGTTCTGGAGATGCCGGCACGAGACCGAAGACCTCCCTAACCAGCTATCGACTATGACAAGCATGTTCTTTGGGATCCATCAAGAGAATGTCCTAATTAACACTTCACTAACAGTCCTTCATGTTAATTTACGAATTACGAATATTAGATTGGCCAGACCTAATGAATCATTTTAATTGTTCATGTCGATCAACGTAGCTGACTCTGAATCTCCAGATTAGGGTTACCTACAAGTTGCCGCGGTAAATCGGTATAGACCGCCGATTTATCGGGGGCGGTGGTTCCTATTCTGGAATCTACATTGCTTCGTTCTTATTAATTCAAGTAAATTATGGGGTTGTTAAACATGCAGATTAACTATAACACATAAATACAAGTAGATCTACCATAATAAAGACATAAACGAACATTGAAAGCTTCATACCTTTGATTATGGGGATCTAGCTTGATCCACTCAAGCTAGAGATGGTAGGGAGGGAAGGAAACCGTAGAACAAATCACCAATAGCTAAAGAAACTTTATTTCATCAAACTTTATAATAATGTATATGAAAATATATCAAAGTATTGTGCTCCCTCTTTACAATCAGTTCTTCGGCTTTATATAGATACATTAGCTGACTTAGACTCAAATAAACCCTAACCGACCTAGTAGATGCGGCATACTTTAGTTTTGTGTCCTCCAAGCCCACGGTTAATCAGGATTATTTTTCTTCTTTTTCTAGAAGATCTCTTCCTGGACTTTCTCCACTTGGCCCAATGCTCTTCCCTCGGTCCAGATCATTCCTTCATTTCTCCGGATTTCGGTACATCCTGAGAAAATGCATAAAACAAGACAAAATAGTACTAGATCCTCGAGATAATAACACAGATGCAGAATTATAGGCTTAGGAACATGCACTTGGTGGTTAACACATTTTCTTCACAAAAAATAAGCCTATCTACCTTCTTTAGAGCAAGATTCAGGGTGAATAAAGGTTAATTCAATGGTGCATTTAGAGCGTTATCACAATGTTTTAGCTTTTAAACACACAATTATGTATTTATGAATTTAAAATCTAAAAATCTAGATTCATTCACGTATAGGCTTCCAAAGGACATCTAGTACTAGACCATCTAATTACATTACCTAGCACATTGTAGAAGGTCCAGTGACTACTAAGTCAATATCCTGCAAAGCCTAAACAACCGCCTTCCGGTGCTCCCACCTTCTCCCCACAGAGGGCCTCAATTGTTGTGTTGAGCCAAGGCTACCATAAGTCGATGTTAGACATTTCCAAGTTTCTAATAATGTCCCAAAGGCATACATACCATACAACATCAGGTTGTACACAAGAAAACATCACAAAAGGCTGAACATGGGTTTTGGCGCACGCTAGCACCCTTTGGCGTGCGCAAAAACCTGTTCAGAACAACATGTTCCATTTTGATCCGCATTTTTGCATGCTAAGCATCAACGACGGGCATTAAAAATGAATAGAAACATCAAGTCCAATTCTCCTATCCTTTAGCGCACGCAAAGGCCTTTCAACACGCACTAAACCTGAACAAAGAATTTTGTTTCCCTGCTTTGCATTGTTGGCGAATGCTAAGTCCTTTTGGCACATGCTAACCATGAAGAATACTCTTCTGTGAATTTCCGACCATTTTGGCATGCTCTAAAACCATACTGGCAGCGGAAATTCATGGATCAGCCTGCGTTTCGATGCCAAAACAATGCAATTCATCACACAATGATTTGTCAACCTTAATACACCTCAAACCTGCAACAAAACCAACATAATACCACACAACAACAATAAAAAGCCGATTAGAACACCACTTTACTTTAATTTAGCAACGAAGAAGATCCAAAAAGAAAACAACGAAGGTTCTTGCGATTCCTCAACTTTTACGTAAAATCTATGAACAAAAGGCGTAATTCTATGATTACTACAACCTTCTACGCCATTAAAACTCAGAATTCAACCAAAACGATTGAGATTCTAATTTGGGGCTAAAACTGAAAACTTGCGAATTATGGGATTGTTGATATCAAAACAATCCTCTTTTCTTGATGATCAACTTCTTATTATGGGTTGTTGAAACAAGCAACGGATTAGAACCTAGATTGAAGATTACCTTTTCCCTTTTTCTTTTTCTCAAGAGTTCAGAGAGTTCAATGTAACCCTATTTTTCTGATAACTGGCATGAAGAGTAAATGAGGGGTGGGGTTATTTTATTTCCTTTAATAATCATTAATCCCTTTACTTTGATTATTATTAGGGTAAATTATAAAATAGGAAACACATAAATTTAACCAATTTACTACTTTACCCTTACTAAAAACTTGGGTGTTACATCTCTCCCCCTTAAAACAAGTTTTATCCTCAAAATTGAACATACTTTGTGAGGTCTCTAAACTCTGGAATTTCGCAATCCAATGTTGTCTTCCAACTCTCATGTCGCCTCTGCTGGTGTGTGATTGATCCACTGAACCATTCTCGACCTTCTTTTCTTTCCGCTCTATGATACAAATTGACTCTTCCTTGTAGGTCAAGTTCTCTTGAACCATTTCAAGGTCAATGTTAATTTCCACATCAATGTTGGTTAAATATTTCTTTTACATTGACACATGAAAGGCATTATGTACCCTCAATGTCTTTCACAGTATGAGGCCTCTTAGAGAACTCGCGCCCTCACCCACAATCCCAACTAGAGGATTCTAGATGTGGTTCTTACCGTCTCTCACAGAGTGACACTTAGTTCTATTTGATAGTCATCTTTTAAAGAACTTGCGCTCTCGCTAGGTGTTAGGAAATCTATGCGGGAAAGCAGTAGAATTCAAAAATTTATTTCCTTTAACCAGGATCGACTTCGTTTAAGCAATAAACAAATAAGCTAGTAGACGGTGGTTACCTTGGTTGATCTAAAAGATCGACGCTTTGACCGTCTAAGGAGTGTAGTTCTGCATAGAGCCGCCCAAGTGTTCAGCCTCTACCGCTAGTCCACATGAACAGCCCGCCGGAATCCCATCATGGATTGCTATTAGAAAACTCCGGTTGCTAGACCGGCCTTTTTCCCCTCTCTCCAACTCTCTATAGAATGCTCTCTATTTTACACATGAACTATTAGCTCTTGGAATTGTGATGTACAAAAGATCTTGACACCCACCTCTTATTTATAGAAGAAGGTGGCGCCCCATATGTGTGGAGGAGAAGAAAACCTTTTCCCAATAAAATAAAGAAAATATAATTGATTCATTTATCTCATTAATATTCAATATCCCATATTAAATATATTTCCAAGATATATATTGACAATATCTTATATTGAATATATCTTTATTTTATAACCATAAAACAATTTACACATGTGTGCAAATCTATTGTCATTAATATCTAATATTAGTATATGACAATCTTATTAATTAAATTGCACAATACAAGTGTATCATTTACACAATGGAAGTGGCGCCCCTCTTGCCAAAGATTTGGCATCCGGAACATTCTTTAATTAATATAATACTATGATTAATTAATTTACAAAATACATGTGTATCAATATATACAATAATTTCGACACACATACATTATGTGTATATTTAATTAATCAACATAATTAATATCTTGTATTATATTTATTCATAATAAATAAATACCACCAAATTAATTTACCACTATAACATTTATAGTCTAGAGATAAACTTTCCTTATTTGGTTATCAACTATAACCACATTTTAATCCGGCTAGATGTTCTTATGTGTGTGACCCGATAGGCTACCGAATATGTTGGCCGTAGACACAAAGTGTAAATTACGAAAATGCACTTCATACCTAACGATCACGGGATAGCTTCTAGCAACACACCGTGACCCCCAAACATCGGAAGAGCCAAATGCAATGACTACTACCTTTCATGTGAAACAGTTACCGTGTAACTTACAATCCTATCACTGTAATAATATCCATACGGTCGTACATCGAGTGTCAAACATTAACGACCATATCTTATAATCAGGATATCAAGCTCTCTCGAAATAACTCATTTACTTCCACTTTGCAAAGATTCACGAGAGTAAGACATTCCTTATAAGAAGGCTTTTCAGATATTCACCCCTACTGATAGGGTATGCGATTCCCAGGCGGCCAAACATGTATACTCCGCATGCTTCAGTATCACACCCAATCACTACCGTATGATCGCCCCGTGGCTAGGGTAAACCTCAATAGTGTCCAAGCATGATAATCCACACCGTGATGCCATGTAGACTCCGGTCCTAAGGATAATTACACAACCGCCACATAGTGTGACACTTATCCATGTAAGTGGGTCAGTCTAACATACGTATTCTCTAATACACGTCCACGTACAGTCCAAGTGTCTCTACACTTCGATAGACGAGATCTATCCTTGTCCTTAAAGACAGAAGACATCTAATACGTGCTAGCATGTTCATACTATCAATGCCCTGTTTAATAGTACATCAGCCTAGAGACATTTAAGTATCAAACTTATTAAAGTGATTAGAGATCTCTTCAACCATAATCGCCTATCATGATTTCTCTATCACAGTTTAATACTAAGGACGTTATCATATAACAATTCATAACTGGTTCACTAAAAGAACATATATATGACAACATAAAAGCCATTTAATATATGCATAAACATAATGAAATAGTAGAAATGATCCGACCCGGTCGGATCCGGTCCAACCCAATTGGGTTTAGGACACTATTTCAACAATCTACCACTTGGCCTAAAACCAATCACTCGCACACACAAGACCGAGTTGAAACACAAGAATCTCATGCAATACTCGCAACCGAGTTGAAACACAAGAATCTCATGCAATCACTCAGACTATCTTCATACCATGCTCCAAATGACCAAGTCAAAGGAACCGCCTCAACACACATGAATCTCTGACGAGACCTTAGTCCTTGCTTCAAGCAATAAATCCACTTACTATATCAGCTATACAGAAAAAGGTGGAAGAACCATATCAGGCTCAGAAATGAACCTTCTAGACTCATGTACTGCTCCCGCTACGCCTCCAAGGCACTACTGTGTTTTGGCCTAGTTGCTGAATTTACAGTGACCCATAGCCAAGAACATTTTCAGCTCACTGTATCACTTAATCAAAGTGACTGCAAACCCAGACTGTAGCTCCCACTAGCCTTCATTAGACTTAGGATACACGTCTGTATATCTATATTTATTCACTACCAAGTTTCGATAAACTAGGAAACCATTCTTAACTTGTTTAAGGATATTCTCGACCTCTACTAGAATCACTTTCATACTTGCTCATGACTCTTCATGGAGTGTGAACCTCTAGCCTAAATCTTTTGATGGATCCTATTGCAGTAGCAAAGGGAACCATCCATAAGTATCATCTTTCACCTTCTCTTTAGGACACACTGTCTAGCAGTATCCCCGTCGCGACCTATGCTAAACTCTTTTAGCATCACATCTATTTAGGTAAACTATAATCTAACAGCAGTTAAATCTATCACTATAGATTCTTATTTCTAAAATAAGAACTGCTAATCCAAGTGCTTTCGCAAAGACCTTGAATTACCAAACATTAGTTGACTGTGACATGGGGTGATAATTCTCGAGAGAGATATCAAATACCTTACTCAAAAAATCGTAACACACTCCCACTATCCATCTTGCACATTGGGCATATCCTTCTTTTGACTAAATCAAACTCCTTTGATTATCAAACAAATAAATCGTCTAGAGAAACTTGTTTGAGTCCATAAATGGATCTCGTGGGCTTACATATCATGTCATCGTCTATGAACATCGAGCTTTCTGCCCAACGTCTTCAACACTATCATATAGTCATGATACGAAGATACAACAAGCATAGTCTGAATAGAACTGGGCTCAGCCTTACAGGGACATTCCCTCTAGGTAAGCTAGACTAGGTTCATAACATAGTTGTCACTGATGCAAGCTAATTCAGATATTATGGCTCCTGGCCATATTTCTCAAACTTGCCTTACAAACATTCTTTCATAAGTCGTGAGATATTCATTCTTCAAGATGAACATACCAGCAGCCTTTTCAGGCTTGAGGTTATCCACAGACTTACAGAACTTTTGTGTGCACTGAGCAGTGTTCTACACCTCATCGCTATGCGGCGTCTGCTCATGTTCTTATGGTTGAATCTCTCATTGCGGTTCTTAAACTACCTTTGAGATCTAAATTTACTCCCACTGTTTCTTTTGGAAGAAACACTTCCTCTAGAAAACAGCATGTTTGGAGGAAAACAATTTTGCATAGTAGGTAAGTAATAATAATATCTAGCATACTTGCTAAGATATTCCATAAAGTTGTATATGTCGTACTAGGCTCCAAGCCTTTCTGACTTTGGCTATGACAACTTCAAATCATCGGTTAAGATAGATTCGAAATTATCCTCTTCTATATCTAATATGGAATTTATTCAACCTTTATTCTTTGGAACTCGGTTAAGTATAAGGGCACTATCCCGAAATAGGTAAGGGATACTTCGCTTGGCTTGCGTCACACATTTATCATATAAATTGTTGTTTCCATTTTGGGAACAAAATCTAATTGCGTATCCCAAATATGGCATCCTTCAAGGGATAATCTTATTCTTTTTCAGACGACTTCTGAAACAACTTTCAGGCATTAATTACTTCGATCCAATTGAAGATTAATTCCTAAGTAGCTCGTCAATCTCATATTCGTACTAGCTTGAACTTTTCGGTCTTTCTGAATTGTTGTACTTCAATAAGTACATTCAACTATTTCTAAAAATAGTCATAGAGATTAACAAACAGTTATTTGTGGTATTAATTGTCATAAGCCAACAAACATCGGTATGTTTAGGCTTTAGACAATTTTTCTAGATTTTATAACCTTTTCATAAAGGGTATTTTAGTCATCTTTAGCTAAGATACGTATCACCCACATGATTCATAATCACATGGTTCAGACATCATCTAAATGACATTTGATTATACATTTCTCTTCCAGAGAGTCGACATCTAGAACAACTACAAATATCAAGGATAACAGCCATACAAATATTTAGTTGAGATCTCGTCACATATATCAACTATATAGTGACATCAATCTAGTATGTTAGATTCAGTGATTTTCCAACTTTATCGGAATAACATTTATTCATTACAATTAAATATGTCTACTAAATCCTAACAAATAACTGAAAGTATGTTTTTCAGAACCGGAATACAATAACATTTATTTAGTTGCCTTATTAGTTTACTAGATTCAGAAGATGGTAAGTGTTGCAACGTTTGCTTCACCTTCCAATTCTATATTTAATCTTTCTAATTTAATCACACTCGTCGGATATCATATATCCGAGAGTTGACTTGAACTTAGATAGATTCATCTCAACATATTTGCCTAGAATAGAGAGTTCGATATGTCCTCAATTTAAGCACTTGCCCTAACCTCTTTTAATCCTTTAAGCACCTGTAAATATTTCTTAGTGTAGTCTTCATAAGACTTAAGAAATATCACAAGAGCTATGTCTTTAATTTCCTTTCATGAAGAAAATCTAAAGTTTATCAAATAGTTTATTTAACCTTTTGAATCGTATTCAAAACATTGACTATTTAATTAGCCTTTAAGCAATGATTAAAGAAATAAGTCGATACTTAAATCTTACAATTTTGAAAACAACATTTCCAAAATTCGATGTGGTCATTCTTGTTCAACGTTTGAATTAATTGTCATCGTATGACAAAATGATCATCTTGGATCGTATCCAATATATGATTAATTCATTGAAACTTATTTCAAATGATTTAATCATATCATGAGCTTCCGCTTTCAGTAATAATTAAAGCCTTGGAGTACTCCATCAAATATGTAGTCTCCTTGTCTCTAACTACTATAACGGGATTGGTCGTTTCATTGCTTATTTTAAAAGGATTAAAATTACTTAACCATACTTGAGAACATTTCTCAAAATGTAACAGTCATAACTTGGTTTTTACTAATCGAGAATTAAAAACATAAATATAAAGTTTACTAAAACTACAACATAAAAAGGAAAATAAAAGAGTGTTGTTGTTTATACACGCAAGATCAAAAATGGTCTTTTGGTTTATGATTTTGCTCCCACTAGTCAACTACTTCCAATTGACTTTCAAGAATCTTTTAAAATTATGTAGTGGCCAAGATCCCATCTGGTTACACCGATTCCCGACGAGGGCCGATCAACCGGAATAATTCGAAAGGTATGTAGCACTTACCAATCACATCTCTATGTGACTCTTGGTGGTTGACTTGTCAACTATTTGCCAATTCACATCTTTATGTGGTAGACAACCCCTTGCCTCTAGAATAAGACGGTCCTGACGAGGGCCAATCACCGCAATACTCTAGTCAAGTCATAACCCAATATTCGCGAGATCTCATACGATCATATCTCAATAACGACGATATACCCGTGGTAGGTCAACTCCAGACGAGGGCCGATCAGTTGGATCCAAACAAAGGCTCTTCACCGTCGCTATAATATTGGGAGACAATATTTTGACTTGATTTTTGTTGTGGAAGTATTTACGTAAATTAATTCACTTAATTAATTTAATTACGATCTCATCAAATATATCTATCTCTATAGACATACATCCTACACATTTATCTAGATCGTGCCTAGTCATGCATCTATCGTATCATATAAAATAAATACAAGCACAAAATAAATAAATGCGTAAAGTAACCGGAATGATAATGGACTTTTCCTAGGTGCGGTTTCGAATACAAACGGACGAAACCGCGGGTCACAATCTAAAGGTAGCTGCAACCGCCAATAGGATCTTTAATGCTCTATTCTCCAATTGGATCTTTATTTTCTTCTTTCTTTGGTCTTCATCTTCCGCTCCATTCTTCTTACATTTAATTCTATCTAATAAAATAAATACACTCGCCGCACATGGGAGGAGCCAACGGGAATGGGATAAATGCAGAAAATAAACTAGGTCACGTTCTTCATAACAGCCTAGGACAATTTTTAAACCAACAGAAAAATTAAATCATTCACATCTATCATATCGGTCAAGTCCATGATCAATCGGGGTCCATATAATCATATTATATCTACTATATTGAATCCATACAATAACATCTTATGAAAAAAATAAAATTAAAATTTAACTACATGCGTCTTAATTAATCATTTAACGTTTAATCTATTAAATAATTTTATCCAATCAATTAACTAATTAAAATTTAATTAATTAAAGGATTTTAATCGAAATAAAATTAACGATTAATTTTAAACGATTTTAATTAATTAGAACTATTCCAAAAATAAATCAAAATTAAAATTAAATCTATTTTGTTTCTTTCCTTTCGATTCCTAATCAAAAGGGATGTCTTTGGTTTCCTAAACCAAAAGGCATCTCCCTTGGCCCATTCCAAAATCAAAATTTTGAAAAGGGCGTAGGCCTAGGCCTTTTCCAAAATCAAATATTTTAAAAAGTGCCTAGGCTTATTCCAAACAAAATTTGGAAAAGCCAATATTTTGGTTAATATTTCCAAAATCAAAATTTTGAAAGTGGCCTAGGCCTAGGTCTTTTGCCAAATCAAATATTTGGAAAGGGCCTAGGCCTATTCCAAACAAAGTTTGGAAATGCCATTATTATTTAATATCATGTGACATCTCAATGGCCCTAACTATTTGAACCATTGGTTAGCCAGATGACACAACTAAACAAAGAAGAAATTACCAATCGCAACTATGAACCATATTGAATAACAAAATACACAAAACAAAATTTAGGAGATCCGCCAGCATTGACCGGTCAATTGACGCTGGCAGCAGGTTGCCCTACCGCCGCCGCCCAGCCGCCGCCAGTCGGCCGAGCACCACCCGATCTCGTTTTTTTTCTTTTCATGTATCACTTTTGCGAATCCAAGATCTTTCATCTTTTAATTATGTGAATTAAACGATAAAATTAACTACGTAAATTAACATGCTTATTGCTTAAACTCGAAGCTCTCTCAAAAATTTATTTCCTTTAACCAGGATCGACTTCGTTTAATCAATAAACAAATAAGCTAGTAGACGGTGGTTACCTTGGTTGATCTAAAAGATCAATGTTTTGACCGTCTAAGGAGAGTAGTTCTGCATAGAGCCGCCCAAGTGTTCGGCCTCTACCGCTAGTCCACACGAACAGCCCGCCGGAATCCCATCATGGATTGCTATTGAAAAACTCTGGTTGCTAGACCGGCCTTTTTCCCCTCTCTCCAACTCTCTATAGGATGCTCTCTATTTTACACAAGAACTATTAGCTCTTGTAATTGTGATGTACAAAAGAGCTTGACACCCACACCTTATTTATAGTAGAAGGTGGCGCCCCATATGTGTGGAGGAGAAGAAAACATTTTCCCAATAAAATAAGGAAAATATAATTGATTGATTTATCTCATTAATATTCAATATCTCATATTAAATATATTTCCAAGATATATATTGACAATATCTTATATTGAATATATATTTATTTTATTACCATAAATCAATTAACACATGTCTGAAAATCTATAGTCATTATTAATATCTAATATTAATATATGACAATCTTATTAATTAAATTGCAGAATCCAAGTGTATCATATACACAATGAAAGTGGCGCCCCTCTTGCCAAAGATTTGGCATCCGGAACATTCTTTAATTAATATAATACTATGATTAATTAATTTACAAAATACATGTGTATCAATATACACAATAATTTCGACACACATACATTATGTGTATATTTAATTAATCAACATAATTAATATCTTGTATTATATTTTTTCATAATAAATAAATATCACCATATTAATCTACTACTACCTTTATAGTCTCGAGATAAACTTTCCTTATTTGGTTATCAACTATAACAACATTTTAACCCGGCTAGATGTTCTTATGTGTGTGATCGACCCGATAAGCTTCCGAATATGTTGGCCGTAGACACAAAGTGCAAATTACGAAAGTGTCCTTCATACCTAACGATCACGGGATAGCGTCAAGCAACACACCGTGACCCCCAATCATCGGAAGAGTCAAATGCAATGACTACTACTTTTCATGTGAAACAGTTACCGTGTAACTTACAATCCAATCGCTGTAATAATATCCATACGGTCGTACAATCCTATCGCTGTAATAATATCCATACGGTCGTACATCGAGTGTCAAACATTAACGACCGTATCTTATAATCTGCATATCAAGCTCTCTCGAAATAACTCATTTACTTCACTTTGCAAAGATTCACGAGAGTAAGACATTACTTATAAGAAGGCCCTTTCGGATATTCACCCCTACTGATAGGGTACGCGATTCCCATACGACCAACACATATATACTCTGCATGCTTCAGTATCACACCCAATCACTACTACATGATCGCCTTGTGGCTAGGGGAAACCTCAATAGTGTCCAAGCATGACAATCCACACCGTGATGCCATGTAGACTCCGGTCCTAAGGATAATTACACAACCGTCACATAGTGTGACACTTTTCCGTGTAAGTGGGTCAGTCTAACGTACGCATTCTCTAATACACGTCCACGTACAGTCCAAGTGTCTCTACACTTCAATAGACGAGATCTATCCATTTTCTTAAAGACAGAAGACATCTAATACGTGCTAGCCTGTTCATACTATCAATGCCCTGTTTAATAGTACATCAGCCTAGAGACATTTAAGTATCAAACTTATTAAAGTGATTAGAGATCTCCTCAACCATAATCGTCTATCATGGTTTCTCTATCACAGTTTAATACTAAGGACGCTATCATATAACAATTTATAACCGGTTCACTAAAAGAACATATATATGATAACATAAAAGCCATTTAATATATGCATAATCATAAAGAAATAGTAGAAATGATCCGACCCGGTCGGATCCGGTCCAACCCGATTGGGTTTAGGACACTATTTCAACACTAGGAACCTATCAGAGGCTTTTAGAGGTGGTCTCACCGTCTCTCACGGCGCAATACTTAGTTAATTTGATAGTTGGCTCTGATATCACATGCAATGTGCGTATGGGTGGAGACATGTATTATTAATTGGGGTCCACGGACCCAGCTAAAAAGAAAGAAACTCTACACTTTATCTATAGAAAAATATTTTGGACCTAGTGAAAAAAAATATTTAGTTTGAAAAAGATATTACTGACCCCTCGAAAATTATTTTTGGATCCGCCATTGAATGTGCGCCCAAGAAATCAAGCTTAGCGGTGCTACTTGCGTCATATAATGGAATCAATAACTAGTTAAGCAAATCATCATCTCTTGACCTAAAATGGTTTAATCAAAATTACCAAGTTTCTTAACTCTTATCATGATAATTTGATAATGTTTCTCCCAATTTTCGATGCATGATTTATTTATACATTTTTTTAGCCAATTTTTTTTACAGGATAATAAATCATATCATGGACATGTATTGATGTATATCCTCACATATAGTTGTAAGACTTGAATATGAAATCTCATGGTCCTAAAGTCTCAACACAACCGATAAAACATGTCTTATTGAAATCTTTAAATTGTTTAACACTAACCACGAGGATTCTCACTTCCATGTCCCTCGTAATGAGAGGAGATGTTAGCAATGATGGATCAAGAGCAAAAGTTCAGTAGGGTTATCCATCACAAAAAAGTATTGACCCTAAAAAAAAATTCGGATTGGGCCGGTAATTAGGTCAAAATTTCTAGGTCAGAACCGGGTTGGACGGGTAATTATGTCAAAATTTCCGGATTGGAACCGGGTTGGTATGATAATTAGGTCGGAATTTGATTTTTTTTTTTTTACTAAAACGATGTCGTTTTGCAAATTTTTTATTTTTTTGTTAAATCTAGTCACGTGACCCCTCCGGGGCACGTAGATTCGCCACTGGTAGAGGTGGCCAAATGCACAAACCGGACCGAACCGGAACCGCCGGTTTTGTTTTGGGCCGGTTCGTGCCGGTTCTTGAAGCGGCGGTTCAAGAACCGGCGGTTTACTGTTCAAAAACCTGCGGTTCGACGGTTCATACGGTTCACGGTTCACACGGTCTCCTTCCGGTTCAGATCACGGTTCAGGCAACGGTTTTAAAAATTATTAATAACTTTCTTTTACATTTTCATATAATACTTATTCTTTTCACAAAATAACAAATTACTATTCTTTTCACTACAATTACCAAAGCGAATGTAATATATATTTTTTATAAATATTTTTTTATTCGGTATTAAATATAATATTAATATTGTGTTATTTTTTTATATGTAAATTATGTTACTTTTAAAAATTAAGTTATTTTTTCAACGTTTGTACCGGAAATTCCGTTGTCTACGTATCTTTTATGTGTAATAGGTTCGGAGGCACGACACATATAAAAAAATCAAAGTGAACGTAGTTTTTTTTTTTTTTTTTTTTTTTTTTTTTTTAGTGTTTTGTAGTTTTTTTCCTTTGGTTTTTATAGTTTTTATAGGTTTTTAGTATTTTATAGTTTCTTATAGTTTTTTTAAATCGGTTTTAAGTATAAGTTGATTAAAAATGTTGTTTTATTAAATATTACGTGAGAGATATTGTGTAATTTTTCTTATATGTAAATAATCTTATTTTTTCAACGCTTGTAACGGAAATTCGGTTGCCTACGTATTTTTTATATGTAATCGTGTCGAGGTCACGACACATAAAAAAATCAAAACGAACGTGGTTCTTATTGTTTTTTTTTAGTGTTTTGTAGTTTTTTATGTATAGGTTTTTATAGTTTTTATATAGTTTTTTTATAGGTTTTTTTTTAGTATTTTATAGTTTCTTATAGTTTTTTAAATCGGTTTTAAGTATAAGTTGAAAATGTTGTTTTATTAAGTATTACGTGAGAGATATTGTGTAATTTTTCTTATATGTAAATAATGTTGTTTTTTCAACGCTTGTACCGGTAATTCGGTTGTCTAAGTATTTTTTATATGTAATCGTGTCGGGGGCACGACACATATAAAAAAATCAAAGCGAACGTAGTTCTTATTGTTATTTTTTAGTGTTTTGTAGTTTGATAGATTAGATGAATAACAATGTATTTGTCATTAGGAAAACACGAACCATTACAAGGTGTTTATATAGTGAGCCACATGGGCTATAAACGGAAATACAAAAAAATAAATATAAAACTATCGTCTAATACGCTCCCTCAAGCTGACGGCGCTGTGCGAAGGCCAAGCTTGGAAACGAAAGTAGAAAAAGATAAACGTGGCAGTGGCTTGGTGAGAACATCAGCCAACTGATCAGCAGCAGCTACACGAGCAACACGAACAAGTCCTCACTCAACATGCTCACGAATGAAGTGATAATCGATAGGAACATGCTTCATTCGTGAGTGAAACACTGGATTGGCTCTTAGACGAAGAGCACTTAAATTATCGCAAAAAATCACTGGTGTAGAACGAACCGAAACCGAGGTCCAAAGCGTATAGGTCGACCAAGCAATTTACGCGCAGTTGTCAAGAACACACCGTATTCGACCCCGTGGATGAACGAGATCGAGTTTTGCTTCTTGGAGCTCCAAGAAATCGCATTCCTCCCCAAGAAGACTATATAAGCAGAAGTAGAAGTATAGCCAGGCATGTACTCAGAAGTCGCTGAATCATGATAACCATCGTCCTTATTGCCTGCCCAATCCGAATCAGAGAAAGCATGCAGGGCAAAAGGCGAATCCCGATATAACTGTAAATCCATGGTGGAGGTGCCAGACAAATAGCGCAACACACGCTTGACTAACATCCAATGGTACTCAGTCTGTGCATGCATAAACTGAGCTAGCTTATTAACAGCCAACTGAATATCAATACGTGTAAAGCATAAATACTGTAAAGCCCCCAAAATTTGGCGATACTGAGTAGGATCGGAAAAGGCTGGAGAGACAACATGATCACCTGAAAAAGCATCAGCAGGCATAGGCATGGAAATTGCCTTGGATTCCTCCATATGAACCTGAGACAGTAACTCAAGAGTGTACCTGGTTTGCGTGAGTACCATGCCCATAGCAGAATGAGTGACTTCAACACCCAAGAAGTACGATAAGGGACCCAGATCCTTAATAGAGAACCTAGAGCCAAGCTGATCAATGATACTTTGAGCTTGCTCAGCAGAGCTACCTGTAACAATGATGTCATCGACATATACCAAGAGCATAGTAATACTGGTAGACGTGCGACAAACAAACAGCGACGGATCAGCCAAAGAATTAACAAAACCCATTGTAAGAACAAAAGTTTTAAGCTCATGATACCAGGCACGAGGTGCCTGCTTAAGGCCATAAATTGCCTTGCGAAGCTTACACACAAACGTGGGTTTTGTAGCATCCTCAAACCCAGGCGGTTGACACATATAGACGTCTTCAGCTAGTGTCCCCTGCAGGAAGGCATTATTGACATCAAGTTGGTGAAGGCACCAACCCAAGGAAACCGCAATACTAAGAACAAGGCGAATCATGGCAGGCTTAACAACGGGGCTAAAGGTCTCAAAATAATCCAAACCAGGTCCTTGTGTAAACCCCTTGGCAACTAACCGAGCCTTGTACTTATCAATCGGGCCATCTGGTTTCCTCTTAATTCTGAACACCCACTTACAGCCAACAATATTCAAATCAGGAGACGGTGGAACTAAGGACCACGTATCATTGCGAAGAAGCGCACTATACTCGTCAGACATCGCAATACACCACTACGGGCACTGCAGGGCCTGCTTAAGGGTAGAGGGTTATGTTTCAAGGTAGCGATCTTGTAACTGAGCTTGGAGGTTGAAGAGCTTACGGGGTTTGTATATTTGGTTTTGAGAATGAGTAGTCATAGGATGTTGTGGCGGTGGTGGAGGAGGTGGAGGGGGTGAAGGTGAGGTAGAGGTAGAAGCAGGAGAGGAGTCGGAATCACTGCTGGAGTCAGGGTGAGAGGAAGCAGGAGATGGAGATGGAAGAGGGCTCTCGGGTTGAGCAGTGTTGTTCTCGGGTTGAGCATTGGTGCTCTCGGGTGGGGGAGTTTCCGTGGAGGGAGAGCGATGGACTGGAACAGCAGTGGGTTCATAGTACTCAGGAGGTAATAAAGCAGTCAGGGGAGGTAGAGAAGGGTAGAGAGGGATGCTATCAAATGGAAATATATCCCCCACAAAGCGAACATCGCGTGATGTATACATACGGGACGCAGATAAATCATAGCAAAGGTAGGAACTTTGTGTGAGGGAGTAGCCAAGGAAGATGCAAGGTTTAGAAGGGGACTCGAGTTTGTGATTGTTATATGGTTTAAGCCATGGATAACAGAGACAACCAAAGACTCGAAGCTTGGAGTAATGAGGAGGATCCGAGAAAAGTTTAAGATGAGGTGAGAGCATGTTGAGATTTTTTGTGGGCATCCGATTAATGAGATATACAGCTGCACTGACTGCGTATGACCAGTAGGTGATCGGCATGGAGGCATGAGAAAGAAGGGTTAAGGCAGTTTCAGTAATGTGTAGATGACGACGTTCAGAAATACCGTTGTGCTGAGGTGTATAGGTGGGAGTTGTGAAGTGAGAGATGCCATTGGCAGCAAGGAAGGGGCACAGTTTTATATACTCGGTTCCGTTATCAGAATAAAGGGTTTTGATGGAAGTCTCTAACAGTTTTTCTACGTATTTTTTGAATTTGACAAAGGTGGCATAAACATCGGATTTACAAGCTAATGGATATATCCACATGAATCGAGTAAAATGATAAACAAACAAAACATAAGACTTGAAATCATCAACTGAATAAATAGGGGATGTCCAAACATCTGAATAAATAACCTCCAAAGGTTTAACAGTACATAATGTCGAATCTGGAAAAAGGAGCCGGTGGCTCTTATTACAAAGGCAGGAATCACAATAAGTAGAAGAAACAGAAGATAATTCTAAAAAATTATTTTTTGCAAGGTTTTGAATGACAGGAAAAGCTGGATGTCTGCAGCGACGATGCCAGGTAGCAACAGAAGCTTTGGATGCAGAGAAGGCGAAGAGAGCTTTGGAAGACCACAGATAAGCTCCATCACTGACTTGTCCTTGGTGGAGGCATTTGCCCGTCTTCAAATCCTTCACCAAAAATGAATCAGATAAGAATTCAATGGATACAGAATTATCACTACAAAATTTTTGAACCGAAAGCAGATTACGAGAAAGAGAAGGTACACAAAGGACTTGATTTAATTTAAATGAAGAGAGAGAAGTTGAGCCAATGTGGGTGATAGCCAAGGAGCTACCATCACCAATGACTATACGATCTGTACCTTGATAAGGAGAGTGAAGAGAGAGCAGGCTGAGCTCCTGTGTCATGTGGTGAGAGGCACCACTATCAAGCATCCATGGAGCAGCAGAATCAGAGTATTGCACAGGAGCACTAGAGGTGGAAGTTTGAGCGACATGAGCATAAGGGGTGGATGGTGAAGAAGGCCGATAGCCAGCTGGGCTTCGGGTAGGACGGGGAAGATTGGTATAGTGAGTATAGGTGGTGCAACGAGTTGCAACATGACCTTGGACACCACATAATTGACAAAAGCCCTGATAGCCTTTTGAAGAACGAGAGTTTGTGTTTTTGGACTGATTGGAGGGTGTTTGAGTTGGTTGATTGTGTTTGGGATTAGTGTTAGGTGCATGAGGCATCAGTGGAGGTTAGGGCCGTGGTGCTTGGGAATAAGGGGAATAAGACTTATTGGCTGAAACAGGCATAGGACGTGGGTGATAATAGGCAGAGAATGCAATATACGCAGGGGGTGTAGCTGACTGACTTTGTGCAAGAGACACTTCATGCATTAATGATTTCTCATGTAACAATGGCAGCGAGATAGTATCATCACGTGCCTGAATAGCACTTACAAGATTCGCATAATCACTGCCAAGATTTTTTAATATTATCTCAACCAATACATCATTAGGCACTTTTGAGTCTAATGCAGCCAAGTCATCCGCAATATTTTTTATGGCAGTAAAATATTGAGAAACCGACATCGTACCTTTCGAGATAGAATTCAAGCGCAGCCGTAGATACCTAGTACACCCCTTACTCTGTTTCCCATATGTATCAAGAAGAGTGTCCCAAGCTTGCTTCGAATTATCCGTATGCTGGATTGAAGCAATATAATCCTTGTCAACCGAGCCAAGAATAAGATGATGAATTAGCGCATCTTGTTGAACCCATAGCAAGTGCGCCGGATTAGAGACAGCAGCGCCGGCGGGATTGGTGAGAACAGCAGCCGGCTTGGGTGTATCACCGGTGATGTACCCGATAAGACCATGACCGATGAGCAAGGTGGTCATCTGCAGCTTCCAAGCAGTGAAATTTTTGTCATCAAGTTTAATCGGTGCATTGACGGCGAGGTTCAGGGCAATGACGGATGGTGCAGCGTAAGTGGTAGCAACGGAGATGGTGGAAGAGGACGAAGGAGTTGAAGAAGGAGTTGTCATCACAGCGGCGGTGGAGGAGATAGTCTAGCGGCTGCTGCGGCAGTAGGGTTTGATTAGAAAAAAAATTTTGGTAGATCGGGAAGCTCTGATACCATGATAGATTAGATGAATAACAATGTATTTGTCATTAGGAAAACACGAACCATTACAAGGTGTTTATATAGTGAGCCACAAGGGCTATAAACGGAAATACAAAAAATAAATATAATACTATCGTCTAATATAGTTTTTTATGTATAGGTTTTTATAGTTTTTTATAGGTTTTTTAGTATTTTATAGTTTCTTATAGTTTTTTAAATCGGTTTTAAGTATAAGTTAATTAAAAATGTTTTTTTATTAAATATTACGTGAGATATTTTATAATTTTTCTTATATGTAAATAATGTTATTTTTTAACGCTTGGACCGGAAATTCGTTTGCCTACGTATCTTTATATGTAATCGTGTCAGGGGCCCCACACATATAAAAAAATCAAAGCTAACGTAGTTCTTATTGTTTCTTTTAGTCTTTTATAGTTTTTTTTAATATGTTTTTATAGATTTGTTTTTATAGTTTTTATATATTTTTTTTATTAAAGTTTTTTCATAGCATTTTATAGTTTCTTGTAGTTTTTTTTTAGTTTTTTTAGGTTTGTATAGTGTTTTTATGGTTTTTTTAATATGTTTTTGTAGTTTTTTTCCCCCTTTTTTATAGTCTTTTTATATGTTTTTTTGCTTAAAGCCCCCGGTGTCCGGAACCCACTGGTCCGACTAATCCGGAGTCAGTCCTTGTTGTGCCTGCAGAGTCTTTTTATATGTTTTTATAGTACTTAAAGTTTTTTTTGTTGTCTTTTACTCTTTTATAGTATTTTTATGGTTTTTTTTTTTTTTTTTAGGTTTTTATAGTTTTTTCATAGTATTTTATAGTTACTAAAATTTTTGTAGTCTTTTTATAGGTTTTTATAGTTTCTACCGGTTTTTATTATGATTTTTTTGTTTTGTTTTTTTTTTTTTTATCGTCTTTTATCAGTTTTTTTTATATAGTTTTTAATAGTTTCATATAGTTTTTTTTTGGTCTTTTATAGTTGTTTTATAAATTGTAAGAAATATATAAGTAAGATATAAATTGCGTATCTTTAATCTTCAAAATCATCGATGTCGGTATTTCGCGTCCTTGCTCCTCCTGAATTTTCAGTGTCGCCGACTTCGAACTGTGACTCACCTTCTGACACAATGTCTTGCACACTCTAAAGTGGTGGGATGAAGCGAACATCTTCTATCTGTAAGCACATTTCCTGCCATGCTGAAAGCTCGTTCAACAGTGACGGTCGAAACATGGCAACTTAAAAACTCCACCACCATCATTGTTAGCACTGGAAAATCTTTAGAATGTCTCTTCCACCACTTCAATATGTCGAAGTCGAAATCATAGGCAGCGGTTTCACAGACTTCAAATGTTGTGTTTAAAAATTTGGTTATCTCTGTACGTTGATCGGATGACACTGTCACTCCCTTCTGTCGTTTTGAATTCATTTTTTCCAGAACTTTTTGAATTCCCCGTAGGGCACCTGCAGGGTTAGTAGAAGCACTTGCGGATGGATTGGAACCAGCTTCGTTTCTCATTCCATACATTCACTCATATTGAACATACAAAGTGTTTAATAACTTTTCAAGTCTATCAACTTCAACTGTATAATCTACTGGGGGCACATTATGAATATCAGACAAAGCATCATAGTAAGCACTTAACATGTTAGACACACCTACTAGTCTTAAACGAGGGTCGAGAATAGAAGAAATGAGATAAGAGTCAGGAATATGCAACATGTACTTATTTCATTTCTCCTTCATCGGCCCTAAACATTGAAATAATGTAGAGTCGTGTTCCATGGTTTCAAACTTGGAAGTTATTTCTACACTAGCAAGCAAGACTAAATATACTGTGGGTTGATAACATTTTGAAAACAATTCAGTAAATTTTTTGAATACTTCAAAAACATCCATCAGTGTCTTGCATGCAGTCTAGATAGAGGGATACAAACGATATTCGCTCGAACAGTGTGCATTTAAAAATTCACAAAAGGCATTTTTAATTTTGTTTGTTTTTTCCCAAAGATTATAAGTGGTGTTCCACCTATGTGGTACATCTTACGGCAGTTTGACAGGGCGATGACATTTCTCTTTAATAAAATTATACCACTTATTAGCAAGACTATTTCTACCTAACACATGTGAAATCGAAGTTTTTATCGCATTAATATGATAGTCAAAAACTTTTAGACCATCTTTTACACATAATTAAAAATATGGCATAAACATCTAACATGAAAAAATTGACCGTTACAAAGAGGTTCACAATATTGGGATAAGTCGGGAATAGAAGCAGTGTTGTTTGAAACATTGTCAAACGCAATAGAAAAAACTTTATCTTTTAAATCGTACTCCTCAAAAATATCAACTAATAAAGATGCAATGTAGAAGCATTATGAGTTTCGTTAACTAAACGAAAAGCAAGTAACCTTTTTTGGCCGATCCAAGTGTTGTCAATCTAGTGACACGACATGCCCAAATAAAAATTGTTAGTGTTCTATCCTCCCAAATTCGGCACATACACATACTCGGAATTTATTTGTCTTCAAACTTTATTTTATAATATTTCGTCGTTTAATAAAAAAAAATTGAAATCCCTAGTCACCGTTGGACGAGGGATCTTAGTAAATGCCGGCTGCAAAGCCCCTTGTACGTAATTTTTAAAAATAGGATTTTCGGGAAAGCTAAAAGGAAGACTCATCCCCGCAATAAGATCCGTGGTTAGATCTCTATAGTTATCACGAGTGTAAATAAAAAGTGTATTAGTGTTACCTCTGTTGGAGCTCGGCATGTTTAGATGGGTTTGAGATGCGCTTTCTTCCAATTTTTCCGGGTGTTTGTTTATTATGTGATTCCGCATCGATCCGTAACCACCACCCGCTTTAAATTGGTATTGAGTTCCACAGAATTTGCACACCCCGTAGAAATACTTTCCGGTGTTAGCTAATGCAAATTCATCAGTCCGAGGAACCTTTGTGAAAAATTCCGTAAAATTTTTCGATTTTAACCTTTTTTTTGTGCTCCGTCTAGGGAAGCATCACCATCTAAATCGACTGACTCGGGAGTAGGAGTTGGATCTGCACTAGCACGATGTGGTGTTCTTACAGCCACACGACTCCCACCACGTCCTTGTCTAGGACGGGAAGCAGTCGGAAATACACATCATCATCATCATCAACGTCGGCTTCATCATTACGAGGCTCATTATCATCAACTTCGTTAAGGTTGGTGTTAAAATCTACATGTTGAGATGACTATCAAATTCATCAGGATTGTAACCTAAAGGTGTCTCGAATTGAGGAATTGAAATGTAACTATCGGTGACAGGGTTTGTAAAATGTTGTACCACTGGTCTATAGCCACTAGGCCGACTACCAGTACCAACATCATCCGATTCCAGCACAACCATGTCATGACGGAAAGTAACATTTCGATTGCCTTGTGATGATGATACAACCTCTTCTTGACATTTTACAAAAACTAAATAAAATTTAAGGGTTATAAATTTTTTTTGAAAAAACTAACCAATTTTACATATAACTAAAATCGAATTGAAGTAAACGATTAAATGAGAACAACTTTAAATATCGGTCTAGTAAAGTAAATTTGATTATAAAATGGAATTTTTTTTAACACTAGAAAAAAAATGAGTTGAATAAAATACAAATCAAATTACTTATAACCAAAACCGTATTGAAGTAACGATTAAATCAGAACAACTTAAAAAATCGGTATCGTAAAGTAAATTTGATTGTTGTTTTTAACATCTAAACAAACTTGATTACAAACAATGAATTGAATTTGAGATTATAGAAGTTTAGAATTTAGAGAAGAGAAGAGTAGGTGTAAAGAATTTGGAAAATGAATCGATATTTATAGGATTTTTTGAAAAGGTTGGAAAAAAAAAGCCGTTGCAGCCTGCTGACCGTTGGAGCCGGTTCTGGCCGGTTTGTACCGGTTCCGGCCATCCGGTTGAACCGCCAGTTCCGGTCTGGTTCCGGTTCCGGTCCGGTTTCACGGTTGGGCGGTTCATTTGGCCACCTCTAGCCACTGGATGTTAGTTATGTAATATAATGGTTCAGAGTAATGCGTTTGTTATTGTACCGTCTTATTGATCTTTAATCGTAACCAGGGGCGGACGCAGGATCCCGGGTGAGAGGAGGCGATACTATAGGCGAGTGTAAATTTTTAAGGAGAGAAAAAAAACACACAACATACATAATAGTGTATTTTACGGATATATTTTGAATCCGCCCCTGCTCGTAACCGTCTTATTGATCTTTACTCGTATATATGTTGACGTACTGACAGGAAGAGGTGAACCGGAAAATAACAATGAAGATTTGAAGTTGTTTTAAAAAATCATGTTGAAACTTAATAACTGAAAGCGAAAAGAATAGTGCTGCCAACTTTTGATTTCACAAGACGTTAAAAAATCATGTCGAAACTAGAGCTGGGCGGTTCCGGGTCCAAATCCAGATCGGATCCGGCGGTTCCACGGGTTCATGGGTCCAACCCGGTTTGTGTTCCACCTGGGCCTGGCTAAACCTGGCGGATTTGAATCCCGGATTTTAAAACCGGTGATCGAATCCCGGTCGGAGGACCGAACCAAGCGGTTTTATGTTTTTATTTTTATTTTTTATTTTTAATTCCCTCCCAATCCCAACTAGTGGACCAAACACTCCAACAGTCTAACCTCCAACTTATATATATTCAAAATTTTTGAATAATATTTTTTATTTTAAAATATCACACTTATCACACTATAAATACATATTTATTTCATCACTTTTTACACATAATTCTATTCTATCTCTCATATTTACCCATATAATAATATTCTATCTCTCATATTTATTTAACTCTTATATTATAATATTATCTCATATTATAATATATTCTTATATTTAATAATATATTTCGGATAGTGATTTGAAGTTGTTCTGAATAAATTCGTTTACTTTATCACATTCGAAATATATTATTTTGCAATATCATGTTATGTTTGAATATTCAGTGTATTAGTAGTGTGTTTGTATTTTGAATATTAAGTGTATTAGACTATTAGTATGGTGTTAAGTAATGTGTATCAACTGATTCATGTGTGCCGTGACTACCGTCATTGATGCATTGTTTAATTATGTAATAATGTTGCTTAATAAAACAACTTTTATATACATTTTGCATTGATTCATTAAGATATAAAATCAACTTATATACATAATATTATAAGTATAAATCATCGTAATCACTATATGAAATATAAGTGTAATTTACTTACAAATCAATCATAAAAAATAAACAATTAGAAAACTACGCATTATTCTGTAATTTACTTACAAATTATCTAGAATATGAGTTATGAAATTAAATATTATATATAGATATGAAATTAAATATTATGCAAGCCGTGTTTTTAAAAAAAAAGTTATGAAATTAAATATTATATATAGTTTAATAAGCAATTAGAATTTATTATTAATTTTACCGTAAGTTATACAAATTTTGTATAAAAAAAATTGATTTTTTTGGAACCGTGATTGGAACCGTGATTGGAACCGTCTGGATCCGGGAACCGCCGAGACCCGGACCCGAACCGGGGAACCGCCAAACCCGCCGGTTCCCGGGAACCGGCGGAACAGGCTAGAAATTGAAACCGGCGGTTCCGGTTCCATTTTGAACCCGGAACCGGAGGGTCGTGCCATGTACCCGGAACCGGTCACGTCTAGTCGAAACTTAGAAGGTTAAACATTTTTTATATATAGGGTTAACTTTAGTAGCACGCTTTTCTTTTCCATTATTTTGCACAGCGTTTGCACGCATGTTCTGCTGCAACACGCCTAAGTCTTGGGACTAGCGTTGCACTGTATGGATGTCTGGTTAAATGTAAAAAAAACGATTAAACCCTAGCTGAAGGAGTCATATATATAAATATATATATATATATATATATATATATATATGGAAAATGATTAAGACACAACTCTTTATCCACACACATCCTCCGATTGTGTGTTTGTATGGTCATAAATTTTTTTTTTTTTAGAAAAATGAAAAGGTATGGTTCAAAATGGATGTGTGCACACATTTTGTGTCAATATTCGGTGCCTCTATCACTGTCCATATATATATATATATATATATATATATATATATATATATATATATAATTGAAAAATAAAGCTAAAATTAAAATTTTGTAAAATGTGTCCCAGAAAGTAATTCGGTGCGAATTCCTTGAGGAATCTCCACGATATATTTTAGAGGGTCTTTTTAAATATTTCTATTAGAAGCATGTTTTTCTCGGGTAATTTTTGTGTGGTGTCTCCAAACGGTGTGGAGACATCGTGTTGCTAAATACAGACCACACAGTTTTATTCTGTATTTAAACTGTGTGGTTCTGATCGTTTCACCCGTTAATTTACCTCAAATTTCCTCACCACACAAGTATTTTCCGTTTTTTTCAATTATTTGCCTTTTAAAGCATATTCTTTCAAGTTTCCATATTTATTGATGATTGTCACCTTTTTATTATTCCATTGTACAACAATTTTGTCTATTATATGTAAAATTGTCAAAAGGTTTTGATGTCGGCTGGTTACGAACTTTAGAGTAGTTGCGGCCTTAAAATTTCTAATCCGTTTGTTTTCGTTAGAGTTTTTTTATATCATTTCACCCATCATATATGACAATTTTTTTACCAATCATTTCTTCAACTACAAATAAAAAAATATTAAATTATCTCTCATCATTTCACTTTATCAACTTTATAACATCTTTTACCATTATTTTATTTATTAAACTACTTTATTTCACAAATCATTTCATAATCTACACAAATTTCAAAAAAACATCTTAACTTACTAATCATTACTTTAATCACTTTATCTAAAACAACCCAAAAAAAAACTCCAACCCAAAACAAACGGAGTCTTAAGTGTTAATAAGTGTGACTTGAAATAACTTTGGAGTCGGATGAGTGGTGGTTTGCTGATCAAGAGTATTCAAGTCTGGAAGGTCAGCTGAGTGAAGTGTCAGCTGAAGTCCGTCTGTCAGCAGAATGAAGATTGCTGAGTCTGTTGAGTACCGTTGAGTTCTACTTCTGAGCTAGTTGGTTAAATAGCCGGTGACTCAGCTCAGATGAGTCGCATCTAGGGGCATTTATGAGAAATGCGATGGATGTTCTTATGGCGGTTAGGGTTAGGTTTGCAAGGCTATAAATACACAATGTTTGTAATCAATGTCAGTGTATGTAATTCTTCCTGAATTTCCGTGCATAATAAAGTTCTCCTTTTTTGTTCGTGGAGTAGTCGGCACAACGCCGGACCACGTTAAATTTTTGTGTTCTCTTTATTTCTGTGTTTTGTCGTTTATTTGTCATTATTTTCACCTTAGATTGCTTCTGTTTCTATTTTGATTGTCGTATGTTATAAAAACTGGTATCAGATCCAGGTTTCAAAGAATCTCTGTAGTTGAATGGATTTGATCTTCACCAAGGTCTTCACCGATGCTTGGTTATGTGATCAAATGTCTGTTCTTTGGCAAAAAAATGTCTACAATTAACGTGAAAATCAATAAATTTACAATGATGAACAGTTTCAATATGTGGAAGATCAAGATGCGGGCCTTGTTAAAGCAACAAGTACTGTGGACTCTTTTAACTAAAAATGGAGGAAATGCCAGTTTCCATGAGATAGCCAGTCTGGAGGAGAAGGCACATTGAACCATCATGTTGTGCCTGCCAGATGATGTTATCACAGAGGTTGCAGAGGAAGACACCGTTGTTGGGCTTTGGTTGAAGCTTGAGAGTGTGTATATGACTCAGTCACTAACCAACAAGTTGCTGCTGAAGCAAAGTGTAAAATCTCACATTGGTAAAGTAATGTCCTGCTCACCCCTCATATAAGTGTGTGGCATAAAGGTCTTGTCAATTGGGGTTAGCCATTTTAGACCAAGCAATGACGATGGTTTAAGCAGTTGACCGGACCATTTATGACTCATTTAGCGCTACCAGGCCCGGGGTCTGAGGGCATTACAAAATGGTATTCAGAGCCGACTATCATATGGAACTAAGTTCCACACCATGAGAGGCGGTGGGGGCCACCTTTAGAATCCTATAGTAGGGACGAACTGTGACAAGTCTTGGCCGTCCTGGCAAGGACGCCAGTCCTTTATAAGGGAGGAGAATGTAAAACCCCACATCGGTAAAGTAATGTCCTGCTCACCCCATATAAGTGTGAGGAATAAAGGTCTTGTCAACTCGGGTTAGCCATTTTAGACCATGCGATGACGATGGTCTAAGAAGTTGATCGTACCATTTAAGACTCATTTAGCGCTACCAGGTCCGGGGTCTTAGGGCGTTACACAAAGGTTGTTTAGTCTAAGGATGCATGAAGGTACTCAGTTGAGAGATCATCTTGATCAGCTAAACACAATATTGCTGGATTTGAGGAATATGGATGCTAAGATTGAGGATGAAGATGCTGCTATAATAATGTTGATGTCATTTCCGGCATCATATGAGAACTTTGTGCAGTCATTTATTGTTGATAAGGATACAACGACTTTGGAGGATATGAGGTCAGCCCTCTATTCAAGGGAGCTTAGACATAAGGCAACAGGTACAAACAGTCAGGCAGCTGGCTTGGTAGTCAACATCAGCAGTGGGAAAGGGCATAGACATTATTGGAAGAAGAATTCCAAGAAATATGGGTCCAAGGATCTTCAGTCCACAGATGGCTATAAAATTGTAAGGAACATGGGCACTAAAAGTCCAATTCTCCAAAGAGGAAGAAACAGCAGGAGAGCAATTCTGGCACAACCGTTTGTTAGGAAATCTACGCGTGAACGCAGCGGAATTTAAAATTTATTTCCTATTAACCCAAGATCGACTTCGTTTAAGCAACAAGCATAAAAGAAGTAGACAAGAGAATACCTTGGTTGATCCAATTGGATCGACACTTTGTCTACGGTGGTAGTTTCTGCATGAAGCCGCCCAAGTGTTCGGCCTCTACCGTTGATCCACACGAACAGCCCGCCGGAATCCCATCATGGATTGCTACCAGAAAAAAACTTGGTTGCTAGACCGAAATTTTCTCTCTCTCAAGACTCTATCTAGGAATCTCTCATATTTTCTAGTAAATTAGAACTCTTCTAATTATGATGTACAAAAGAGCTTGACACCCACCTTCTATTTATAGTAGATGGTGTGTCCCATACTAGTCCCAAACCGATTGGGAGAAGCTTCCTAGTAGATTGAGGAGAATGAAAACCTTTTTCTTAATAACAGAAGTAAAATACCTTTGATTGAATTATCTCATTTAATTTAATATCTCATATTAAATATTTCCAAGATATTGTCAATATCTAATATTGACTATCTTTATCTTATTACCATAACTCTATTTTTTCCATAAATATATTAAAATCCAATATTAATATATGGTAATACTTATTAATTAATTTGAAAAATCCATGTGTATCATATACACATGTATCTGCGGCCCATATGGCCAAAAATTGGCTTCCGGAATATTCTTAATTAATATAATGCTATGATTAACTAATTCGCAAAATATATGTGTATCAATATACACAAATATATTTCGACATACATATACATTATATGTATATTTAATTAATCAATATAATTGATACATTGTATTTAATTTATTCATAATAAATAAATACCACCATATTAATTTAGCACTATAACACTTTAGAGTCGAGATAAACTTTTCTTATTTGGTTATTACTATAACCGCATTTTAATCCAGCTAGATGTTCTTATGTGTGTGACCCGATAGGCTTCGAATATGTTGGCCGTAGGCATAATGTGCAATTACGAAAATGCCCGTCATACCTAACGATCATGGATAGCGTCTAGCAACACGTCCACAATCCCCAATCATCGGAAGAGTCAAATGCAATGACTAATACCTTTCATCTGAAACAGTTACCGTGTAAATGTAATCCTATCGCTGTTACAATATCCATATGGTCGTACGTCGAGTGTCAAACAACAACAACCGTATCTCGAAGTAACATATTACTTCCGCTTTGCAAAGACTCACGAGAACAAGACATTCCTTATAGGAAGACCCTTTAGGATATTTACTCCTAATCACAGGATACGCGATTTCCGGACAAGCGACATGAATCCTACGCACGCTTCAGTATCACACACAACCACTACCGCATGATCGCCCCATGGCTAGGGGAAACCTCAATAGTGTCAAAATATGACAATCCACACCGTGATTTCATGAAGACTCCGGTCTCAGGATAATTACACAACCGTCATATAGTGCAACACTTACTAAAGTAAGTGGGTCAGTCTAACATACACATTCTCTAATACACGTCCATATACAGTCCAAGTGTCTCAACACTTTGATAGATGAGATCTATCCCTATCTTCAATAAGATAGAAGACATCTAATACGTGCTAGTCTAATCGTACTATTAATGTCCTGTTTAATATCACATGCGACTAGAGACATTTAAGTATCAAACTCTTTAAAGTGAGTCGAGATCTCATCAACCATAACACCATTGTGATTTCTCTTTCACATTTTGACACCACGGACGTTATCATATATACAATATCATAATTGGTCCGTTAAATGAACAAATATATAATAATAGAAAGCCATTTGATATATGTACAAACATAAAGAAATAGTAGAAATGATCCGACCCGGTCAGATCCGGTCCAACCGGATTGGGTTTAGGACACTATTTCAACAATCTCTCACTTGGCCTAAAACCAATCACTCGTACACACACGACCAAGTTGAGACACAAGAATCTCATGAAATACTTGCGACTAACCCTAAGCGTGAAAGGATCACTATCCGTGAGGACTCAGACTATCTTCATATCATGCTCCAAATGATCAAAGTCAAAAGGAACCGCCTCAACACACATATAAATCTCTGACTAGACACTGGTCCTTGCCTAAATAATGAATCCACTTACTATATCAGCTATATAGAAAAGGTGGAAGAACCATACAAGGTTTAGGAATGAACTTTCTAGATCCATGTATTGCTCTCGCTGCGCCTCTAAGGCACTACTATGTTTTTGGCCCAGTTGTAGAATCTACAGTGATTTCTAGCTAAGAACATTTCCAGCTCACTGTATCACTTGATTAAATCGACTGCAAACCCAGACTGTAGCTCCCACTATCTTCATAAGACATATGGTATACATCTGTATATCTACGTTTATTCGATTCCAAGTTTCAATAAACTAAGAACCCATCCATAACACCTTCAAGGATATCCTCGACATTTACCAGAATCACTTTCAAACTTCCTCATGACTCTTCATGAAGTATGAACATCTGGTTTAACTCATAACACTTATGATGGACCCTATTGCATAAGCAAGGGGGCCTTCTATAAGTACCATCTTTCACCTTATCTTTCAGGACTAATGTCCTATCATAGATAGACCCTGAGATCACTAGCTAGCAGTGTCTCTCGTCGTGGTCTATGCTAAACTTCTTTAGCATCTTATCTATACAGGTGAACTATGATAATCAAGCAGTATCTAAACATATCATTATAGATTCTTATTTCCAAAATAAGAACTGCTACTTCCAAGACCTTTCGTAAAGGCCTTGAACTACCAATCATTGATTGACTGTGATACGGGGTGTTGATTCCAAGAAGGATATCCAATACCTTGCTCGAAAACTGTAACACTCCCACTAACCTTTCTGCTCATAAGGCATATCTTTCCTTTTGATCAAATCAAACTCTTTTGATTATCAAAGTAAAGAACTTATAGAGAAACTTGTTTAAGTCCATAAATGGATCTCATAAGATTACACACCATGTTATCGTTTATGAACATCAAGCCTTTGGCCCAATGTCTTCAACACTATCATGTAGCCTTGATACGAAGCTATAACAAGCACTATCTGAATTGACTTAAGAATAGCTGGTAGCATAAAGGTAATTACAAGGTTTACACCCCGTAGCCTTCAGCTATCAGCTTAGCCTCATGGTAACAGTATTACCATCCATGTTAGTCTTTCATAAAGACCTGCTACACCTTTTTGAGACAATCACTTCAGGTAGGACATACTAGGTTTATAACTCGGTTGTCACATATGGAATCTGCTTCAGATACAATGGCTCTAAGCCATATCTCATACTCTTGCCTTTCAAGCATTCTTGTATAAGTCACGAGATCTTCATTTTCAAGATGAACATACTAGCAGCACTTTCAGGCGTGTGGTCATCTGTAGACTCATAGGATACTTGTGTGCACTGAGCAGTGTCTTACACCTCATCGCTATGCGGCGCCTGCTCATATTCCAATGGTTGAATATATCTTTGTGGCTCTCAAACCCATTTGAGATTTCAAGTTACTCCCACTATATTTTTTTGTAAGAAACACTTCCTTTAGAAGACAATATGTTTGGAGACAAACACCTTTTGCTCCGCGTACAACTAAATAATATCCAGCGTACTTGCTAAGATATTCCACAAAGTTGCGCATGTCATACTAAGCTCCAAGCCTTTCAGAAATTGCCTGCTTGCTAGAAGCATAACAACCCTAAATCATCGGTTAAGATGGATTTGATGTCATCTTTTTCCATATCTGATATGGAATTTATTCAACCTTTATTCTTTGGAACTCGGTCAAGTGTATGTATTGAATAAGGGTACTATCCCAAAGCAGGTAAGGGATACTTCGCATGGCTTACGTCACACCTTTATCGCATAAAGTGTTGTTTCCATTTTAGAAACGCAATCCAATTGCGCGTCCCAAAATGGTATCCTTCAAGGGAGAATCTAATTCTTTTTCAAATGACTTCTGAAATACCCCTCGGGTATTAATTTCTTCAATCCAATTGAAGATTAATTTCTAAGTAGTTCATCAATCTCATATTCGTGCTAGCTTGAACTTTTCGGGCTTTCCGAATTGTCATACTTCACTAAGTACATTCAACTATTGTAGAGATTAATAAGCAATTATTTGCGGCATTAATTGTCATAATCCAACAAGCATCAGTATGTTTAGGCTTTAGACAATTTTTCTAGAATTCATAACCTTTTCATAAAAGGGTATTTTAGTCATCTTTAGATAAGATACGTATTACCGCATGATTCATAATCACATGGTTAAGATATCATCAGAATGACATTTGATTACACGTTCTCTTCCAGAGAGTCTACATCTCGAACAACCACAAATATCAATGATAACAGCCATTCGAACATTTGGTTGATATTTAATCACCGATATCGACTATATAGTGATCGTAATCTAGTATGTTAGATTAGTGACCCGTTCAACTTTATCGGAACAACTTTTATTCCTTACAATTGAATATGTCTAATAAATCCTAACGTCCAACTGAAATCTTGTTCTTCATAAGAATTGGAACACAATAACATTTATTTAGTTCCTTAATCAGTTTACTAGATTCAAAATAATATATAGTAAATGCTTCAACGTTTGCTTCACTTTCCATATCTCAGAGTATTCTGCACTTAATCTTTCTAATTCAATCGCACTCCTAAGATATCATATATCTAAGAGTTGACTTGAGCTTAAATAGATTTATCTCAACTTAGAGACTTCCATAAGTTCTCTATTCAAACACATTCCCTAACTTTATTTTTAATCCCTTAAGCACTTGAAAATATTTCTTAGTTTGGTCTTCATAAGACTTAAGAAAAAATCACAAGAGCTACCCTTTAATTTTCTTTCATAGAGAAAATCGAAAGTTTATTTAACATTTTGAATTGTTGGTCCCTTGAAAAGGCTTTGGTTAAGTTTAGAGGGGGAGTGAATAAACTTAACACTTCAAATTTTTTTGGAGTTTACAAACTCAGCAGGGTCAATAGACTACTGACTTAAGCAATCTGCTGACTATTGATTCTATTGAATCTGTTGCAGCGGAATATACTAATTAAGCCTTGATACTTGTTGTTTAAAGATGATACTAAGTATTATATACTCAGTAGTGTAACGTGTGTGAATCCAGTAGCTAGTTCAGCAGGTTGATATGAAAAACATGCAATAAAAAAAAGTGCAGAAGGTAAATGCTGTAATGTAAAGTAGACAAGTTTTATAGTTGTTCCAGGTGGTGTAATCCTGTCAGTCCACTCTTCTCCTATAATGTTGAAGGAAATCCACTAGAGTCTTTTGAGATTGCTGTTACAAAAGTCCCTAAGGTGTTTGTCCTTGACAAATGACTATGGCTTCACAAACTGAATACTAAGAACATGTAGGATTGCTGCTCTTAAGTACTCCACTGGTCCTTGAAAGGTAGGATTGCCTCTTCACTAGCTCCACTACAAAAAAACAGTTCTTGACACCTCAACAGTGCTTCTCTGTCTTCAGACAACTTCGTAAAAATAAGGGGTTGAATCAAGAAAGTGATTCAGCTTCAGCAAGCTTATGATCAGGATGATAAGATCAGTAGCTTGAAATCTTCAAGTGTGGATACTAGATGATACTTGAATGCAGAAACACTTGAAGAAAATTCTTGATCAGAAATTAAGTTCAGTTCAACAGGGTATAATTCTATTGATTGCTTGTAAGTTCCGGTATGTAATCTGATTCCATGGGTCTTCTATTTATAAGTGAAAATCATGTGTTTGAATTTGAATTTCAAATCTGACCGTTATAGGATTTTCTGATTATTCCCTAAATTTCCGTCTGATGTACTTCTCTGTCTGTGTCAGTGTTCTTCTGACAGACAGTCTGTCAACCAATTATTTAAATCCAATTTGATTTGGCTGTGAAATCCTTACAATATCCCTTTCATCCTATACATTGATTGACTGATTAATCCAATTCTTGTAATTCATCCTTATACATTTAATTTTCTAGAAAAACTTGGATTAATCTGATATGTATATACTCAGCACATGTCTTTTTTATGAGTCTACTGATGTATATATTTGGTCAGCTGACTTTTAGTCTGTTGTGTTCTTGATGAACACTCAGCTGAATGCTTCTTATCTAGCTTTTGATTGTGAAGTTAGAGTACACCATTTTAAGTATATCTAAGTCCCAATCATCAAATTTCCTTATATGGAACATAGACCTTCAATACAAGGTATATGTGATCAGTTTAGGCCATCACAGACTTACCTAAATTCTGATCCCATGTCATTGGCTTATAAACTTCAATACTAAGTTTGATCCATTAGCCTTCATTACTGAGTTTGAACCATCAGCCTTCAGTCTTCAGCAGGTCCTAGACACTCTACTAAACAACTAACTTAGACAGGTCTGTTGAACAAGTCAGCTAACCTCTTTACAGTGCTTGTTTGATCAAACCTAAACAAAGATCAAACTCTAATAAACCTATACAAATATTCTATACATCTTTTTCCCTTTGCTCTATAACAGCTAGTCTGGCACTCATCATTAAAACTAGAATATGTCCAAAAATTTCCCCATTTTTAGTGATGATGCCAATACCCTCCTTACAGCAAAGCAAAAAGATAAAAAAACACTAAAAACAAAACAAACTTCATATATATTTCATTAAGGTTCAAACTTTGTTCAAAATTTATTAAAACTAGATTCAACATAAGGATAAAATGTGTAAAGATAAATCTGCTGATCTAGTTTCCGTCTTGATCTATTCTCTGATTTCTCTTTGCATGTCTTCCATCAATTTATTTTCAATTCTTGAGAAATCAATCCATGTATGTACAAACTTCCATCACTTCCAAGCCTCAGTAATGGTCAACTGGATACCTTGCCAGCTGAATCCTTGTCTCATGTAACACAACTTGAACTCTTCCAAAGAATCTTTTGCGGACAAACTCCTTAACCTTTGTTCAGCAGATTGTCCTCTTCCTCCTACTGAGCTTCCTCTATGACCCCCTCTTGCTGCATTCCTTAAGGATTTTATCCTTACTTCCCACAATTTAAGTCCAAGGAAAGAATTTAAACCCTCAATGAAGGTCATTCCATCATAAGGTCTTCTTCTTGCATTATAAGCAACTTTAAATTCTTTTAGCAGGTCATCAGTTAGCTAAACTCTTCCGGGTGCAGGGGTCATATATGCATTAACTTCAGCCTCAAATATTTTCTTATACTAAATCATGGCTGATTCTTTTGTTTCTGTTGTCTTCTCTCCTTCCCCCTTATTGACATCATCAATAAAACGGTGCAGAAGACTTAGAACACCTTTATGTTTAGTTACCCGATTGTTTAGTTGTCCCTCCATTATTTCAGTTCTTGTGTCTACTGAAGTAATCTGGCCTTCTATAGTTTGTTCCAGCAGGTTCATTCTTTCCGTAATTTTAGGATCAAGTACAGCAGGAGCTGATTTCTCAGCCATCTTATCAACTTTCTTATGCAATGTGGAAATATCTTCAGAATTATACTTATCTCTCTTTGCAGAATCTAACTTGGCTTGAGTGATTTCTCGAAGCATATCATTACTAGTGAACTGTAAAATAGTGATATTTGATGCAACAGTATCAGTAGTTCTGCCTCTATTCTCCACCAAATTGACAAGATTGTCAAATTTTTGTTCGCTTGCCCTCAGTTGATTCCTAAGTTGATTGATGTCTTCTCTGACAGCTCTCAATTCCTCTAAAATGACCTGATATAGTGGCAGCAATACCAGCCATATTCTCAACAGATCTTTCTAAGTCATCCTCAGGTCTAGGCTATCTTATCACAATAGTCTTGGTTCTGTCCCACTCATAGGGTTTAGGACTTCCTTTATCTAACCCAAAATCAATGTCATTGATAGGGTCTTCTTCATGATGTACACCAACTTCTTCTTCACTATCTCCATAATCATGAAGTTGCTCCTCTGATTGTACTTCAACAACCTCTTCTTGATTATCAGCAGGGACACCTTTTTCAGCAGGTTCCACGCTGTCAGCAGGGGATTCCTCCAATCCCATCATAAGTTCCAACCTTTGTCCAATCACTGTCTGTTCCTCAGTGAATTGAACAACCAGTTCCAACCTTTGTTCAGCTGCTGTCTGATCCTCAGTAGACTGAACCACCTCTTCAGTAGGGTATTGAATCTCCAGTGAGGATTCAAATTGTCCTCCAGCAATGGCAGGAAAAACTGCAAGTTTTCTTCTAAAACTGCCTTTTGTGCAGCAAAAACACTCAATTCCTCAGCAACCTTGGCCAAAGTTCCCTCAGTGTCTATCATATCTTGATTTTGAACAGATTCCTCAAATACTGCATGTACTTGTTCTTCAGCACCCTCAAGAATTCTTGTTGATTCTAAATCAGCTTCCAATGTTGTAGCAAAAGTATTCAACAATTCTTGTTAATTCTCCTATTCAGGTTAGAGTACCTCAGTAGTCAATACTACTTCTTCAATATTATCAGTAGCCAACTGACCTTCAGTAGATTTTCCTTAATTAGCAGGTTGCTCCTTGTCTATTTCAGCAGATCCTTTTTTAGCAGGTTCAGTAGACCTCTCTTTTTCAATTCCATTAGTTTCTCCAGGGTGTATAGGATGATCATCATCATAGTCAGAGGATGAATCATCAGTATCACCAAAAGGTCTAAACTTTGGATCTCTGAACACAATCTTGCCTTTCTTCTTTCCATCTTCAATCAGCTTCAACATCGTCATTTGCAATTCAGATGTTTCAATTTGTCCCAACATGTTCTCCACTCCAAAGGCTTCAAAGACCCATTCTTCAAAACTTGTCATTGGTTTTGTTGTAGTCTTTGCTTTTTACAGAATCCAAACTTCCATGCAAAGTGTTCTTGGATTTTCTTGAAGTCTCGATCTTCATTTTGCTTCCTTGGCCTCCTGATATAAGGCATAGTAGGTTTCCTTACAGCAGGATGTGATTCGGCTTGTTGACTTCCAAATGTCTCAACTAAATGAGACAAAGTTTTTTCAGTAGATACAAATATATCAGTAGGAATATTTGTACCTACTACCTCTATTTGTTGAACACTTTCTTCCCCCGGAGTTGTATGCTCCTCAAAAGGGGTTTCATCCAACTTAGCTTCCCCCTGAGTTTTGGCAGTCTCAGCAGGGTCTTATACCATTTCAATAGGCTCCTTAGTAGGCTCTTGTACATACATAGTAGCCACTTCAGTTGGCTTCATAACTCTTGTTCAACAACATATGCTCCTTCTTCTTCTTCCTCCATTTGCTTTCCCAAGATCCTCAATTCCTTCCCTTTTCCATGTCTAGTCCTCTTCTTTGCAACTTGTTTAAATCTTTTTGGGGGTCTTTCAAAGGCTCCAAACAAGGATTGTTCAAGTGCTTCTTTGGATACTACTTTCCTCTTTTTGGTTGCATCATTGACCTGCTCTGTAAAGATTTGTGCAATAGTTTTCTTTACTGGTTCAACAGATGCAGGGGTTTCTTCAGCAGCACTTGTATCAGCAGGCTTCACAGAGTTTGTTGATTGTTTGGATTTCTATGGAGGAAGAATATCAGTGATCTTCCTTGAGGCAGCCTTTCTCTTCTCCACTGATATCCTAGACTCAACAGCCTTGGGATCAGCCTTTCTTTTGGTTCTCAATTCCAAATTTTGGTCACTCTCCTCTGGTTCAACTCCTTCATCATCATCTGGACCATGAATTGGAGTATTGACTTCTGGCTTATATCTTGCCATATTGACGTTTTGAGGAGCAACATCAGTAATCTTAAGATGATTCAGAAGCCTCTAAATCAGTAACCCTAAAGGTTTGATTTTTAGGAAGAATCTCGAACCAAGATACTTGCCTGGTTTGTTATCTTTGATTCTTTTATTTATGATCTCCCTTTCCTCAGTCATAACTTTCATCATATAAAACATAAAGAATCCAGCCCAGTCAAATTTCATACTCCTTGAGATGATAATCATCAGATCAATTTTTGGCCCTGATAATGTATCATAACTGCCAACCAGTCCCAACAGATTCCTTGCAATATACTTGCTCAACAAATTATATTCATAAGAAATATACTTGGCGTTGATTCCAAGAAATGCCTGCTCATCTGGATCACTCTTTATAGATTCAACAAAGGCTAACCTTTCTAAATCCAAGCTTTCTGGGTTTTTGGTGCTCCATTGCCTTCATCAAATCCAATAACCTCTCTTAATAATTCAGAAGACAAAAATCTCCTGACCATTAACGGTTGTTGTAAACTCCTCTGTATGTGATTTTATCACCATATGCACTACAACATATTTGGCTTTTTACGGCACAAAATAAATGCCGGAAACTTGAAAATAAGCGCCGTAAAAAGAAATCCCGACACATAAAACGGCGGTTATTTAAGTGTCGTCAATATTGGTGTCGGCAATGTTTTTTGCGCGTTTTTTATTTTGCCGTGAAGTTTCCGGCGATTATATGGCACATAGTCAAAGTGACGCATCTTTTATATGTGGCACTTTCTTTGGCGCTTTTCTAATGTGTCGAATGTTTTACGACGGTTTTTCCGGCACTTGATTAATGTGATGGACATAGCTTTGTGGCAGTTTAACGACGCTTATTTTAATTGCCACATGTAATTTGTGAGAAATTTCCCGACAATTTTTATTTAAAGGGACACATGTTTGTGCACTATACCGACATTCGTTAAAATTGACGTGATTTTTAAAATGGTAATTTACAGGCAATAATTTTTATTGCCACAACATTTGTATTGCACGTCGTATGACACATATTGAAAATGTCTACATGTAATATGTTTGCCAGGAAAGTATTAATAGTCTTCCTAGCGCATTTTCTTAAAGCAACTGAATTGTTGGCCTTATTTATGTCAGTTTATCATCAATATACGACTGATGTACTAGTATTCTTACTGATGTACTAGTATTCTTACATGACATATATATTAATAATCCCCGATTGAACAAAGACATAGAAGGAAATAAAATTTATTCAAAATATTGAACATATAAGTTGAGGTTGAAATTGAATGAACACCGAAGAACGATTGTTTTCCAAACACTCGATCCATAATTTGTAATTAACTAGAAAAAAGAAAGTTTTAAGTGTCTTGATCATCCAATCCTCCAAACACAAAGTTTCAAGTGTCTTGATCATCCAATCCTCCAAATCTATTCAACTAGGAATTAGGCAATGTAAATTTCATTGCCACTTTAAAGGCCTGAGCGATTCTACATGTAAAAGAAAAGAGAAGTAACAATCTTTATGAATAGCACTTACACAACCTTGCTCTATGCTGCTAGCCTTTATCTGATTCAGAAGATTTTCGAGATAGTATTAGCCACATTAAGGCGTTCGGCATCATGCTCGGTAGCATCCATCTATCAATCAACATCTTGTTTCCTGCCTCTTCCTTATCAGCTCTAGTTGCTTCAGCTTGTAGTTGTGTCTTAACATCTTTGTACTCACAAATCAGTAACTCTAAAGCTTTAGTCTTTCCTCCAAAAGCTTAGTTGATTAATCATACTCACCCCTTCATTGTGCAAGCTCATCCTGAATTTTTGTGAGTTCAAGAGCTTTCTTTTGAACCTCTAGACTCCCTTCTTCATATAAAAAGAAATTCAGGAACAGAAAAATTCATAGAAGCAATGAAACTCAAAGCACACGCATGTTGTATTTTCAGATTTCAATCCAACGGGGTTTATTTCTATTGTCCTTTGCATGTTAAATAGTGGCAAAGAAGTGCTGTATAAAAAAGGAAATCAAACCTGCCTGTGTCGCCTATGTAATTCACTCCCCAATGAAGAATCCACTTTCCTGGTAGATTACATCTCACATAGAGATGCTAATTTTCATCATCTTTCCCATCAACCAATTCGATCGTTATCTTCCCTTCCACATCGAGAAAATGAAATCAATAACTAATGATCCAAGTTCACTAAACTTGCTTCCTTTCCACTGATTCTAATCTGAGATAAAATCAAACAATCATCAGGTAACATCAACATGTGCGAACACTGGTCAGCAGTCCAATCATAAAAAGATCATAATGCCCAAACTTTATGATTACAAAGCCAAACAGGAAAGATGATTGGAGACTTAGCATGATGTTATTATGCAACACTATCAATAAGTCAATATTAACGCAGATTTCACATTTGATTTTGTTTCCTCCACTTCCAACACAAAAGTAACTTCCCTTTGGGTGCCAATTTCAGTTCAATTCTTCTAGTCCAAAAATAAAGGAACATCACATGTTCCACGATTGTAGGCCTCGTATTCAACTTTCAAAATTTACATTTCCCACTCATTTAACATTCATGAAACAGAAATGAAGATGCAAGATCCTAATAAACGAATTTCTATTTAAAAATTTCAGCTTTTTCTATCCAGTTTGAGCCCTGAGATATAATCGGTTTAGCAAGAACAATAAAATCAGGGTCATGAGCACAATCTTTAGCTAAATGCCGCTTGCGAAGAGGTGTTAAAGCATGCCTAATGCTTCCATTTCATCTTCTCTTGAAACATGTGTTATGCAATTTTCATGTCAATGTTTGTATATAAGTTTGTATGAAACATGAACGCCTAGCTAATTAATTTCTAGTTGACTTCATTGGCAGCAATCGTAGCCTCTCTCAAACATTTAAAGCTTAAATATATAACACACGGCTTTATGAAATGTTTAAACACAAACTCATGGGCTACCAGCTAGATGGTTACACATATTCTGAGCTTTCAACCTCTTAAAGTCTCTTCTTTCTTAAGAAAAAAATATAAAAATAAAAATAAAGTGTTAAAGTTTACTCAAAGTTAAGTATTACCCACCACACACAATTAACTATTAACTATTGTTTATATATATGAACCCCACAGACTCTAGTTTTTTCTGGTGGTGTTACACAAACTTCGGGGTTTGCAAAGTATAACATCATGCTTAAATCATAATAATCTTAAGACAACAGCATTACATGTAATGATTGTGAAGAGTTCTAATCAATTTACCAAAAGAAAGTTGAGATAGCTTCTACAGTCCATTTTCATCAGGGCCAACTTAAGACGATCGAATCACCATAGTCTTCTTGTAAATAATTCTTTAGTAATCACCCCTTGGCGGAAAAGATCTACCAATTGCTTCTTTGATGGAATATTCCAACGATTTTTAAGATTTGAGAGGAACAATTTCTCTGTGCAATACACAAGTAAAATATATAGAACTCGGATTTAACACGAATTCACCAAATTTCTGCATCGATACACATGTAAAACATAAATCATATACCAACAAGTCCTAAGCGATTCTCGGGAAAAGAACTAACAACCCCAAATAAATTTAAAATCAAAGACACAACCAAGTGAAATTGTTAAGGGAGATACATATTACCTTGCGACCATTGAAAAAAAGAGATGATTGGCGAAAATTTTCTTCTTTAAATTCGTGTCATAGTCAATCCGGTTCAATCCACAGACTCTGGACTTAAAAAAATTAAATTGTGTTTTCATCTACATCAACCCACAAAAGAAGAATACATCATCCGACATGTTTCTTGAAATAGAACTATTTTGTTTCATCGGAAAAAATATATCTTGAAAAGGTTATCGATTCAATCATTGATCGGCTTCTTGAGTTTTCATGTTGGCCAATTCAATATTTGTTTCTATCAAAAGCACCATGTAAAACACGCGATTTCTTGAAGAGTTGAGCTAAGCGAGGATTTGAAGACGGCAGCGAGTGTCGGAAGAAGGTGGAGAATGAAGACTAGGGTTCTTTGAATTTAAATTTTTTTAGCCAAAATTCTTTGATTGATTTTAAGAAGGGGTAAATAATAAATATGTAGAAACAGATTTTTTTTCTGGGGTGTTTGGTTAAAAAGGTTGTGTTGACTAAAAAGTTGTGTAAAAAGGTTGTCTATAGAAAATTTGAATTTTTTTCTCCCGTTTTAGGTGTTTTTTGAACCAAACTAAAACCCTAATTGGGAAGGGGCACCCCTTAGAGGATTTGAGGACCTTAAGATCGTGCACATTTGTGAAAAAAATGGGAGAAAATCGCGGGTCAAAATGTGCTAAAGGACAAAACAACCTTTTTTCCTAATTTTTTTTCCAAAAGAGCCGTATTTACTAATTATCCCTTTTTTTCTTGAATATGGATGAATAGGATAATATATTGGGGCATTGGGTTATTTCGGCTCTTTGAGATAATAATGAATATAAGTAATTGAATAGCAAATTGAAGTTCATTTAAACTTATTACGATGTTTAATGATTATTATATGTAATCAAATATTGTATTGAAATTCATTTAAGCTTATAAAAATGTCTAATGGTTAGTATAAGTGATTGAACTACAAATCGAATTGAAATTTATTTAAGCTTGATTATAAGTGATTGAACATCAAATTGAAGTTCATTTAAGCTTATTATAGAGTTTAATGCTATTATATGTGATTGAACAGAAAATTGATCTTCATTTAAGCTTATTACAATGCTTAATGATGATTATAAGTTATTGAACATCAAACTGAAATTCATTTAAGGTTGAATATAAGTGATTGAACATCAAATTTAAGTTCATTTAAGATTATTATGTTGTTTAATAGTGACTATAAGTGATTGAACATCGAATTTGAAGTTCATTTAAGTTTATTATAATGTTAATTATGATTTTAAGTGATTGAACGTTGAAATGAAGTTCATTAAAGCTTATTAAAGTGTTTAATCATGATTACATGTGATTAAACATAACCCTCTAGTTCATTTAAGATTATTATAGTGTTAATGATGATTATAAGTGATTGAACGTCAAATTGAAATTCATTTAAGCTTATTATAGTGTTTAATTATAATTATAGGAGATTGAACACCGAATTGAAATTCATTCAAGCTTATTACAGTGTTTAATGATGATTACAAATGATTAAACATCGAATTGAAGTTATTTTAAGCTCGTTATAGTGTTTAATGAGATTCTAAGCGATTGAACATCAAAATGAAGTTCATTTAAAATTATTAAAGTGTTTATTGATGAATATAAGAGAATGAACATGAAATTGTTCTTCGTTTAAGTTTATTATACTGTTTAATGATGACTATAAGTGATTGAATATCAAACAGAAGTTCATATAAGCTTATTATAGTGTTAATGGTGATTATAAGTGATTAAACATCAATCTCATGTTTATTTAAGCTTATTATAGTGTTCAGTGGTGATTATAAGTGATTAAACGTCAATTTGACGTTCATTTAAGTTTATCATAGTGTTTAGTGACGGTTATAAATGATTGAACATCAAATTGATTTTAATTTAAGTTTACTATAGTGTTTAATGATGGTATTAGTGATTGAATATCAAATTGATGTTAATTTAATTTTGATTTAGTGTTTAATGATGATAATAAATGACCGAACATTAAATTGATGTTCATTTAATTAGTGATTTAATATAAAATTGAACTTCATTTAAGCTTATTGTAGTGATTAATGGTGAATATGAGTGATTAATCATCAAAATTGATGTCCATTAAGCTTATTATAGTGTTTAATGATGATTATAAGTGATTTGATAACAAATTGATGTTTATTTAAACTTATTTTATGTTTAATGATGATTATAAGTAATTAAACATAAAATTGAATCTCTGAAAAAAAACAACATAAAATTGAAGTTCATTTAAATTTTTTTTTTTTTCATTTAAATTTGTTATAAGTGATTAAACATGAATTTGATATTCATTTAAGCATATTATAGTGTTTAATGATGATTATAAGCGATTGAACATCAAATTGATGGTAATTTAAGTTTATTATAATGTTTAATGTTGATTATAAGTGATTAAACAAAAATTATTCAAGTGATTAATGATATTTGGGTAACCATGTTATATATATACACACACGTTTTAAAAGCACCAAACTAACATTTCCGAATATTTATCCACGTTCAGGCAAGCACGTTGCTTGAGTTGACCAAGTAAAAGATATATCCAAAATATAAATGGAGAAAATCAAGGAAAGGGAAAATCTTGAAATATCTGCCTTTGATGAATTATAGCAATAATACATTTGCAATATAAACTATTTTGTTCTTAAAAACGCAATATAAACTATTTAATAAGCTATTTTTTTGAGGGGTTAATAACCTAGTTATATAAAATTCTTTTTCAATAAAAAATTATATAAAATAAAATCGGCTATATATTGTAATCCAAGGTGAATAAAATCTTTTAAATATAAAATTCGTAAAACATAAGTTTAAAAAACCTCCCATGGAAGGTTTCAAACCAATGACCTTACGACAAGTGATAAAGCTTGTAAGCAACCGAACTAAATAGATTATTGCCTAGGAATTGTCTGAAATAATACACATACACCACTTTAATATTATTAGAAAGATATATTAGTCAATTCACGCGGAAATTTCACTGGGGACAATGGACCCACCCTTAACATACCGAGTCCACCCATGTTTGGTGGCATTAAGTTCAGATGCCACGATGTTGTCATAAAGTTTCTGACATAGATACAAAGTGTCGTAAATGTGACGTATTCTTTACAACATAACTATAATACGCCACAAAAAATGCCACAAATTTGTGACATAAACAATGACTGCCGGTTAAATGTCGGAAATTCACGACACAAAATAATATGTCGCCAAAACGCCGTAACTTTACGGCAATTAGTAACTTTTGCCGGCAAATTTACTACATTTATCAAACTGCCACAAAATATTTGTCACTAAAGGCCTATTTTGTTGTAGTGATGTCTCTAAAAATCATATACATTTTTGTAAGAAATCTTCTGCAGTCTTATGTTAAGAACATTTGCAAGATCTGCATACCTCATTATCCTTCTACCCAGATTGATTGCTAGTTCTTGTTGGTCCCTTGAAAAGGCTTTGGTTAAGTTTAGAGGGAGGGGGGGGGGGGTGAATAAACTTAACACTTAAAACTTTTGGAGTTGATAAACTCAGCAAGGTCAGTAGCCTGCTGACTATTAGTAGTCTACTGACTATTAGAGTTACTGAATTTGTTGCAGTGGAATATATGTAAATTAAGCCTTATTACTTGTTGTTAAAAGATGATACTAATATTGGATACTCAGTAGTGTAAGTGTGTGATTCAGTTGCTAGTTTCAGTAGATTGATGTGATCAGTATACTAAATGAAGAAAGTAAATGCAGAAAGTAAGTAGGCAAATTTTATAGTGGTTCCAGGTGGTGTAATCATGTCAGTCCACTCTTCTCCTATGATGTTGGAGGAAATTCACTAGAGATCATTGAGGTTGCAGTTACAAAAATCCCTAAGCTATTTGTCCTTCACCAATGACTATGGCTTCACAAACTGAACACTTGAAACATGTAGGATTGCTGCTCCAAAGTATTCCACTGGTCCTTGAAGGGTAGGATTGCCTCTTCACCAGCTCCACCACACACAAAAGTTCTTGACACCCAAAAGATGCTTCTCTGTCTTCAGCAGGTTTCTTGTAAAAGAAAGATTGAATCAAATAAATGATTCAGTTGTCAGCAGCTTGATCAGGATGAAATGATCAGCAGCTTGATGCCTTCAAGTGTGTATATTTGATGTAACTTGATAGCAGGTTACACTTGAAGAAATTACTTGATCAGTAAGTTTAAACTCAGTGAATGTCAGCAAGGTGATTTTCTTGATCAGAAACTTGTTAGCTTTGAATAGATTATTTGTGCTTCTTGATTTTCATCAATCTTCATCACTTGTATCTGAATCAGGAGTCTTCTATTTATAGGTGAGAATCCTGTGACTTATGTTTGAATTTCAAACATATCCGTTTCAGACTTGTCTCCATTTTGACTTGCTTTAGTCATCGTTTCATAGGATCGACATCGTCGAGCCGCCTTTTGTCGCTGATCATTGTCCACCCTTTGACTTGTATCCATTGGAAAAAGCTCTGAATCTTTCCAACATTCCTTTTATCTTGACCATTGATTTGTTGACAAAATCAAGGTTTATAATCAATCCTTATCCTTTTAATCTTCCAATGTAACCTTTGATTAAATCGAGAGTTATACTCAGCAAATATCTGAAGTATAATAGCCTGCTGATGTACATCTCTGTCAGTAGGTTTAAGTCTGCTGTGTTTTAATAACTCTTCAACTGACATCTTCTCATCTAACTTTTTATTGTGAAGTTAGAGTACACTATTTTGAACATAACCAAGTTCCAATCACCACTTAACATATGGAACTTAGACTTTATACACAAGGTATATGTAATCAGTTTAGGTCATCACAGACTTCCTTAAATTCTGATTCCAAATCCTTGACTTTAAATACTAAGTTTAATCTCTTAGCCTTCAATAACTGAGTTTGAACCCTCAGCCTTCAATTTCAGCAGGTCCCCAGTAAGTCTACTGACCTAGATAGGTCTGCTGATAAAGTCAGCTGACCATTTACAGTGCTTGCTTGATAAAACCTATACAAAGATCAAACTCTAATAAACCTATACATTTGGTCTGGCACTCATCATTAAAACTTAAAATATGTCCAACAATTTCTGACTTTTTAGTGATGATGCCAATACCCTCCTTACAGCAAAGCAAAAGATAAAAACAAAAACAGAACAAATTCAATCATTCTTCATTAAGATCATATTGGTTCAACATTGTTACAAACTAGGATCAGCAAAATAAAATAAGCAGTGTAAGTGTGTTGATCTAGTTTCTGTCTCTGTCTTGGTCTCTCTTCTCTTGAAATTCTCTGATTTCTTTGACAATATCTATCATCCATTGATTTTCCAAAGTGGAAAAGTCAACCCAGGTGTGTAACTGTTTCCACCATTTCCAGGCTTCTGGTAGAGTCAATCTTATAGTATTCATTGAAGCCTTCTCCCATATAGAAATGTTTGAATTCCTCCAGTGAATCCCTTGCTGTCTGAGTTCCCAATCTTTGGCCTCTTCCACATCTGCCACCTCTTCCACCTCTATTAGAAGCTCTCAATGATTTGACCATTACTTACCAAAATTTGAGTCCCAAAAAGGAGTTGAGTCCTTCCTGAAATCCCATGTCATGATAGGGTCTTTTCTTTCCATAGTATAGCTTCTTGTGTTCTTTCAGGAGGTCATCAGTCATCTGAATCCTGCCAGGTGCAGGTTTCCTGAACTCATTTATGTCATCCTCCCATCTCTTCTTAGCAAAAATTCTTGCAGATTTTTGCTTCTGCTGTAAGGCCCTCTTTCCCTTATTGTCATCATCAATAAACCGGGACAGTAGGCAATGAACTTTCTTGTGTGATCACCAAATTTGCAAGTTGACCTTCCATTATCTCAGTCCTTGTGTCAACTGTAGTGATCCTTCCTTCAACAATTTGTTCCAGCAGATTGATCCTCTCAGTAATCTTAGGATCAAGTACAACAGGTTGAGGTGCCTCAGCAGGTTGAGGTACCACATCAGGTTTAGGTGCCTCAGCAAGTTTGTCCAATGATAACGCTCTAAATGGTACCGATAATTATACCCTTATTCACCCCGAATTCTACTCAAGAGAAGATAGATAGGCTTGTTATTATGTGGAATATATGTTAAATGCTATACGAGTGTTTCCAGGATCGTAATTCTGCATCTATGTTATTTTCCCGAAGATTTGGTACTGTTTTGTCTCGTTTTGCATGTTTTATAGGTTGTACCAGATCTGGAGCATTGGAGAATGGATCTGGACCAAAAGAAGTACATTGGGCCAAGTGATTGAAGTCCAAGAAGAAGTCTGCTGAAGAAAAAGGAGAAAAGTAGGCCCGGTAACCCGAAGGCTAGGCTCGGTAAACCGGAGACTTGTTTGACACGAAATCAATTCTGTAGCCTCTACTTAGGTTGGTTAGGGTTTTAGAGAGTCTTAAGTTGGCTATTGTATCTATATAAAGCCGCATATAATGAAAGCTTTCATATGAATAATATATGATTACCAATTCTTAAATTACATTATACAATTTTGATGAAATAAAGTTATTCAAGCTTTTGGAGAGTTAATTCTGGTTTCCTCTCTTCTTCCATCATCTCTAGCCTGAGTAGATCGAGCTAGATCACCATTGTTGAAGGTATGAAGTTTTGAACGTTCCTTTTTGTCTTCAATATGGTAGATATGTTCGTATTTGTGTGTTTTAGTTAATTTGCATGTTTAAAGACCCCATAATTTATTATTTTAATCGTAATTAAGCAATGTAGATCCAGGGATAGGAAAAGCCGCCCCCGGTAAACCGACGGTCTATACCGGTTTACCGAGGCATTATTTAGAAAACCTAAAACTGGAATTCACTACAGCTACGTTGATCGATAGATTTAATTTACATGTTAGTACCCTAATCAACTATTTGCATGTCATCGTAAACTAGCATGAAATACGAATAGTGAAGTGATATGTTTGGACATTATCTTGAATGGACCCTAGGAACGTGCTGATCAATGTCGACAGCTGTCTAGGTGGGTTAGCGGTATGAGTTAGCGCACGATATCGGCAATTCCATATCTTTATGCGTATGGGCTATTAGGGACCGATTAAGGAGGGTAGCTTGCGTATAGATTGTCTACTACCATTGTCGGAGTAGATAATAGTAAGAGTTTCACCCGTAGCTGATAATGATAATTAAAATGAAAGCTCATGATTAATTTAAGGAAATTATGTGGGGAAGTAAAAATAACGATTAACTAATCCAAGTCAGTAGATCGGTGAGAAGAGGGGGAGGAATACCAAGTTTGTTTTCTTTACGTTTATTGTTGGTCAATGACCACCTCTATGTTGCTTCTTAATTAAGCTAGAATCGTTTATACTTATAGTTGCATTGTCTCATTGGGATCGACCTTGACTCGCATTTACTATACTACGATGTACCTAGTATTCTTGCTAGTAATATTGACGTTAGTGACTTACAAGTGATCATCCAACTTCTTATGTATTGAGGCAATCTGTTCATTCAAATGCTTATCTTTGTTTGATGTGTTGGTCTTTATACCTCTCACATCTCTGATTAGATCATTTATAGCAAATTGAGCAGAGGTAATGTTGGAGGCAACTGTTTTAGTAGTTTTTCCTCTGTTTTCTACATGATTCACCAAATCTTCAAATCTCTGTTTACTTCTATTTAGTTGAGTCCTTAGCTGTAAAATATCATTCCTTACAGCTCTCAACTCTTCCAAAACATGTGCTGGTACTGCACCAGCCATACCTCCCGCCATTTGTCCAGCAAAATCATCAGCAGACACTTCAACATTATAGTTTGCCCTTGGTATACTGACAACTATGGCTCTTGTCATGTCCCATTCAGCAGGTTCATGACCTTCCTCAATGATATTCCCAAAAATCTCCTCAATTTCAGGTTCTTGTGCAGGTTGAGGCTCTTGTACTGCCTCTACAAAAGGTACTTCTTCAAATATTTGTACATGTGCCTGTTGGGACTCATTTGTGACTTATTCTTCCCTTGACATCTGAAATTCCTCATCACTGAAGTCATAGTCAACATATGTTCCTCATCAACAATAGTCTGCTGACTATCATTTCCTTTAGCAATAGCTTCTACAAAGAGTTGATCTTGATGAGCCTTCTCTTCTACAATGAGTTCTACAAAGAAAGTTGTGTTTGCAGCCTTCCACATAATGCACAGGGGATTCCTCCAATCCCATCATATGTTCCAACCATTGTCCTAACACTATTTGATCCTCAGTGATTAGGACCCTCTGTTCCAACCTTTGTCCAGTTGCTGTCTGTCTTTCAGCAGACTGAACCTCCACGTCTTCAAATATGGCCTCATTTTCTTTCAAAACACCATGAGCCTCAGCTATCTCTTTTAAGGTTTCTGAGGATTATGATAAAACTTCATCAGTGTTAATGATGTATTGGTACTGTGCTGATACTTCAGAATAGACATTAGATACTTCAACCAATAAAGTGTCAGACACACTGATCAGCCTGTTGTCTTTAAGAGCTATTTCAGCATTAATTCGAGCTTCCAAGTTCTCCATAGTTACATTCTCCATGTCTTCATCTACATTACCAGTTTGCTGGCCCTCAGTAGACTTGCCATCATCAGCAGATTGATCTGCTGTTTTGTCTTCAGACCCCTGTCCTACATCCTCAGTAGGTCTTTCCAATGCAGTTCCACTTGGTTGGCCTGGAAACGAAGGGTGATCATCATCATAATCTGAAGATGATGAATCATCATTGTCAGGTGCATCTTGTAGTTCTCTGAACATAATGCTTCATATTTGCTTCTCTCTTGCAATAATGTCCAGCAGCCTCATTTGCAGTTCAGGTGTATCAATCAGTCCAAGACAGTTTTCTACTCCCAACTGGTTAAATGACCATTCTTCAAAATCTGTCATTGGTTCTGCATCTGGTTTTTGTCTCTTATAAAAACCAAAACAAAGTAATTTTCTTGAAGTTTGGATCTACCTTTTCTTTCTTAGACTTCTTTTCCCTTCTTTCAAAAGGCATTGTGGGCCTTCTTAGAGCAGATTGCTCAGCTTGTTGTCCTCCAAAGGTTTCAACAAGAAGAGTCAACATATCTACAACAGATACAAATAGGTCAGTAGGTTCTTCTGGTTGTAAATTTGTACCTACCACCTCCATCTGTTCAACACTAGGTTCCCCCTGAGTCTCATGCTCTACCGGAGGATCTTCAGTAGTTTTTGCTTCCCCCTGAGTTGAGGCATCTACAGCAGGGTCTTGAACATGTTCAAAAACATCCACAGCAGGTTCAGGTTCAGCAGTGTGCAGTGGTTCTTCAATTTGTTGCTCACCAGCAATCTCAGCAGCCTCAGTAGGCTCAACAACATCTTCTTCTGCTTCCTTTTGGGCCTCCAAAACCCTCAATTCTTTGTCCTTTCCATGGACTCTCTTTTTGGCAACCTGTTTCCTTCTTTTTACAGGTTGTTGCTCTACTTCATAAAGTTCTTTTTCTAGCTGCTCTTTCCTAGCAGCCTTCCTCTTTCTTTTATCTTATTTTTGTTGTTCTCTTAGGATCTCAGTAGGAGTCTTCTTCGCAACTCCAGCAGGCTCAGTAGCTTCAACTTCAACTTGAGCCTCAGTAGAATCAGCAATCTCTACTGGTTGCTGCCTTGTCCTTTTTGGCTGAAAAAGCTTAGTATCTTTCTGTTATCACCAACCTTTCTTTTCTCCAGAACGTTCTTTTGTGCAGCAGGTTGCACATCATTCTTTGCCTTGGTCCTTTGTTCTTGTCCACCATTATCATCATCACCATCATTGTCACTTTCAGTCTTCTCATCATCTTCCTCATCATCATCTAAACTTGGGATATGATCATTATTTTTGTTTGTATATTGACTTGTTGAATTTTGCAGGTGCAACATCAGCAATCTGCAAGTGAGTCAGCAGGGCCTGTATCATCAAACCCAATGGCTTTGTCTTGGACTTCCTTGTTCCATCTCTATCTTCTGTCACCACTTTCTTCATATATTAAACAAGGAATCCGGCCCAATCAAACTTCATACTCTTGCATATAATAATCAACAGGTCCATTTTTGGTCCTGAAAGAGTATCAAGACTTCCACTGAATCCAAGAATATCTTAGCACTAATCTTGCTCAGCAGGTTAAATTATAATCTGATATGCCCAGGGTTGATGGTATGGACTTGTTAGTCTTTATTGCATCAACAAACACCAGTCTTGCTAGCTGCATTGATTCAGGATTTGTGGGAGCATTGTTTCCAGGTCCAAATCTGAACACTTCCCTCAGCAGGTCTGAGGTTATTTCAATCTCCTAGACATTAACAGCTGTGGTGAATGCTCTCTATCATTCTTTATCACCATGTCCTTCCATAAATTAACAACATTGGTGTATGAGATGGAGTCTAATATCAGATTTAGAACATCTTCCAGTCCTTCGTATCTTCTGATCCTTCTTCCAATGTTGATGGCTAGCTCAAACTTGTTAGAATCAACAACAAAGACTCTAACACATTGGCTTGTACCAATATGAACATCTTCTTTATCCGCCATTGTATAAATTGAACAAGATGAAGAAGAAAACTTTGCAGATCTGTGTTCACACTTGTATATTTTCAGAGAAGACTCATTTGTAGTTTGTATGTAACGTCTGTGTGTATATGCCTGTATATATAAGGAAAGGTAGTGGTTGATAACTCTCAGGCAATTATTGTGCATGTTCTGTAGCATTTAACCATGATTAATCTTGGAATAAATATGATGTTGCCACGTGTCCCACTAGCTTATCCCATTAAGAGTTGTAACCGTTGGATATTGTAACCGCAGTTATAATAGAAAAGAATAATATCCATTTACTGTTGACTTCATTAAATTTTGACTGTTGTTGGACATATTTTATGTTTTAATGATGAGTGCCAGACTAGCTGTTATAGAGCAAAGGAAAAAAGATGTCTTGATCAAATGTATAGATTTATTAGAGTTTGATCTTTGTATGGGTTTGATCAAACAAGCATTGTCATTAAGTCACCGATTTGTATCGGCCCGACTTTGTCAGATCAATCTGGTAACTAAGTCATGAGTTAGTCTAGGAACTCCTCAAGAAGGCCAAGGCCGTGAGGGTACAAACTCAGTTATTGAAGGCTAAGGGATCAACGTTAGTATTTAAAGTCAAGGATATGGAATCAGAATTTAGGGAAGTCTGTGATGACCTAAACTGATTACATATACCTTGTGTACAAGGTCTAAGTTCCATATGTTAAGTGGTGATTGGAACTTAGTTATGTTCAAAATGGTGTACTCTAACTTCATAATTAAAAGTTAGATGAGAAGAAGTCAGCTGATGTGTTATTAAGACACATCAGACTTAAACCTGCTGAAAGATGTGTACATCAGTAGGCTGTTATACTTCAAATATTTACTGAGTAAATTTCTCGATTTAATCAAGGATTAAATTGGATGATTACATGGATAAGGATGGATTACAAGCCTTGATATTATCAACAAATCAATGGCCAAGATAAAAAGAACGTTGGAAAGATTCAGAGGATTAACCAATGGATACAAGTCAAAGGGTGGACAGACTGAAAATTGGCAAAAAGCAAACTGACAGTGTCAGTACTAGGAACTATGATATAAAGCAAGTCAAGATGGAGACAAATCTGAACGGCTATGTTTGAAATTCAAACATAAGTCACAGGACACCTATAAATAGAAGACTCATGATTAAGATACAAGAGATGAAAATTAATAAGAAAAATTATATATTCAAAGCTGTCAAGAAAATCCCCCTGCTGACATACACATCATTTTAATTGACTGATCAAGAAATATCTTCAAGTGTAACATGCTAAAAAGTTACATCAAGTATACACTCATGAAGACATCAAGCTGCTGATCATTTCATCCTGATCAAACTGCTGGCAACTGAATCATTTACTTGATTCAACCTTTCTTTTATAAGAAACCTGCTGAAGTCAGATAAGCACTTAGGTGTCAAGAACTGTTGTTTGTGGTGGAGCTGGTGAAGAGGCAATCCTACCATTCAAGGACCAGTGGAATACTTTGGAGCAGCAATCCTACCTATTTCAAGTGTTCAGTTTGTGAAGCCATAGTTATTGGTGAAGGACAGACAGCTTAGGGATTTTTGTAACTGCAACCTCAAAGATATCTAGTGAATTTCCTCCAACATCACAGGAGAAGAGTGGACTAACAGGATTACACCACCTGGAACCACTATAAAAATTTCTTACTTACTTTCTGCATTTAGTATACTGAACACATCAACCTACTGAAACTAGCAACTGAATCACACATTTACACTAATGATTATTTAATACTTAGTATCATTCTTTTAACAACAAGAAATAAGGCTTAAACTAAATATATTCCGATGCAACAAATCTAGTAATATCAACTGTCAGCAGACTACTGAGCAGTTAGCCGGCTACTAACATTGCTGAGTTTGTTAACTCCAAAGTTTTAAGTGTTAAGTTTATTCACCCACCCTCTAAACTTAACCCAAGCCTTTTCAAGGGACCAAAAATTGGTATCGGAGCAGTGCTTCTATTCTGAAGTAATCCTACTTGTTGTGCTTGTGAAAATACTTTGAAAACTTTTTCATGTTTCTGATTTTCAAAGCTTTGCATCATGGATAACAACCAGTATGCTAGGACTATGTTGATGTGTTCCTTAGATCATTTTAATGAGTATAAACGTCGTATGCAGGCTTATCAAGCTACAACACATGATGAGATAATGGATGTGCTGACTAATGAACCACTGGACATCACTAAGGCAATAACCGTGGGCAATGAAACTCAATATGTTCCAAAGCCAAAAAGAGAGTGGGGTGCTGAAGATAGAAAATGAGCAAACCTGAACAATATTGCTATTGATATCATATACAGAACCTCGGATAGAAATATGTATATGAAAGTGAAGGATTGCAAAACTGCAAAGGAACTTTGGTAAAAATTACAACTTATCTGTGAAGGCACTGATGCTATAAAGAACAACAAAGTCAGTGTAGCCAAAAGAAAGTTCCAAGATTTCAAGATGAAATCAAATGGAACCATTGAGCAAATGGAGTCAATATTCAATGCTATCATGGATGAACTCACCCTACTGAAGGTGATCTATACAAAAGAAGAGATCAATACAAGAATCTTCGAAGCCCTACCTGCAAAGGAGGTTTGGGAGATGAAAGTTACAGCCATAGAAGAATCCAGGAGTCCACATGAAGAAGACACCTTCAAATTGTTTTCAGATCTCAAGGCATTTGAATTCAGTAAGAAACTTGTTCCTCAGACTGAAAAGGAAGGACCAAAGACTACTGCATTGGCTGCTGCACATAAAGAGGAATCATCAGGTGGTCAAGATGATCTGCTGGATGAGATGCAAGAGCAAATTGCCCTACTGAGCAAGAAGATCAGAATGATGAAAACAGGAAGGGGTTCTCCAAGGAATTTTACAAAGAAATCAATTGAAAAGAAGTAGGAAGAATCCAAGAAAGATAATGATTATTTGTGTTTTCATTGCAAGAAACCAGGACACTTCAAACCTGATTGTCCTGATTTGAAATAGAAAAAGGAGCCTGATTATCCGTGCTTTATCTGCAAGAAACCTTGACATTTCAGACCTGATTATCCAGATCTACTTAAGAATAAGAATCAGCAAAGAAGACCTGGCAAGAAAGCAATGGTTGCTGATGATGAATCAGGCTATGAAGTTGAATCAGAAAAAGGAAATGAATCTGATGATACTGCACTTGTTGCGGATATGGATGCTTATGCTTTAATGGCAAATATGGATGAGACCGAGGAGGTATACAACTCTGTATCTATAAATACTCCTGCTGAAAGTGATTGTGAATCTACTTGTGGTTCAAATCCTAAAAATTCTGACAATGAAGAAAATTTGGATGCCATCCTTAATCAACTGATGAAAATACAATATGGTTATGAGATTGTGAAGGCTGAAAAAGAAGCTCTTCTAGCAGAAATTGAAAGGTTAAAACCTGAATTAAGAACTCGAAAGGAAAGGAAAAAGATTTTGAACAGAATCAGCATAAGTCTGCTATACATTCAGTAGTTGCTGAATCTACTGAACAATCTAGTTCTACCACTTCATTCAAATCTGGAAAGCCTTATGGTGATAGAATAGGCCTTGGATTTGGAACTCAACAATCTACTAAAAGTGGATCCAGTAAGGTTACTGAACCTAGTACCAGAATTGGTCCTAAGTTTGTGCCTGCATAAGATCCAACTCCCAAAATGGTTGCTGAGGAAGTAAAGCCTACTGAGAAGACTTCAAAGAAGCAAAATCAGAAGCCTAAAAGGTCAACAGTACTTAACAAAAGGGGTAAATCCAAGAATATGACTGCTGGACCTTCTAGACATGCTGATAGCAGACCTACTGCTAAGTCTGTTGGACCACAAAAAGGCCAAAATTAGAAATATTCCAAGGATAAGAATCCTAAACCTAAAAATGTCACTCATTCTAGGGATACTTATCTTAGGGGGAAAGGTAGATTATTCCCTACTGATGATGATTGGAATATTCCTAACCCTACTGCTAGAAACAATAGTCATAACCATAATGCTAGGGTGAAACCTCAGCAATATAATCAGTAGAAGACTCATTAGAGGACTTATCCAAGACCTCAGCAGGGACCTCAATAGACTCTATACTACAGGGATGTTCCTAACAGACAACAAACCTATGGTTATACTAGTGCTTTTGAGAATAGAAATCACTTCAAAAAGCATTATATACCAAAAGGCCAGAAAGCATATGTGAATCTTACACAACCAAATGTTAGATCTTATGGAAATGTAGGTTACATATATGAACAAAAGTGTAATGCTTTTCAAAGAAGACCTTATGGAAATTTGCCAAGGGTCATGCTTACCACTGACCACTATGGACCCAAACAGTTTTGGGTTCCAAAAACACATTAACTTTGTTTTGTAGGGTGTCTGGTAATTTGACAGTGGATGTTCCAAACATATGACAAAGAATAAGCACTATTTGACAAATTATGTGGCAAAGGATGGTCCAAGAGTCAACTTTGGCAACAAGAACACACCAGGATATACAAAAGGATATGGAACACTGGTGAGGAATGGATTAACTATCAGAAATGTTGCATTTGTGAAGGACTAGAATACAACCTACTGAGCACTGGACAATTTTGTGACATGGGTTACAAGGTCACTTTTGACAAAGGCTATTGTGTTGTCATTAGTGAAAGAGATGAACAAGTTGTGTTGGCTGGAAGAAGACAACAAAACATGTATGTTGTGGATTGGTCTACTGCTGTTCCAGAAACATGCCTGATTGTGCATACCAAGTCAGAACTAAATTGATTGTGGCATAAGAAGTTGAATCATCTTAACTTTGATGATATAAATCAATTGGTGAAAAAAGAAGTTGGTGATTGGCTTACCTGAGATCACATTCAAAAAGGATGATATATGTGATGCATGTCAACAAGGTAAACAAACAAAGTCAAGCTTCAAGTCAAAGACTAAACAATCAACAAAAAGAGTTTTGGAGCTGATGCACATGGATCTATTTGGACCAGTAACACCAACAAGTGTAATAGGAAAGAAGTACACAATTGTAGTTGTGGATGATTATTCTAGATACATTTGGGTAGTATTTATGAATAAGAAAAGTGGAACACTTCAAAAGAAGCCTGAACTTTTGAAGAGATTGAAAAATGAGAAAAGTTTGATAGTAGTGAAGACCAGATCAGACAAGGGTACTGAGTTTCTCACTAAAGTCATAAGAGAATATTGTGAACAAAATGGTGTGCTGCATCAATTAGCAGCTGCTGGTACACCTCATAAAAATGGGGTTGCTGAGAGAAGAAACATGACCTTGAAAGAAGCAGGGAGGACTATGATTTGTGAAGCATTACTACCTGAAAGATATTCTGAAACAATCAATACAACATGCTATACACAAAATAGGACCTCAGTTAACAAAAAGCTGTTGAAGACACCTTATGAGATATGGAATGGAAGAAAACCAAATATATCTTATTTCCATCCATTTGGAAGCAAATGTTTTATTTTGAATCATAAAGAACAATTGAAGACTTTTCAACCAAAATCAGATGAAGGAATCTTTTTAGGATATTCTTCAGTCAGTAAGGCATTTAGGGTACTGAACAAAAGAACATTGAAACATGAACAATCAATACATGTTGTATTTGATGAACCAAAGTTCACTGGAATGGAAGATGATGGTTCAGAACCTGTTGAGAATCTTCAAGCTACTGATCCAGAATTTGTTGATGTTTTGGAAAAGATAAATGAATTAAAAATTTCTGACTCTGCCCCTATAGAAGAACCTACTGGCAACACTACTGATGCAACAATAGATGTTGTTCAAGGATCTGCTAAACCCCCTACTGAAGCAACAGCAGAGCCTACTGAAGTTGAAGCTCCTATAAATCAAACAAATCATGATTTACAATGGTTGAAGGACCACCCTGGTGAACAAGTAATTGGTAACATACAGCAAGGTGTAAGAACTAGAAGACAATTGGAAGCAATGTTTACTTGTTTTCTATCTCAAATGGAGCCCAAAGTTGTTGAAGAAGCAATATCTGATCCAGAATGGATAATTGCTATGCAAGAATAATTGAATGAGTTTGAAAGAAACAAAGTTTGGACACTAGTGGAAAGGCCTAGTCATGCAAATATAATTGGAACTAAATGGGTATACAGAAATAAATTGGATGAATCTGGTACCATTGTAAGGAAGAAGGCCAGACTAGTGGCAAAAGGCTATTCTCAAGCAAAAGGAATAGATTTTGATGAGACATACGACATATGCCCCAGTTGCAAGATTGGAAGCTATAAGAATATTCTTGGCATATGCTGCTTATAAAAACTTCAAAGTATACCAGATGGATGTCAAAAGTGCATTCTCGAATGGCATTCTGGAGGAAGAAGATTATGTTCCTCAACCTCATGGTTTTGAAGTTAAAGATCAAAACGATAAAGTGTACAGACTTAACAAGGCACTTTATGGATTTAAACAAGCACCAAGAGCATGGTATGAAACCTTATCTCAATTCTTTGTGGACAATGGTTTTACTAAAGGTACCATTGACAAGACTCTTTTCAGAATCAATGAAGGGGACAACACTAGCTGGTACAAATTTATGTTGATGACATAATTTTTGGCTCTGAAAATGAATTTACTATGTGAAAAGTTTGCTAATCTCATGAAAAGCAAGTTCCAAATGAGTATGATGGGAGAGATGAACTACTTCTTGGGATTACAAGTCAAACTAATGAAAGATGGAATCTTCATTCATCAAACTAAGTATGCCAATGAGCTGCTAAAGAAATTTGGTATGGAAAATAGCACTAAGGTATCAACTCCTATGAGTACATCAGACTATATGAAAATAAAGAAGGCAAAGATGTTGATAAGACTTTATACAGAAGGATTATAGGCAGTCTGCTGTACCTCACTGCCAGCAGACCTGATATATCCTTTGCTATAGGTGTTTGTGCAAGATTTCAATAAAAACCAAAAGAAAGTCACTTAGCTGCAGTCAAAAAGATTCTCAAGTATCTAAAAGAGATTTTGGGTGTAGGGATATGGTATTCAAAAGATGGAAGCTTCAAAGTTATATCCTACTCAGATTCTGATTATGCAGGATGCAAGATTGATAGAAAAAGCACCATAGGAACCTGTCAGTTAATGGGAAATAGACTTGTTTCCTGGTTCAGCAAGAAACATAATTCAATATCAACTTCCACTGCTAAAGCTGAATATATTCCTGCTGGAAGCTGTTGTGCACAAATACTATGGTTAAGACAACAATTAAGGGATTATAGAATTGAAGAAAGAAAAATTCCTATAATGTGTGACAATACAAGTTCAATTGCAATCACTGAAAATCCTGTTTTGCACTCAAGAACCAAGCACATTGATGTGAGACACCATTTTATAAGAGATCATGTGGAGAAAAAGATGTGGTGGTTCTTTACATCCCTACTGAAGATCAACTTGCTGATATATTTACAAAAACATTGGATGGTGAAAGATTTGATAAGTAAGAACTGAACTTGGCATCATAAAAGTTGACTGATGTATTATTGATCAGCATTGTACCGGAATTCACCAAGGGATTTAGTCTTTGCCCTGCTGGGTGAGCTCACTTGGCAGACTAGTCATTGGTATCAACAATTCCATCTACTTAAATAAGTTTGGACAATTGAGCAAATGAAGTTGCCAAGGGGATTGGTCTTTGTCCTGTTGGGTTAGCTTACTTGACAGATCAGTCATTGGTGTTAAACTTCATCTTGTATTATCAGTTGGAAAAAAATAGAGTGTTAAAGGTTCAGCAGAGTAATTTTTCAGGAGACTGCTGAGCCATCTTTGTCAGCAGGCTGCTGAGTCAACTCTGATGAAGATCAAGTCTGCTGGAGTATACGTTACAAGACAGTCAAACTTAAATGAAATCAACAGTAATTGGATATTATTCAACGGTTACTGTTGGTCCCAGAGAAGGGTAAAACTATAGTCAGAGGGGGGTGAATGACTATAGTGAAGTTTCAAAAACTTTTCTTATATTTAAAAGCTTTTGGGCAGCGGATAAGTCCCTTCTTACTAAGTTATTTCAAGGTAGTTTAAGCAATCACAAATATATGATATAAAATAATCAATTAAATGAATACAGTAAGGTAAATTGTAGAAAGTAAATTGACACAAGGCTTATAGTGGTACAGGGTGGTGTAATCCCTTAATCCACCCTTCTCCTGTGATGATCGGAGGAATTCACTATTGTTTTCACAGATACAATAGTACGATTGTCCTTGACTTCACAAGCTTCACAATCTACAAGACTGTCACTCCTTGACTGCAACAGCTTCAGTGACTCAGTCTCTTTAACTGCTCCTTGGGATCAAATCCTTCAGTAGCTATAACAAACACAACTCCTTCTCAGATGGATCTGATTCAATTGCTTGATTGATGTGAATTGGATTCACAAACTTGTTCATCAATCTCAATGCTTGATGTTTGATTTGTAGCTCTTAGATTTGAGTTGATCACTAGATATTTCTTTTTAGCACAGATAGAAGACTTTTTACTTTGACAGAATTTTTGCTCAAATTTTTGATCGTACGTTTTTTTCTTTTCTCCTTTTTCTATCAGTGCCTTCTGTTTATAGCCTTGATTATTCTTGATTTAAATTTCCGTCCGTTGGCTATATTAATGAGGGGAATAATCCTTGCTTTTATTCTTGATTCCCCCTTAATTGTATTCTTCTTGATTTTAGCGATCAGATTTTTCTTCAAACGTTTACCATAAAATCTGTCCTTGATTGATCCTCTATTGATTGTGTATTTAATACTTGATCTTCTGTGTCTTCATCATATTTCAATAATCTGACTAAGTAAGGTTTACTCAGCCGTTCTTTGATCGGTCAAGTAATTCATCTGACTTTGCCGCTTAGATCTTCCTTCACTGCTTTGTCTTCACTCAGCCGAAAGTCAGTTTACTTTGCCGATTCACTGTTTCCTTCATTCTTTCAGTTTATGGAGAATCCTTGTACTTCACTGATCCTTGATTTGGGTGAGATCAGTGTACACCATATTTAAACATTAAGTTTCATCACTCAAAACATAATTTAGACTTATGCAAGGTCATCACAGACTTCCATGGTTATAAGTCAGACCATAATGTCTTCATTGCTTCTCTGTTGGTACTTGACTGGCTTTACTTTGCCAAAAATCTGTTTTTGCTTTGCCGTCCTACCAACTAGTACAATACTTGTCTGACTCAACTTATACAACATGTCAGACTCTAAGTAAAGACTATACAGAGTGTTCTAACTTATTTCAGGCTTGCAATAACAACTAGTTTGGCCATCATCAAAACATAATAAAATGTTCCTAACAGTTACAACTCTTTATGGGATAAGTTAGTGGGACACGTGGCAACATCACATTTATTCCAACCTTAATTGTGGTTAAATGCTACAGTACATGCACAGTACTTTCCTGACAGTTACCACCCACTACATTTCCTTATATATACAAACATACACAGAGAAGATGCTTGCAGTTTTAGATCGATTTTCTCTGAGAATACACTGTGTTAACACAGATTTGCAAACTTTCTTCTTCTTCTTTTTCAAATTTCTTCAATGGAGGATAAGGGAGATTTTCATATTGGAACAAGCCAAAGTGTTAGAGGCTTTGTTACTGATGCTAACAAGACAGAATTAGCCATCAACATTGGTAGAAGGATATGGAGATATGAAGGACTGAAGGATGTTCTAAATCTGATTAGACAGAATCTCATACACTAATATTGTTAATTTCTGGAAGAACATAGTGATAAAGGATGATACAGAGGCATTTACTACCACTGTAAATGCTCAGCAGATTCAAATCACTTCAAATCCGATGAGGGAGGTATTCAGATTTGGACCTGGAAATGGAGCTCCTACAAATCCTGAATCCATGCTGCTAGAAAGACTGGACATTGTTGATTCAATCAAGACAAACAAGTCCATACCATCATCACTGAGTATCAATGTGAAGCATATCAGATTGGAGTGTAATCTACTGAGCAAGATTATTGTAAAGAACATTCTTGGATTTAGTGAAAGTCTTGATACTCTCTCTGGACCAAAGATTGACATGCTGATAATCATATGCAAGAGCATGATGTTTGATTGGGCCGGATTCTTTGTTCAATAAATGAAGAAGGTAGTGACAGATGATAGAGATGGAACAAGGAAGTCCAAGACAAAGCCCTTGGGTTTGATGATTCAGGCCCTGCTGACTCATTTGAAGATTACTGATGTTGCACCAGCAAAGATCAACAAGTCTAAATATAAACCATAAATAAATAATCATATTCCTGGTTTGGATGATGATGATGAGGTAACGGAAAGTGACAATGATGGAGATGATAATGATGGTGGTTGGCAGGCTAAGCAAGTTACACAACCTGCTGCACCAAAGAAGGCTGCTGAGAAAACAAAGGCTAGTGATACAAGAAAGATTACTGAGCTTTTAAAGCCTAAGAAGACAAGACAACAATCAGAGACCTTTGTTGAGTCCCATGAAGTTCGATTGAAGTTCAAAGCTCTTGAGCCTCATTGAAGCTACAAAGAAAGCATTCTTTGAGAATTTGAAAGAACAACAAAAAAGATAATCGAGCAAAGAAAGCGCAAAAGAAGGAAACAGGTTGCAAAGAAGAGAGTTTATGGTAAAGGCAAAGAGTTAAGGGTCCTGGAGGACCAAAAGGAAGTTGAAGAAGAGGCTGTTGAGCCTACTGAGGATGCAAATGTTGTTGTTGAGCAACAAATTGAAGAACCATAGCACACTGTTGCGCCTGAGCCTGCTGTGGAAAGTGTTGAACCTGTTTAAGACCCTGCTGTGGATGCTACAACTCAGGGGGAAGAACACACTACTACAGACCCTGCTGATGTGCATATGAGTCAGGGGGAACCTAGTGTGGAACAGTTGGAGGTAGTAGGCACAAATATACAACATGATGAACCTACTGACCTATTTGTATCTACCATAGATACATTGACTCATCTTGTTGAAGCCTTTGGGGGACAACAAGCTAAGAAATCTGCCCCAAGAAGGCCCACAATGCCTTTTGAGAGAAAGGAGAAGAAATCTAAGAAAGAAAATGTAGATCCCAACTTCAAGAAATTTGAAGATTACTTTGCTTGGAAGTTTGGTTTCTATAAGAGGCAAAAACCAAATGCCGAACCAATGAATGATTTTGAAGAATTGTCATTTAACCAGTTGCGGGGAGAGAGCCTGCTTGGATTAATTGATGCATCTGAACTACATGTAAGGCTACTGGATATTATTGAAAAGGAAAAGCAAAAAGGAAGCATTTTGTTTAGAGAACCACAACATGCACCTGACAATGATGACTCATCATCTTCTGATTCTGATGATGATCACCCTTCATTTCTAGGCCAACCAAGTGGCACTGCATTGGAAAGACCTACTGAGGATGTAAGAAAGGGTCTAAAGACACAACAGCAGATCACTCTGCTGATGCTGGCAAGTCTGCTGAGAGCCAACAGACTGATTATATGGATGAAGATATGGAGAATATCACTATGGATGATCTAGAAGCTCAAATTAATGTTGGAATAGCTCTTGGAGATAACAGGCTGGTTAGTATGTCTAACACCTTGTTGTTTGTGGTGTCTGATGCAAATTCTAAGGTTCAACAGACTGACATGCTAAATAAAGAGCTAGGAATTGTTTTCAATGTAGATTTGGAGAGACAGCTTGCTGTAGCAACATCACTGGAAGAGGCCAGAATATCTACTATTTTTGATGTTGTTATGTTTGAAGAAGTTGATACAAGTTCAGAGGACTCAGCGCTGTATCAAGAGTTGTTTGACACTCAAGAAACCATGTCACAAGTTGCAGACCAATTACAAAAGGTTGCTGATGCTAAAGGAGTTTTAGAGGAAAACTTGGTTGTGTTTCCTCATATTTTTGTTGAAAAGGTGGTTCAGGTTGCTGAGTTACAAACAGCACCTGAATAAAGGTCGGAACGGAGGGTCCTAATTACTGAGGAACAAACAGTGTTGGGACAAAGGTTGGAACCATTGATGGGATTGGAGGAATCCTCTGCACATGTTGAGGAGGTTGTTACAGAACAAGTTGTTGAAGAACCTGTTATTGTGGAAAAGACTGCTGAAGCATAGGCTGTTGTAGAACCTTTGTTGTAGTATAAGCTACTGAAGTTAAGGCTACTGAAGGTAAAGATAGTCAGCAGACTGTTGTTGGTGAGGATGAACAGCTGTTGGACTATGAATTTAGTGATGAGGAATTCTAAATGCCTGAGGAAGAACAAGTTGCTGATGAGCCTCAACAGGTGACGATGACAAATTAGTCACCTATTAAGATCCGGGTTATTCTTCTATGAATGATGAATAACCAAGAACCCTAGCTCAAGAATAAAGAGGGGCGTGGGTGTGTTTATGGCTGAATCTAAGTGGTATTCTTAGATTGCCTACGTATCCCGTTATATGTCCACGAATCAAGCCGTACGTAGTTCCTGGAACGTTCTATTTATAAGGACAATGCGTGACCTAACCCTAATATGAGTCGGCCTGTGGCTATTGTCATATCTACCCTTAATTGGGCTTTACCCCTTGCCCAAGTTATCCGGTGGATATTGGGCCAACATAGCTGGTGTGGACTCTGTTCTCGATATCGATCTTGCCCGACACTGGGAAGATCGACTCTCGAACTCACGCCCCGCTTGCTTTGCTGTAAGTCGATAGTCGTGACCTCGAGCTCTTAGATATCTTCCGCTCGAGGATCGACATATGTGTCATGGTTCCGAGACCAATAGTCCGACGTGTATGCCTTAGTAAATATTTGATCCTGGGGTCCACTCGATGATGATATATCGAGGTGCGTAACCCGGTATCGCCATAAGCCCCTGAGACTGAGAGGCGACTACCGTTGTCCGAGGTCAGATCTGCCAATTTGAAATCATCTTCGAGTTGGCCTACATCTTGGGCGGGAAATGGTGTAACCGCTTCACATGCCACACTGTCTCCCTAGCCAATCGTGGCCGCTTCATTATGACGTCATAACGCACTATCGCCGTCTTACGCCTGAATGATGTCATCCTTGATCTTCGCGATTTGTGGGGAGTTATAACTACTAGTAACCCCCTAATCACGTCTTTTCACCGTCTATTCGGCACTTAGCAACACATAAAAGGGAGGAGTCCAGACGGTGAATCACTCGCCTTATCAATTTCTCCATTTTCTCCCGGAAAATACAAGTAAGCTTCATTTCTCGCTATCATCTTTTTCATCGTTCCTCACTGTTCTTGCTTAAATCTGTCCATGTCTAGTAGTGCTACAATCTCTCGATAGGATAGAAGAGTCCCATTCCGCGACCAAACCCCTATATCCGCTTCTTCCGATCAACCCGGAACCCAAATCACTGGGAGCCCTTAGGCATCATCGTGGAGCCCAAGAAACTATCCACTAGAATGGATGGAAAGGGGCCTAAGGGGTGCACTTCTTGTCTAACCATGGATGATCTCAACCAATCTGCGGCGGAGATATGGGCTATCTAGCCCTCAAGCTGGTGGCTCGGCCTTCCCTCGGCCAAGCATCAATTTGCCGATGAGCCCCGGAAGGGTTCTCATGACGGTCCATGAGGCCCAAACTATTGATGGGGCTAAGGTTCCCCTATGCCCGGCGGTCCAGTCGTTTCTTCGCCATTATGAGATCGGTATATCTCAATGGCCCGAATGCCATCCGGACTCGATGGGCTTTCTAATCGCTTTGCCGAGTCGCAGGAATCGGGTTTACCGTCCCTTTGTTCCGATGGTGGCACAAGATTGCTGCGATGCCAGATTCGGGGTGGTACACGTTTCAGAAGCACACCAATCATCACGAGTTCGTGTCTCGAGGACCTTCATCTCATGGAAATTGGAAACCCAGGTTCTTCTTTCTCCGGCATGGGTCATCAGGGTGATCCTTTAACCATTGTAAATCTTGATTTGTTTGATTTACAGGAGCTTCATCTTTAGTAGGCTCTATTATTGCTTCTGTAGGGGGATCAGCAGATCCTTGAACTGCATCTGTTGTTGCATCAGTAGTGAAAGCAGCAGGTTCTTCAGCAGAGGTAGAGTCAGAAACTTTTAAGTCATTTATCTTTTCCAAAACATCAACATATTCTAGATCAGTAACTTGGAGATTTTCAGCAGGTTCTGAAACTTCATCTTCCATTCCAGTGAACTTAGGTTCATAAAATACAACATGTATTGGTTCTTCTTGTTTTAGTGTCCTTTTGTTCAGTACCTTGAATGCCTTGCTAACTGAAGAATATCCCAAGAAGATTCCTTCATCTGATTTGGTTGGAATGTCTTCAGTTGTTCCTTATGATTCAAAATAAAACACTTGCTTCCAAATGGATGGAAATAAGATATATTTGGTTTTCTTACATTCCATATCTCATAAGGTGTCTTCAGCAGCTTTTTGTTAACTGAGGTCCTATTTTGTGTATATCATGCTGGATTGATTGCTTCAGCCCAATATCTTTCAGGTAGTAATAATTCACAGTCCTCCCTGCTTCTTTCATGGTCCTGTTTCTTATCTGATGGGTAAGGAGGTCGCTCGACGTCAGAATTATCTAAAACAGTAGAAGGGCTGAAGAAGGAGATTCGGCAACTCATCTCTGAAAAGCTCGCCCAAAGCGCCGCATACGCTGCTCTCGAGGGCCAGTTCGACGCGCTTCGGGCACAGGCGGTCTCTGAGAAGGAAAGGCTCGAGAATGAGCTGGCTGCTGCGAATGCCAATCTGGCCCAGGCTCTAGAGGCTTCCGGAGAGAAAGATAAAACTCTGACAGATGTCCAGGAGACCCTAAGGCAAGAGCAGGAAAGAAGTGCGGACCTGGAACAAGAACGGGATATGTTAAAGCTCGACTTGAGCCAAGTCCCTGGTCAAATTGAGAGATCTAGAGCCGACGCTGTTGCCGAGTATCGGAAGTCTGACGCGGCGAGTGATGACCTAACCATAATCATGAACAAAGCCATCATTGGTGGATTCACCAAGGCTGTGGATCAGATTCGGAGGGCATATCCCGAGGTTGGGGTCGACGTAGAAAAGCTTGAAGAGCCTTGGCTTTACGACCCCAACTTTGAAGCGATTTACGACCAATGCTTTGCAGAGTTCCAAGAAGGTGTTTCTCTTTCTGCAAAGTATCTTCAGGGGTCGACTTCGACTTCCGGCAATGCTGGTTCTAGTCTCGATGCTGCTCCTTAGTTTTTCTTGCTCTTTACATCTTTCCATTGTAATTTTATCTGCAACTTTGATCTTTATTGACATTTTGTAATTAACATACTTTGTGGGTTGGTCTTATCGACCTGGCCCAGTTTTGGAATTTTATTGTTTTCCCTTTATTCATGTTATTTACTTTTGCCTTAGCTTTTTACTTGTTGTTTGCTTTTCGCTCGTCGAGTCTATGACTCTGTTTGCTACTTGCTTTTACTGAGTATATGCCCCCCAAGTGTTGTTTTGGACCTTTGGTTCTTAACACACTTGGGATTTATTTGAATCCCAATCGACCCTTTTGCCTTGGCCTTTCAGCTTTAATCGGCTTATTAGGTATCGACTTGGGTAGGTTAGCCCGACATTGCGAACTGTGCTTGTCTCAGTCGTATTGCCCCATATGTAGGTATAGACTTCCGACTTACACGGTGGCCCGACATTGCGAACCGTCCTTTGTCTTGGCCTTATTCGACCCTAGGTGTCGTTGGGCTCCAGACTTGGACATTGACCCGACCATGCGAATCTAGACTCTGCCGTAGCTCCGTCGCCTCTTGGGCTAACTTGGCTTCTGGCTTGGCCTCGAGTTCCGACTTTGCGTCTCTAGACTCTGCCTTTGCTCTGTCGCCTCCTGGGCTAACTTGGCTTTTGGCTTGGTCTCGAGGGGCGTGGGTGTGTTTATGGCTGAATCTAAGTGGTATTCTTAGATTGCCTACGTATCCCGTTATATGTCCAGGAATCAAGCCGTACGTAGTTCCTGGAACGTTCTATTTATAAGGACAATGCGTGACTCTAACCCTAATATGAGTCGGTGCGTGGCTATTGTCATATCTACCTTAATTGGGCTTTACCTTGCCCAAGTTATCCGGTGGATATTGGGCCAACATAGTGGTGTGGACTCTGTTCTCGATATCGATCTTGCCCGACTGGGAAGATCGACTCGAACTCACGCCCCTGCATCGCTCAGAAGTCGATAGTCGTGACCTCGAGCTCCTAGATATACTTCCGCCTCGAGGATCGACATATGTGTCATGGTTCCGAGACCAATAGTCTAACGTGTATGCCTTAGTAAATATTTGATCCCTGGGGTCCACTCGATGATGATATATCGAGGTGCGTAACCCGGTATCGTCAACAGGCACAAGTACCCATATTTGAAGAAGTACCTATTGTAGAGGCAGTGCAAGAACCTCAACCTGCACAAGAAGATATAATTGAAGAAATTTTTAGAGATGCAATTGAGGAGGGTCCTGAGCCTGCTGATTGGGACATGACAAGAGCACAAGAGCCATGGTTGTCAGCATACCAAGGGCAAACTATAATGTTGAAGAGCCTGCTGATAATTTTGCTAGACAAATGGCTGAAGGTATGGCTGGTGCAATACCAGCACATGTTTTGGAAGAGTTGAGAGCTATAAGAACTGATATTGCACAGCTAAGGACTCAACTTGCTAGACAAGAACACAGATTGGAAGATTTGGTGAATCTAGTAGAAAAGAGATGAAGAACTACTGAGACAGTTGCTTCCAACATTACATCTGGTAAATTTTCTATAAATGATCTTTTAAGAGATGTAAAAGGTATAAGGACCAACACAGCAAGCAAAGATAAGCATTTGAATGAGCAGCTTGCTTCAATACACTAAAAGTTGGACAAGCTTGCTGAGGCACCCAAGCCTGCTGTGGTACCTCACCCTGCTGAGACACCTCAACCTGCTGTCCTTGATCCTAAGATTACTGAGAGGATCAATCTGCTGGAACAAACAAATAAAGGAAGGATCACTACAGTTGACACAAGAACTGAGATAATGGAAGGTCAACTTGCAAACTTAGTGATTACACAAAAAAGTGTTCATGGTCTACTGTCCCGGTTTGTTGATGATGTCAATAAGAGGGAAGAGGGCCTTACAGAGAAGCAAAGCAAGCTGCAGTGATTTTTGCAAAGAAGAAGTGGGGGATGAAATAAATGAGTTCAGGAAACCTGCACCTGGCAGGATTCAGATGACTGATGACCTCCTGAAAGAATACAAGAAGCTATACTATGGAAAGAAGAGACCCTATCATGACATGGGATTTCAGGAAGGACTCAATTCCTTCTTGGGACAAAAAATTTAGGAAACAAGGGTCAAGGCACTGAGAGATTCTTCTAGAGGTGGAAGAGGAGGAAGAAGTGGAAGAGGTCAAAGATTGGGTTCAGTCAGCAAGGGATTCACTGGAGGAGTTTAAACTTTTCTACATGAGACATGGTTTCAGTGTTCACTCTATTAGGTTAGCCCTACCAGAAGCATGGAAATGGTGGAAACAGCTACATACTTGGGTTGATTTCTCCACAATAGAAAATTAGTGGATGCAAGATATAATAAGGGAAATCAAGGAGTTTCAACAGAAGCAAGAGCATGACAGAAACAGAAACTAGATCAACACACTTACATTGCTTGTTTTACTTTGATGATTCTAGTTTGTAATAATGTTGAACAAATATGATTTTAATGAAAGATGACTGAACTTGTCCTGTTTGTGTTTTTATCTTTTTGCTTTGCTGTAAGGAGGGTATTGGCATCATCACTAAAAATGGGGAAATTGTTGGACATATTTTATGTTTTAATGATGAGTGCCAGACTAGTTGTTATAGAGCAAAGGAAAAAAGATTTCAAGATCAAATGTATAGATTTATTAGAGTTTGATCTTTGTATAGTTTTGATCAAACAATCATTGTAATTAGGTCAACTAACTGTATCAACATACCTTTTTAGATCAGTAGGGTAACTAGGTCAGTAGAGTGTCTAGGAACCTACTGAAGACTGAAGGCTGAGGGTACAAACTCAGTTATTGATGGCTAAGGGATCATACTTAGTATTTAAAGTCAAGGATATAGAATCATAATTTAGGGAAGTCTGTGATGACCTAAACTGATTACATATACCTTGTGTACAATGTCTAAGTTCTATATGTTAAGTGGTGATGGGAACATAGTTATGTTCAAAATGGTGTACTCTAACTTCACACTAAAAAGTTAGATGAGAAGAAGTCAGATGATGCGTTATTAAGACACAGCAGACTTAAACTTGCTGAAAGATGTGTACATCAGCAGGCTGTTATACTTCAGATATTTACTGAGTAAATTTCTCGATTTAATCAAGGATTACATTGGAAGATTACAAGGATAAGGATGGATTACAAGCCTTGATATTATCAACAAATCAATGGCCAAGATAAAAAGAACGTTGGAAAGATTCAGAGGATTAACCAATGGATACAAGCCAAAGGGTGGACAGACTGAAAACTGACAAAAAGCAAACTAACAGTGTCAAAACTAGGAACTGTGACATAAAGCAAGTAAAGATGGAGACAAATCTGAAACGGCTATGTTTGAAATTCAAACATAAGTCACAGGATTCTCACCTATAAATAGAATACTCCTGATTTAGATACATGAGATGAAAATTAAGAAGAAAAATTATACATTCAAAACTGTCAAGAAAATCACCTCTGACATACATAGAGTTTTAACTGACTTATCAAGAAATATCTTCAAGTGTAACTTGCTATCAAGTTACATCAAGTATACACAGTTGAAGACATCAACCTGCTGATCATTTCATCCTGATCAAGCTGCTGGCAACTGAATCATTTACTTGATTCAACCTTTCTATTACAGGAACCTTGCTGAAGACAGAGAAGCACTTAAGTGTCAAGAACTATTTTTTGTGGTGGAGCTGGTGAAGAGGAAATCCTACCCTTCAAGGACTAGTGGAATACTTTGGAGCAGCAATCCTACATGTTTCAAGTGTTTGTGAAGCCATAGTTATTGGTGAAGGACAGATAGCTTAGGGATTTTTGTAACTGCAACCTCAAAGATCTCTAGTGAATTTCCTCCAACATCACAGGAGAAGAGTGGACTGACAGGATTACACCACCTGGAACCACTATAAAAATTGCCTACTTACTTTCTGCATTTAGTATACTGAACACATCAACCTACTGAAACTTGCAACTGACTCACACATTTACACTACTGAGTATCAAATACTTAGTATTATTCTTTTAACAACAATTAATAAGGCTTAAACTAAATATATTTCATTTGCAACAAATCCAAAGAATATCAAGCGTCGCCAGAGACTACAGAGTGGTCGCAGACCATCGAAAGCAAAGCAAGAGAGTTATTGACATTGCTGAGTTTGTAAACTCCAAAGATTTAAGTGTTAAGTTTATTCACCCCCCCTCTAAACTTAACCAAAGCCTTTTCAATGGACCAACAACTGTCTTGTAACGTATACTCCAAAGAGCTTGGTCTTGATGAGACTTGGCTCAAAGAGCCTCATCGACACAAGATGGCTCGGCGACTCACGACAGATTACTCTGCTGATCTTCATACACTCTTAGTTTTTCCATCTGATAATACAAGATGAAGTTTAATACCAATGACTGATCTGTCAAGTGAGCTCACCCAACAGGACAAAGATCAATCCTCTTGGCAACTTCATTTGCTCAATTATCCAAATATATTTAAGTACATGGAATTGTTGATACCAATGAGTAGTCTGCCAAGTGAGCTCACCCAACAGGGCAAAGACTAATCCCCTTGGTGAATTCCAGTACTCTGCTGATCATTAATATATCAGTCAACTTTTATGATGCCAAGTTCAGTTCTTAACTTAGCAAATCTTTCACTATCCAATGGTTTTGTAAATATGTCAGCAAGTTGATCTTCAGTAGGGATGTAAAGAACCACCACATCTTATTTTCCACATGATCTCTTATAAAATGATGTCTCACATCACTTTTCTTGGTTCTTGAGTGCAAAACATGATTTTTTGTGATTGCAATTGCACTTGTGTTGTCACACATTATGGGAATTTCTCTTTCCTCAATCCTATAATCCCTTAATTGCTGTCTTAACCATAGTACTTGTGCACAGAATCTTCCAACAACAATGTATTCAGCTTTAGCAGTGGAAGTTGATATTGAATTCTATTTCTTGCTTAACCAGGAAACAAGTCTATTTCCCATCAACTGACAAGTTCCTGTGGTGCTTTTTCTATCAATCTTGCATCCAGCATAATCAGAATCTGAGTAGGATATAATTTTGAAGCTTTCATCTTTTGAATACCACATCCCTACTCCCAAAGTCTCTTTTAGATACTTGAGAACCCTTTTGACTGCAGCTAAGTGACTTTCCTTTGGTTTTGATTGAAATCTTGCATGTCAGGTTTCCTGGCAGTGAGGTACATCAGACTACCTATCATCCTTCTGTACAAAGTCTGATCAACATATTTGCCTTCTTTATCTTCATCCAATCTGATTCTTGTACTAATAGGAGTTGATACGTTGGTGCTATTTTCCATACCAAACTTCTTTAGCACCTCCTTGGTATATTTAGTTTGATGAATGAAGTTTCCATCTTTCATCTGTTTGACTTGTAATCCCAAAAAATAGTTCATTTCTCCCATGATACTCATTTGGAACTTTCTTTTCATGAGATTAGCAAACTTTTCACATAGCAATTTATTTTCAGAACCAAAAATTATGTCATCCACATAGATTTGTACCAGTAAGGTGTTGTCCGCTTCATTGATTCTGAAAAGAGTCTTATCAATGGTACTTTTGGTAAAACCATTGTTCACCAAGAATTGAGAAAGTGTTTCATACCATGCTCTTGGTTCTTGTTTCAAACCATAAAGTGCCTTATTGAGTCCAAACTTGGTTTCTTTCAAACTCATTCAATTCTTCTTGCATAGCAATTATCCAATTTGGATCAGATATCGCTTCTTCAACAACTTTAGGCTCCGTTTGTGATAGAAAACAAGTAAACATTGCTTCCAATTGTCTTTTAGTCCTTAAACCTTGCTGTATGTTACCAATTACTTGTTCAGCAAGGTGATCCTTTAACCATTGTAAATCTTGATTTGTTTGATTTACAGGAGCTTCATCTTTAGTAGGCTCTATTATTGCTTCTGTAGGGGGATCAGCAGATCCTTGAACTGCATATGTTGTTGCATCAGTAGTGTAAGCAGCAGGTTCTTCAGCAGAGGTAGAGTCAGAAACTTTTAAGTCATTTATCTTTTCCAAAACATCAACATATTCTAGATCAGTAACTTGGAGATTTTCAGCAGGTTCTGAAACTTCATCTTCCATTCCAGTGAACTTAGGTTCATAAAATACAACATGTATTGATTCTTCTTGTTTTAGTGTCCTTTTGTTCAGTACCTTGAATGCCTTGCTAACTGAAGAATATCCCAAGAAGATTCCTTCATCTGATTTGGTTGGAATGTCTTCAGTTGTTCCTTATGATTCAAAATAAAACACTTGCTTCCAAATGGATGGAAATAAGATATATTTGGTTTTCTTACATTCCATATCTCATAAGGTGTCTTCAGCAGCTTTTTGTTAACTGAGGTCCTATTTTGTGTATATCATGCTGGATTGATTGCTTCAGCCCAATATCTTTCAGGTAGTAATAATTCACAGTCCTCCCTGCTTCTTTCAAGGTCCTGTTTCTTCTCTAAGAAAACCCATTTTGCTGAGGTGTACCAGCAGCTGCTAACTGACGCATCACACCATATTGTTCACAATATTCTCTTATGACTTTATTAAGAAACTCAGTACCTTTGTCTGATTTGATCTTCACTACTGTCAAACTTTTCTCATTTTGAAATCTCTTCAAAAGTTCAGGCATCTTTTGAAGTGTTTCACTTTTCTTGTTCATAAATATTACCCAAGTGTATCTTGAATAATCATCCACAACTACCAGAGTGTACTTCTTTCCATTTACACTTGTTGGTATTACTGGTCCAAATAAATCCATATGCATCAGCTCCAAAACTCTTTTTGTTGATTGTTTAGTCTTTGACTTGAAGCTTGACTTTGTTTGTTTACCTTGCTGACATGCATCACATATAGCATCATTTTTAAATGTGAACTCAGGTAAACAAATCACCAACTTCTTTTTCACCAACTGATTGATATCATCAAAATTAAGATGATTCAACTTCTTATGCCACAACCAATTTAGTTCTGACTTGGTATACACAATCAGGCATGTCTCTGGAACAGCAATAGACCAATCCACAACATACATGTTTTGTTGTCTTCTTCCAGCCAACATAACTTGTTCACCTCTTTCACTAATGACAATACAGTAGCCCATGTCAAAAGTGACCTTGTAGCCCATGTCACAAAATTGTCTAGTGCTCAGTAGGTTGTAGTCCAGTCCTTCCACAAATGCAACATTTCTGATAGTTTATCCATTCCTCACCAGTGTTCCATATCCTCATATGTATCCTGGTGTGTTCTTGTTGCCAAAATTCACTCTTGGACCATCATTTGCCACATAGTTTGTTAGACAGTGCTTATTCATTGTCATATGTCTGGAACATCCACTGTCAAAGTACCAGACACCCTACAAAACAAAATTAATGTGTTTTAGGTACCCAAAACTGTTTGGGTCCATTGTGGTCAGTGGTAAGCATGACCCTTGGCAAATTTCTATAAGGTCTTCTTTGAAAAGCATTACACTTTTGTTCATATATGTATCCTACATTTCCATAAAATCTAGCATTTGGTTGTGTAGGATTCACATATGGTTTCTGGCCTTTTGGTACATATGCTGTTTGAAGTGATTTCTATTGTTAGAAGCACTATCATAACCATGAGGTTGCTGTCTGTTAGGAACAACCCTGTAATAGAAATCAGTGGTGGTCTTGAATAAGTCCTCTGTTGTTCCTAGCATTACAGGGTTGTTCCTACCAGGTTGAGGTCTTGAATAAGTCCTCTGCTGAGTCCTCTGTTGAGGTTTCACCCTAGCATTATGGTTATGTCTATTGTTTCTAGGAGTATGGGCAGGAGCATTCCAATCTTCATCAGTAGGGAACAATCTACCTTTCCATCTGAGATAAGTATCCTTAGAATGATTGACATTTTTAGGTTTAGGATTCTTATCCTTGGAATATTTCTGATTTTTGCCTTTTTGTGGTCCAGCAGACTTAACAGCAGGTCTACTATCAGTAGGTCTAGAAGGTCCAGCAGTCCTACCCTTGGATTTACCCTTTTTGTTAGGTACTGTTGACCTCTTTGACTTCTGATTTTGTTTCTTTGAAGCATTCTCAATAGGTTTTACTGCCTCAACAACCTTTTTGTGAGTTGGATCTTGTGCAGGCACAAACTTAGGACCAATTCTGGTACTAGGTTCAGTAGCCTTACTGGAACCACCCTTAGTAGATTTGAATGCAGTGGTGGAACTAGATTGGGCAACAGATTCAGCAGCTATTGAATGTACAACAGACTTATGTTGAGTCTGATCATAATCCTTTTCCTTACCTTTGAGAATTCTTAATTCAGCATTTAATCTTTGAATTTCTGCTTGAAGTGCCTCTTTTTCAGCCTTCACAATCTCATAACCAGATTGTATTTTCCTCGGTTGATTAAGGATGGCATCCAAAGGTTCTTCACTGTCAGAAATTTTGGGATTTGAACCACAAGTAGATTCACAATCACTTTCAGCAGGAGTATTTACAAATACAAAATTATATACCTCCTCAGTCTCATCCATATTATCCATTAAATCATAATAATCCATATTAGCTATGAGCGCAGTATTATCTGATTCATTTCCTTTTTCTGATTCCACTTCATAGCCAGATTCATCATCAGCAACCAAAGCTTTCTTTCCACATCTTCTTTGCTGACTTTTGTTCTTCAGTAGGTCTGGACAGTCAGGTCTGAAATGTCCAGGTTTCTTGCAGTTGAAGCCCAAGTAATCAGGTTCCTTCCTTTGTTTCAAATCAGGACAGTCAGGTTTGAAGTGTCCTATTTCTTGCAATGAAAGCACAAGTAATCATTATCTTTCTTGGATTATTCCTTCTTCTTTTCACTTGATTTCTTGGTGAAATTTCTTGGAGAACCCATTTCATGACTTCATCATTCTGATCTTCTTGCTCAGTAGGGCTATTTGCTCTTGCATTTTATCCAGCAGATCTTCTTGAACACTTGATGATTCTTCTTTATGTGAAGCAGCCAATGCAGTGGTGTTTGGTTCTTCCTTTATAGTCTCAAGAGCAAGTTTCTTACTGAATTCATAGGCCTTGAGATCTGAAAATAATTTGAAGGTGTCTTCTTCAAGTAGACTTCTGGACTCTTCTATAGCAGTAACCTTCATTTCCCAAACTTCCTTTGCTGGTAGGGCTTCCAAAATTCTTGTATTGATCTCTTCTTTTGTAAACACTACAGTCAGTAGGGTGAGTTCATCCATGATAGCATTGAATCTTGACTCCATTTGTTCAATGGTTTCATTTGATTTCATTTTGAAATCTTGGAACTTTCTTTTGGCAACACTGACTTTTTTTTTTCTTGATAGCATCGGTGCCTTCATAGATTAATTGCAATTTTTCCCAAAGTGCCTTTGCAGTCTTGCAATCCTTCACTTTCATGTACATATAGCTATCCAAGGATCTGTATATGATATCAATAGCAATATTGTTGAGGTTTGCTCTTTTTCTATCTTCAGCACCCCACTCTCATTTTGGCTTTGGAACAATCTGAGTTTGATTATCCACTGTTATAGCTTTAGAGATTTCCAATGGTCCATCAGTCAGCACATCCATCATTTTGTCATGTGTTGTAGCTAAATAAGCCAACATACGACGTTTATACTCATCAAAACGATCTAGCGAGCACATCAACATAGTCCTAGCATACTGGTTGTTATCCATGATGCAAAGCTTTGAAAATCAGAAACTTGAAAAAGTTTTCAAAGACTTTTCCAAGTACAACAAGTAGGATTACTTCAGAACAGAAGCACTGCTCCGATACCAATTGTTGGTCCCTTGAATAAACTTAACACTTAAAACTTTTGGAGTTGACAAACTCAGCAAGGTCAGTAGCCTGCTGATTATCAGTAGTCTGCTGACTATTAGAGTTACTGAATTTGTTGCAGCGGAATATATGTAAATTAAGCCTTATTACTTGTTGTTAAAAGATGATACTAAGTATTGGATACTCAGTAGTGTAAGTGTGTGATTCAGTTGCTAGTTTCAGTAGGTTGATATGATCAGTATACTAAATGCAGAAAGTAAGTAGGAAAATTTTATAGTGGTTCCAGGTGGTGTAATCCTCGTCACCCACTCTTTCTCTGTGATGTTGGAGGAAATTCACTAGAGATCTTTGAGGTTGTAGTTTAAAATCCCTAAGCTGTTTGTCCTTCACCAATGACTATGGCTTCACAAACTGAACACTTGAAACATGTAGGATTGCTGCTCCAAAGTATTCCACTGGTCCTTGAAGGGTAGGATTGCCTCTTCACCAGCTCCACCACATATAACAGTTCTTGACACCCAAAAGATGCTTATCTGTCTTCAGCAGGTTTCTTGTAAAAGAAAGATTGAATCAAATAAATGATTCAGTTGTCAGTAGCTTGATCAGGATGAAATGATCAGTAGCTTGATGTCTTCAAGTGTGTATACTTGATCTAACTTGATAGCAGGTTACAGTTGAAGAAATTACTTGATCAGTAAGTTTAAACTCGGTGAATGTCAGCAGGGTGATTTTCTTGATCAGAAATTTGATACTTCGAATAGATTATTTGTGCTTCTTGATTTTCATCAATCTTCATCACTTTTATCTGAATCAGGAGTCTTCTATTTATAGATGAGAATCCTGTGACTTATATTTGAATTTCAAACATAGCCGTTTCAGACTTGTCTCAATCTTGACTTGCTTTTGTCATTGTTCATAGGACTGACACTGTCAGTCCGCTTTTTGTCAGTTTTCAGACTGTCCACCCTTTGACTTGTATCAATTGGATAAAGCTCTGAATCTTTCCAACGTTCCTTTTATCTTGACCATTGATTTGTTGACAAAATCAAGGCTTGTAATCCATCCTTATCCTTTTAATCTCCAATGTAACCTTTGATTAAATCAAGAGTTATACTTAGCAAATATCTGAAGTATAACAGCCTGTTGATGTACATCTCTGTTAGCAGGTTTAAGTCTGTTGTGTTTTAATAACTCTTCAGCTGATTCTTCTCATCTAACTTTTTATTATGAAGTTAGAGTACACCATTTTGAACATAACCAAATTCCAATCACTACTTAACATATGGAACTTAGACCTTGTACACAAGGTATATGTAATCAGTTTAGGTCATCACAGACTTCCCTAAATTCTGGTTCCAAATCCTTGACTTTAAATACTAAGTTTGATCCCTTAGCTTTCAATAGTTGAGTCTGAACCCTCAGCCTTCAATCTTCAGCAGGTCCCTAGTAAGTCTACTGACCTAGACACTCTACTGACCGAGACAGGTCTGCTGATAAATTCAGCTGACCATTTACAGTGCTTGCTTGATCAAACCTATACAAAGATCAAACGCTAATAAACCTATACATTTGATCTAGACATCTTTTTGCCTTTGGTCTATAACAGCTAGTCTGGCACTCATCATTAAAACTTAAAATATGTCCAACAGTTCTGTTTCTTGGGCATCCTTGACATATCCTCGAACACTTTGGCTTGAGCCAAGATAAAGATCATCATCAGACATGATTCTTATTGATTTTGTGAGAGAAGAAAAGCTAAACTTTGAGATTATGAACAAAACTTGAGTTATTGCAGAGATTGTAATGATAAACTCTTGCCCATCTCTACAATATAGAGACTGAGGTGGGTATAACACCTCAGGCACGTACTATAGCATCTGTGTCGACCCAATACACGATTCAAATGGAAGTGAATGAGATAATGTCACATATCCCACTACATAACACCAATAGTGTAAGAAATGGTTATGTCCTAGTAACAGTTGTAATAAAGATAGGATTAAAATCCATTTACTTGGAACACGTTATGCACCTTATCCAACGCCGTGGCAAGGCTAGTCGATATGCTACTTCACCACGCGGTCCAAGATCTCATAAGGCCCCACGTTGGGACTTTCATTTCTTGCCAAACGCATTACTCCTTTGGTTGGTGATACTCGTAAAGAGTACTTATCGCCCACGGCGAACTCATATCCCGGCGGTGTAAGTCTCGCATAACTCTTCTCTCTGGCTGGCAGCGCTTTTTTTATCATGTGTCTCAGACTGGGCTTGACCGTATCTTCATCATCTCGTGGTCCCAAAATCACCGCCTCGGACGAATCGTCCCAACAAACCGGACTCTTGCACTTCCTACCATAAAAGTGCCTCAAAAGGTGCCATCTTAATGCCGGGCATGGTAGCTTAAGTTGTTGTATGAAAATTCGATAAGGTCGAGCTTTTCCTCCCAAGAGCCTTTGAATTCTAATACACATGCCCTCAAGATGTCTTCCAACGCTTGTATGGTCCTTGACTTTCATATCACACCATGGACTTTCATTGTTCCATGTCGTAATCTTTAATTTCACCTGATCTCTCTCGTTTCCATTCCTGGAGGCATAGCTAAAACTACAAAAGTAAACAATCATATATTCGATTATCGCCTATATCATGCCACGTAATATTTCACATATACTAACACTTATCGCCCAAAATAAATTGCAACATGCATGTACCACATTTCCACATACATCGTAATTCACCGCACCTTCCCTACATGAGCTCAATACCTACACCACACATCCTCACTTGTGCTTATTTTAGTGAATTTATTCTTAAGGTTCATTTAGGTGGTGGTCCCGAGTCGAACGCCTCTCGATACCACTTTGTAACACCCGGTTTTCCAATCCCGTCGGGCCGGAATTTGTCAACAACGTCACTTCACACACACGATCGCAGCAGTAATACTCAACATTCCACAAATAAGAAAAACAATCGTTGACTTTCATTATTAAAAGGGTCAAAGTAATTAAAATTTCTTGAAAGAAAATGAAAATATGTGGAAACGTCAATAAAATCTTAAAGTGCCGGAAAGAAAGCGGAATAAGATCGCGATTTTCGATACCCCGCGACACCCCGCAATCGGCAAACGCAATGAGAAATACCACGCTAAGAATCGCTTCCCAAAACGGATCATAGCAGGTGTAAGTCAACTAAAAGTTGAGTAAGGATAAATCTAATAACGTAGAATGAAAGTTAACAACAATTTAAGGAGACATCAACCATCACATAACAATTACACGACCAAACTTGATACAACCATTCCATAGAAGATATGAAACACCACAATCCATCTATACCTAAAGGTCCCGAATGTGCACATTCCTTGGTCATCCAATGGTACCATTATTAAAATGGTCCACGCGACTGGGTGCAGGATTTCCTCTCCCGGGTTATCGGATTCGAGATACCCTATCCGCCCAACATTACATCTGCTCGCAACTCCCCAGGATACGGAAGGTCATTAAAGTCGTAAGCAATTCCACTCCCGGATACCCGGCTCGTAGCTACCCTATCCGGGCCCAACCACTACTGGGTCTACGAACATTCAATGCCTCAAAAATCAGGTTCCACAATGATAACACCACCTCAACTCATCAAAACCCAACTTACAAAGCATGTTAATAAGATTTAACAATAACTAACAAAGAAATAAGGACACATGACGCCCGTTTGGATAACCGAACGCCTCGTCCAAAACTTCGACGACGCGTCCAAAAGGACCTGTTACATCTCGAATCCGGTTTTACACTGACGCGCCCGTCCATTATGCTTGGACGCCCGCCCACTAAAATAAATTACATCTCAGATCGAAAACAACCTTCAGACGCCTTCGACGCCCGCCTGAGTTGAAACCAAGATCGACGCCCGTCCATTAAGGCAGACATTGAAACCAAGACCGGATCCCATTAAGGCAGACGCCCGTCCATGGCGCAATCGAACACCAACGAAGAATGACTTTATCGGTAGCTTGATCCTCAGCAGACTAGGATTATGTATACTCTGCTGATATGATTCAGCAGGGTCAGGGGTCTGCTGATACATAGAACACACAGCTGATACAATATAAAGTTTAATACCAATGAATGATCTGCCAAGTGAGCTCACCAACAGGGCAAAGATCAATCCCCTTGGGAACTTCATTTGCTCAATTGTCCAAACTATAAGAGCATTTAGGAATTGTTGATACCAATGACTAATCTGCCAAGTGAGCGCACCCATCAGGGCAAAGACAAGTCCCCTTGGTGAATTCCAATGCTCTACTGACCATCAGTAGGTCAGTCAACCTTGATGATGCCAAGTTCAGTCCTTAACTTAGCAAATCTGTCTTTATCCAGGGGTTTTGTAAAGATATCAGCAAGTTGATCTTCAGTAGGTATGTAAAGAACCACAACATCTTTCTTTTCAACATGATCTCTTCTGAAGTGATGCCTCACATCAATGTGTTTGGTTCTTGAGTGCAAAACAAGATTTTTTGTTATAGCAATTGCACTTGTGTTGTCACACATTATAGGAATTTCTCTTTCTTCAATTCCATAGTCCCTTAATTGTTGTCTCAACCATAGGACTTGTGCACAACCACTTCCAGCAGCTATGTATTCTGCTTCAGCAATGGAAGTTGATATAGAATTCTGATTCTTGTTGAACCAGGAAACAAGTCTCTTTCCCATCAACTCACATGTTCCTATGGTGCTTTTTCTATCAATCTTGCACTATCATAATTAGAATCTGAGTAGGATATTACTTTGAAACTTCCATCTTTTGAATACCATATCCCTACTCTCAAAGTTTCTTTAAGATACTTGAGAATTCTTTTAACAACAGCTAAGTGACTTTCCTTGGGTTTTGATTGAAATCTTGCACAAACACCTACTGTAGAGGATATATCAGGTTTGCTGGCAGTGAGATACATCAGACTTCCAATCATTCTTCTGTATAGAGTCTGATCAATATCTTTACCCTCTTTCTCTTCATCCAACCTGATGCTTGTACCCATAGGAGTTGATATTTTGGTGCTATTTTCCATACCAAACTTCTTCAACAGCTCATTGGTATACTTGGTTTGATTAATGAAGATTCCATCATCCATTTTCTTGACTTGTAGTCCTATAAAGTAGTTCGTTTCTCCTATCTTACTCATTTGAAATTCGGTATAGAAAGTAGGATACAGGGAGTCGGTAGAAGCAACAAGAGCTTTAGGAAGCGAATAACGGATAAAGTCAGTCTGAGAGATAGGTTTAAGAGAATTTGTTTTGGTTCAAGTAACTATGAGTGATAGCAGGTTGGTCATGACACGAAGTTGGAGAGGCCAAGGCCGATGTGGACGCAGGATAAGTTGGTGGTGCGGGTTCGGGAGGAGGAGTCGTAGGGGATGGTGCCGGTTGGAAGAGGCCGGCATGGGAGGTGGATTTTGTGGAGGTGCTGGCAGGAAGACAAGTAGCAATACAATGAGATTATCAAGCGTGGGTTCAGAGGGAGAAGGCGTGTGAGGGAAGATGGATTCATCAAAAACAACGTGGCGAGCAATATAGATACGGCCAGAGGCAAGGTCGAGACAATTATATCCATGGTGAGAAGGACTATATCCGAGAAAGATGCAAGTTTTGGATCAGAAATCAGTCTTGTGATGGTTGTAGGGACGGAGATAGGGCCATTACACACACCCAAAGATTCGAAGGAAATTATAGTCAGGAGGCTGATGGTGGACCACTCGTAAAGCGACTTATCATGAAGAGATTTGGTGGGAAGCCGGTTGATAATGTAAGTGGCAGTGATAAAGGTGTCCTCCCAATAGGGAAGAGGAAGAATAGATTGGGCAAGAAAGGAGAGGCCAACTTCAACAATTTGGCGGTGGCGGCCCGTAATGGCACTAACTTGTTCGTGTGTGTGAGGACAGGAAATGTGATGAAATTGCCAAGAGAGGTAAGAATAGTGGAAACGCGAAGGTACTCACCACCCTAATTAGTTTGGAAGGATTTTAGTTTGGTATTAATCTGACGTTCAATCATAGCAAGAAAGTCAGGGAAGATAGTTTCAACATCATATTTATTTTTCAGGGGATAAAGCCATATGTATTTGGTGAAGTCATCCAGAAAACGGACATAATAACGGGAACGTACATTGAGGGCTCAGAACAGGGGCCCCAGACATTGGAGTAAATCAGGTCTAATAGGGCAGTAGAGTTAAACTCAGAAGGGTATATAAGAAATACGTTGACTTTATGCTAACTGACACGGGGCACAAACAAAAGGCGATGCCTTAATAGGAGTAAAGGTGGGAAGGCTTAACGGAGTATGGAATAAGATTAATGACATAGACGCTAATGCCACGTGAAGGTGGAGGTGAGGGAGGAGGTAAAGCCGGAGTAGGGGGAGGGTGAAGCGGGGTGGAGAAGTGATATAGGCCATCTTTGACAAATCCACTAAGGTGGGTGTGACCAGAGTAATCTTTTACAAGAAAGTAAGACCCATGAAATTCAAATTACACGGAATTTTCCGAAGCAAATTTATGTACTGATAAGAGGTTTCTAGTGATGGATTGCGTAACAAGAATATTAGATAAATGAAATGACTGGGAAGGGGAATATACATAATAAGATCCATATTGAGTAATAGGTAAACATGTACCGTCGCCTACATGCACTTTGTCGGGCCCGGGATAGGGTGCAGATGATAGGGTGAGATTGTGATGGTGATGAGTGGCACCAGTATCTACAATCTATTCAGATCCGGGATAATTGGAGTGAGAAGCGACGTATGCCTGTAGCTATTTCTGAGGGAGCGGTGGCTGAGAATGGTCGTAGCGGTAGAGGCAGGAGGGAGCAACATGGCCGACTTGAGAGCAAATTGGGCAAGAGAGACTCGTAGCACCATGGTTTTGTCTGGAATTGAAAGGGTGGAAGGACTAAATCCTTGGTTGTGCCCCCGTTCTCGAAAAGGATGAAAGTTTTGCACCATGTCGGGGAAGCAATATTTGTAAAGAATTTTTCTTCCATTCTTTTTAATATTTTATCTTTTTTTTCTACTTCACTTCCTCACTGTTTGTGTTGCAGAAAGTTGAAATCTTTCACAACCCTATTAATGATCACCCTGAATTATCTTCTATCCTCGAATCTCACTATGGGCAAATCCACTACTGCCTATGCTTTACGTCATTCACTTGTCAATCCAAATTTTGTGAACCAAAGAAGCCAAAAGCAGAAAATTTTGCAATTCGTGTTTTCCGGTACGTACTCTTTTTTTCCAATACGTCTTCTCTTACCTACTTTTTCTCAAACGTTTTCTCAAAAGTAAAACGGAAATTTCTATATGGAAGAAGGGAAGGGGAACGACTACTGCTGTGGCAGTACAACGCCGGAGAAGGTGTCCGGAAAAGTAAAACCGGAAGGAGACGTCTATATATATATATATATATATATTTTTGGAAGAAACAAGTTAGGGTTTAAGGAAGAATTTACACAACGAGAGAGAGAGAGAGAGAGAGGAATTTGAGAGACTATGATACTTTATTATGATTTAGAATAATCATGTTTCATTGATTGAATATGAATAGAAGAGTAAAATATATATAGGCCTGACTTACTTAGGGAATAAGCCGTAAGAGATAAATACTAAAATATTTAAAATACAATCGCTTGAAGAGAATGACAGAGTATCAAGTTACAGCTCGGTACAATTACCTAATTATTAGGAAAATCATTTCCCGGAATTAGGGGAGATAAGAAAACCACATTTTAGAAAAAAAGAATGCCGAGAAATTTTATAAACATAAAAGATCTTCCACATATCAGTCTAACTGGATTGCGAAAATATTTCAACTTGCAGTACTTAGCAAGTAATATGCCATATGTTTTTATTTAGCATAAAAGAGTGACTATTTATAAATGCAAAATTTTTTCAAGAAAAAAAATGCACAAAATCAAATTTGATTGATAATGTTGATCTACGCCAGAATCGTAGAAGAACGGTCAGTGTAGAACATGCATAAAAATCCGCAGAAAATGAACTCAATATTGATATTAAGTCACTCTAGAAATCTCTTGCTGAGATTCGTATGAAAACGAAAACCCCGATTAAATTCGCACGTGCATCAATTGATTAAATATTGGGGTTGCGGAACAACCGGATCCATGCACTGATAAGGATTTGGTTTATGCTAATATCGGATTAGCAATGTAATTTATGGGAGAAATTTATAGTATATTATCACAATCGTCGATGACATATTTGCCTAATAATTTGTTATTATAATCTGGATCCAGAACCCAAGTCAGTAGTGAAGTGCTAGAAGCAGATAGACTGGGTCAAATGGAATAAGCAATGTAGGCTGATATTGACTTGAAAAGTTATGTTCTTTAGTAACCAAATATTGATTACGATCAATTACATTCTCCTAGTACGGATAATATCATGTTCCTCAACTTACTGACTCTGGCAGCAACTATGATGTTTTATATGACGTTGTGACTGTATATTTATAGGTCATTAGACGTGAATATTTATATGAAACTTTATGCTGAATTTTAGACATAAAATCGCAACATGTATATTATTGAGCTGCAAATGTCGTTATATTGCCTAAAACATTAAGTAAATTCCTCATGAAAAGGAATATATATATAGCTCATTCATAATGACATGAGGCGTGTGATACTACATCATCTATTGTTTTATGAGGACAATGTTGATTGTGTAGCAAGTGTTGCACAAATAAGTTATGGGTATGCCAATTTTTAGCCACTACGTTCAAATTGAACTCTAAAGAGATATATAAAAAGTACCCTATAGTGTCAATCTGACAGATTTGGTTCACTAAGTTCATTCCACCATCTATATTGAAGAAATATGTTTATAGTATTGAAATGCATACATTGAAAGACTGTTGTCGTCAGGGGGAGCGACAAAACAATCTTGATGCTTTGGTCCTGAAGAATAATGATTGTACTCTTTTACCATTTAACTAAGTTTTTTTCTTGAGGGCCCTCTTAGTTAAAGGTTTTTAACGTGACAGTCAGTGCAACACATAAAAACTCATATGTCATGAACTATTTTCCTTATCTAGTTTTTGTCCCACCCGGTTTTTCTGGCAAAGTTAATAGTACATGACATATACGTTATGCAACTTAGATAGAGCAATCAATCAGCTCTATAATCAATGAGTTTTGTTTACTATTACATTTGCGAAGAAGATCGTTCATCTCAAATTCAGTAATATTTACATAAGTGGGAGAGCACATGATCTTCATAAGATAAGTGAAATCGATATGCAATGAATCAAGTCAAAGTGTTGATCCGTCAGATTCAATTACATTCAAATGACAAAGAATTGTAGCAGTACATGGTATTCGACTGATATTCGAAGGACAAGAGGAATTATTCATCATACTTTTCTAGATGATCTACAAATAAAAATGCGATGCACAGTTGTTCAGATCAAGTGATCAGTTCAGTCGATTTATTCACAAAAGCATAGCTTTCTACTACATTCGAAAAGAAGATTTCCATTTGCCGATTCGAAGATCTCAAATATTGTTTTCATCTCCCATCAAAAAACAAATTATTTTTTTCATCAGGGGGAGTAATACAAGCACGAACGAATATGTACTCTTTTATCTTCAATAGAATATTTTTCCCACCGGGTTTTTTCCTAGTAAGGTTTTAACGAGACATATTCTTTGTGTAATGGAAGTTCAAGGGGAGTGTATAATGTGTATAGTGGATGCCCATTTGTCTACCAAAATATCAACAGTTAAGATTATTCATTTCACATTAATCACACCTTGTAAGTTACAAGTTAAAAGGTCGCACTCATTTATTTTGAGTATAGTACATCTTTCACATCCCCATGTATTATATATGTCTCACACACTTGCAATGGGATGTGTAAAATGAAGAATAAAGGAATACAAATTATAAAGTTTCTTACACTTCTTGTTATATCTTTTATTCATGTTTATACTACATATGAATATTTATTTATTTTTTAACAACATAAATTTAATTAAAAAAAATATGCACATCACTCTGAAAATTTTATAGATCATGTCATTATATATTGATATACAGAACCTGAATACAGTATATTGGACCCGCGAACAGACCCGAGCCAGCGGTCACGTCTCAGCTCACGACCTCCATAGCCACCAGCTTGCCTGGTGACAAGCCGAACAGGTCATCCTGCTAGCATACTCAGCGTATGATCAAGGTTGGGGGCCAAGCACGCCGCCCTCCATCCCGTTGTCCGATCAACCGGACCGTTCCCGCAACGTGGGCGAACATGATCCAAACTTGGGATTTAGCTAGGACAAGAGCACCATGCGATCAAGAGGATAGCACCGCGACCAGCGGAGCTGCCAGTCCGGCCGCTTGTTTACTTATCCGCTTGATTGTACTTAATTATTTCAGATTATAGTTAGTTATTGTTGAAATAGTGTCCTAAACCTAATCGTGTTGGACCAGATCCGAACGGGTCGGATCATTTCTACTATTTCTTTATGATTATACATATATAATAAATGGCTTTTTCTGTGGTCATGAATTTGTTCTTTTAAAGAACCAATTATGAATTCTTATATGACAACGTCCTTAGTATTAAACTATGATAGAAAAACCATGACAGGCGATTATCGTTGATGAGATCTCTGATCACTTTAATAAGTTTGATACTTAAATGTCTCTAGGCCTATGTACTATTAAACAAGGCATTGATAGTACAAACAGGCTAGCACGTATTAGATGTCTTCTGTCTATCGAAGTGTATAGACACTTGGACTGTACGTGGACGTGTATTAGAGAATGTGTACGTTAGACTGGCCCACTTACACTGTTAAGTGTCACACTATGTGACGGTTGTCTAATTATCCTTAAGACCGGAGACTACATGGCATCACGGTGTGGATTGTCATGCTTTGACACTACTGAGGTTTCCCCTAGCCATGGGGCGATCATGCGGTAGTGATTGGGTGTGATACTGAAGCAAGCAGAGCATACATGTTAGGTCGTCTAGGAATCGCGTACCCTATGAGTAGGAGTGAATATCCGAAAGGGCTTTCCCATAAGAATTGTCTAGTTCTTATGAATCTTTGAAAAGTGGGAGTAAATGAGTTATTCCGAGAGAGCTTGATATCCAGATTATGGGGTACGATCAAGATATGATCGTATGGATATTATTACAGCGATAGGATTCTATTTACACGCTAACCGAGCACATGAAAGGTAGTAGTCATTGCGTATTGACTCTTCCGATGATTGAGGGTCATGTACGTGTTGCTAGACGCTATCCGTGATCGTTAGATTTGAAGGGCATTTTCATAATTGCACCTTATGTCTACGGACAACATATTCGTAAGCCTATCGGGTAACACACATATGAACGTCAAGTCGGATTAAAATGTGGTCATAGTTTATAACCAAATAAGGAAATAATTTATCTCATATTATAAAGTGTTATAGTCATAAATTATTATGGTGGTATTTATTTATTATGAATAAATATAATACAAGATATTAATTGGGTTGATTAATTTAATATGCATAGTTGATGTATAAGTCGAAAATATGTATATATGATATACATGTATTTTGCAAATTAATTGATCATAGTATTATATTAATTAAATAATATTCCGGATGCCAAAATTTGGCAATATGGGACGCAAGTTGTAAAGTGTATATAATACACTTGGATTGTGCAATTTAATTAATAAGATTACCATAATATTAATATTAGATATTAATTGATTTTGGAAAAATAGATTTATGGTAGTATAATAAGATATATTCAATATAAGATATTGACAATATATATCTTGGAAAACTAGTTAATATAAGATATTGAATATTTAATGAGATAAATAAATCAAATATTATTTCCTTATTTTATTAGGAAAAGACTTTCTTTCTCCTTAATCTACACAGAAGCTAATCCTATTGGGAATAGGATTGAAGGGGGCGCACCACACCTCTATTTAATCGGAGGTTGGTGAGGTCTTTCAACACTTCATAATTCCAAGAGCTAATTGTTCTTGTGAAAAATAAGAGAGCTTTTAGAGAGAGAAAAGGTCGACCTAGCAGTCGAGTTTTTCTAGTAGCAATCATTGGCGGGATTCAGGCGAGGTGCTTGTGTGGATTACTGGTAGAGGCTGGACACATGGATGGCTCACGCACATCTACTCCTACCGGACGGTCAAAGCGTCGATCTTTTAGATCAACCAAGGTAATATTACTGTTCCCTCTCTTATATGTTTATTGTTTAACGAAGTTGATCCTGGATAAGGAAATCATTTTTTGAAATTCCGCTGCGCTACTCGATTGCTTTCCTTACAGTGGTATTCGAGCTTAAGCAATAAGCATCTTTTATTCACGTAGTAAATTAGATCCAATCGATTAAAACATGTATGATATTGATCCGTAATAGATACACAAAAAGAGAAAGAAAAAAAAAGAGGTGAGGCGGTGGTGGCGGCACCACCGCCATATCGGCGCCGGCGGCCTCCGGGCTGCCGGCGGCTGTCGGCACCACCGTCCCCCCTCCCCTTCTTGTTTTGTTTTGGGCATCTTTATTTTTCAATTTGGTCCATAGTTCATGGTTGCTTTTTGATTGTTGGGGACCAATGGTTCAAAAGGTTTGAACCATTAGTCAACCTAGGCCATTCCAAATTTGTTTGGAACAAATCTGTTTGGAATAGTCCTAGGCGTCTTCCAAAATTTTGATTTTGGAAAAGGCCTAGATGCTTTTTGGTTTGATTTTAATTAAACTAAAGACATTCCTTTTGATTACGAATCAAAAGGGAAAAGAACAAAAGGGAACCACATAATTTTTATTTTTATTTGAAATAGTTTAAATTTGAAAATTGAAATTAATGTTATTAATTAATTAAACGTTAATTAATTAATTGATTGGATGCCTCATGACGTAAGTAGTTAAAATTTAAATTTTATCTTTTTCATAAGATATTGATTGTATGGATTAGATAGTAGATATAATATGATTATATGGATCCCGATTGATCATGGACTCGACCAATAGGATAGATTCGAATGCTTTATTTTCTGTTGGTTTTTATTGTTGTCCTAGGCCGTTATGAAGAACGTGACATAGTTTTATTTCTACTTTATCTCACTCCCATTAGCTCCCCCCCCCATGTGCGACGGGTGTAAAATTTATTAGATAAAATTTTAAAATAAATTGAGGACGATTGGAGAATGACGCATTAAAGATCCATTGACGGTTGCAGCTACCCTTAGTTTGTGACCCACGGTTTTGTCATTTGTATTCGAAACCGCACTTAGGAAAAATCCATGATCATACCGGTTAATTTTGTGTGCGGAATGTTGGGTATGTTTTACTTTATACGATATTGTAGAAATATACACGTAAGAGATGAGACCCTAATTAAATATAAAATTAATTAAGGGAATTAATTTAAAATTACTCCCACAAAAAAAATCGAGTTATAATATGTCTCGCAATATTATAGTGACGGTGAAGAGCCCTTGTTCGGATCCAACTGATCAGCCCACGTCGGCAGTTGACCTACCTCGGGTATATCGTCATTATCGAGATATGATCGTTATGAGATCTCATGAATACTTGGGCTACGACTCGACTAAGAATCTTGTGGTGATTGGCCCACGTCAGGACCGTCTGATTTTAGAGACACGAGGTTGACTATCACATAGACGATGTGAATTGTCAAAGAGTTGACTAGTCAAACCACTGGAAATCGCGTTGGAAACGATTTGTAAGAAGTACCTACCCGTCAAAATTGACCCGGTCGATCGGCCCACGTCGGGGATCGAGTCAACTAGATAGGATTCCAGCTACTAAAGAATTTTGGAAAATTCTTGAAAGTCAATTGGGAGTAGTTGATTAGTGGGAGCAAAATCATAATCCCAAAGACCATCTTGATTTTGCATTTATAAACAACAACACTCTTTTATCTTTATTTTATGTTGTAGTTTTAGCAAATTTTATTTATGTTTTGTATTCTCGATAGTTAAAAACCAAAATTAAATGATTGTTACCTTTTGAGAAACGTTCTCAAGTTGGTTAAGTAATTTTAATCCTTTTAAAATATGAAATGACACGAGCAATCGCGTTTTCGTAGTTGAAGACAAGGAGACTACATATTTGATGGAGTCCTCTAAGACTTTATTTATTAACGGAAGCTCACATATTGGACACAACGATATCCAATGGTCACTCCGTCATACGATGATGATTATTCAAACATTAGATGGATTGGATAAGGATGACCACGTCAAATTTTGGAAAGGTTGTTTTTAAAATTGTAAGATTTAAGTATCGAATTAATTCTTTAATCAGTGCTTGAAAGTAAATTAAATAGTTCATGTTTTGAATATGATTCAAAAGGGTTAAATAGACTATTTAACAAACGTTGGATTTTCTTTATGAAATAAAATTGAAGACACAATTCTTGTGATTTTTCTTAAGTCTTACGAAGACTAAATTAAGAAATATTTACAAGAGTTTGAAGGATTAAAATGGAAAGTTAGGGCATGTGTTTAAATAAGAGAACTTATTGAAGTCTATATTTCAGGCAAGCACGTTCAGATAAATCTATCTAAACTCAAGTCAACTCTCGGATATATGATATCATATGAGTGTGATTAAATTAGAAAGATCAAATACAGATTGGAAGGTAAAGCAAACGTTGTAACACTTACCATATTATGAATCTAGTAAACTAATAAGGGAACTAAATAAATGTTATTATGTTCTGGTTCTTATTAAGAACATATTTTTAGCTATACGTTAGGATTTAATGGACAAATTCAATTGTAAGGAATAAATGTTATTCCGATAAGGTTGAACAGTCACTTAATCTAACATGCTAGATTATTGTCACCATATAAACATTTATATGGCTGTTATCCTAGGTTTTGTGGTTGTTTTAGAAATAGTCTCTCTGGAAAGGAAGCGTGTAATCCAACGTCATTCTGATGATGCTGAACCATATGATTATGAATCATGTGGGTAATATGTATCTTATCCAAAGAGGACTAAAATACCCTTTTATGAAAATGGTTGTAAAATCTAGAAAATTGACTAGAGCCTAAACATATTGATGATTGTTGGCTTATGACAATTTATACCATAAATAATTGTTTATCTCTCTCTTGGACTATTTTAGAAAAAGTTGAATGCACTTATTGAAGTACGACAATTCTGAAAGACCAAAAAGTTCGAGCTAGTATGAATATAAGAAAAATGAAACTTAGGAATTAATCTTCAATTGGATTGAAGCAATTAATAACTGGAGGGTGTTTCAGAAGTCGTCTGAAAAATAATCAGATTCTCCCTAAAAGGATATCATTTTGAGATGCACGATCGGATTGCGGAATGTAAGCGACACTTTATACGATAAAGTTGTGACGTAAGCCACGTAAAGAATCCCTTACCCGTTTTGGGATAATGCCCTTAATCAAAACACATACTGAACCGAGTTCCAAAGAATAAGGTTGAATAAATTCCATATTAGATATGGAAGGGGATAATGTCAAATCTATTTTAACCGATGATTTGAAGTTGTCATAGGCAAAGTCAGAAAGGCTTGGATCCTAGTACGACATATGCAACTTTGAGGAATATCATGTCAAGTACGCTAGATATTGTCTACTTTCCCGCAGAACAAAATATTTGTCTCCAAACATGCTGTCTTCTAAAGGATGTATTTTTCCAAAAGAGATAGTGGGAGTAAGTTGTTAGGTGTAGTGCCCGAAAGACAATTATATTATTGTTTTAGGATAGAATTAATAATTCATCTTATTATATGCATGTATGCTTATAATTAAGACACTACTGAAAACCCTAAGTACCTCGTTTATGTAATCACATAACTCAGTGTATGGCTATACACAAGAGGATTGAGTTAGTGAGATGTACTTAAAATTAACTTAGTCCATAGCGTTTATTAATCTGAGTACGGTCTCAAGATTAATTTTCTAATAATCGCCCGAACACTTTTAGGTGTGATGATCTTATCCGATTTATCGGTAATAGGTACCTAATGGGGCATTTATATATGATGATAATCATATAGGGCGGACCGATTTGATTTGAGTTCTCGATATAATTCCGTGATCGAGAAGTTTTATCGAATCACAAGATGATCATATATGGATTAATCTCAATCTTTTGTATATCCTGATTAATTTAAGAATATTCTGGATTTATCTTTTTAAGGAAAAGATTAATTTAATTGATTTTGTATTAATTAATTAAATCCTATGAGGACATTGATTTCTCTCCTATATAAAGAGAGTACTCCCAAGCCTCATATCACATATAATACATGACATATTGGGAGGAAAATAGATTAGAAATTTTGGCTATTTTTCCTTGGGTTTGAGTTTTAGAAAACTTCGGGTTTTATAAGGTAGCATATCAAGGAGGTCCGGTGGCTTGAAACACCATCCACCTGGTGTTGCTAGGAGACACACGTTGGAAGACTGTGGCTTCTCATCTAGCTTGGATCTTGGATTGACCTTTGTTCTTGGAGTAATTGCACCATAAAAAGGTTGGTAGTCTAAACCCCTTCATAGGTTTAGATCTATTATTTTATGTATTTTGGTTGACTAGATCGAGATCTTATACTTTCCGCTGCGTAATCGGGTGGATCTTAGATCCATCCGGCGATATTACATCCAACAAGTGGTATCAGTAGGAGGAGTGAAGAACAGGTCCATAAAGTTTCGTGACGATCAAAGTTACGTTTGGATGTCCGATTGTTGATAAAATGCGGCAGCAGTAGATTAGAAAATAGTAAACCTAGTTAGGGTTTGTGTTTTTTTTAATAGGTTAGATACGGGGGTACCAACGATCCATCTCGGTGTTTAATTTTTCCGTTATTTTTTCGTGTATGATCGAAATTATGTGATAGAAACCGGAAAATTGCCATGACATGCATCATATCATGATTCCACTCCAATGCATACATGTAGCTAGTTTATTTGGAATAAATTAGGCATGTATAACTCGTATAATTAGTTAAAAAGCTTTTTTAATTAATATGTGGTAGTTAATTAATTAAGTAACTAATTATTAAAACCGAGGAACCAGGTTTTTGTCAATCGTTACGATTTTAGTGATGGATTCTCGGTGAATCCCACTTAGATAAATCGTTGAGTTTTCGGTGAACCTACCTTAAACAGAAATGAGATTACGCTTTGGTTGACAACATAAAAATCGGAAAATCTTAGTAAATGGGTTCGGAAATGGTCTAACCATGGTTGGGCGAGTTCAACTAAGCTACGGCTCGATTGACTCCCCTCCACGTGTGACGTTTGCACGGGAGTTCGACAAGACTTAGCATATCCGATAAGCCTTCGGGCTAAACGGGGCTTCTCTTGCCGGATCCGACCGACACTCACTTATGTTCCAATGAATAAGATGGCGTAGGCTTGCTTATTTAACCGACCCTATTCGGAGTACTTTGATTTATTGTTTCTTATTGTCAAGACCGAAACCGTAATTAGTAAACCCACCACTTTTTCAAATTATTGAGTGGGAGTGGGAAAGGCGACAGCCAACCCCACGGCCTCAACTGTAGATGCAAGCACGTGAGAAAAGGGTGACGCCTCGAGCCGCTTTGATTTCAGCCCCCTACGGATGGTGTTCACCCCTATCAAAGTTCAAGGCTTGGTCTCCGAAAGGATAGGATTTTGGGTACTCGTTGAGTCACTGACCGACCCTACGACGGCATACTCGGGGCGTACTTTGAGATCTGATATAGTAGGTCACACTCTTTATGGATATTTTTGAAATATCTAGGCTAGAAAAAGGAAGGTAATCAATTATTAAGGTCCGGGATGTCTGATTCCCGTGAGATGTTCGATTCTCAAAGCTTAATCATTGAGAGAGATTGTCTCAGTTTGATCATCACCTCTTTGACCTACCCTACGGCGGCACTGAGGTGTGAGATTAAATCCTTGGAATGGTAGGATAGACTTTTAACAAGTTTATTATTCCTAAAATAAAAATCTTGTAGTGATTTTTTTTTTTTTTGAATTTAACTTTCTGTCATGTTTATTTTACAACTAAATCTCTAGGCTACTAAACTGTTAGTAATAGGACTTCAATAAAAATATGGAAAGTAACAAGTACGTTGTAAATTATCAAACAATGCAGTTAATTTTGCAGAAAAGATTTCTTCTCTTAAGCCTCTAAAAACTTAAGTGGCATAGTATAGGTATGTCACGGGTGTCACTCGTGTTGAATGAGAGATGGCCATGCTTAGTTTACAAAAGATGATATAGGACTATCAGATAAATTCATTTAGTGAATTTTAAAAGTGTAATTACACAACAAATTTCTAAATTGAAAAATTGGAAAATCATATACATAAGGCGTTGCTAGTTAGACGGTATTTGGAACCGATAAACTAGTGGGAGCCTTAGTCTTATGATTTGTTGTTTTTCTGAATCATTAGAAATGTGTAATAGACTGCACAGGAGTTTCTCCGTTTATTGGAAAAACAAGAATAAAGCATTGCTAGTTAGACAGTATTTGGAACTATTAAACTAGTGGGAGCTTAGCTCTGGAGTTTTTCCAATATTTTGAAACATCATGAACAAAGCATTGCTAGTTAGACAGTATTTGGAACTGATAAACTAGTGGGAGCTTAGTTCTGGGGGATTTTCTAATCTTTGAAAAATCATAAATACAAAGTGTTTCTAGTTAGACAGTATTTGGAACCGATAAACTAGTGGGAGCTTTGGTCTTATGATTTGACAATTAGAAAAATCGATAGTCCAAGCAAGTAACACTGAACATCCCACAGTTCAAGAGTAGTGTCTATTCAAACGAACTGCTTGTTCAAGACTGTTTCCATCTAAGGAAAGTCGAGAATGGGAAAGAATGTTTATACGTGTTAGTCATCTAAACTAAGTAGTTTTAAGGCTAAACCGAAATATTAATAAATTTGAAACTAAAGGATAAGGAAAGTGATTTTGGATCACTGACCAATGCATCCTCAGAAATTTCATCGAAAGCTAAAGTTCTTTGGAAGAACTAGGTAGCTTTGCATTAAACGATAAATAAAATAGACAACGGGCAGTTATTTCAGATAGACTAGTGGGAGTGATGTAAGGAAATGAATCTCGGATTCAATTCTTGAGTATCACAGAAAATTCATTTTCTATTTTCGGATTCGTTGGAACGAAAGTATTCATTTTCAATAGGATAATTTGTTTGTCTTATTGACGATGAATATAACATTCGTAGCACGAATCCAAGACTCGGACTTTTGTTTGATAAAATCAGAACCACTAAGCATTGCTGAAAAGTATCAATAACACATCTTAAAATATATAAACGCAAATGGTTTCCGTATTTAGATAAACGCTTCTTTCTATTCTTTTAATTAGTGCATATTCCCTAAAGACAAGATCTGAAGACTGGCGTAGGGTGATTCCTATCTCCCAGTCAAAGGAACATAGCTTGTTCATAACAACCTTCGGGGTCATATGAAAGGTACAAGCTAGTGGGAGCTTTTGAAGTAGGGACATCTTGTCTGACAACTATTCGAGACTCCGGTAAGTTTATCCAAAATATTTGGAGGAAATCTCTGATTTCACCAGAGATAGAGTATTCCATACTCAAAAATAGGTTAATGCGTAGTCTTCGGGACTGATGCTCGGCCTGCCTCCCAGTGAAATGTTTTCACTAAGGGATACACCATAAAATTGCCTTATATAGTTATTGATGTGCTACGATACACTGCTTAACTCATTTAAGATATTAGTTGCAAAAATAATGGCTTACATTATCATGTGAAACCGAGAAGTCTATTGAGAAGATGCCTACACATTTGTGGATATAGAGTGAATTATGTTCACCCACTTCCGCAAATATAGACATTTAGCACTTAGTGCTTGAAGGTAGGACTGGAAATTTTGCGTACACGTTCAGAGCGTGAAAAATCTTAATACATTGAGTAAAGGTTGATTATAAAACTCGTAAAATCAGAGAATGATGGTTATACTGTCTAACTCAGTCTGATAGAGTCTATAAATCATAGCTTTGGATCTTGAAGTATTTGTACTCAAGATGTTACTAACTGATTTGTTCAGTCCACATCCAACACCGGCAGTTGGTGATGACACTAATAAAAACTACTAAACTAGATCAGTATATCGATCCACCCCGAACGTAGTGGGAATATGGTTTGTCCATTACCCATTGCAGGACCTTACGGTATATAGGGTAGATTGATGACCTATAGTCCTTTGTGGGTTGTGTAGGATCCTGATCATAGAGGTTGGTTTAAAAGCCATAACCCTGTGAATGGAGTTTGATACTACAGTTCTGTTGAAACTCTTGTAGAACCACCTGAGTATCTCAGGCCCAGTGGGAGTAATTGGAACTACACGGAGAAGAGTCGAATGAATAGGAAAGTTTAACTTTCAACGCAAAGCTAAGTAATTTAGGGGCGATTCCCCAAAAGGTAGAGAGTTAACCAGACCGTGATCTCTCTTACCACTCAGCCTTGCTTGATTTCGCCAGATTGCAGGAAATAGGGGTGATTCCCTAAGACTTCATTGCCGAACAACGGAATCTGAATTCATTCAGAGCATAAGAGTTTTAGCTAAGAACAAATGACAGATTCGTTACAAAGCAGAAAATAGGGGTGATTCCCTAAGACCTTTTTGCGAGACTAACGGTATCTTAATTTATTCAGAAAGAACCTTTGGCAGGATGCCTGCCATAGCTTATATCCTTTGGGGATTAACGCAAACCTCTAGGTCATTTCAAAGCCATATATTTAATATGTCGACTTGACCAGAATGTTGATAAGTCTTTCGTAGACTGGGCATCAATATTAGTAAAGTAGTATGTAGATTAGTGTTTGTGAATGGTAACACTGAAACTGTTGGAAACAACATGGGAGCATTATCTGAAGTCATAGGCTAACATGCCATCGGGCTATTTTCTAAAAGAATTTGACTGACTCAAATTCTTGAAAATAAGCAATTGGCAATCCCATCCATTCACCTGGTTAAGATATTCTTGCATTTATGCAACATTCAACGATGTAGTCTACCCTACCTCTCAGGAATGATTATCTAAACCTCCGGATGAACAATAAATGGGATGTTTAGTGAATCCTCAAGTCTCTTCGGGAGAATGAGGAATTATATGCTAGTATATTCAGGTGCAAACTAGAATATAAGTGATAACCCTGATTCTGGCTTTAGGTCAGATTGAGGATGATCGTTAAATTTTTCTCGGTCTCAATGTTTACTCATGTGATAAAGTATTATCCAGTAAGCCGATACTACTTCATTGTGAAAACATTGGAGAGGTAGCTCATAAGGATTTTGCAATCACTAGAGGTCATACGCATATTGAAATCGTACCACCGGATTAGATGGAAAGGGGACGTTTCGATCCCAAAAATTGACTCACGCCACCAACCTACCTGATCAGTGTACCAAGCCACATGGGATTCGGATTCTAAGTACGCGCCGGGTCACTGACCTACCCTGCGGCGGCACACTCTGGTCGTTCTTGGAAGGATGAATTACTAAGATGTGCTTGGAGGGTATGAATCTTGGGGATATGTCTCACTTGTTTTGAGCAAGTGGGAGAATGTTGTAGATATAGATATAAAGGGTGTTCTCTAAAACAATTATTCCACTTGCCTTTCGTGCAAGTGGGAGATTGTTAGGTGTAGTGCCCGAAAGACAATTATATAATTGTTTTAGGACAGAATTAATAATTCATCTTATTATATGCATGTATGCTTATAATTAAGACACTACTGAAAACCCTAAGTACCTCGTTTACAGTAATCACATAACTCAAAGTGTATGGCTATACACAAGAGGATTGAGTTAGTGAGATGTACTTAAAATTAACTTAGTCCATAGAGTTTATTAACTGAGTACGGGTCTCAAGATTAATTTGCTAATAATCTTGAGAACACTTTAGGTGTGACGGTCTTATCCGGTTTATCGGTAATATAGAGGTACCTAATGGGGCATTTATATATGATGATAATCATATAAGGCTGGACCGATTTGATTTGAGTTCTCGATATAATTCCGTGATCGAGAAGGCTTATCCAATCACAAGATGATCATATATGGATTAATCTCAACTTTGAGGTGATCTGGCACAAACCGCTTAGACTAGGGTAGAGTTTGATGTGTTAGTAAGTATCACTTCAAAGTATGTGGTCCAACACTTCTCGTTGGCTCTATTCTAAGATGAGTGAGTATTCTATGCTATCACAGATATGGAATCCATTCCTTCCCTCGGGAATTAGACAGACAGTTCCCTTATTTGTTAATCCTAGAAACTGATCAATGGCGCCAGTTCATATTATATTAGTTATGAACTAATTGATCACTAGGGGGATAATGGTAAATAAGGATAAGAGGTTTCGAGAAGGGTTTACGGAGATATCCCGAATCAAAGCGAGCGATCTATAGAGGATTTATCCGTATGTAATGATTATATCGGTGGGACGCTTATCAACTCATAGTTGAGTATAAGTTATCTATATTCGGCAGAGAGATTTGGGTTTATGGTGGTGTAATCCCGGAATTAATAGATTGAATATTATTGTTCGGTCTGACGGAAAATATTATTTAATTTATTGTCGCTACTGAATATGGGTTCATGGTCCCCGACGTGGCTCCTAATATAGCATATACGTTTTCTAGTCATTTCACCTCAATTATAATTAAATAGTTGGATTGGAATATTTAATTGATATGTGGATTAATTGTTTAGTTGGACTAGATAATTAAATACATGGAAAAGAATTTTTTTCGTGGACTCGGCCCATTTGTGATAAAAATGTGTATGGCCTATTTTAGGGTTGGGGCGCATTTTGTTTTATTATTTGTTGGGAAATTTGTTTTCTTGATAAATAATAAGACATGTGATTAAATTATTTATTTGTTAAATAATTTAAGGAAAATAAAATCTTTTGTATATCCTAATTAATTTAGGAATATTCTGGATTTATCTATTTAAGGAAAATGATTAATTTAATTGATTTTGTATTAATTAATTAAATCTTTGGAGGACACGGATTTCTCTCCTATATAAAGAGAGTACTCACAAGCCTCATATCACATATAATACACGACATATTGGGAGGAAAATAGCTTAGAAATGTCGGCTATTTTTCCTTGGGTTTGAGTTTTAGAAAACTTCGGGTTTTCTAAGGTAGCATATCGAGGAGGTCCGGCGGCTTGAAACACCATCCACTTGGTGTTGCTAGGAGACACACATTGGAAGACTGTGGCTTCTCATCTAGCTTGGATCTTGGATTGACCTTTGTTCTTGGAGTAATTGCACCATAAAAAGGTTGGTAGTCTAAACCCCCTCTTAGGTTTAGATCTATTATTTTATGTATTTTGGTTGACTAGATCTATATCTTATACTTTCCGCTGCGTAATCGGGTGGATCTTAGATCCATCCTGCGATATTACATCCAACATAAGTAAGATCTCAAAATAATTTGAGTGCCATAAGGAGAGATTCAACCATAGGAACATGAGCAGACGCCACATAGTGATGAGGTGTATAACACTACTCAGTGCACACAAATGTTCTATAAGTCTGTGGATAACCTCAAGCCTGAAAAGGCTGCTGGTATGTTCACTTGAAGAATGAATATCTCACGAATTATGAAGGAGTGTTTGAAAGGCAATATTGAGAGACATAGCCAGGAGCCATAATATCTGAATGATTCCATCAGTGACAACCCGGTTGTGAACCTAGTCTATCTTACCTAGAGGGAATGTCCCTGAAAGGCTGACATGGATAGTAATATGATTACCATAAGGCAATAGTGACGGCTGAAGGGTACGGGGTGTAAACCTTGTAATTATCTTTATGCTGCCAGCTGAGCTCAGTTCTATTCAGACTATGCTTGTTATAACTTTGTATCATGGCTATATGATAGTGATGAAGACGTTGGGAAAACAGCTCGATAGTGGGAGTGTGTTACAATTTTTTAGTAAGATATTAGATATCTCTCTCGGGAATTATCACCCCATGTCACAGTCAATTAATGTTTGGTAGTTCAAGGTCTTTACGAAAGCACTTGGATTAGCAGTTCTTATTTTTAGAAATAAGAATATATAGTGATAGATTTAACTACTGTTAGTTTATAGTTTAACTATATAGATATGATGCTAAAGGAGTTTAGCATAGATCGCGACAAGAGTTACTGTAATCCGTTGTTCTCAAGATCTGTCTATGTTTGGACGTTAGTCCTAAAGATAAGGTGAAAGATGATGCTTATGGAAGATTTCCTTTGCTACTGCGATAGGAACCATCATAAAAGTAATGCCAGACGTTCATAGTCCATGAAGAGTCATGAGAAAGTATGAAAGTAAATCTGGTGAATGTCGAGAATATTCTTAAACAAGTTAAGGATGGTTTCCTAGTTTATCGAAACTTGGAATCGGATAAATATAGATGTACATACGTGTATCCCGAGTCTTATAAAGGTGAGTGAGAGCTACAGTCTGGGTTTGCAGTCACTTTGTTTAGGTGATACAGTGAGGTAGAAATGTTCTTAGCAAGAGATCACTGTGAATTCTACAACTGAGCCAAAACACAGTATTGCCTTGGAGGCACAACGGCAGCAGTACATGGATCTAGAAGGTTCATTCATGAACCTTGTATGGTTCTTCCACATTTTCTATATAGATGATATAGTTGTGGATTTATTGCTTGAAGCAAGAACCATGGTCTCATCAGAGATTCATGTGTGTTGAGGCGGTTCCTTTTGACTTGGTCATTTGGAGCATGATATGAAGATAGTCTGAGTCCCCACGGATAACGATTCGTTCATGGTTAGGGCTGGTTGCGAGTATTGCATGAGATTCTTGTGTTTCAACATGCTCTTGTGTGTGCGAGTGATTGGTTTTAGGCCAAGTGGGAGATTGTTGAAATAGTGTCCTAAACACAATCGGGTTGGACCAGATCCGACAGGGTTGGACCAGATCCGACCGGGTCGGATCATTTCTACTATTTCTTTATGATTATACATATATAATAAATGGCTTTTCTGTTGTCATATACCTAATCTTTTAAAGAACCAATTATGAATTGTTATATGATAATGTCCTTAGTAATAAATTGTGATAGACAAACCATGATAGGCGATTATGGTTGATGAGATCTCTAATCACTTTAATAAGTTTGATACTTAAATGTCTCTAGGCTTATGTACTATTAAACAGGGCATTGATAGTACAAACAGACTAGCACGTATTAGATGTCTTCTGTCATTAAGGGCAGGGATAGATCTCATCTATCAAAGTATAGAGACGCTTGGACTGTACGTAGACGTGTATTAGAGAATGCGTACGTTACACTGACCCATTTACACTGTTAAGTGTCACACTATAAGACAGTTGTGTAATTATCCTAATGACCGGATTCTACATGGCATCACGGTGTGGATTGTCATGCTTTGACACTATTTAGGTTTCCCCTAACCATGGGGCGATCATGCGGTAGTGATTGGGTGTGATACTGAAGCATGCAGAGTATACATGTTAGGTCGTCAGGGAATTGCGTACCCAATGAGTAGGAGTGAATATCCGAAAGGGTCTTCCCATAAGAATTGTCTAGTTCTTGTGAATCTTTGCAAAGTGGGAGTAAATGAGTTATTCCGAGAGAGCTTGAAATCTAGATTATGGGATATGATCAAGATATGATCGTATGGATATTATTACAGTGATAGGATTCTATTTACACGCTAACCGAGCACATGAAAGGTACTAGTCATTGCCTATTGACTCTTCCGATGATTGAGGGTCATGGACATGTTGCTAGACGCTATCCGTGATCGTTAGATTTGAAGGGCATTTTCCTAATTGCGCCTTATGTCTACGGCCAACATATTCGTAAGCCTATCGGGTCACACACATATGAACATCAAGTCGGATTAAAATGTGGTCATAGTTGATAACCAAATAAGGAAAGATTTTATCTCATATTATAAAGTTTTGTAGTCATAAATTAATATGGTGGTATCTATTTATTATGAATAAATATAATACTAGATATTAATTGTGTTGATTAATTTAATATACATAGTTGATGTATTAGTCGAAAATATGTATATATTATATACATGTATTTTGCAAATTAATTAATCATAGTATTATATTAATTAAATAATATTCCAGATGCCAATATTTGGCAATATGGGGTGCAAGTTGTAAAGTGTATATGATACACTTGGATTGTGCAATTTAATTAATAAGATTACCATAATATTAATATTCGATATTAATTGATTTTGGAAAAATAGATTTATGGTAGTATAATAAGATATATTCAATATAAGATTTTGTCAATATATATCTTGGAAAAATATTTAATATAAGATATCGAATATTTAATGAGATAAATCAATCAAATATTATTTCCTTATTTTATTAGGAAAAAACTTTCTTTCTCCTTAATCTACACAGAAGATAATCTTATTGGAAATATGATTGAAGGGGGCGCACAACACCTCTATTTAAGAGGAGGTTGGCTAGCTCTTTCAACACACCATAATTCCAAGAGCTAATTGTTCTTATGAAAAATAAGAGAGCTTCTAAGAGAGAGATTATAAAGAGAGAAAAGGTCGACATAGCAGTCGAGTTTTTCTAGTAGCAATCCTTGGCGGGATTCCGGTGAGGTGCTCGTGTGGATTACTGGAAGAGGCCGGACACGTGGACGGCTCGCGCATATCTACTCCTACCGGACGGTCAAAGCGTCAATCTTTTAGATCAACCAAGCTAATATTACCATCCCCTCTCTTGTATGTTTATTGTTTAAACGAAGTCAATCCTGGATAGGGAAATCAATTTTTGAAATTCCACTACGCTACTCGACTGATTTCCTTACAGTTATGTCTTGTCGTAATTAGCATAATCACCATTAGTGATCCGCCTTTAAATTGGGGCACCTTGTAAATCATTATTGATCCAAAAATCAATACAAGCAGAGCTACTCTACCAATTTGTCGACTATTGTGCTCGCCGTCTAATGCGTTGTGCCCGCCACTGGAATATTCATGCAGTTCATAATAGCCACCACCTCCTTCCAGAGAAATCACCCATCTATAGCTAGATATCCTCTCTAAAAGCTTGTTATCGCTATTGTTAGACATATTCTAGTTTAAATGATGTATGCCAGACTAGCTGTTATAGAGCAAAGCCAAGAACATGTCTATAAATTAATGTATATGTTTATTAGAGTTTGATCTTTGTATATGTTTGATAAAACAAGCAATGTAAAGAGGTCGGCTGACTTGATCAGCAAATCTATCTAGGTCAGTAGAGTGTCTAGGACCTGCTGATGGCTGAAGGCTGAGGGTTCAAACTCAGTAATGAAGGCTAAGGGATCAAACTTAGTATTGAAAGTCAATGATATGGGATCAGAATTTAGGTAAGTCCGTGATGGCCTAAACTGATCACATATACCTTGTGTAGAAGGTCTAAGTTCCATAAAAAGTAAAGTGATGATTGGAACTTGGTTATACTTAAAATGGTGTATTCTAAGTTCATAATAAAAAGTTAGATGAAAAGCAGTCAACTGAGGTGTTTATAAAACACATCAGACTAAAAGTCAGCTGATCATATAAGTATATCACAAGACTTATACAACAGGTGTCTGTTGAATGTTAAAATCGAATTAATCCAAGTTTTTCTGGAAGAATAAATGGATAAGGATGAATTACAAGCATTGGATTAATCAGTCAATAAATGGCTAGGATGAAAGAGACTTTGTAAGGATTTTAGAGCCAAATTAAATGCAATTATTTCATTGGTTGACGGACTGACTGTCAGGAGGACACTGACACTGTCAGTCTAGTACAGCAGAGGGAATTTCAAGGCATATTCAGACAATCCTGTAACGGTTGTTTTTTAAATTCAAATTCAAATCACAGGATTTGCACCTATAAATAGAGGACCCCTGATTCAGATTAAAATGCAAGAGCAAGATAAAAACAACTAAGTATTTTGAGCAAGAACAAGTGATATCGATCAAGGGCAATCTTACCCTGCTGATACAATTTGAGCATTTAAACTTACTGATCAAGAATTTTCTTCAAGTATTTCCGCAATCAAGTTTATCCAGTATACACACTTGAAGACTACAAGCTACTGATCTTTTCATCCTGATCAAAGCTTGCTGAAAGCGAAATCACTTTCTTGATTCAACCCCTTTTTTTTCAAGAAGAACCTGAAGACAGAGAGGCACTGCTGAAGTGTCAAGGACTGTTGCGTTTTCTGGTAGAGCTGGTGAAGAGGCAATCCTACCCTTCAAGGACCAGTGGAATACTTAGGAGTAGCAATCCTATATGTTTCTAGTGTTCAGTTTGTGAAGCCAAAGTCATTGGTCAAGGACAAACAGTTTAGGGATTTTTGTAACAGCTATCTCAAAAGTCTCTAGTGAATTTCCTCCAATATCACAGGAGAAGAGTGGACTGGCAGGATTACACCACCTGGAACCACTATAAAATTTGTCTAATTTACTTTAGTGCATTTACTTTCTACACTTTACTTTTTTTCATGCTTATCACATCAACCTGCTGAATTAGCTACTAGAATCACACTACTTGCACTACTGAGTATCTAATACTTAGTATCATCTTTAAAAGTCTTAATTTAATATATTCTGCTGCAACAGAATCAATAGTTTCAATAGTCAGCAGACTACTGAAGGTCAGCAGACTATTGACCCTGCTGAGTTTGTAAACTCCAAAAATTTTTAAGTGTTAAGTTTATTCATTCCCCCCCTCCAAACTTAACCAAATCCTTTTCAAAGGACCAACAGCTACCAAGATATTTCCGACAATATCAATTGGCTCCATTACCGGGAACATCATCAAGAATTAGCTTATTCCGGTAGCTTGCTGTTGGGAGGATTTTGCATCACAAAACAAAAAGAAAATTTATAAACCCTAACCTATATGCAAAACTAACTCCTAACCGGCCGAATACCGGGTTGTTGATAGTAGAGCGAGATAAGTAAGGGGTCGATCCACAGGGAATTGGGATGTTGAATCTAATTTCACTAATCCTACCAATTGTTACTCAGAAAACAAATAAACGAAGAACTAACAAATAAACAGAAAATAATTCAAATAATCTAACCAAAGGAATAAAATAAACAATCTAATCTAAAGACATGGGATCAAATAATGCACAAACCTATGTGATCTCAATCCTAGTTCAATTCATGATTCTAATTCAAATTGTGGTTTCACCTTTACACGAGATACAAATCCCTAATCTCTTAGCGAATTTATCTCTCTATTTATGAATCCCTAATTTCTTAGGTGAATTCAATTATCTATCTCTCATCTTTTGAATGTTGAGACTGATTTACCATACAAAACTCGGTGTAGATTCAAGTTACTCTCGTATAATCGAATCTAACAACCTAGATAATTAACCAATTAACTTGTCATCATTAACGGCTAAAGATCCTATCTTTCTATGGTGATCTAGAGTTTATGCAACTTTCGTATTATAAACATCTATCGTGAACTAATTTCTCAATTTATTCACATAGCCATACAAACCGCATAGAGAAGATACAAATAAATTGAAATCATGAAGAAGAACTGGAATTGAATAAATCTAAAAGAACTCACATAGTTGTGTACAAAGGTTGATCCTTGAAAAGAAAAACGAAACGAAAAGACTCATAATCTAACCTCGGTTCACCCGAGCACAAGGCTCGGGTGACCGGCCTTCAAGCTCAGCAAGGGCGGCTGCTCTCTGAAGAATTTGTGTGAAGAAAATTGTATGAAATTAGGGTTAAGGGGCGCAGCCTATTTATAGAAGATAAAGTCGGTTTGGCTCAAAGTCGGTTCCGGACGCCCGTTTGAATAACCGGACGCCCGTCCGGAATGCTTGGACGGGTACTGGACGCTAGTCTAGACAGCGTCTGAACTCTCTATTCTGATTTTATGCCTTTGAACGCTCGTTCAGATTTTTAAACGCCAATTCTGATCCGGACGCTCGTCCGCCTTATTTGGACGCCAGTCCACTGTCGAAATCTTGATATTTCCATCTTTATCTTGATTTATTTCTTTCCTTATCTCTTCCAATCTTCCATAACTTTGATTGATCCTTTCTAATCACGAATTTGGCTCTCTAAAATCCTCTCTTCCATCATCAATGAGTATCTACACAAGGATCAAAACATACCAAAGCGTAACATAATTCCAAAATAACATAAAATCATCATTTAAGCACATAATTTGATACGTTTTGAGATTTAACTATTAAAAACATCATTTACTCAATATTTCAATATAAAGATCGATTTCTATGAAAAACATCCACATATGGGGGAAATTGATATAAAATATATCTATAAAAACACTACAATTTGACCCTTAACAACTCCCCAACACTTATCTTTTGATCGTCCCGAGCAAAACAAAACAAAGTCAAGCTCGAGACAAATAAACATCCATACAAATATGAAGTACATTCAATAACTTAGAAGTTCACCCGTGTAGTGTGTGCATAGCCATAATAAACTTCCACTAAGTTCCACAATTTGAAAGTTATTCAAACCAAAACTAGCCCGGTTTCCCATCTATGCTAGAAATATTCAAAAATTATAACAGGCACTTTACAAAACATACATATCCCAAAAAGAAACAGTAGAGAATATCTAAAACATTTCTGACAAACTCAGAGGATAATCCCTACAACATATCCTTCAATTTATACTAGGTATAAGATTAACGATAACTAAGTCCTTACTTATTCATAATAATATATTCCAATATTTTCACTTTTTTCACACTTTTATAACACACATCGAATAAGCTTTTGCCTCATAGAGAATAGGACATTTCAAGATAATCCCTACCTTACTCCAATCATAAGGTGACTATAAACTGACTCGTCGTGAGCTTTTGGTCATCATAGTGGCATAGGACATACGTGGTACACCCTACCTCACCCAAATCATAAACCGACTTCCGACACACACAATTAAAATTATGTTTACTTAGAGATTTGGTGGTGGCAAGTGGAAAAGATTATTTTCTAGTAGCAATGCACCACCTTTGAGCATAACACCTCAAGTAGCAATTTATTACTATTGCAAAGACTTAATCACGTTTCACTTATCACATTCAAACTTACAGATATTCACAGTATGTCATACTTTAATCCTAGAATACAAACTACTAAACTTTTCAAGAATTGTACATAAGCAAAGAAACATGCTATAATCATCAAAAATCTCCAACTAAAATGGGGTAGGCTTTCAACATTTAGCTCATCATTTACTATGGCATGTGAAAAAGAGTGTCGGGTGAAACAACTAAAATTACTAAATATACAGAATATAGCATCAATGATTATAAACATCGAACAAAGACATGCAATGCTCACTCGGGACAAAACAAAAATTTTAAAATTAAGCACTTTTCATAGAAATATAATAGAAATTGAGCAAACGACTCATAGATACATATAAACCATCCTCTCCCCCACACTTAGATTGCAACTTGTCATCAAGTTATACAGAAATAATAAATTAGAGAACTTAATGATTGGATGTCGGCAGTGCGGAGGAACCAACAAGAACCAGGATTGCTTGCATAGCTCAGTAGACTGTGGAGCATCACAGGACAACTGAATACATCGTGAAAGTGCACAATAGCTATCAAAAATATCCTACAGACTTGATTAGTGCAAAAAGAGCCTACGGGGAAAAGATTAGACTTATACAAATAAAGCACATGGAAAAGAATTTATAGAGATATTCAAATTAAGCTCAACTAAAGATGGAATACATATACATGGAACATTACAAATAGTAGGCTAGGTGCAACTACATGAAAATATACTACAATGCAGCCTACATGATATGCAATCATAAAAATAAAATAAATAAAAATAAATTCTGACAGGCTTAGGCTGAGCAGGTTTCGAGGACAACCCTACAGTGACTACGGCCTATGCAGAAACTAAAAAAAACGAGGTAGTATTACGAAAACCGACAGTTAACTACACTTAGGAAAAATAAAAGAAAAATAGAAAAACAATGCAACTAGATGACATGCAACTAAATGATATGCACCTATATGATATGCAAAAATAAAAGAAAATAAAAGAAAGAAAACTAGCCCACTAATTAGCAACACGACATGTTTATAATAAACGTCTACCAAATAATGACAGGTTACGATAAACGACAGTGCTGTTCATTACATGCAGTGTAGACGCGCTTTAAGACTCGTTGAAAGTGATAGCATTATGGAAACCCAACAGTTAGCTATACTAAACAGATATAACTCATAAGGTTTCCATCGTAGAAACGGAAAACCGACAGTTACTACCCAAATGAGTTATAAAAAACAAAGAAAGCACGTAAGTCTTAAAAGCTAACAAGATTCATCACAACGGTATGTAGCATACGGAGACCGACATTAGCTACTAAACAACAATAAGAACAGTTATAGCGTACGAGAACCGACAGTGACTATAACTTGCATAGATGAATCATGTAAATAAAAAAATTAATCAATTATTCAACATGGATTCATAGATGGAAAGGTGTAAACATGCAAGTTCAGATCATCTACGTAAAAACAATTAGCCACAGAAGCTCAAATTAAAGTATCCATATCAAATAAAGCATTAAAAATCAAGTTAAGAGAAATTTCGGAACTGGACGGCGCGTTCAACAAAGCAGACGGGCGTTCACCTGGATTTTAGCCTGGGACGCTCGTTCAACAAGTCAAACGGGCGTCCACCTGCAGATTATGAACTGGACGGGCGTTCACTTACCTGAACGCTCGTCCAAACAACGAATATGCACAGAAATGTAGGATCAACACAGAAAAACCCTAATTATCCTAACAGTTCATCAACTCAAAACAACCACAACATCGCAGCCTCATCAAATTAAAGCACAGAGGGTTAGACTAGATTGCAACAACATATAATTCACGTCTCACAAATCGAGTAAAAAACTCTTTGCACATTCTTAACCTAACGGTCATCGGAACACGGCAAAAATAAAAACTCTCGATTTATTCAACGCTATTTTTATTGAAAACGAAAAATAAAAAATAAAAAAACGTAACAAAATCGAGAAATAACAAGATCAGATTCAACATGACACCTATTCCCCGGCAACGGCGCCACTTTTGTTGGGAGGATTTTGCATCACAAAACAAAAAGAAAATTTATAAACCCTAACCTATATGCAAAACTAACTCCTAACCGGCCGAATACCGGGTTGTTGATAGTAGAGCGAGATAAGTAAGGGGTCGATCCACAGGGAATTGGGATGTTGAATCTAATTTCACTAATCCTACCAATTGTTACTCAGAAAACAAATAAACGAAGAACTAACAAATAAACAGAAAATAATTCAAATAATCTAACCTAAGGAATAAAATAAACAATCTAATCTAAAGACATGGGATCAAATAATGCACAAACCTATGTGATCTCAATCCTAGTTCAATTCATGATTCTAATTCAAATTGTGGTTTCACCTTTACACGAGATACAAATCCCTAATCTCTTAGCGAATTTATCTCTCTAGTTATGAATCCCTAATTTCTTAGGTGAATTCAATTATCTATCTCTCATCTTTTGAATGTTGAGACTGATTTACCATACAAAACTCGGTGTAGATTCAAGTTACTCTCGTATAATCGAATCTAACAACCTAGATAATTAACCAATTAACTTGTCATCATTAACGGCTAAAGATCCTATCTTTCTATGGTGATCTAGAGTTTATGCAACTTTCGTATTATAAACATCTATCGTGAACTAATTTCTCAATTTATTCACATAGCCATACAAACCGCATAGAGAAGATACAAATAAATTGAAATCATGAAGAAGAACTGGAATTGAATAAATCTAAAAGAACTCACATAGTTGTGTACAAAGGTTGATCCTTGAAAAGAAAAACGAAACGAAAAGACTCCTAATCTAACCTCGGTTCACCCGAGCACAAGGCTCGGGTGACCGGCCTTCAAGCTCAGCAAGGGCGGCTGCTCTCTGAAGAATATGTGTGAAGAAAATTGTATGAAATTAGGGTTAAGGGGCGCAGCCTATTTATAGAAGATAAAGTCGGTTTGGCTCAAAGTCGGTTCCGGACGCCCGTTTGAATAACCGGACGCCCGTCGGAATGCTTGACGGATGCATGGACGCTAGTCTGAAGCGGCGTCGAACTCTGCTCGATTTTATGCCTTTGAACGCTCGTTCAGATTTTTAAACGCCAATTCGATCCGGACTTTCGTCCGCTTTATTTGGACGCTTGATCCTTTGTCGAAAATCTTGATATTTCCATCTTTATCTTGATTTATTTCTTTCCTTATCTCTTCCAATCTTCCATAACTTTGATTGATCCTTTCTAATCACGAATTTGGCTCTCTAAAATCCTCTCTTCCATCATCAATGAGTATCTACACAAGGATCAAAACATACCAAAGCGTAACATAATTCCAAAATAACATAAAATCATCATTTAAGCACATAATTCGATACGTTTTGAGATTTAACTATTAAAAACATCATTTAGTCAATATTTCAATATAAAGATAGATTTCTATGAAAAACATCCACATATGGGGGAAATTGATATAAAATATATCTATAAAAACACTACAATTTGACCCTTAACACTTGCACCGCCGTGAATCATCTTCCACGGCGTCTCCGGCGAGCCCGCTACCCACTTTCAATTTCCGGAATCAACAAAGGCTTTGATTTTTGGGTTATAAGGCATGTTAATCATCGCCCCCAACATCCATGAAGCAATTTAGTAATAACCAACATCGTTTTACGGATCTTTGCATTACTTTTCATCAAAATCGCCTCATTATTAAAGAGCATCTTTATCGGAGCCTTCATAGCTCAGTCGTGAGTTCCTCATTATTTCTAGGTAGACTTACGAGTTTAGCAAGCTCGGTTCTTTGCGTTATTAGAGCATTGTGTTTGTGGAGCATTTTAGGGGTTTAGAGCGTCTAATACCATCGGATTGGGTTCAAAGGTTGCTCCAGCTGACACCACCCACTTTTTTACTTACTCCACAAGTCACCAATTAAATCAACATGACTGGCGGGAAAAACATCACACCTGAGACAACGGCCAATAGAGCCAATCAAGACGCTCCACGTGGTAGTGCGTCACATCACAGTGGACGAAGTAAAGGTGCGCAATCCGCCAGTGGTAACTCCGTACCCAAGGAGGTGGATATGCTAAGAGCACTGAATGAAAGGGGCTAGGGCCCGAGAGATACAGAAAGCAGCCATCAGACAGGGTCATGAAAAACACGTCGCTGAAGCTTCTCGTCGGAGATTCGAGCAGCAAAAAAATTTGGACGGGGAGGCGAACTTGAACCCTAGCCCTTATGCTCTAGCGCTTAAGGCCTATATGGAATACATGGAGGACATGAGGCAATATGATTTATAACTTATAGCCGAGGGGCTGCCCCCTAAGCCAGTCAGTAAGTTCGTTTCACCAATACAAGCCCCTACTGAGGTAAAACCAACCTTGAATCCGCCAATGGTTAACCGACCATATTGTGAAGAGGGCGAACAGAGCAGCCATGCTACTTACCAATCAAGTTAAGGGCAGAAAGTCGGCTTTAGCTCGCCTGGGGCCCACGGATAACGTCTGCGGTGCATCCTTTAAGTGGGGAATCATAGACCGACCTAGAAACACCAGACATGTGGGAATCCGGAGAGAGGGGCACGGGGAGTCACAACATGAGCTAAGTGCCCCTCGACTCCCCATGCCCCCGGAAGTCGCAGGTGAATTGAGGGTAATGAAAAAATAGATTGAGGAGCAACAAAGGGGAAAGACAATGAAATAGTCCAATCCCACCTGGGGCACAAGCGTCTTGCATCCGGATATCCTTGTTGTGGCTCCAAAGGGAGGTGCAAACTACCCAAATTTTACTAATTATCATGGTACCACGGACCTCTTGGACTGGCTCTCGGCCTTCCAGAGCAGAATAAGTTTGTGCACACCCAGTGAGGATGCATGGTGCATTGCTTTTGTGGGTGCCATGCAAGATAGAGCGGCCTCGTGGGTCCGTAGCCTGCCTCCCGCATCGATCTTATCTTGGAATGATATGGTGAACAAGTTTACAACGGAGTTCCAATCAGTGGGAGGTCCCAAGAAGACATATATTGACCTTCACGAGGTCAGACAAGGTGAGAATGAGACCACCCACAATTACTATGAATGGTTCTACAAAGTTTATGAGCTGACAAGAGGTCTGGCAGACAATATTGTCATGACTAGCTTTGAAAAGGGGCTAAGTCTGGGCTATCTGAAATCTCACTTTGCCCTCAATCCACTAGAGAACCTACAAGAAATGTTAAGCTCAACAAGGAAGTATGTCACAACAGCGGGGAACGAGGGAACGCCAGCGTCCTAAAGGGGCAAACAACGGGCTGAGAGCAGCCCGCCCATGGATAACCGCAAGAATCATGGCAGGGACATCAAGAAGCCTGAGAAGTTTAAGGAGGAGAACTGGACCCCCCCTTAGAGTTTCATATACTCAAATGATGAATGAGGTAAGAGATGAGTTTCCTGATCCTTACCTCATTACGCTGGACAAACGTCGTGATCAATCCAAGTATTATGCCGTTCATGAAGACAAGGGCCATACCACTGAGGACTGCTTACAGTTGGAGAGAGAGATTGAGAAGTTGTTAGCAGGCGGCATGCATGACCGCTATAAGAGAGATGGTGGGGGCGCAAATCGAAATGATCGACAGGCCCGCCAGTATGATAGGGAGATTTGCATAATCACGGAGGGTCCCCCAAGAAACAACCATATTAAGCATATAGTTGGCTCTATCAATAAGCATGTTGAAAAGCCAATCGTCTTGTGAGGAAACGAGCAGCCGCTCACCTTTACCAGCAGCGAGCTCATGACTGTGACTAACGGGGAGGATTTGTGCCGGAGCATTTCACCGGTGACAAATTTCTTCCATGTGAATAGAATGATGATTGACACTAGAGCCTGCCGGAACATCTTGTATTACAATTGTTTTAAGGAGCTTGGATTCTGCGACTCCAGTCTCAGGCCAAATAATGCAACCCTTGAGGGCTTCACAAATCACAGGATTCAGGTCAATGGGGGCCATTGATGTAGATGTGTAGATGGGAGACTATGCACCTTTCAAAACTAAAAAGGTAAATTTTTTGGTTGTAGATCTCCAATCCAATTATAACATGATTTTGGAAGCACCGGCGTTGAGGCAATTTCAGATGGTAGTTTATATCCCGCATCAACGGGCAAAAATTTATGTGGGGGACAGAGTTGGGGTGTCAGTCAGTGAGCCTACAACGGTTCTCACATTGATTCAAAATTTTAGAACGGAGAGTATGAGGGCCAGCATCGAGCAGCCAGACACTACAGCGGGCACAAGCATGATAAACATGGTAAGGGAACTGATTCCTTCGAAAGTTGAATGTGAGACCTTACAGGTCATAGATGAGCCAGACTTCACCGCTGACGGCGTACTGGTTGAGGTAGTCATTAACGATGCCTACCCTGACCAAAAAGTCAAGATCGGGGCTCATCTACCTACAGTAGATAAGGAAGCTTTGATCGCCCAGCTAAAGGCAAACATGGATTCTTTTGCATAGGTGGTAATAGAGATGGGCATTGAGCCCGAGGCCATGCTACATCACCTGAATGTCGACCCCACCTTCAAGCCCATACAAGAGCGGGCCCGACAGTTTACCCTGGAAAAAGAAATTTCAATAAAGGTGGAGGTTGAGAAGCTTCTCCAAGTAGGGATAATCAGAGAATTAGCCTATCCCACTTGGCTGGAAAATGTGGTGATGGTGAAGAAGCATAACAGCAAGTGGAAAATATGCGTTGATTTCACTAATATCAACAAGGCTTGCCGGAAAAATCCCTACCAACTTCCTAGGATCGATCGTCTAGTCGACTCCATTGCCGATTTTGACACACTTAGCTTCTTGGATGCATACTCCAGGTACCATCAAGTTAGAATGGCTGAGTCCGACAAAGATAAAACGGCCTTCAGAGCTGCAGGGGGTCTCTATTACTATGAGATGATGCCCTTCAGGCTAAAAAAACGAAGGCTTGACCTACCAATGGATGGTGAACAGGGTTTTCAACTCACAGATCGGGAAAAATATGAAGGTGTACATAGACGACATGGTCTTGAAATCTCCAAGTGGAGGTCACACCGCTGACCTCAAGAAAACCTTCGAGAACGTTCGAAGGCACTCAATGAAGCTCAACCCGGCCAAATGCACGTTTGGTGTCGGAGCGGGCAAGTTTCTAGGGTTCATGGTTAGCCATTTCGGGATCGAGGTTAACCCCAAGAAAATTAAGGCACTACTCAATATGCAGGAACCGACCACCATCAAGGAGGTTCAGAGGCTTAATGGCATGATCATAGCTTTGTGCCCGTTCATATCAAATTCAGCTGAGAAATGTCTACCCTTTTTAAAAAACCTCAAAGGTAACAAGACATTTGCTTGGGATGAAGAGTGTTCTAAGGCCTTTCAGGCCCTCAAGGAGTATCAAGGGAAGCCACCCATTCTAGCTAGCCCCGCAGAAGGAGATGTTTTGTTCTTGTATCTAGCGGCCGCAGATCGGGCTGTAGCCACTGTGCTTGTAAATGAGGCCGAACCACTCCAAAATCCCGTGTACTATGTAAGCAAGACTCTCATTCCGGTGGAGAGTCCTTATTTTAATGTGGAAAAATTATCCTACTCGCTTTCCATCACTGCCTAAAAACTCAGGAGCTAATTTACTTCACACACGATAATTGTCTTAACAGATAGCCCCAAACGTCAGATATTACATATGCCCAACCTTTCAGGTCATCTACTTCGATGAGCTATCAAAATAACGGAGTTCGATATTTAGTATCAACCCCAGAAAGACGTTCAAGGCCCAAGCCTTAGCAGATTTTATTGTTGAGACGAGTTTCACTTCAGAGCAACCAGGCATGCCCCGAGCAGGCCGATCCAGCACCAGCTCCACAAAAACCAGAAAATTGTTGGCAGTTATATGTAGACGGGGCGTCTAATCAGAATGGATACGGGCGGGGAATATATGTTTCGAGCCGGGAACAACAGAGGAAATAGAAAAGGCTCTATGGTTCAAATTCCGGGCAATAAACAATCAGGCCGAGTATGAAGTTATGATCTCCGGGCTCGTCCTCGCAAGAGAAATGAGGGTTAAACATGTCGAAGTCTATTGCAATTCTCAACTCGTAGTTGAACAAATCTCAGGGGTGTATGAAACATGATGTGCCATCCTAGAAAGATATCGTGAGATTGTCAAACGGATGAAAAACGACTTCGACAACTGCGAATTCATCAAAATCGGCTGAGAGGACACTTTGCGGGTAAACTACTTATCTAGACTTTTCTAGAAGAAGAAATTTATGATCCCTCAATCATGGTAGAATATCTATATATCCCCACAATAGAGAAGGCGGAAATCATGGATATTGATGCACTAGCACCAATTCTGTGTTGGATAGATGATATTCAAGCATACATCGAATCGGGCACCTTTCTTGCGGACCCGGATAAAGCCCGTGCTCTCATAAGACAAGCAGCAAGATACATCATAGATAATGGGATACTCTACAGAAGATCTATCTCTAAGTCATTGCTTCAGGTGTGTCCACAACGAGGAAAGTGAAAAAATTCGGGTAGAACTCCATCGGGAAGTGTGTGAGGGCCACCCTGCTTGTCACTCTTTAGCACGGAAGGTCATGACCGCAAGCTACTATTGGCCATCAATCCTAAGGGACTCAAAAAAACTTGTCAGGGAATGTCCAGAATGTCATATACACGCGGATATACCAAGGTTACCATCAGTTGAGCAAAGCATCATCGTTTCCGCATGGCCTTTTGACATGTGGGGACTTGATCTAATTGGTCCTTTCCCAATGGGAAGGGGTAACTATAAATACGTCATCGTGGCCATTGACTACTGCACAAAATGGATCGAGGCCAAGCCTATGGAGAGCATATGAGCAAAAAATGCAGTCTACTTCCTATAGGACCAGATCTGGTCACGATTTGGGATCCCACGAGCAGTGGTATCGGACCACGGACCTCAAATTTGGGATGAGTTTTCAGCCTTCTGTAAAAAGCACAACGTCAAACATTGGCAGTCTTCCATAGTGTATCCACAGGGAAACGGCTATGCAGAGGCCGGCAATACACAGATTATTAAGATGTTAAAGAAAAGTATAGGAGAAAATGTAGGCGGATGGGTCGAAGAGCTGCCCGCCATATTTTGGGCTCTCTGAACCACAATCAAAACACCCACAGGAGAGACGCCTTTTACCCTAACTTACGGATCGGAGGCCATGACTCCCGTAGAAATGGCCCTTCCAAGTATCAGAGTCGCCAAGTATGATCCGACGGACAATTTGGTTAATACAGAAATCAAGCTTCACCTGGCCGGAGAAATAATGATAGCAGCTTATCAGCGGCTTGTGAATTCCAAACAAATCGCGAAGCGACACCATGCCAGGCGAATTCGAGATCACTCATTTAAGGTCGGAGATTTCGTCCTACGGAATAGGAAGGCCGCGGGCCTTCTACCCAACAAAGGCAAACTAACAATGAACTAGGAGGTCCTTATCAGATCGTGAGAGAGGTCAAGAAAATGACTTATTTTCTCAAGGATCAATACGGCATCGAGCTTAATCGGCAATGGCATGCTGACCATCTTAAAAGGTACTACATGTAACAATCGGCTAGGGTTATGGTGTCATTTCTCTCATGCTACACGAAAATAAACTCTCTTTCTTATAGGGTTATGGCTTTCCTCTCGTTTACGACTTGAGTGGTTAAGCTTTCTTGTAATTTTCAACTCATCGGGTACGGTGGGGCGAACTTAATAAAAGCCCGATTTTACATTTTATCTTTTATGCATGTTATTCTATGATTGAAGTGTGCCCGCTATCTATGTAAGTGTGATTTTCAACTACGTTCTCGCATGGTTAGTCCTGAACTTTGTTAAAAATGGGGGCCATACCTTGGCCAATTTTTAAGTGCAAGTCGGGCAGTTATTTTCGATAAGCCCGCAAACGTCTGAGTTCATGCCTTATCAAAAATAAGGGGGCTGCATACCCCCAAGCATGGACTCAACTCGAAAGACAAGATGTTTTTGAGCAAACATGCAACACGCGAACACTTTCAACACTTGGGAAAAATTAAAAAAGAAGAAAACATTCAATCAACAAAAGGCCAAAACAACGGCCACAAGCAAAGTTAATAAAAATCATCAAGTTATTACAGATCAAATGTTGCGGGAATAAGTGAAAAGTTGCATAGATTACAAATCGGGAATTAAGATTGCTGAGTCTGGTCATTTTCAGGCCGGAGGGATTCGTCATGAACATTTTCACCTTGAAGAGATGGATGCAATAGGGAGTCAACTGGGCTTGTGGTTGACGCGCCTGGGGTGCTGCAGAGGTCATAGAATGGGGTCTATTGATCGTCGCCCTCAAATTATTAGCGATCACCGGGGGCGGGCTCCACGGCGCTTCCCCGCGCTCAACCAAATCCACAACTATGGCAGTGAGCTCTTCATTTGTGAAAGGTATCTCAGCATGAAAGGGAAACAGCCGGGTATCATACTGATCAGTTAAGGACCAGTCTTTGAAGGTCCTCAAAGAGGGGGCATTGCTCCCAAGAGCCCATCGGGCACATCAAGCTAGATGATAAAAGCCTTCATCATAACCGGCAAGCCCAGCTGCATCAAGAGCCCCTTTATACTCATCGGACACCTTAAAAGCTATGACTACCTCAGCCTTAACGAACACTATAGTGGCTTCCAGTTTGGCCTCCAAATCGTCCTCAATGTCCTTCACTTGCTTCTAAAGATCAGCTTTATCCTTAGCCCACAGCTCGTCTACCCACGCCGCGCTCGCATTCACCTCATCTATGGTTTTGTTTATCTCGGCAACCTCTCTCTCATGGACAAATTGCAGTTTAACCTGTTCCATCTCAGTGGTCTCAAGATCATCCTTTAATTTCTTCTAAAAAGCCTCAAGTCAGCTCTCAGTTGTTCCTGCCCGGAGATCGGTTTCACTCAGCGCGGTCTCCAGTTCTTTCACATTGCTGAGAGCATCCTCCAACTCTCGATCAAACTCAGTGTCCATGCAATCCCTCTGAGCAACCGGGTGTTCATCTACAAAAGAAACAAATCAAAGTTAAAGGCGCGTTGACAATACAAAACATAAATGTAGGAAAATATGGAGGTAGTGACAAACCCATGCAGTGATCATGCCCATCAGGCCTGCATGATCCTCATGTCTCCTTCTCAAGCCGGTTTTCGGGTGGGTCTGATCCGTCATTACAGTTCGGGCAGCTATGCCCCGACCAATTTCCATGGAAACCTCATCGGGACCATCTAGACGTAGATGCTTGAGTTGAGGAACCATAGCAATAGCATTAGCCAGGACAACTACCTCTTTCTTTGTTTCAGGCCTTTTAAACTATCCATAAATTCATACGAAATAGTGCACTAAAATCAATACAAAAGAATATCGATTCATAGTAATAGGAAAGATCGAATCTTTAACTCATATATTCATTTACCGGGCTCTCCTAATCCTAGAAAATTAAATCAACTCGATCATAATCAAAGAGATCACAAAAATCATGGATTTAGGCATTATGAGACGTAAAAATAAAGTAAAAGGCAGAAAATTAAGAGAAATGAAATAGAATTGTCTCACAAATAGCATAAAACCAAGAATTCATGATCCGTTCTTCGTTCTTGAGCCCTAAGCAAAATCTTGTTCTTCAAAAGTTGGGAGAAAAATAGTAGATGGCATTGGGAATAATGTTTCACACCTCAAATCTGATGTATATGCGTTGATCATTATATTTTTCAATTTAAGGAAAATATTTTAGGATAACAGGAATTTTCCTTAATTAAAATTGTGTAATTTAGCTCCTAAATAAAATTCCTAAAAAATAGGGAGATAATTGCGTGTCTTCTTTTATTTTTGCTCTTCTTCACGCCATCTCTTGAAATCATGCTGGGGAGTTGTGTCCACCAATCAGAACATTTCATTGGCCTGTAAAAAATCTGAATAGTTTCCTCATTTTTTCACACCCTGTTCCATTCGTTCACACTTGGGTGTGATTCTTCATGCCTCCATTACTTTGACTCCTTTTTAGCTCATTTTCATTGCCTTTTATGCTTGGATTCATCATATCTGCAATATATCAAAGACATTGTAGTAATCTAGTCCAAAAAGGCAATTTATAATACGAAAATCACAAAATAGGCATTAAAACAGGTCAAAACGATCTAAAATAATCATATATGATGGACTTATCAGGAAGCAACCAGGGAGCTTTGTTCACAGGTTGAGCCAAAGACGCGGCCTAATGTCGGGTCATAACAAAACTGATAGAATGTTGGGAAGCATCAATCGAACTAAGAGCCTGCTTGGCCTTTCAGCAATAGCTTTGCCCATAGCTACGGGCTGTTTCTTGCCCTACCCATCATCAGTTCTGGACCTCTTCGGGTCCGATGCCCTATCTGGGCTATCAACATTTAGAGGCTCAAGCTCCGACCTCGCTTCATCCACGGTGCCCGAGCTTTGCGACCTTGTCCTTTTAGGAGCGATAGGATTAAAAGGCTCATTTATGGTCAAGGCTTTAGACTTTCCCTTAACCGAGGGATCAACAACAGCTCCTTCGTCGGCCAGAGTGATGGTGGGAAGCTGATGCTCTCCGGTCCTAGACAGATCTTTTTCTCTCTGATCCTCACCATCTTGTCTATGTTGGAGCGCCTTGTTACGGAGTCGGATCACATTCACCATATCTGCAAAGGCGGACACAATCAGTTCATTAAATAAATGATGCAAATATTGAAAGGAAGGAAAATAAGTCTAAGTATGAGAATACATATAGTGCTGACTTCAAACTCTGCCCGCACTTTGTGATCACCCCCACACTCTTCGCACTCAGAGGGCATGCATATTTTGTGATGGAACTCTGCATACCAATCAGGGTCACATAACAACGGATCCACGGGTATGAGGAAATCTCCATCCCCATGACCGAAGATTCACGTAGCCTGGCTATAAGGCTCAGTAACATCAAGCAGGTCGCGCGGGTTGAAAGTTCTTTTTTGCGTAGGTTTCTTCCCACCAACAAACCTGAGGATCTCCTTGATCCTTGCAATAAAGACTTGATCAACGATCTCCTCCTCGAAGGCTTTGATGCACTCCATGTCCGGAATACCTCCCTTGGTTTTCTTGAATGGCCAGTCTACCCACGATTCGACTTTCATGCAGCGGGTATTCCGGGCGTTGACCTTATCCGGAATAACTGGCATGCTTTCAGCCTGGGCGCAAGCTGGTCAAACTCGCCGAACTTGGTAACAGAAAAGAAATGGTTGAAGACTTGGATAGATGGCTCCCTACCAAACATTCGACTCATCATAATAAAGCCTAGAAGAACCCACATCAACCCGAGTGTAAGGTCGTTGGGAAGGGTGTCAGTTATTATATCTAGAAACTTGACAAAGAAAGGGTCAAAAGGAGGCCGGGCCCCGGCCACCAGGTGATTGTAATGAAGCCAGATATAATCTAAAGTGGATCGGCCACAGACTCTCTTCTTGTCCTTACACCTGGTGAAGATTAAAAACCGATAATCTTGTGGTATGTCATATGCTGCCAGGGAGGAGGTGTAGTCATCTTTTTCAAAGAAAAGCTTTCATTGCTTCTCCACATCCTTGTCGAGAGATTTTTGGTGAGCCCTCTCAGCCACGCCTTCGTCCGTATATTTTTTAGGTGGCTGCGGTTTGCTTGGTTTCTTTATTGGCTCTGATGGACCCACGCTTGTTCCAACTGATGCCCACCTTTTTCTTGTTCGACTCGGCGGTAAGTAGATGGTCCACATCTTCCACTTCCATAGCATCATCTCCATGAAATGCCCGCTGGATTCGGCCTCCTCTTTGCGGGCTTAGCATATGGCCTCGGGATCCTTCTCAACACTTGGAATCCTAGAAGAAGACATTCTGCAAAACAAAAGGGCGTGGCGGATTGTCAGTCACCCAGGCTCAGAGGTCGGCCGAGATAGACGAACACACCTATCTCGACTCCTCGCCAGTCTGTGTTACGAAGAAACAAATACCAAGTCAAGCCTTATGGGATCAAACGAGAAAGTCTAAACGAAATAAGGGGGTATACTTAGGAAAACTGGGGAATGCCAAACATGGGTATAAGTTTTTCAATCAAAGTTCTCATTTTTTGTCAAAAATGTAGGATTGAGGTTACGTCAGTTACAGGATTGAGGTTACGCCTCGAATAACTCCCTCATCAAGCATAGCCTCCTACGGCCACAAGTCTATCCGCTTCATAGCGCATCACGTCGCAACGAGTCGCTTTATGCCATAAAGTTGCCTAAACCCGCCCGCTTTATAGTGCGGTTCCAAAGCCTATCCGCTTCAAAGCACAGCATTATGGGGCAACTCATTTACACCATAGTCGCCAATCTAAGGCCGATACTATCATAATTGGCACCAAACACCTCTTACGGAGTTCTCAGGGCCGCGGTATGTTATGCTCGCAAACAACTCTACTCCCCGCCTCATTCATTTTGCAAACATAAGGCACGGAGTAGGGGGCATTGATATACCGAACCCGAATACTGTCCGTCGGACCAGCGAACAGACCCGAGCCAGCGGTCACGTCTCAGCTCACAACCTCAATAGCCACCATCTTGCCTGGTGACAAGCCGAACAGGTCATTCTGCTAGCATACTCAGCGTATGATCAAGGTTGGGGGCCAAGCACGCCGCCCTCCGTCCCGCTGTCCGATCAACTGGGCCATGCCCGTACGCGAACAGGATCCATACTTGGCATTTAGCAAGGACAAGAGCACCATGCGATCAAGAGGATAGCACCGTGACCACCGGACCTGCCTGTCCAGCCGCTTGTTTACTTGTCCGCTTGATTGTAGTTAATTAGTCAGATTATAGTTAGTTATGTGTTGTCGTAATTAGCCTAATCGCCATTAGTGATCCGCCTATAAATAGGGGCACCTTGTAAATCATTAATGATCCAAAAATCAATACAAGTAGAGCTACTCTGCCAATTTGTAGACTATTATGCTCGCTGTCTAATACACTGTGCCCGCCACCAGAATATTCATACAGTTCATAATAGCTACCATCTCCTTTCGGAGAAATTACCCATCTATAGCTAGATATCCACTCTAAAAGCTTGTTATCGCTATCGAGATATTTCCGACAATATCATATATATATATATATATATATATATATATATATATATATATATATATATATATATATATATGAAAATATATATATATAATATATATAAAAAAATCTTTCATTGATTTTTCTTAAAAGAGAAAATGCACTCGATGACGAACAACAAGTCATTTGCAAGGAGATTTGGCCGAATAGACTCAGATATATTTGGAAGTAAATATTTGTATATGTACAAGTGTTGTTAAAATTGTCTCGTATTGGGTACTTACTATTGTTTCACCCATCATACCACCGTTGTATTGTAAAATTTGTCACATTTTAAGAGACGGACTTTCCTCATATCATAAACTAGGTTTTGAGTATGAGATCTCTCTTCTTATATGAGTTTGGACCTAGTTTTCAACAAGTGTTGGTTAAAGTTAATAAAAAGTCCTTCTAAAAAAAGTTATTAAAAACATATTAATTAAGAAACAATTGAACAACATGACTTTTGTTTTACGGAAACAAAAGATACACCCACGCACCCCTTTTCACCCCAAGTGGGACTCAAATTCTGGTCACAATCAGGTTATGACCTAGTGTTAATCACTATGCAGATATCTTGTTGATACTTGTTAAGGCCATATTTATATGATTATTAAGGGTGTATTTCATTATTATTTTTCCCACATTTGCATAATTTACATGAGAATTAAGGGTTTAAGTGTAATTATTTAATAAAGATGATTTTAAGAGGGTTGTATGCAAAATTGATGATTTTAAGTGTTAATTTAATGGAATTATTATTATTTGGATTTTATTACATTTTTGCATTGTTTATTTATCATGTAGGTGTTGATTTTCGTGCATATAATGAGGATAAATGAAGCTCAAGTCGAATTATAAGAGATAGAGTTGGAATTGGCTCAAAGAAATTGGATAAAGATGATGAAATCCGACCCTCAGCACCTTGGACGAGCGTCTGCATTCCGTCCACTGGACGGGCGTTTGATTTCATGGACGAGCGTCCAGGAGAGGAAATCACATACAGAGAGTTTGGACGCAGCATGGACGGACGTCTAGAGCAAAGTCAAGATCCACCGGACGGGCGTCCACAAGACCAGACGAGCGTCCGTTGCCGACTTAACCCTAACCGACTTGAAACTCTATATATAGCAGCAGCCTCTCAACCCTAATTGATACCACATAATTGAGATCGCAATTTTACACCAAAAAGCTGCGGCTACAAGCCTTTTTACACAGAGATGAACTTCTCCAACCCATCAATCATCTTCAACATGATTGTTGGCTAAAAGCCTTGCAGTGAGTCGACGGAGGAAGCCTATCAACAACACAAACCAACTAGAGAGTTCGATGCTTAAGTTTAGTGAGTTTATTTCATAGTTTTTCATTACTTTGGATCTGTTTTATATTGTTTAAGTTTTATTGAATTAAGATTTGATGAAACGATCTATGTTTAATTTATGCTTGAATAAATTTATGAAAGTATGTTTATTTGAGTTCTCGTTTATTCAAAGTGATGCATCTAATCATGTTATAAGAGATTAGGCATGTTTAGTTGAGTAAGAGTTTGGAAACGATCTCGTGATTTCGTGTTGATTGCATGTTTAGTTTGTTTGAAAAGATAAACGAAACCCTAGAATTTGATTGAAGATATTTAATTGAATTCGTGAATAAATCACTACTAAAAACTATGTCTTTTTAATCACCATCTAGTTGGGATTGTTGGTTGATAGGTGGAATCTAGTCGCTTCTTTGTGTTTTCCTTTAATTGTTTTAATCGAATCGTTTAGATTAAGTTTAGTTTAAGTTTTAGTTTTATAAACCCTGGTTTTTCGCAAGTTTTTTCGCGACGTTTCGCTTTGGCCAGTAGTTGGACGCTCGTCCGCAATAGCAGACGCCCGTCCGTTAGATTCCGTTTTCAGACGCTCGTTCACCAAAGTGAACGCTCGTCTGGCTTTCTGTTTTCTTATTTTTCTTGCTTGTTTTTACTCTTGTTTTAGTTTTAATTCTTAGGTTTAGGTTTTAGTTAGTTTCAGCCTTAGTTTAGTAGTTGAGATAGATAATTGTGACATAATCGTTAGAATAATTGTTCCTTGATCCGATAAACATTCCACTCCCTTAGGACGACCCGTAAACACCCTATACTACGATCCTTATACTTGGGGTGTTTCGGTTTATAAATTTAAAACACGTTTTTACCGAACAAGTTTTTGGCGCCGTTGCCGGGGAGTCGGTAACGGTTGTCGGATTCTTCATAGGACAATTTTCTGAGTCAAAAGGGATCGTTTTTAGCACGCAGTAGTATTTTGGCCGTAACTTTCGGCTCGAGTGTCCGTTTGGAACGCAGGACCCCAATTCGGAAAGCTCGTTCCGACGCCGACGACGTGGTGAACGCTGTAGGCCGTTCAGTGCGTTTTCGAGGTCAAAATCCACTGTTTTCCCCTCCATTTTGGCCCTAGAAGGTTTCAACACGTTTTTTTTTTCCGTCTTAGTGTCTTTCTTGTTTTTAAACTTACTGTTTTATTTTATTTGATTTTCTTTCAATTATTTTCCTTTTTTTTTTTTTATTATATAGCTTAGATCTGTTTCCGTACTTATAGATTTGTTTGATTTTATAAGTTTTTTCTGCTTTTATTTTTACCTCGCTTTTAATTTCTCGTAACCTTAGTTTTTAGGTTTTCGTTTCGAACGAAAGCGTTCAACAACTTGAACGCCCGTCCACCTCAGTCTGTCCCTCGAACGAGCGTTCATTCAATCGAACGAGCGTTCAGCTTAAACGAACGTCCACTAACACTGGACGCTTGATTCGACCGCTTCAATCATCACTTCTTTTCTTTCTTCTCTTTTCTTCTCTTTTCTTTTCTCCTCTAAACCATCTAATCTTTTCTAAACTGTTTCTAATCAACCCCAAAGGGTTGATTTCTTCCTTTCCTTTCTTCCGGTTTATGCAAGCGAAGTAAGAAGGGACTTCGATCTTTGATCCCGAGCACGAACGATCTATCCTTAGAAGAAGGCTTCTCCCGATTTGGACAAAATGGCGGATCAAGATCCACCAATTCCAAATCGACCCCCAAGCTCAGATTAAATTTACTCCTTCAACAGATGCAAGCTCTGAAGAACAACGAGAATCGCAAGCGGGCATAAATCAACAACTTCAACAATTTAGACAAAACCCGGCTTAATCAATCGAACCAGGACCCTACACTCCATATCTAAACCAAGATTTTCTCGAGGACATAGACTCATTCGTCCTCCCGACATGGGAGGAGCGAACTTTGATCTAAAGAACGGAGTTGTTGCAATGGTTCGTAATAGCTCTTTCCATGGTATCGCTCGGGAAGATCCACACGACTTCTTGTCCACATTCGTACAAATCTGTGAAGGTGCCATTATCCTGGTGTTGATTCTAAGATCGTAAAGTTGAAGCTATTTCCTTTTGCTTTAAAAGGTGAAGCAAGCGAGATGGTTTAAGTCGTTAGCACATCATTCCCTCCATACATGGAATGATGTCAAAAGAGCCTTCGCTCTTAAGTGGGTTTCACCAGGCAAGATTATGGAGATGAAGCGGGAAATAGCTACGTTTGAGCGGATGGAGGAGGAGGCTGTTGGCAAAGCTTGGGAGAGATTAAATCTGTTGATGAGGAAGTGCCCCAATCACGGATATAGCCAGACATGAGTTCTTTGGAGGCTGTTTCTACTGAGAGGAGTCTCTCAACCTAATAGAGACTATCTTGACTCCACAGCTCATGGATCCTTCTTAGGGAGGTGATGAGGATCGCTCACAGAGTGGTGAGACCATCGCCAAGAACAATATGTGGTCGACTCCTAAGAAGACCAATATTGTTAAGAAAGAAGGTCACGCAAGCAATCGATACACAAATCGTTGGTTGCTCAGATGGAATTGATAAGCAAGCGGCTAGCCAATCTTCAGACCTTGACCCTACGATGCGGGAGTGCGGTAGGAACGGAGATGACGGAAGAAGTAAATTTAATGGATAATCAAAACCAACCCTTCCGAAACTTCAATCAAAGCCAGAACTACTCGGGATTTCAAAGACAAAACTTCAATCAAGACAAGTTACCACCTGGCCCTTCAAATTCGAATTCTTTCAACTCGAACTATCAAAGGCCAGTTCAGAACTCCCAAAGGCCTCGGTGTGGCGGAATCAAACTCGAGAACAATAATCATACCACCTCATGTGTCCCTCAACACAAATTCGATGAGCTGGTAGACATGGTGAAGACTCTGTCTACTAGTGTTAAAGCAATTGAGAGACAAGTTGGTCAGATGGCAGACCAACAAGCAAGCAGACCTCACGGTAAACTCCCGAGTTATACCGAGAGAAACCCAAAAGCTGATGTTAATGTTTGCACTGCCATTACACCATAATGGGAGTATGGACAAGAAGAGAGTTGAATGAAATAACGTTGAGAAGTGGTAAACAGGCTGGACCAGGCAAGATGTCGGGAAACGAGTAGCCCCTCCTGACGCCATGAGTTCAGGAGGGGGAAATCAGAAACCACATGCCGAAGAAAGCAACGATGATGAGCTTAGTGACAATTCTTCGGTGGACGAAAATAATTCTGATGAAGAGGAAAGGAAGGAGAGTCAGGAGGCTGTACCCCTGACTAAGAAAAAGAAAGAAAAGTTTGTGAGATGGAAGGATAAGGAGGATGAGGCGATAAAGAATCAGGCCACGAAGAATGATAAAGCCCTTCCTTATCCACCAAAAAGGAAAGAGAAAGCCCTCACTAATGACAAGCAGTATGATGGGGTGAGGAGGATACTTAGGGACACTAAAGTGAGTATGCCCTTAATGAGGTATTGTCAGAAATGCCTAAATGTACTAAGTATCTTAAAGAATTCTCGTGGGAGTAAGAGAAAGCTTAGGGGATGGTGAAGAAGTGTTTGAGAAGATTGCGCAATGGTTTCACAGAAAATTGTCATTAAGCGAGGTGACCTCTGGCGGACCTTCAATCTCCTATGAGATCGAAGGCCATTTATTCGAAAATGTATTATGCGACTCGGGGCCTCCATCAATGTGATGCCATTAAATGTATGCAAGAAGCTCGGGCTAGACAAAAGAATGCGAGAACGCCCCATTTCTCTTCGGGATGGTAGACAAATCTAGTAAATCTGCAGCCGGTTGTGTAGCTAATGTTCTTCTTCAAATTGAACATTTAGTCTTCCCCTACCGACCGGGTTATTCTAGACTATCCACGACAAGGAGATGCCTCTAATTCTAGGCCGAACCTTTTTAGACACTTCTAACGCTCTCATCGACTTACGCAAAGGACAAATTACTCTTAGAGTCGGTGACACATCTGTCACCTTCACACGAGGACACATCCTGAAAGAGCCGTAATTGATGAAATATCGTTTGTCGAAGCTATCTATGAGGACGAAAAAGATGCCTACTTTGAAGAAGCAGAGGAGTTGACAGAGATAGGTGTTTTTGAAGTCCTGGACATTGAGGATCTGGCTGACTGCGGACCATCTTCTAATTCATTTCCAGCCGTAGGCATTGACGAGTCATCGTCACTCGCGCATCATCTTGAGCTGTTATTGAGTTGGAAGCATGGAGATGCCCAAGCAACAAACGATGATTTCAAAGAACTAAGTCGAGGAAGACTTCATCCCTGGTGAAGAAGAAGCTCACGATGGGTAGTTGGGACGAGGTAGAGTTTTGAGAGAAGCTACTCATTGGGAAGTAGATGATTGGGAAGAGTGGCGAGAAGAGCTTAAAGATGAAGAGTTAAGGAAAATGATCGATCATAAGAAAAAGGAAGCAAGTGTTGACCGGAGGATTCCGATGGATGATTTGATCCGCACCTTCTCGGGGTTGAGCCTCGGGAGATGAGGTGTTCTACTTTGCACAACCACTTCAAGCTCATAAGGAGAAAGGTGGCCCGTTAAAGTCTAGTATTGAGCAACCACCTACTGATTTAGAGCTTAAACCGCTTCCAAAACACCTTAAGTATATCTTTCTTAAGGATGGAGATAAATTGCCTTTGATCATTTCTTCAAACTCGACCACTCGAGCAAGAAGCACAGGGTGATAGAAGTGCTTAAGAAAAACATCCTCGCGTTCGGTTGGCAAGTGGGTGATATCCGAGGGATCAGCCCAGACATATGCATGCATAAAATCCGAACGGAGGAAGGAGCTAAAAAGGTAAGACAACCTCAGCGAAGGCTGAATCCGCATATGCAAGAGGTTGTCAAGAAGGAGGTTATAAAGTGGCTTGACATGGGAATCATCTACGCAATCGCCGATAGCGAGTGGGTCACCTACTCAAGTTGTGCCAAAGAAGGGTGGAATCACTTTGTAGAAAAGAATGAAAAAGGGAGGAAGTTGCCTACGTCTCGTGATCGCTCTGATGTCTCAGATCGACTATCGTGAGATCGAATGAAGTCACCGCAAAAGACCACTTTCCCTTACCCTTCATTGACCAACTAATTGAAAGACTGAGTGGTCACAAGTATTATTGTTTCCTTGATGGCTATTCTGGCTACTTCCAGATAGCCATTGATCCTAATGACCAAGAGAAGACAACTTTTACGTGTCCATCTCGGTACTTTTTGTTCCTCGCAGAATGCCATTCGGCCTATGCAATGCGCCCGCGACTTTTCAACGGTGTATGTTGGCCATTTTTGATGGACTTGTTGAGCAGTGCATGGAGGTCTTCATGGATGACTTTTCAGTCTATGGCGACAGCTTTGATGAAATCCTAAAGAATCTAGATATGGTACTCCAACGTTGTGTTGAGAAAAATTTGGTGCTTAACTGGGAGAAATGCCATTTTCTAGTCGAAGAAGGGATTGTTTTGGGACACAAGGTGTCCAGTGATGGTATTCAGGTGGATAAAGCTAAAGTAGAAGCCATTGAGAGAATGTCGTACCCGAAGACAGTGAAGGAGGTACGAGGATTTCTGGGACATGTGGGCTTCTATCGGCGTTTCATTAAAGACTTTTCGACGATAGCAAAGCCGTTATCCAACCTGCTGAAAGAGGAAGTGGAGTTCTTGTTTGATGATGGGTGTAAGAAAGCTTTTAATAGCTTAAAGGATAAGCTTATCAGTGCCCCTATTTTAGTTGCACCTGACTGGACCAAGCCTTTCGAGTTGATGTGCGATGCCTCTAATTACGCCAGAGGGCGCAGATTTTAGGTCAAAGACTTGATAAAAGGTTCAGCCCATTTATTATGCGAGCCGCACCTTGAACCCGGCTCAATGCAATTATACTACGATCGAGAAGGAATTCTTAGCCGTCGTCTTTGCCATTGACAAGTTTAGAAGCTATCTTCTCGGTCTCAAGTGATTGTATGGACAGATCATGCGACTTTTACGCTACCTTATGGATAAAGCGGATGCCAAACCAAGGTTACTTAGATGGATTTTAATTCTACAAGAGTTTGACCTTGTGATCAAAGATAAGAAAGGTAGTGAGAATATTGTGGCTGATCATTTATCTCGCTTAGTAAATGAGGGTGCAGAAAATCACAATGATATAGGCATTGATTTTCCAACTGAGCAATTGATGAAGCTTGAAACGGTTAGGCCGTGGTATGCTGACTACGTCAACTATTTAGCGAGTGGTCATTTAGAAGACATGACGTATCAGGAGAAGAAAAAGTTCTTTTCTGATCTTAAATATCTCGTATGGGAAGATCCTTATTTGTTTGAGTCTCAGAAAGACGGGTTGCTTCGACGGTGTGTTCCTCGAGCATGATCGGTGGGATATTTCGGAACAATGCCATAGCGGTCCTACCGGAGGTCACTATGGAACACCGAAAACGGTTGCAAAGATTCTTCAAGCTGGATTCTCTTGGCCGACTCTGTTTAAAGATGCGAAGCCTTTTGTAAAGGTTGTGATAGGTGCCGGAGAACAGGAAGGCGAGTAGTCGGATGGAAATGCCACTTAAGCCCATTCTTGAGTGTGAAGTTTTCGATGTATGGGGCATAGATTTTATGGGACCCTTTCCATCCTCATGTGGTAATAAGTATATCCTCGTCTCTGTGTGGATTATGTTTCAAAGTGGGTCGAGGCCATAGCTACTCAAACTAATGATCACAAGGTTGTAAAGAAATTCTTGCAAAAGAATATCTTTACTAGATTCGTTTGTCCGAGAGCACTCATTAGTGATGAAGGTACTCACTTTTGCAATGCGCCGCTTGACAAGATCCTTGAGAAGTATGGTGTCAAACATAAGATTGGTACACCATATCATCCCTGCACCGATGGCCAAGTCGAGGTAAGCAACCAGAGCTTGAAAAGAATTTTAGAGAAGACCGTGAACAATAATCGATCTAATTGGAGTCTTAAATTTGGATGACGCGTTGTGGGCTTATCGCATCGCATTCAAAACCCGATGGGCACGTCACCCTTCCAAATGGTCTATGGCAAAGCTTGTCATTTTACTGTCGAACTTGAACACAGAGCTTTACGGGCAATTAAATTCTTAAATTTTGATAGCCAACTCGTGGGGAGAAAAGGTTGTTACAATTGAACGAGCTCGATTTAATTCGGACTCCGTGCATACGAGAATGCTAAGCTCAAGCAAGGAGAGAACTAAGATACTCCATGACGCTAAGATCAAGGACCGAGAATTCAAAGTTGGTGAAATGGCTTTTACTCTATAATACTAGACTTCACCTGTTTCCGGGTAAACTCAAGTCTAGGTGGTCTGGTCCCTTTGAGATTCTCGAGGTTAATCCAAGTGGAGTAATTACTTTGAACGGGTATGGTAATCAAGCTTTTAAAGTGAATGGCCATCGACTTAAGAAATATTTCGGGCAACCAAAGGAATGTACTGGGATTCTTTATTTCCAAAGAAGAGATGAGAATACAGATGTCCCGATTTGTGAAGAGATTCCATCTTATTTCTTTGAGTCGATGATGATGACGTTCCTATATCCACCCGTAAGGTACCTTTCACGACACTTCGATCATACCACTATGACTATGCCTATCGTCCGCAAGAACAAGAAGAAGAGAGTCAGTGTCGTTTGGAGAGAAAAGTTTAATGAACTTATTGCACACTTGACTTGTTGTTGTGGTGAAAATCATTTCCGCCCCAAATGCTCTCGATTACGATCATCGAGGTGGCGGTAGTCAAACCAAAGTGGCCCGATCCGGGTTGATCTTTTGAACTTTGTGTCAAGCTATTGACATTAAAAGAGCGCCTGGTGAGGCAACCTAGTTTTCTTTGTTCGTTTCCTTTTCTTAGGTTGTTTTGTTTTATTGTTTTAGAAATAATACTTTAGTTGATTTTGTGTTGATGGTTATTCCTCTTACGTTCATTGTGAGTGTTTTGTGTTATGTGTCGCTCATATACCCCGTGTACCCGAGATTATATGGTATGTCGAGTGTTGCGAGATACTTTTGAGAGGTGTTCACGGCTTTTATGTCAAAGTGTTGTCTATTCGAGTTGTTGCGGTATGTTCATGCTCCGCCCGACCTCTCCGCCAACTTTCATCCGACAACCATTGTTGAAACCAGCTAAGTTTTCTTTTCTTTTATATTTGCACATTCTGAGGACATAATGTGATTTAAGTGTGGGGGGGTAAATTGGGTATGTTTTTATGCTATATCCTTTGAAATATGAGTGAATGTTGAATTTCTGCGAAATTTAAAATTTTTTGTGAGTCTCGAGCATATAATTGGAACTAGATGCTTGCTAGTTGTAGTTTCCTGACGATGATAGTATGTGACTTAGTGAGATAATTATAGCATGTTTTACTTTTATGGAGATAGTTTCGTTTTTCACTCACGAAAGCCTTTGATTTTGAAGCATGACTTTTGAATTATATCCTTTCATTATTTTTAATGATTTATCTTAGGAAGGTCAGTATAGTTACACCTTAGTTAGACCGTGTGCTGTGAATATCATAAAGTTTGAATGTGATAAGTGAGATGTAACTTATGACTTTGAAAAGTGAATAAATAAAGTGAGTGAGCAATTATTAATAAATACGTTTGTCGGAAGCTGGTTTATGATTGGAGTGAGGTAGGGCGTTATCTCGAAATGTCCTATACCACTATGATGACCAAAAGCTCACGACAGTCAGGAGAAGCTACCTTATGATTTGAGTAAGGTAGGGTGTTATCACGAAATGTCCTATTCTACTATGATGGGTAAGAGCTTATTCTGATATGCGTCAAATTTGAAAATTTTGAAAAATGATGAGTAAGAATAAAGTGAAGTCTTTGTTATCATGGATCTTATAACCGATGAGAACCGCATGATATGTTTGTAGGATTATCCTCTTGAGTGCGTGGAAGGCTTAGTGTGGAGCTAGTACTATCTGTACTTAGGATAGTCATTGGAATTTTGAGAGGATATTTCTTTGAAAGGCTTGCTAGATTGAGAACGGCTTGTCACACATACACCGAATCTATCTCTGTGTTGGTATCATTTGCTATAGTTGTTGTATCTTTTGTTACGTGAGTTGGAGATCTATGTGGATTATTTATAAAGTTGAGCTATAGTTTTGATTGTTTTGTCCGAGGACGTACAAAAAGCTAAGTGTGGGGGAGTTGTTAAGGCCATATTTATATGATTATTAAGGGTGTATTTCATTATTATTTTTCCCACATTTGCATAATTTACATGAGAATTAAGGGTTTAAGTGTAATTATTTAATAAAGATGATTTTAAGAGGGTTGTATGCAAAATTGATGATTTTAAGTGTTAATTTAATGGAATTATTATTATTTGGATTTTATTACATTTTTGCATTGTTTATTTATCATGTAGGTGTTGATTTTCGTGCATATAATGAGGATAAATGAAGCTCAAGTCGAATTATAAGAGATAGAGTTGGAATTGGCTCAAAGAAATTGGATAAAGATGATGAAATCCGACCCTCAGCACCTTGGACGAGCGTCTGCATTCCGTCCACTGGACGGGCGTTTGATTTCATGGACGAGCGCCCGTGAGAGGAAATCACATCTGAGAGAGTTTGGACGCAGCATGGACGGACGTCAGAGCAAAGTCAAGATCCACCGGACGGGCGCCCACAAGACCGCAGGCAGCGTCCGTTGCCGACTTAACCCTAACCGACTTGAAACTCTATATATATAGCAAAGCTGACCTCTCAACCCTAATTGATACCACATAATTGAGATCGCAATTTTACACCAAAAAGCTGCGGCTACAAGCCTTTTACACAGAGATGAACTTCTCCAACCCATCAATCATCTTCAACATGATTGTTGGCTAAAAGCCTTGCAAAGTGAGTCGACGGAGGAAGCCTATCAACAACACAAACCAACTAGAGAGTTCGATGCTTAAGTTTAGTGAGTTTATTTCATAGTTTTTCATTACTTTGGATCTACATTTTATATTGTTTAAGTTTTATTGAATTAAGATTTGATGAAACGATCTATGTTTAATTTATGCTTGAATAAATTTATGAAAGTATGTTTATTTGAGTTCTCGTTTATTCAAAGTGATGCATCTAATCATGTTATAAGAGATTAGGCATGTTTAGTTGAGTAAGAGTTTGGAAACGATCTCGTGATTTCGTGTTGATTGCATGTTTAGTTTGTTTGAAAAGATAAACGAAACCCTAGAATTTGATTGAAGATATTTAATTGAATTCGTGAATAAATCACTACTAAAAACTATGTCTTTTTAATCACCATCTAGTTGGGATTGTTGGTTGATAGGTGGAATCTAGTCGCCTTCTTTGTGTTTTCCTTTAATTGTTTTAATCGAATCGTTTAGATTAAGTTTAGTTTAAGTTTTAGTTTTATAAACCCTGGTTTTTCGCAAGTTTTCGCGTTTCGCTTTTGGGCCAGTAGTTGGACGCTCGTCGCAACAGCGCACGCCCGTCCGTTAGATTCCGTTTTGCACGCTGCGTTCACCAAAGTGAACGCTAAATGTCTGGCTTTCTGCTTTTCTTATTTTTCTTGCTTGTTTTTACTCTTGTTTTAGTTTTAATTCTTAGGTTTAGGTTTTAGTTAGTTTCACCTTAGTTTAGTAGTTGAGATAGATAATTGTGACATAATCGTTAGAATAATTGTTCCTTGATCCGATAAACATTCCACTCCCTTAGGACGACCCGTAAACACCCTATACTACGATCCTTATACTTGGGGTGTTTCGGTTTATAAATTTAAAACACGTTTTTACCGAACAATACTTGACTTTGGTTATTTAAATTATTAAAATTCATCTAATTCAATTATTATATTCTTTACTTTGCTCCCTCAGCTGATTAAAAGTAGTATAAATAGCAAAAAAATAATCATAAATATTATACTATTTAAAATCCAGAGTGGACACGGGAGAGACCTAGCTAGGCTCAAAATCCTTTATGGATTTTAAGAGATTTTGCCACAAAGGACTACGCGGGTTTCCTATGTTTTTATAGACCCGATTAAGATCGATGCCCAAGCCGTTTTTCGTTTGAACCATACGGCAGGTCCTCCGTGAAGAAGACTTCAACTCCCAGCTTCACGCTTTCCCGGTCTTGAAGGTTTAAGTTCAATTTCCCCTCATCCATTTTAGTGTGGATCTTCAGAATGATCCCCTTTTTTTTCTCTCCACCGAGGGTTAAATGGCGATCAGCAGAACGCCATTCCTTTGACTGCATTTCAGCAGCCAAGTCAGTATTTTCCTGGGCTTCGGCCATGGCAAAAAGAGCGTCTTGCTCAATTTCACCCACCGAATTGGGTTGGGGAGTGCTGCCGCTAGGGCTTCCTTCACCAGTCCCACTGGCTAGGAGGGATACCCACCTCTACCTCGAATTCACAGAGGGACCAGGGAGTGGTGCGGATCCCCCAGGCATCCCCCCTCCCCCTCCCCCTCCCCCTCCCTCTCCCTTAATAAATGGAGAAAGGGCACGAGACAGCTCGTCCAACCCTTCCATAAAAAGATAGGTTAAAACCCTCGAAAGAATAAGAATAAAAAAAATAGTAATGAAAAATATAAGGAGTTGAACCCCTTTAGATCTTTTCCGTACAAATGGAATAAAGAAGAAGACTGGGAATAATAAGATACCTGCCTTAACAAAAGCAAAAGCCATTTTTGCTCTTGTAAAAGAACTGAAAATATTTCCAATACCGATAGCAGCTCCAGCTAAAGCGATTGTTGCAACTCCCGCACCTATTAACTTAGCTCCCTCTAACATGATAATATTTAATATTATAAAAGAAACGAGTCGCGCTTTTGAATTCACATCACTCCTTCCTTTCTCGCCAGGGGCCTGACTCTCTAGAAAAACCATTCCAGTTTTTGATCCCTCAGATCCAATGGATATTTCCATCCACGGACCCTTGTACAGGTGGTCTTTCGACCTTGCGATATTAAAATCGATTACTCTATCGATGACTTTATTAAACCTACTAAAGTAGTAATATAAGATCCAAACGATAGAAAGAAATGAAAAAAAAGGGATAGGATCAAAAGACAGAGAACCCATTCCGGTATTACCACAGAAATGGAAACTGTCAAGATTCGCCTACGGAACGATTGATATTATTATATATGTTATTTCAGGATTTTTTCCGTTGATCGGATAGCCACACCCGGCTTTCCTGACTGACTGAACATTTATGAGAAGCCCTGTAAAAAAAAGTACCAGATCGCTTCGAAAGGCGCTAACGGATTTGACTAAGCAGTTAGGACCACTGAACAAACTTGCTAGAGTGAAAGCACAAACTCCAAAGCTTGGGCAAAGTGGGGACTATGCGTGGCCTGATTGACGAGATCTAAATAGATTTGGCTTAGACATTGAATGTTCTCGTCGCGAATAAAAAGACGTTCGGATATCTCTTGGACTTCTTTAAACCTGTTGGTAAGTTCACATCCGTTTTCTAAAACAATAAATACAAAGGAATAAAAAAAAATCTTCATTAACAACTAACATATATGTATAAGCATGTATGGACATATGGGCGGATTCAACATGATCAAGAGGGGTAGGTGAGCCCACCGAGATAGAAGATATATTTTTTTTTATATTAAAATAATGTAATTTGGGCGTCCCTCTAATCCAAGGCCGGAAAAGGGTATCATGGTATGCTTATTTAGGGGACAAGATGAAGAAAAAATTAAGCTCATGGAAATCGGAGAGCATGTCCAAAGCTGGCAGGTGCATCGTGATGCGTAGCTCGTTGAGTACGTAGCCCTATTACCTTATGCAAACTGCTTTATTGCCGACAACTACAATCATAGAAATAGAGAAGATTTGTAGAGGCTTTCTATGGGGAGACGAGGGGGCACGAGGAAAATGCACTTGATTGATTGGGATACCATTTGCAAAGGCAAAGAAGATGGGGGGCTGGGTTTTCCGAAAGCAAAAGGAAATGAACTTAGCATTCCTTGGTAAGCTGGTCTGGCAACTTCTGAACAAGAAAGACTCTCTTTGGGTCCACCTTCTTTCGCAAAAATACAAGGAACTTACAGTCAAACCGAAAACGGGGAGTTTGAATATTTGGAAAAGCATATGCAGTTCTCTGGAGAGGCTTTGAAGAAACTGATGATGGTTTTAAATGGAGGATGGAGCCGAAAGGGGAATACTCAGTTAGTTCGGGGTATTTCTTCCAATGCCCAACAAACCAAGAGGATCGGCGAAAAGATATGTGGAAAGCAACATGGAAACTGAAGGGGTCGTCACGAGGTAATTTTTTTACATGGACTATCCTTCATGAAGCACTGTCAGTCAGTGATTTACTTTTTAAGAGGCATGTTAGCACTTCTGCGATGTGTAACCTATGTGAGGGGGAAGCTGAGACGACATTACATGCCCTACGGGATTGCAAGTGGGCGAGATCGGTTTGGTGCCAATGCGTCCTAAGGGAAGATTGGGGGAAATTCTTTGGAGCAAGGTCAATCAAAGAGTGGGTTTGACTCAACCTATTGAATACGAGAGACGCAAGTTTTGGAACAGGTAAATGGAAATATTTGTGGCGAGAAATCTCTAGCGGGATTTGGCTATGGAGAAATAGAGAATACCATGAAGACGACTGGGAGAGACCACCGGCGTATGTGTTCATTGCGAGTGCAGTTGACAGAGCTAAAAATCTTCGACTAGCCTGGGAGATAGATTATATTAGTAGATTCAATGCTTTTTTTGCAATTTAATTTTGATGCAACACTAAACAGCTATGTCCTTGATGCCTAATGGCCTTAAAGTAATAAAGGGATCGTTTCTTAATATTAAAAAAAATAATGTAATTTCAATGTTAAATAAAGTTTATATCATTTTTGTTTGCAGGGACTTCTTTTATTTTTTCGATACGCCATTGGATTTAGACATAGTTTGAATCCGTCACTGTATAAATATATAAGGATTATGACATTTTTGGTCTTCTGTTTTTGACGATACCGGGTTACGCACCTTGATATATCATCATCGAGTGGACCCCAGGGATCAAATATTTACTAAGGCATACACGTCAGACTATTGGTCTCGGAACCATGACACATATGTCGATCCTCGAGGCGGAAGTATATCTAGGAGCTCGAGGTCACGACTATCGACTTACAGGCAGTGCAGGACGTGAGTTCCAGGAGTCGATCTTCCCAGGTCGGGGCAAGATCGATATCGAGAACAGAGTCCACACCAGCTATGTTGGCCCAATATCCACCGGATAACTTGGGCAAGGGGTAAAGCCCAATTAAGGGTAGATATGACAATAGCCACAGACCGACTCATATTAGGGTTAGGTCACGCATTGTCCTTATAAATAGAACGTTCCAGGAACTACGTACGGCTTGATTCCTGGACATATAACGGGATACGTAGGCAATCTAAGAATACCACTTAGATTCAGCCATAAACACACCCACGCCCCTCTTTATTCTTGAGCTAGGGTTCTTGGTTATTCATCATTCATAGAAGAATAACCCGGATCTTAATAGGTGACTAATTTGTCATCGTCATTGGCGCTAGAAGGAGGGCCTTCAATTGTTGAATACGCCGAGAACATGCCGCCCAAGGATAAACCACCCAGAAGGACCACTTCCAAAAACACAGATCCGCCAAATCTGCAGTTAGAAGAGGAAGTAGGCATGGATACGCAGGGTGAAAAAGAGCCGAACCTGGAACCGATCCAGGAAAACCCTTTGAAGCAGACGCAAGGCCTGGCCCCAGAACAGCAATTGTTGGTGGATCAACTGGCAGGTCAGGACATTAGCGCTCTGCAAAAGATCATGGAAGAGGTTCTCAGCAGACAGAATCCGCAGCAACAACAGGCTGGAGGCGGTTTAAATATTAATATGCCTAAACCTAACCCGGCCCAGTTTCAAGAGATCAGCGCGTCCTCCAGCTCTGTTGAAAAACGGAGAAAGGAAATTCATCAGAATCATCAAAGGGATGCAGAGGATAGCGCCAGACGCGAGTTGGACGTGATTCTGGGGAAAAGCAAGGTTTCATTGTTCTTAGAATCTCCTTTTACTAAGGAGATTGAAGATTTTCCTAAACCCAAGGGGTTTAAGATTCCAAAGATAAAGCCTTATGATGGCACCACCGATCCGGAGGACCATTTACACAGGTATCTATCGCAGATGAGGTTGGACGGGGCACCAGACGAGATGCGGTGCCGGGCATTCGAGACTCTGCTCGTAGGTCGGGCCAGAGAATGGTTTACAAAGCTGAGGCCCGGGTCGATCTCCAGTTTTTCCATGTTGGCCAGAAAGTTCAGAGACGCCTTTATCGTCAACAAAAAGTTCCAGTTAAGTGAAACGCACCTCATGAACATGAGACAGCTTAGAGATGAAACGGTGTTAGAGTACTTAAGACGGTTCAATATCGAAGCGATGCAAGTAAAGGACCCTCAAGACAGACTTCTGATCACCTCGTTTGTAGGGGGTTTGAGGAACACCAAATTATACGAAAAGTTGAGTAGAACTCTCCCGAGAACTATGGACGAGTGTGTGAATGTGGTCCACAGATTCTGTCAAGGCGAAGAGGCAGTGCGTAGACACACCCAAGCCGAATGGATGGACCCAAGGAAAGAGAGTCGAGGGTCGGGAAAGAGCCAACCTCGACAGCATGAAGCCGAGAGAAAAGCTTCTGTTTGGGATCGAGTCGATAAACCTTCTGTGTTTAATCGAGTTGAAGCACCTGCCTCGGATCGGTCAGAGAAAAAAGGAGGAAAGAAAGATAAAGACTTTGTCCCTCTCAACCGATCGAGATCAGAGATACTGTCCATCATGGTATCAAAGAACCTAGCAAAGAGGCCCCCACCGATCAAGAAACCTCGAGAGAGGCGAAGGTCAAACAAGTTTTGTGAATTCCATGAGGACATAGGCCATGCAATCGATGATCGCATGGATTTGAAGAGAGACATCAAGCCTCGCATCCAAGAAGGCCGGTGGATGAGGTTATCGACAGAACTCGTTATGCAGAGCCCAAGGGGCATAGAAACAGTAAGAGAAAGAATCCCGACCAAGATGGATGTCGGGGAAGAGATCATCAGAGACGGCGAGATCGATCTCCAGATGTTGACAGAGATAACCACGGTCGGGACAGATATGAAGACAACCGGCCGAACAATTATGTTAACACCATATTTGGGCCGGGGGAAACAGAAAAAGAGCGAGCCAGTCAAGGGACGGAAGACAGCTCGAGATATGGAAAGCAAAGAAAGACTTTTGACGGAGGTCGGGTATGGGCCGAGAGACGACGGCGTTCCAAAGTCGAGGAATCACAATGAGGATTAGTAATAGAGAGGCGTAATAAGTCGCACTGTGGTGTCGAGGTATGCATCGACAATGGCAAACAATAGATTAACATTCTATATTACTCTGCCTTCCAAGGAATGAAGCTGAAGGATAAAGACTTGATCCCAATAGCCTCCCCACTGTTTGGGTTCACAGGGCGAGCGATCCACCCGTTGGGATCCATAAAGCTATTGACTTACGTAGGAGATGGGGAAAGAGGAAGGACGTTCGAGTTGAGCTATGTGGTTGTGAAAGCCCCATCTGCGTACAATGTAATCTTAGGGCGACCTGCCCTCTTCGAGTTACGAGCCATCATTTCGACATACCATAACAGTATAAAGTTCCCAACTCGATATGGTTCTCACGAGGTCAAAAGGGATATTGAAGTTGCCAGGAGTTGCAATTCGATTATTATGAATGGAAATCTGGCGGTGCAGCAAGTCCTTATCGAAGAACTGATCCCAGAGGAAGAGGAAGATAGATCTTGGGCCTCAAACGAGGCAGTCAAAAATGTTGATCTATGGGGAGGTGCAGAAGAACAAAATGTCCAAGTCGGGGCTTGATACCGACTCAGAAAAACAAATCATTGATCGACTTGTTGACGGAATTCGAGATGTTTTTGCGTGGAAAGCTTCAGATATATGCCGGTCTTCCAACGGATATTGCGATTCACAAGCTCGAAGTTGACCAGGCTAAAAGGCCACCAAACGAAGAAAAGAAATATCGATCGATCGATTGGAAGCTATTGAGTCGGAAGTCGGTAAGCTGTTAGCGGCCAATATAGTAAAAGAGGTGCTATATCCTGACTGGCTGGCCAATCCAGTGTTAGTGAAAAAACCAGATGGCAGTTGGCGCATGTGTGTGGACTTCACCGATTTGAATAAGGCCTGTCCCAAGGATTCTTACCCATTACCCAAAATCGACAGGCTAGTGGACTCGACCATCGGTTTTGAGGTTTTTGCCTTTTTAGATGCGTACAAGGGGTACCACCAAATTTTAATGGATCCTCGAGATGCAGACAAGACGGCGTTCATCACAGAGTTTGGCACCTTCTGTTATGTAACCATGCCTTTCGGACTTAAGAATGCCGGAGCTACATACCAGAGGGCAGTCAATAAAATTTTTGCAAAACAGATCGGCAGAAACATGGAGGTATACGTGGATGACTTGCTCATTAAAAGCCGATCATTGAAGCAGTTTCTAATCGATACACGAGAGGTGTTCGAGGTGCTAAGAAATACGCAAATGAAATTGAATCCTAAGAAGTGCACCTTCGGGGTACGGTCAGGCAAATTTCTGGGATACATGATATCGAGAGACGGGATCCGAGCTAATCCAGACAAGATTGACACGTTAAAGAATATGCCTGCTCCTCGAAATACAAAGGAAGTACAGAGACTCACAGGTCGAATGGCAGCACTAAATAGATTCCTATCTCGATCAGCTCAGCGTGCGTTGCCCTTTTTTAAGATTCTTCGAAAGGCCAGTCCTTTCCAATGGGATGATGAATGTCAGACAGCCTTCGAAGAATTAAAGACATATCTATCAGAGTTACCTACCCTCACCTCACCTCGAGAGGGAAAGATTGTTGGTTTACTTATCGGTATGCGAGGAAGCGTGTGAGTGCGGTCTTGGTCCGAGAAGGGACAAGTGGTCAGTGCCCATATACTTTGTGAGCAAAGCATTACACGGTCCCGAGGTCCGTACTCACCGGTGAAAAGCTCGCGATTAGCCCTGGTACATGCCTCGAGAAAACTCAGACCTATTTCCAAGCCCATCCGATCTTGGTAGTCACGGACCAACAACTCAAGCAAATACTTGCGAAACCAGCACACATCGGGTCGACTTGCGAAGTGGGTAATTGAAATGGCTCAAGACGATATGAGTTCACTCCCGAACCGCGATTAAAGCTCAGGCCTTGGCGATTTTTTAGCGGAAGGTATTTCAAGACAAATCGACCAGGAAAACAGGTCACGAAGTCAAGTGGATTTTACACGCCGATGGGGCGCCGAGTAAAGAAGGAGCCGGAGCAGTCTGTTGGTTAGTCACCTGGAAGGGAAGAGTTTCCTTATGCTCTCCGATTCGACTTCAAGGCAACTAACAATGAGGCCGAATATGAAGCAATGATAACCGGACTAAAACTTGCTCGCTTTGGGGTCAAGATCCGACGGTTTATAGTGACTCTCAACCTGGTCGTTAATCATATGAAAGCGGAGTACGAGGCCAAGGAAGAGACAATGAAGAATTATTTAAGAGTTGTTCAAGGCCTTATAGCAAGATTCAATTCGATTCAGATCGAGCAGGTACCTCGAAGTCAGAATAAGAGGGCCGATGCACTCTCAAAGCTCGCCTCGAATTTTGTCTCGAGTAAAAAGTTTCGTGGAATTGCTAAGCAATGTGGTTACGAAGAAAAGGAGGCCCACCGATCACTCAACAGAGCCACATGGATGGACTCGATTGTTCTATACCTAGGGACGAGATCCTACCGAATGACAAAGTACAAATAAGAAAGATCCGACTTCAGTCGGCAAGGTACGCATTTTTCAATGACATACTTTATCGCAAATCTTTCACAAGTCCGTGGTTGAGATGTGTGTCCGAGTCGGAAGGCAATTATATTCTCGAAGAGATTCATAAAGGAGCCTGTGGAAACCATTGTGGAGCCAGAATGTTAGCTCGGAAAAGCAAGTTAGCTGGATACTACTGGCCCTCAATGCAACGAGATGCGAAAGCGACTTAGTTCGAAGGTGTAACACATGTCAAATTCATGACAACATCTCACACCAACAAGCGCAAGAAATGAACGTTATCTCGTCCGCTTGGCCATTCGATATGTGGGGAGTCGATATTGTAGGTCCTTTACCTCGAGCCCAGAAATAATCGATTTGTAGTGGTCATTTGTAGATTACTTTACCAAGTGGGTAGAAGCTGTGGCTATACCAGACATCAAAGCAGCCACCATCAAAAAGTTTTTGTGGGTCGATATTTTGTGCAGATATGGAATCCCAAAGGTCCTGATCTCGGATAATGGAACACAATTCGAAGACCGAAGAGTTCGAGAGTGGTTGGCAGAATATCAGATCGATCAACACTTTACCTCGTGAGCACACACCCGCAGCAAACGGTCGGTCGAATGGACCAATCGATGATCAAATCGGGGCTGAAAAAGAATTTGGAGGAACAGTGGTCGAGATCGGGCAGTTCAACTTCCGAGCATCCCTGTGGTCATACAGATACTCCAAATTCATCGACAAAGCGAAACACCTTTCTCCCTAGCTTACGGGTGCGAGGCGCTTATCCTCGCTGAAGTCGGGGTCCTTCCTCGAGCATCTGGCATATAACATCGAAACGAATGAACTCGATGTCCGACAAGAGAAGGACAATCTCAAGAAAGGAGAGATAGCCTCGGCCTGTAATGGCAAGGTATAAACAAAAATCTCTCAAGATTTATAATGAAAGAGTCGATATCGATATTTCAAGGTCGGGATCTAGTTCTCGGGAAAAATGAAGCGATCGACAAGAAGAGATGGGCAAACTTGCCCCGAATTGGGAAGGACCATATCAAATTCTAAAAGTCCATCCCAAAGGGTCTTATCAGCTAGGTCGAGCGGACGGAACAACAGTACCCCGACAATGGCATGCAAACAACCTTCGGAAGTATTATGTTTAAAGTGTTAAGTCGACTAGCTCGTATTTACTTTGATCTTGTGAAACTTGTAATCAGCCCATGCGACAATTCAAGAGTTATCATAATAAAACGTCTACTTTTGTGTTTATCGTGTTGTAAATTTTATTTAACTATAATATTCTAAGTCCAAAGGGACACGAAGTTGTAGTCGAGAATTCAAAAATTGAGCAATCCAAGTCGTAACTCGAGACCAAGCCAAAAGCCAAGTTAGCCCGAGGAGAGGCGACAGAGCAAAGCGAGTAGCCCAGACGCAAAGTCGGAACTCGAGGCCAAGCCGAAGCCAAGTTAGCCCAAGAGGCGACGGAGCTACGGCAGAGTCTAGATTCGCATGGTCGGGTCAATGTCCAAGTATGGAGCCCAACGACACCAGTGGTCGAATAAGGCCAAGACAAAGGACGGTTCGCAATGTCGGGCCACCGTGTAAGTCGGAAGTCTATACTACATATGGGGCAATACGACCGAGACAAGCACGATTCGCAATGTCGGGCTAACCTACCCAAGTCGATACCTAATAAGCCGATTAAAGTCGAAAGGCCAAGGCAAAAGGGTCGATTGGGATTCAATAAATCCCAAGTGTGTTAAGAACCAAAGGTCCAAAACAACACTTGGGGGCATATACTCAAGAAAAGCAAGTAGCAAACAGAGTCATAGACTCGACGAGCTTAAAAGCAAACAACAAGTAAAAAGCTAAGGCAAAAGTAAATAACATGAATAAAGGAAAACAATAAAATTCCAAAACTAGGCCAGGTCGATAAGACCAACCCACAAAGTATGTTAATTACAAAATGTCAATAAAGATCAAAGTTGCTGATAAAATTACAATGGAAAGATGTAAAGAGCAAGAAAAACTAAGGAGCAAAGATCGAGACTAGAACAAAGATTGCCGGAAGTCGAAGTCGACCTCGAAGATACTTTGCAGAAAGAGAAACACCTTCTTGGAACTCGCAAAGCATTGGTCGAATCGCTTCAAAGTTGGGGTCGTAAAGCCAAGGCTCTTCAAGCTTTTCTACGCCGACCCCAACCTCGGGATATGCCCTCCGACCGATCCACGGCCTTGGTGAATCCACCAATGATGGCTTTGTTCATGATTATGGTTAGGTCATCACTCATTTGCGTCGGACTTCCGATACTCGACAAAGCGTCGGCTCTAGATCTCTCAATTTGACCAGGGACTTGGCTCAAGTCGAACTTTAACATATCCCGTTCTTGTTCCAGTCCGCACTTCTTTCCCCGCTCTTGCCTTAGTGGTCTCTGGACGACATCCGTCGAGTTTTATCTTCTCTCCGGAAGCCTCTAGAGCTGGGCGATTGGCATTCGCAGCAGCCCGGCTCATTCTCGAGCCTTTCCTCTCAGAGACCGCTTTGTGCCCGGCTGCGCCGAATCGGCCTCGAGAGCGGCAGATGCGGCGCTTTGGGCGAGCTTTTCAGAGATGAGTTGCGAATCTCCTTCTTCAGCCCTCTTCTACTCTTTGTTTTAGAAGGCGATTCAGACGCCGAGCGACCTCCTTACCCATCGATAATTTCGCCACAAAAGAAACGCAAGTCATAAGTTTTAAAACGAAAATGACAAGTGTAAAAAGGGAATCGAGTGAAGAAAACAAGTAACTTATCGCGGCCCACTTCTCGGAAGGAGCTAAGCAAGACCTTGTCCTCCATGACGATATACTCCTCGGCGATCATAGCTCTTGATTGCGAAGTCGGAGGAGGGAACCTCGGCAGACTTGGCCCTTTGGCCCTTCTCTGTTGTTTCTCAAGCGATCTGCGGGAGTCGGCCTCTTTACCCGGACATCTCGACTTCTTCGACTCGATCTCCTCTTCGGGAACAACCACAAAGATCATCGCCCTCATCCTCAACGAACCAAAGCGGACCGTGAGCTCACCAGAAGTCGATGGAGGTATAGACGTATCAACAAAGGTACCCTCAGTCGAAGCTACGTTAGTAGAAGATGGATTCCCCTCGACCTGGGAAGCGATCTTGTCTCCCCCAGCCTCTGCAACTCGAGGAGGAACGACTGAGCGAGGGATGGAAGGATTGACAGCTGCTGCAAATTTTCCCACTGCAAGACGACAAAAACAGAAGAAGTCAATATATAATAAATGTAAGAATTAAGACTTAATAATAATATAACAAAGGTCCATACAATTTTCCTGATCGACAGGATGAAGCGCTATGCATGGTACGGGGCCCGCCTCCTCGAGGCGGTCAAGGTCATAAAGAAGACTCAGGTCCTGTGTAGCCACCTCGAAGGTAAATCTCTCGAGAGTAAGAGCTTCGTTAGGTGCAGCTTCCCGACCCAGTTTGTCATCTCTTCCTTCTCTCGACCTCCATAAGCCGACATAAGGGTTATCCGACCCATGCCGGAGAAAGAAGAACCTGGGTTTCCAATTTCCATGAGATGAAGGTCCTCGAGACACGAACTCGTGACGATTGGTGCGCTTCTGAAACGTGTACCACCCGAACCGCATCGTAGCAATCTTGTGCCACCATCGAACAAAGCGGACGGTAAACCCGATTCCTCGCGACTCGGCAGCGATTAGAAAGCCCATCGAGTCCGGATGGCATTCGGGCCCAGATTGAGATATACCGATCTCATAATGGCGAAGAACATGCCTGACCGCCAGGCATAGGGGAACCTTAGCCCCATCAATACCGGGCCTCATAGATCGCATCTGAGAACCCTTCCGGGGGCTCATCGGCAAATTGATGCTGGCCGGAGGGAAGCTGAGCCACCAGTTGAGGGCTAGATAGCCCATATCTCCGCCGCAGTTGGTTGAGATCATCCATGGTTAGACAAGAAGTGCACCCCTTCAGCCCCTTTCCATCCATTCTAGTGGATAGTTTCTTGGGCTCCCTGATGATGCCTAAGGGCTCCCCAGGATTTGGGTTCTGGGGTTGATCGGAAGAAGCAGATATAGGGGTTTGGTCGCCGGAATGGGACTCTTCTATCCTATCGAGATTGTAGCACTACTAGACATGGGATGATTTAAGCAAGAAACAAGAGGAACGATGAAAAAGATGATAGCAGAAATGGCTTACTTGTATTTTCGGAGAGAAATGGAGAAATTGATAGGCGAGTGATTCACCGTCTGGACTCCTCTCCCTTTTATGTGTTGCTAAGTGCCGAATGACAAAGTGAAAAGACGTGATTAGGGGGGTTACTAGTAGTTATAACTCCCCACAAATCGCGAAGATCAAGGATGACATCATTCAGTAAGCGTAAGACGGCGATAGTGCGTTATGACGTCATAATGAAGCGGCCACGATTGGCTAGGGAGACAGTGGCATGTGAAGCGGTTACACCATTTCCCGCCCAAGATGTAGGCCAACTCGAAGATGATTTCAAATTGGCAGATCTGACCTCGGACAACGGTAGTCGCCTCTCTCAGGTCTGGGGGGCTTATGACGATACCGGGTTACGCACCTCGATATATCATCATCGAGTGGACCCCAGGGATCAAATATTTACTAAGGCATACACGTCAGACTATTGGTCTCGGAACCATGACACATATGTCGATCCTCGAGGCGGAAGTATATCTAGGAGCTCGAGGTCACGACTATCGACTTACTGAGCGCAGACGGGGCGTGAGTCTGTGAGTCGATCTTCCTGTGTGTCGGGGCAAGATCGATATCGAGAACAGAGTCCACACCAGCTATGTTGGCCCAATATCCACCGGATAACTTGGGCAAGGGGTAAAGCCCAATTAAGGGTAGATATGACAATAGCCACAGACCGACTCATATTAGGGTTAGGTCACGCATTGTCCTTATAAATAGAACGTTCCAGGAACTACGTACGGCTTGATTCCTGGACATATAACGGGATACGTAGGCAATCTAAGAATACCACTTAGATTCACTTATAAACACACCCACGCCTCTTTATTCTTGAGCTAGGGTTCTTGGTTATTCATCATTCATGTAGAAGAATAACCCGGATCTTAATAGGTGACTAATTTGTCATCGTCAGTTTTCATTCATTTTCTCGAAACAGGGTTTTATCTTTTATATTGACACTTTTCGTTTTTGTTATATTTTTAAGACATTTAACGGAAACATATCATCTTACGTTCCACCATACTGCATGCGTCACATGTCACCAGGGGGTCTCTCGAGTGAACCGGGGCCTTAGGCCCAAATTTATACAAGGGCCATTACAATCTTTCGGTACGAGAAATAAAAGAAATCAAAATACATAAATATCATTTTGAGAAGGGTTTTTCTTTATAAAAAAAGATAAAAAGAAAAAAAGAGAGAGAGAAGGGTGTTTGTCATTAAAATGGTAAGAAAAAGGTATAATTCTGGCCCAACCGTCGGTTAGTATCGATGGTATACAGACTATGCTCGTTGAAGAGTTTGAGGCCTTCAATTTTGGGTAAGAATAAAAATTATTTTGTGAGTAATAATGCAATAGAATTTAATATCCTTAATCGAATATAAGTTAGGCTCTTTTTCCTTTATCATAAATTGGTCTTAAATTTGTACCGAAATGAGTTGTAAGAAGAATTAAGCAATATTGATAGTGTCATTATTTATTAATGTGGTCATTATATGGTCAATTGTTTCAATTAACGAGTCATACATGATAACCTGTTACAATACAGTAGTTATGTATCAATGTGTACCGTAAAAACCACTTACCTTAATTGAAATAGAGAAATGTGAAAAAAGAACAATGCAACGATAGAAATAAACATTTAGTCAAGTAGTCAAGTAGTCAAGTAGAAATTTTTTTAGGGTAAAAAGGACAATCTATTCTACCATGTTTTACATTCTCTTCATTACCCAATTACAAAAAGGAATATGTCTTTTGATCTAAACGTTAAAAAATTATAATTCTTTCACTATATTTGTTCTTTTTCATCCTCCATATTAGAACATCTCATTTCATGTTTTTCTGATGTATTTTGTAACTTCATTTTCGTTAAAAAAAAAATAATGAAACACTGGAATAGTGGAACAATATTTGGGGTCTATTCTTTTATTTATTTTTTTTTTTTTGGACAGATAACAGTGGAATTGTCTATATCACAAAATAAAATTCCAATCTCATGATTCTTGTCCCCCCTTGTATCCTTTATAACCATTCCCCTAATTAAAATCTGATTAGCAAAAGCAATTTCTCCTTGCATAATATGGATTCCAAACATTCATGATCTAGATGTGAATGAGTCGGATTGCTTATCCCTCGGTCTATTAGTGAACCATCTCTCTAGGGATTGTGAAAGATGTTCCGCTAGAAATATTCTTGTTTTTGCTTCGACTAATATTCCCCAAAAAGTGGATCCCGCTCTGATAGCTCCGAATAGATTAAATACGTGCATTAAAATACGAAGGCTTCTTATTCCACAACAACGAAAGCACTTTTTCACTCTTTCATATACTAGGGGATTTCACTTGGAAAAGAAAATGTTTCATAATAACGGATTCGGGTCCATAACCAAGGATTCCAATGCATGAGCTCTTGTAGCACTTACCAACGAGGCCCTATCGGTTAGTATTACACAGAAGAAATCAATTATAGACACGAATACAATTAGATCTGCTCTTCATAGAGAAACTTGGGATTTGCGATCCCATGTAAGATCGGTTCAGGATCATGGGATCTTTTTCTATCAGATAGGAGGGGTTGTAGCACAAAATGTACTTCGAAGTAATTGCCCCATAGATCCTATATCTATCTATATGAATAAGAAATCATGTAACAAAGGGGATTCTTATTTGTACAAATGGTACTTCGAACGTGGAACGACCATGAAGAAATTAAAGATGCTTCATTATCTTTTGATTTGTTCTACCGGATCGGTCGCTCAAGGCCTTTGGTCTCTACCTGGATCCGATGAAAATAATGGGATCGCTTCTTATGGACTCGTTGAAAATGATTCGGATCTAGTTCATGGCCTATTAAGTAGTAAGGCGCTCACGGTGGGATCTTCACGGACGAGTAAAAGATTGCAGCAGGTTTGATAATGATCAAGTGACATTGCTTTTTCGGCCCGAACCGAGGAATCTCTTAGATATGATGCAAAACGGATCTTGTTCTATCCTTGATCAGAGATTTCTCTACTGAAAACTACGAATCGGAGTTTGAAGAGGGGGAGGGAGAAGGACCCCTTGACCGGCAACAATAGAGGAGGGTTTATTCAATCACATAGTTTGGGCTCCTAGAATATGGCGCCCTTGGTACTACTCTCTTCGTTCCTATTTTACTAAGGGAGCTGTCAAAATTACATTATTAAGGAAGTTATTTAGCTCTTTGACTTTAACAACAACATGACTAAAATGTCCTTAATTATAATCAGTGTAGAATTCTTTTTAATCTCCCATCCGTAAATAAAAAGGGGTATAGTAAGAAAGAGGATAATAAAAATGTTTCTTTAAAAATGAAACGCCCCAGATAAAAATGAACAATTCTTTTAGTAACTCCATCTGTTAATAAGATATGGATGATGTACTATCTCTAGGGGCCTTAAAATTTTCATTTTCAGGTAGACCCAAGGCCATGGCCATGTTGACTTCTCTCGTGGGGCAACCCTGCATGTCATAATACTTAGGTGTGAACAAAAATTCTGAAAACCAAAACAACCGGTTGAACCAAATCGAACCAAACCGTAAAGGTATAAATCATGTTGTTGGAAATAAAATTTATGTTTTGATGATGATTCATCACTTATTTAGTCATTATTCTAAACCCCATTGATGAAGTGTCATAACTAGCTGTTATAGTGCAAAGCAAAAAGATGTCTAGATATCAATGTATAGGATTTAATAGAGTCTGATATTTGTATAAGTTAAATCAGACAAGCACTGTAATATTGCTAGGCTGTGAACTGAGATAACTAGAAAACTGAGTTAACGGGAAACTGGAATTTAGTCAAATTGAATCAGGATACACCAATATGGAACTGAAGAAGATAAGTTTGCTGAGAGACACAGACTCGGTTGGCTTATCTAGAAGATTGAAGAACTGAGGGTCACAGACTCAGTTATTGAAGATTGAAGAACTGAGGGTTCAAACTTAGTTATGAAGACTACGTCGAGACTGTAAAGTTAGACTTCAGGCAAGATTGTGATGACCTGAACTGACTTTATGGATCTTGTATTGGAAGCTAAGACACATAAGGACAATGATATCTTTGCTGATTATTTTCTTGGTGTACTCTGATTAAGTCAATTATAATCAGATGTAAAATGGAGTACTGATTGTTGAAGAAGAGTAAACATTCAGTTAAAGCTCTTACAAAATGAAAACTGATAATGTTATTAGCAAATATGTTTCGGAACTAAGGTTTAACTAAACTGAAGAAAAATCCAACCGTTACAATGCAAGAATTATGACTGGAGGATAATCTATCCGTTCTGACATGAACGTACAAGCAAGAAAGCAGAACCACTAACGGCTACAAAGATTTGAACTCAAGGAATTTGACCGTTAGATAAACCCCTATAAATAGACCACTTCTATCAGAAAGATAAAAGGGGAGAAGTGAAGGAATTCTAAGAATTAATCTAGTCAAGAAAAATCAAAGGGGAAAAGCCAATCTAAATGAATTCCTACTAAACATTTAATTGCAAGATCAAGAAATTTCTTCAAGTGTTCATTAGCATTCAAAGAAAGATCAAGATCATTCATTTGGAGAAATACAGAGCTGTGTGTAACTTATATATCCAGAAGGAAAACTCAAATCACAATTGAATCATAGTTATTGATTCAAGTCTCAACTTTGATTCTATCAAAGGTTTAGACTGTGAAACACCAAGAAGGTGTGAAGGACAGTTGAGTGCAAATGGGGAAGATTGTGGTTGTGATGAGTGGTGAAGAGGCAATTCAACCCTCCAAGGACCAAGTGTTTCAAACAATTGAACAGTAGCAATCCTACCTGTTCTACAAGTGTTTAGATAGTGAAACTAGGGATTAGTCAAGGACTATCAGTTTAGAACTTTTTGTAACCGGGCCATCTCAAAGAAGTTATAGTGGAATTTTCCTCCGCATCACAGGGGAAGAGAGGACTGACATGATTACACCACCTGGAACCTCTATAATTCTTGTTTATTTACTTTACGCATTTACTTATTTCATTACAGTTATAATTATCTAGTTCTTATTTACAACAATGTTAAGAAACTGATTCAACAAGCTATCTGTTAACACATATTGTTATAAAGGCTAAATCAATCACGCCGATTAACTAGAATAAGGATAAGTCTCAGATGACTTATATTGAGTTTATACTCTGTAATTGGTGACAAGTTTATTCACCCCCCTCTAAACTTGTGTTAGCCTTTCCATGGGACCAACAATTGGTATCGGAGCAGTTCTTCCATTTGGAAGTGATCCAAGGATATCTCACAAACCAGTTGTTGAAAACCCCTTTATGTATCATTTGTAAAAGTATTTTATCAAACTTAATGGATGCATCTAGAATTAGAAATTGGCTAAATAACCCCCTGACTGATTATTTGCAGAATGTCGTTTCTGAATTTTAGGATCAAGTATTTGAAAGATTCAGTACCACGAGCTCACATACAAATCTAGAACCTCATTTTAGTAATGATGTTGACCTTCATGCGTATGATGATGAATCCAGAGGATTTCCATCTCTAAGTGATCTATCAGAAGAAGCAGAAAAGGAGTTGCTACGAGTAGCTAATTACATAGAAGAAAAATTGACTGAAAACATTATTGAAGATCCATCCATCGCAAAAGCCAAGGATACTAATGAAATTTTACCCATGAGCTATGGAGGTGAAAGTGATGAGGAAATCATACTACTAGGAGCAGCACAGGCATGTATCAATGATAAAGGGAAGCAAGTTTTAAATGATGACTCCCCAACAAGAAGCTTACCTATCAAACACAAGGAGGTAATTGCATTTACATCCAGTACTCACACTATCATGAACAATCATAGAAATGGAAACTTCAATAAAACCTTGGACATACTCATAAAGGAATTAGAGGTAATTCAAAAGAATTATGAGAATGTCAAAAAGGAGAAAAAGTTGTTGAAAGTAGAAATTTTGAGATTGAATGCTGAGATCAATTTAATCAAGGCTAATAATGGAATCAAAGTAATTCGACCAACTGATGAACTGACAGAAGTAATAAACATCACAGAATCATCAGTTGATCCAATTCCCAGTGTTCAGTTCAAACCTGGAAAATCGTTTTGAGACAGATCTGGTTTAGGGTTTGTTAATCAACATAATTCTAAGTTCATACCAAGTTCAGTTGCAATGAAATTTGTGACTACGCAACAGTCAGGAACTCAAAAAATTGATAAAATTATTAGAACTGACAAAAACTCAAAGACAAACCAAATGCACAAATCGACGTAATCGAAAAATCAGTTGGTAAAAAACACCAAATCAACAGATTTTACAGGAAGGCTCAGAAGGCTGAAAATGGTAAAACTGATCAGAGATCAGTAAGAAAGATCTTCAACTATCATCCATCTAAGAATGAAGATTATTCATGGAATTATAGATTCAAAGGGAAAGGAAGACTTTTTCCCACTGATGAAGACTTGAACAAACCATCACATCAGTTCCATAAGCTGAACAAACGAAAAACAATTAGGACAAAACAGCAAGAATTTGCGAAAACTGATTTTACTCAGTCAAAATATCAAGAGAGGCATAAAGTCAAAAATGAACTTATGTCTAAAACTAATCAGTTAGGACCTATACAGATATGGTTACCGAAAATCTCTCATTCTGTTTTGCAGGTAAATATCACTAACTGAGAACTGAAGAGGTGTGATTCACAAAACTGAGTTGTATTTACAACATAGTTTTTGAATTCAGTACAAGTACAAGACTGAACGCATACAGCTGGAAATACACCGTATCTACTCTACTTACTATTGTCTAGCTACAGATGTCAAGAAAAGACGTGATCTTTCTCAATCTAAACCGTCCATATTTTCACTCATCCTTTTTTTTCGCAATCTCAAAACATTTATGACAAGACGTTTTGAGTCCCACTCAATTCTTAACTACCCTTGCTACAAATTATAAATAACCCAGAATTTTCTTTTATAATTCTTTACACTCGAATTTTGAATCTACTTTCTAAATCTCCAAATTTTCATATTCTCAATCAAATCTAGAAATCAATGGCTTCTACTCATGTTGAACCTGGAATGATCATTTCTCTTGATCAGTTTATTGCAAAATACACTGATCAAACTTTAGCCAAAGTTATTGCAGCAAAAATTCAGAAAATCAAAGGATTGGATGTTATATTCAACATCAATCTGAAAAGTGTATGTCTGGAAAGCATTGGAGACATCTATGAATTTGGAAGTACAGCTCTAGAAGGAGAAAGAACACACACATTTACTACGACTGTCAATGGAAAGCAGATCAAAGTTACTGAAGACCTAATTACAAAGATTTTTGAGTTTGACAAATCTGGAGGAACAACAGCTATCAATTTGACCAAAGAACAGAAGGAAAAACTATGGAAAGATATAGCAATTGATGCAAACTCCAAAGTTTCACAGACCGGGAGCACAAGTTTACACAAACTAGAATTCAATTTTCTGACCAAGATATTAGCAAATTGCATAATTGGAACTGCAGGAAACTTTAGCAATCTATCTAGAGCAAAATTGGATTAACTTTATGTGATTTGGTTTGGAGAAAATTTCAATTGGCAAAGATATCTGTTTGATCAACTAGTGGTACAATCCATTGACACACCCAAAAAGAAGACCGATGTCAAGAAGGGTCGTTTCTATCACAAGAAGACTCTTGCACTGGTGGTCCAAAGAATACTCGATCATTTTGGAATCGCAAAGAGGAAAGAAACACCGATTGCCGATGGAAAGATTGTTATTAAAGAAGAAAAATCTGGAAAAAAAAAGAGCTGAAGGTTTTGTAAGTGAACCTAAAAAGAAGAAAAGCAGAAAGTTGAAGAAAGTTGTAACTGGAGATGAAGCCTTGGAACAGGTTGAAGAATTAAGGAAAAGAAGAAAACAATTGGAAGAATCAGAGAAAGACAAATCTGATCTTGTTTCACCAACAAAGGTCACTACTTCAGTTGTTGAAGGATCAGCACAAGTAGTGAGAACTGAAGCTACATCTATCGAATCCATTCCAGTATCTGTAACTGAAGCTTTACCAATTCAAGAGCCAGTTACACTTACACAAGAAATTGAAATGACAAAGGAAACTGAAGTTGTCAACAGAGAACAGAGTGTTGAAGCTGAATCACAGAAGGAAGCTGACACTCAGGGGGAACAGACACTGAGAATTGAGCATGATGATGATGAATCTGACAGTGAAGAAAAATTAGGAACTTAAAAAAAAAAAAAAAAAAAAAAAAAAAAAAAAAAACACCCTACCATTTTAACATTTTCTATTGGCTGGAAATGCTGAATGGTGGTCATGTTCTGTGATCATGGACCATCATAAAATTACTGAATAATTAAAATACCATTTTGGTCTCTTATATTTTCTTATTGTCTCATAAATAACCTTATTCATAATAATAATTGTACCCCTAAATATACATTATAGAGGAATTCTTTCTTCTCTTCTTTTCTCTTACCCGCAGACGTCTATGTCTAAGCTCTCAAAGTAGTCAACAGAAAAAAAAAATGAAAGGTAGTTTGATATGGATCACTACTTTGGCACTGGACGTTCCCATGACCCCCACTGCCCGACCAGCTTTTGGCATAATGGGCCCCGATCGGAGGCTTGCTGATGTAAGGACATCTGTGTGGCACGTGGCACCAGAATGTATTTTAAGATTTTCTTGAATTTATTTTGTCTATTTGCTCCTAGTTTGTTAGGTCCGTACCCAGTATTAGAGGACATTTTCTGCATTTTTCATTCTCAGATTTTTGCATTGTAAAACTTGAATTCAAGAGCATTGTTGCTCTTCGCTGCATTTTTTTATATTTGATTAAGGATTCACTCCATTATGTGGTCTCAAGAGCCTTGGCTACTTTCCCTTAGCTCCACTGATGGCGGATTCTGAAGCAGTGGTCAGCCGGATCTCTGACATAGATCGAGATTTGCAGTCCCAATAGGAAGAACTAAAGGAGGTTAAGTAGAAACTTGAAGATTTCATTCATGAAATGCAGATTGTTGTTAAGGAGTTGCAGAAAGGAAAAGAAAAACTAAGGAGAGCTCTTCATTTGAAGGATCGAGAGTTGCCTCAAACTCCCAATGAAGATACAACAGCGGTGGTTCAACTAAAGTCACAAATAGGGAGCGGAAAATCGGTGGAGGAAGCGACAGAACCGATGAAGGTGAAAGGAATACGAGATAACCTAGGCCGGCAACAAGAATTTAAAGAAATACGTTCCGATTCCGTCCTATATGCTTCGGAATGGAACCCACCAACATAGGACCAAACTAGGGTTCAAATACTCTAATGAGGTACGTTTATGGACAGGAAAATCCTAATTTCTGATTAAAAATGGAAATCTCTGCATTCAATGGAACTATACACCCAGAAGACTTCATGGATTGGGTAGATTCAATTGAGGACTATTTCGAAGGGATGGGACCTCTAGAATACCTAAATTGCAAGATGGTGTCCTATAGATTGAAGAGGGGAGCTAGGGCATCGTGGAAACAACTACAAAACACCAGACATTTGAAAGGAAAACCTAAGATTCGCGAGTGGTCCAAGATGAAACAACTACTGAATAGCAGATTTCTACCTGCTAATTACTATAAGAACACCATGCTAGAGTTCTTCAATTGCAAATAGATGGGAAGATCAATGAAAGGCCAGAACAGCCACCCCAGAAGAACCAGAGGTGCAAGTGGCCATGTATATTGGAGGATTAGGAGAGGATTTTCAAGAGAAGTTAGAATTGACCCCAATTTAGAGTCTCAATAAAGCTCCTAACCTAGCTTTCATAGTGGAAAAGCAAGTACAGAGGAAGTCCACCAAGAACACACCAAACATGAGACTTATTACCCCTTGTAATACTCTTGTGAGCTCCCTTCAACCAAAAGTCAGTGATCCAAATGAACAGGCAAAGAACAAGACTAAGATAGGTGATAACAAACCCCCTAACCCATATGCTAGGCCAGCAACTCTAAAATGCTATAGATGTGGGCAACTAGGGAACAAGTCTAATGAATGTCAAGTTAGAAAACAAGTGACATTATTAGACAGACAAGGGGAAGAATCTGAAGCTTACACAAAACAAGAAGAAGAACAAGTTGAGGAGTTTGAAAGGGATAAAAGTGAAATGTTGGTCTGTATTGTGGAACTTTTGTTGTTTACAGAACCTACCCCTACACAGAGACATGCTTTATTCAGAACCAGGTGTACAATCAATCGAAAAGTATGTGAGGTGATCATAGACAGTGGATCAAGTGAAAACCTAATCTCTAGTGCAGCTGTGAAGGCTTTGGGACTTGCCACCACACCTCATTCTCATCCATACAAGATGGAGTGGATCAAGAAAAGTACAAAAATCAGAGTTTCTGAAGTGTGCTAAGTCAGATTCTCCATTGGGAAATCTTATGTAGATGAGGCATCCTGTGATGTTGTGGAAATTGATGCTTGTCACCCACTATTAGGCAGGCCTTGAAAATTCGAGAGAGATGTTATGCACAAGGGCAGAGACAACACCTACTCTTTCTCCTGGATGGGCAAGAAGGTAGTTCTTATGCCAGTGGCACAGAAAGACATGAGTTCAGAAAATCAGAAGGGCAAGGCACAGATGTTACTCATTTCTGGAAGGCATTTTGAATCTGAATTAAAAGAGTCTTCAAGGTTGTTTGGGTTATTTCAGAAAGAGATACATGAGGGAGAACCCATAGAGAACATGAATGAAGAAGTCAAACAGTTGTTGGATGAGTTTCAAGACCTCTATCCCGAACCTGGACTTCCATCTGTGAGAGTGATTCAGCACAATATAGATCTCATACCAGGGGCATCCCTTCCCAACCGGCCACACTATAGGTTGTACCCAAGATAACAAAAAATCCTGCAAGACATAGTAGATGACCTTTTGGCAAAACATGTGATAAGACCTTACACTATTCTATGTGTTGTATCAGCTCTGTTAGTACCAAAGAAGGAAAATCAATAGAGAATGTGTAGACAGTAGGGCCATCATCAAAATCATAGTAAAGTATAGGTTCCCTATGCCTAGGACAGATGAACTCATGGACCATTTGAAGGGTGCCACGGTGTTTACCAAGATTGATTCAACCAATGGATACAATCAGATAAGAATCAGACAAGGGGATGAGTGGAAAACCGGTTTCAAGACACATGAGGGACTCTATGAATGGCTGGTCATGCCGTTTGGGATGTGCAATACCCCTAGCACCTTTATGAGACTGATGCATATGCTATTGAAACCCATTCTGAATAGATTTGTAATTGTCTACTTTGATGATATTCTGGTATTTAGCAACAATATGGAGACACTCTTAGGACACCTAAGGTTAGTGTTTGAATCTTTGAGGAAGAACCAGTTGTACATGAACTTTTAGAAGTGCATTTTTTCTGCACCACAGTTGTTATTTCTGGGTTTTATTATCAGTTCAGAAGGAATACACACGGACTCAAGAAAAGTAGAGGCAATTAGGGACTGGTCCACCCCTATCAATATCACCACACTGAGAAGTTTCTTGGGACTGGCATCTTTTTACAAAAAGTTCATAAGAGGGTTTAGTATGTTGGTTGCTCATCTGACAGATTGTTTAAAGAAAGGGAAGTTTGATTGGGGAACTGACCAAGATAATAATTTTGAAGAGATTAAGGCCAGACTGACTTCTGCCCTTGTCCTAGCCTTACATGACTTTGAGAAGCTCTTCCAGGTTGATAATGTTGGTCTTAGAAAAGGGTGTAAATATAGTCAGATTGGGGGCTGAATGACTATATTGGGAGTTCAAAAACATTTCTTGATGAAAAGCCTTTGTGCAGCGGAACTAAAACCCTTCTAAATGTATTTTCAAAGCAAATAAGCAATCACGGACAGATGTAATAAAATACTGAATGTAAATACATAAATTAGAATGATGTAAGTAAATAACACAATGTTTATAGCGATTCAGGGTGGTGTAATCCCTTAATCCACTATTCTCCTGTGATGATTGGAGGAATTCACTATTGTCTTTCACCAATACAATAGTTATGATTGTCCTTGGCTACACAAGCTTCACAATCTACAGACTATCACTCATTGGCTACAAAATCTTTAGTGACTCAGTCTTCACACACTGCTCCTTGGGAACAAATCCTTCAGCAGCTATCACAACAACACAACTCCTTCTCAGATCTCTCTGATTCAGTTGCTTGAGAGGAATGTGAATTTGATAAATTCAGAAAACTGATCAAGTTCAGACTTGGATATTTTTGATGAAGTTCTTGATATTTCTGAACTTGATTTTCTAGATGTATCCTTTTAGATCAAGTATAAAGGCCTGTAATTTGACAGAGTTTTTGCACTTTAAATTCGTAAATTATGCTTGTTTTTGTTCTTCTGTCAATGCCTTCTATTTATAGCCATGATTTCCTTGATTTTGAATTTCCCGTCCGTTGTCTATTTAATGCTCAGAATAATCCTTGACATTGTCTTGATTAATTCTCCTTGATTTTAGTGATCTAAATTTTCTTCAAATGTCCATCATAAAATCCATCATTGATCGATTCTGCATTAAATGCTTGTTCTCCATATTCTCCACATTTTGATTAAGTGTAGATAACTTACTTGACTATGCTACCTTTCTTTTACTGAACTGTTGCTTTGTTACTTCACCGGTTCAATGTCTGCTTCACTTGACTATTGATTTTCACTTGACTGTCAAAGTCTCCATTGTTACTTAGCTACTACCAGTCTGCTGCTCTTTCTTTGATATTTATTTTCTGCTGGTACTTTAATAGCTAATAGAGCTTTACTTCACTGATACTTATTTTGGGTGAGATTAGTGTACACCATATTTAAGAAAATTAAGTTCCATCACTTGTAATATATATCTTAGACTTATCCAAGGTCATCACAAACTTCCTTGGTTGTAAGTCGGTCCATAAAGGTCTTCATTTCACTGTGTTGGTTCCTTGGCCATCTTCACTCAGCTGGGTCCTTGTCCATCTTCACTCAGCTGGTCTTCTGATCTTCATTTCACTGAGCCGCCCTACCAGCCTAGTATAGTGCTTGTCTGACTGAACTTATACAGAATGTCAGACTCTAAGTAAATCTTATACAAACATTTTTAACTTATTTCAGGCTTGCTATAACAGCTAGTAAGGCCATTATCAAAACACTAAAATGTTTCTAACAGATATAGATGCATCTTCTATGGGCATTGGTGTTGTACTTAGTCAGGAGGGGATACCTCTTGCCTTTTTCAGTGAGAAATTGTCCCCGGCCAGGGCAAAGTGGACTACCTAAGAGCAAGAGTTTTATGCAATTTTCAGGGCCCTCCAACAATGGGAGCACTACAGCACATTAACACCCAGAAACACATCAACAGAATGCATGCTAGGTGGTACATATATATACAGAAGTTCACCTTTGCTTTTAAACACAAATTTGGGGCATTGAATGTGGTAGCTAATGCCTTGAGCAGAAAAAATGTCTCCTGAATGTCCTTCAAACATAATTGATCAGATTGAAATCCATTCAAGACACATATGAGGAAGATGCAGACTTTGGGAAGGTTTGGAAAACTTGCAAAAACATGGAATTCAGAAACCAATATCATCTGATATAGGGGTTCTGGTTCAAAGAAGAGAAATTGTGTATCCCTAAGACATCCTTAAGGGAACACCTGATCCAAGAGTTTCATGATGTGGGACTGGCAACACACACATGAAGGGATAAAACCATCACTCTTGTCACTGAAAGGTTCTATTGGCCACATATCCGGAGGGATATCAGCACTTATGTTAAAAGGTGCGGGACTTGTCAGACTGCCATGGGTTCAAACAAAACACAGGTCTATATACTCCTTTTCCCATTCCCCAGACCATTGGGAAGTTTTATCCATGGATTTTATACTTGGATTACTTAAGGCACCAAGACATTCAGACTCTATTTGTGTGCTGGTGGACAGATTCTCCAAGAAGGCCCATTTATGTCCCTATAAAAAGGTAATGGATGCTACCCATGTTGATCAATTGTTTTTCAGAGAAGTGGTTAGACTACATAGGGTCCCCAAAATAATCACTTCAGACAAAGATGTAAAGTTCATGTCCCATTTATGGAGGGAGCTGTGGAAGTGGTTTAGGACTAAATTACAATGCAGCAGTGCCTATCACCCTCAAACTGATAGGAAAAATATGAAAAATGAGGTAGTGAATAAGACTTTGGGTAATATATTGAGGTGTGTGGCTAGGGAACAACCTAAACAATGGGACTTGGCTATTGCACAAGTGGAATTTGCCTACAATTCCATGATGAACAGATCTACTGGGGCTAGTCCTCTCTCCATTGTCTATACCAAACTTCCTAATGTGGTAACTAATCTAGCACTTGTACCTATGGCCAAGAGTAAAGCTGCTGGAACCTTGGCTGAATCCATACTGCTGGAGTCAACCATAAATTAGCTTCAAAAAACTTTGAAGTGACAACAATGCGGTTAAAAACACCCTCTTGAACTTATTGAGCTTAAGGTCTGATCTAGCTATTTTCTTCAAGTGCATTCTGTGTTCAAGCCGATCTAGCATACACACTTGAAGACTGCAAGTCGCTGATTATATCATCCTAATCAATTTCTTTGCGAATGAATCATTTATTTGATTCATTCTTTATTTTATAAAGAACTCGCTTCAAGACGTTGAAGCATCTGTTAGTGTGAAAGTTTGTTGGTTTGTGGTGGAGTGGTGAAGAGGCAATTCTACCTTCAAGGACCAGTGGAAGACTCAGGAGCAGCATTCTACACCAGTTCCTGGGGCTGGTTTGTGAAGCCATAGTTATTGGTGAAGGACAAGCAACCTAGGATTCTTTGTAATGAATAACTCAAAGATCACTAGTGAATTTCCTCCAACATCACAGAGAAGAGTGGTATCTGGAGATTACATCACTGGAACCACTATAAAAAATCTCTATTTACTTACTCGCACTTAAATTTCAGTGCATTTAGTTTTTATTCATATCAACTCATTGAATCTAGCAACTGAAATCACACATTTGCACTAATGAGTATCCAATACTTAGTATCATATTTAACAACAAGTAACAAGGCTTAATTTTGATACTATTCGCCGCACAAATTCAAAGACACTGAACTATCGATGAGACTCACATTTATCAAGACCCTCATGAAGTCTCAAAGCAGACTCAAATATCATCGCAGACCGGGTTGCAAATTTGTTAACTCCAAGTTTTAAGTGTTAAGTTTATTCACCCCCTCTAAACTTAACCAAAGCCTTTCAAGGGACCAACAATTGGTATTGGAGCAATGATTGCGGAAGGAATCCTACTTGTTGTGCTTGTGAAAATTCTTTAAAACTTTCTTTCAAGTTTCGATTTTCAAGACTTGCATCATGGATAACACACAAGTATGCTAGAACTATGTTGATGTGTTCTCTTGATAGATTTGATTATATAAACGTCGAATGCAGGCATATCTTGCTGCTACCCATGATGAGATGATGGATGTACTAATCAAGGACCCTTTGGAGATTACAAAGGCAAGAATAGTTGGTGACAGAACTCGAGTACATTCCTAAACCAAAAGAGAATGGAATGCGGAAGCGAAAAAGAGCAAACCTCAACAACATTGCTATTGATATCATTTACGTAACCTTGGATAGCAATATGTACATGAAGGTCAAAGATTGCAAGACAAAGAAAGGAACTTTGGGACAAGATTCACTTAATCTGTGAAGGCAATCGATGCAATAAAGAAGAACAAAATCAAGCAGAGCTTGAAAAGAGGTTCCAAAGTTCAAAATCTTTGCACAAATGAAACCATTGAGCAAATGGAGTCCGCATTCAATGCAATCTAGATGAACTTACCTCGTGAGTGTAAGTTATTCAAAAGAGAAGTAAACACCAAAATCTTGGAAGCTTTACACTGCAAGAGATGTTTGGAAAATGAAGGTGGATTGCAATTGAAGAAATGAGAAAGTCGCATGAAGAAGACACCTTCAAATTGTTTTCGATCTTAAGGCCTATGAATTTAGCAAGAAGCTGGTGCCTGGAATCGAAAGGAAGAGCTAAAGACCATCGCATTGGTCGCTTCACATCATGAAGAAACATCAGGGAGGACCAGGATGATATGCTAGATGAAATGCAAGAGCAAATTGCCCTCTTGAGCAAGAAAATCAGAATGATGAAGACTGGAAAGGCCCTACAAGAAATTTCACAAAGAGGCTACCGAAAGAAGGAAAGAAGAACCAAAAAAGATAATGACTATCTATGCTTTCATTAAAGAAACCAGGACACTTCAAACTGATTGTCCTGAGTTGAAACAAGACAAGAACTCGATTATCTTTGCTTCAACCGAAGAAGCCTGGACATTTTAGACACGATTGTCTCGACCATCATCGAGAATAAGAGTCAACAAAGAAGACATGGCAAGAAGGCTATGGTTCTGTCAAGATGAATCAGGATATGAAGTGGAATCAAAAGGAAATGAATCGGGATGACACAAAGATCGTTCTTGATATGGAGGATTATGCTTTGATGGCCAATATGGATGGCGAGGAGGTATACAACATCAGATCTATAAACACTCCGCTGGAAGTGATTGTGAATCAACTTGTGGTTCAAATCCTAGAAATTCGACAACAATGAGACTTTGGATGCCATCCTTAATCAACTGAGGATAATACAATGCGGTTGTGAGGTTGTGAAGGCTGAAAAAAGCTCTTGAATTGGAAGTTGGAAGATTGAAAGTCGAATTAAGAGTTCTCAAAGGTAAGGTAAAGGATGTTGGATGATCAAAGATAAGTCTCTGAATATCAGTGACCTGACCCATCGAACCATCTTGTTCCTCTAATGCATACAACTGGAAAGCCTTATGTGTGATAGAACAGGCTTGGATTTGGAACTCAAGAATCTAACAAGAGTGGATCAGTAAGGTCATGAACCTAGTTCTGCAGGTGGTCCTAAGTTTGTACCGTGACTAGATCCAACTCCCAGAGAAGGTTCTTGAAGCAGAAGAAACTAAATGAGAATGCTTGAGAAGCAAAATCGAGAAGACTCAGAAGTCAGCCAGCCCTAATAAAATGAATAAATCTAAAAATAGGACTCTTTGTGCCTTCTAAGTTCATTGATAGAGATCTACTACTAAGTCTGTTTTGGACCTAGGAAAGAAAAACAGAGAAATATTCCAAGGATAAGAATCCTAAATCCAAAAATGTTGATCATTCAAGGATACTTATCTCAGGGGGGAAAGGTAGACTATTCCTCTTGATAATGATTGGAATATTCCCGCATCTAATGCTAAAAATGTAAGTATAACCATACATACTAGAGGTAAAACCTAGGCAATGGAATCAATGAGAGGACTTACACAAGACCTCAAGTGAGACTCCATATTACTGTATTGTTCCTAACAGACAAAGACACCTATGGTTATGCAAATGTTTCTAACAACAAGAATCATTTCAAACAAACATTATATACCAAAAGGCCGAAAACATATGTGGTTCCCACACAACCTATTATTAGAACCTATGGATGTGTGGAATACATGTATGAACAAAGTATGAACCAAAGTATGACACATTTAGAGAAGACCTTATGGAAACATACCAAGGGTCATGCTTACATGCGACCACTATGGACCCAAACAAGTTTGGGTACCTAAAATGCATTAACTTTGTTTTGTAGGGTGTCCGGTACTTTGACCAGTGGATGTTCCGGACACATGACAAAGAATAAGCCACTATCTATCAAAATTTGTGGCAAAAGATGGTCCAAGGTGAATTTTGGCAACAAAAATACACCTGGTTATACAAGAGGATATGGCACACTTATCGAAATGGACTTACAATCAAGAATGTTGCATATGTGGAGGATTTGGACTACAACTTGCCGAGCACTTGGACAATTGGCATGATATAGGATACAAGGTCACTTTTTGACAAAAACAATTGTATTATCATTAGTGGAAAGAAGTGATCAAGTTGTACTTGTTTGGTAGAAGGCAGCAGAACATGTATGTTGTGGATTGGTCTATGCGCAGCCTTCAGAAACACACTTCGATTGTGCATACCAAATCGAACTCAATTGGTTATGGCACAAAAGTTAAATCACCTAAACTTTGATGATATTAATCAGTAAGTGAAGAAGAAGTTAGTGGTTGGTTTACTCCGAGATCACATTCAAGAAAGATGCTATATGTGATGCTTATCGGCAAAGATGTAAATGTGATAAAGTCAAGTTTCAAATCCAAAAACTAAACAATCAACTAATAGAGTGTTGGAGCTTATGCATATGGATCTTTTGGACCAATAACTCCAACAAGTGTGCAGGAAAGAAATACACCTTAGTGGTTGTGGATGATTTTTCAAGATACACTTGGGTGATATTCATGAACAAGAAAAGTTAAACACTCCAAAGCATGCCTAATCTTTTGAAGAGATTACAAAATGAGAAAATTTTAATATCCATAAAGATAAGATCAGATCAAGTCATCGAATTTCTCAACAAAGTTATAAGAGAATATTGTGAGCATAATGGTGTACTTCATCAACTTGTCACTTTGGCACACCTCAGCAAAATGGGGTTCTTTGAAAGCAAGAAACAGACATTAAAGGAAGCAGGAAGAACAATGATTTGTGAAGCATTGCTACTCGAAAGATATTGAAATTTGAAGCGATAAATGACATGCTATACACAAAACAGAACATCGATGTAAACAAGAAAACAGCCAAGACACCTTATGAGATCTGGAATGGAAGGATACCTAACATATCCTATTTTCATCCATTTGGAAGCAAATGTTTTATTCTAAATCATAAAGTTCATTTGAAAACATTCAACCAAAATCGAGATGATGGAATTTTCTTAGGATATTCTTCACCAAGTGAGCATTAAGTCTTGAACAAAGAACATCAAACATGAAGAAACAATCCATGTTGTGTTTGATGAACCTAAGTTTCTTGGTATGGAAGATAAAGATTGTGAACTCAATGAGAATCAACAAGTCAACTGATCCAGATTGTGTTGAAGTTTTGGAAAGATTCAATGACTTGAAAATTTTACGACCTCGCCCTAATGAGCACCACTGTTAATAATGTTCTTGATGCAACAATCGAAGCTAGTTCAAAGGATCTGTGACGAATTTCATAGAAGAAACTACAGCAGACCTCTCATGAAGATGATGTTTCTGAAAATCAAATTAACCAAAATCCACAATGAAAGTTAAGGAATCACCTGTGAACAAGTTATTGGCAATGCATGCCAGGTGTAAGAACTAGAAGACAATGGAAGCTATGTTTACTTGTTTCCTATCTCAAATGGAACCCAAAGTTGTTGAAGAAGCAATTTCAGATCAGATTGGATAATTGCTATGCAAGAAGAATTAAAATGAATTTGAAAGAAATCAAGTTTGGACACTAGTTGAAAGGCCAAGTTATGCAAATATCATTGGTACTAAATGGGTATCTGAGAATAAACTTGATGAATCTCAGTACCATTGTAAGAAATAAGGCAGCACTAGTTGCAAAAGGCTATTCTCAAGCGAGGAATGAATAGATTTTGATGAAACATATGCACCTGTTACAAAGATTGGAAGCTATCAGACTATTCTTGGCACATCTTTGCGTATAAGAACTTAAAGTATATCAAATGGATGTCAAGAGTGCATTTTTTGAATGGTATCCTAGAGGGAGAAGTGTATGTTCAAACAACCTCCACGGATTTGAAGTTAAAGATCAAGAAGATAAGTGTATATAGACTCAACAAAGCACTTTATGGATTGAAACAAGCACCAAGAGCATGGTATGAGACTCATCTCAATTCTTGGTGGACAATGGTTTTACTAAAGGCACCATTGATAAGACACTTTTCAGAATCAGTGAAGGGGACAGCACCCTGCTGGTGCAAATTTATGTGGATGACATAATATTTGGTTCTGAGAATGATTTACTTTGTGAAAAGTTTGCAAATCTAATGAAGAGCAAATTCAAATGAGTATGATGGGAGAAATGAATTACTTTTGGGATTGCAAGTTAAGCAGATGAAAGATGGAATCTTCATTCATCAAACCAAGTATACCAAAAGAGTTCTTTGAAGAAATTTGGTATGGAAACAAAACACTAAAAATTCAACTCCTGTGAGTACAAACATCTGATTGGATGAAGATAAAGAAGGCAAAGATGTTGATCGACTTTGTCTGAGAAGGATGATAGGCGATGTTTTGTATCTAAGCGCGGCTGAGACACGATATATCCTTTGCTGTAGGTGTTTGTGCAAGATTTCAATCTAAACCTAAAGAAAGTCATTTAGGTGCAGTCAAAAGAGTTCTTAAGTATCTAAAAGAGACTTTGGGAGTAGGGATATGGTATTCCAAGGAAGGAAGCTTCAAAGTAATATCCTACTCAGATTCTGATTATGCTGGATGCAAGATTGATAGAAAAAGCACCTCAGGAACCTGTCAGTTAATGGGAAATAGATCTGGTCTCTGGTTTAGCAAGAAAGCAATTCTATTTCAACTTCCATCTTTGAAAAGTGAATACATTCTTCTTTGGAAGTTCTTTGTGTCACAATTACTATGGCTAAGACAACAATTAGGGATTATGGAGTTGAAGAGTGGAAATTCCAATCATGTGTGACAACACAAGTGCAATTGCAATCTGCCAGAAAATCTGTTTTGCACTCAAGAATCAAGCACATTGATGTGAGACATCATTTTATAAGAGATCATGTTGAAAAAGAAGATGTGGTAGTCCTATACATTCCTCTTGAAGATCAACTTGTTGATATTTTCACTAAACCACTTGATAAAGGAAAGATTTGCCAAATTGGGACCTGAACTTGGAATCATAAAGGTTGGTCGACATTCAAAGAATGTCTTTGGAATTCACCAAGGGATTAGTCTTTGCTATGTTGGGTGAGCTCACTTCAGTGATTAGTCATTGGGATCAACAATTCCATGTACTTTTAATTGAACAATTGAGCAAATGAGGTTGCCGCATGGATTGGTCTTTGTCATGTTGGGTGGCTCACTTGACAGATCGGTCATTGGTATTAAACCTCATCTTGTATTATCAATTGAACAAAACAAGAAGAAAACAAGGATCAAGAGAGTACTCTCAAGAAAGTTTCTTGAAGCCGTTTACTACCAAAGAGATGAAGGCACCTGCACGAGGTTTTACCCTCGGCTGGAGGGAACTTTATCGAGTCAAAGTTGTTTAGGTCAAAAGCAGTTTGGCGGGATATTTATTCTATCTTTTATTACCACGGTCAAACCATCCAACGGTTACAAAGCATTATGGAGGAGTAATGGGCCGCGTGGTCAAGACAGTAATTTATTCAGATTAATCGTGGTTACCTCAATGTCGTACTGCAATGACAGCTTCAACTACCAACCTGCCTATATAATCGAGGCTGTTACATAGCGAGGACTCTCTACTTGCAATTTTCTACTTTATCTCGCAAATCCTACTTTGTGTGAACCACAGATTTGAGAGCAACTCTTCTTCATCTTTTTCTTATTTCAATGGCGGAAAGAGTTGAAGTTCAAATCGAATCAAGCCAAAGTAAAAGAGGCTATGTTGTTGATGCAAAGCAATCCGAATCGCCATTAATATAGGTCGAAGAATAAGAAGGTTTGCAGGCACTGGAGAACAAACTCAACATCGGATTAGAAGCGATATCATACACCAATGTTATTGATTACGGAAGAATATTGTTATAGAGAAGAAGGAAGCTGAAGCATTCAAAACCACTGTGAATGGTGAGGAACTTGTAATCTCCTCAATCACTGAGAGAAGTGTTTGGTTTGAAGAAATTGTTGATGGTTCAGGTCAATCCTCAAGCTATGGGATTGGACAAGATGGCTTTTGTAGATCGAGATCAAGACAGGATGCAAACTATCAAATCGAGCACGTGCATCAACCGCAAAAACATTGGTATTGAATACAATAGCCGAGCAAGCTCATTGCAAAGAACATACTTGGGCTAGTTGGCAAATATGGATACTCTATCAGGACCCAAGATAGAGGCGATGATTATCATCTGCTTGGGGAGCATGAAGTTTGATCGGGCTAGGTACTTTATTCATTATATGAAGAAAGTTGCGAAGGAGGACAAACTAGGAAAAGGAAATCAAAGGCCTTACCTTAGGTTTGATGATTCGCACTCGGGCCGAATCACTTGGAGGTTCGACCTTGAACTTGCTTGACATAAATCACCCGGATACAAAAAGGAGATTGATTATGCAATTCTCGGACTTGATGATGATGAAGAGATTGCCTGGAGAGGTCGCGGAGTGATAATGATGATGGAGATGATGGTGATCTTGGTGCAGGAGCGAGTTCAAGAAACTAAGAAGATATCCATCAAACTCCTTTGCACCAAAGAAAGCTCTTTGGAAAGAGAAAGAGTGTCGATGTTAGGAAGATTACTGAAGTCTTGAAATCAAAAAGAATAAGAAAGGAAACAAGACCAGGTCGATGAGTCTCCCTGAGGGTCAGTGGAGATTGCTGACCTGCTTGTGACTTCAAGAAAAACTGCTGGTGAAATTTTTAGAGAACAATGTAAGGAAGCTAGTAGAAAAAGAAAATTGACTAGAAAAGATGATGATGATGAACCCCTATCCAAGAGGATGAATGAGGTTGCCAAAAGAAAAATATGTCAAGGGAAGAGTTGAAAAACTTGGAAGCTCAAAGAGTCCAAGAGGAAGCGCAAGTGGAAGAGGAAGAAGAGAATTTGTTGAATTTGAGCCTCTAACTATCATTCCACCGGGTTGTTATCGGTGATTCCTCAAATGAAGAAGTTATCAAGTCTGCACTGATGCTGAGCAGTTGTTATTGAGCAATCACTTAGAGGATGTCACAGCATCTCATCGACCCTGAGCTCGCTGTAGTATCCACTGAAGAACCACAGCAAACCATCGAACTGAACTGTTGTGGTGAAGAGGTGATTGGAGACTTGGTTGAAGACCTAAATTTGGCAATAGTTCGGGGAAGAGCGTCTCATGCACTGTAACCTCGCGATGAGCATGTAAGTCGAGGGAACCAAGTGTGATCTGAGATGGAAGTAGTAGGTACAAAATACAATCACAAAGCAACTGCTGACTTTCAAACATCTCGTAGAAGAAACTATGAATCTGCTTTGTTGGAACCTTTGGAGGTCAACAAGCACTGAGTCGCCCAGGAGATCTTTCATGCCATTTGAAAGGCATGTGCAGAAAAAACAAGAAAGCGAAGAGTATGTGGATCCCAAACTTGACAAATTCTTTGATTATTTTCAATGGAAGTTTGGTTTCTATAAGAGACAAAAGCCAACACTTGAACCAATGACTGATTTTGAAGAATGGGCTTTTAATAAGTTGGGAGAGAAAACTTGTTTGATCCGTTGACACCACCCCGCCGCAATCCAGGTGATGGATCTGCTTGATGAGCAATGAAGGAGCGAGGTATCAAATTTAGAGATCCAAGAGATGAACCGATGATTCTTCTTCATCATGGATAAGAGAGAGATTTTCCCTCCTGGACTCAGGAGAATCAAGTGGGCCGTGCCTCAACACATGTGCCATCTGCATAACAGTGGTCGCGATATTGGTAGATCTCTTTGAGGTCATTGGAGATGGAGAAAATGGATGAGGATCTACAAGATCTCACCATGGATGATCTGGAAAGCACTAATCACCGAGGAATTGCATTGAGTCTTTAATAGGTTAGTTGTTCAAGAGCCTCGCCGCACAACTTGAAGATGTAAAGAATCTTTGATTTGGATGTGGAAAAGACCACTGACTTCAAAGTGAACCAAGTGCAAGTTCCGAGAATCATTGGATATCAAAGTGGATTTGACTTTGAGGGAATTCTCACCAAAAGCGCCATGATTGACCAAGGTTGGTCATGCGAAGGTTTCAAGTGGATAATGAAGTATATTTAATCCACAGAAATTGAAGAGGAGTGTGCAGTGCGAGGTACAAAGCGACAAGACTCGGACAAAGGTTGGAGGCAGGAGAGTGCAGTCACTGAGTCTCAAGCAGAAAGACACTGGACAAAGCCACAGTTGGAACCAGAGTCAAGGTATGGAAACCTGTTATTGATGAGGGGTCAGAGCTGTAGTGGGAGCAGCTTTGGAGCCAGAGGCCTTTGTGAAGAGGATAGTAAAGTGAGGCTGAGGCAAGCCAGCTTTACATGAGAATGGACAAGCATTTCATTGGCTACGGATTATGACTACTAAATGATGAAGAATTTCAAATTTTTGAGAAGAGAAGAGAGTTCTTTGAAGAACACTCGCAAGATCCTATCTTTGAAGATGTTCTTGGTGCAATGGTTGAAGTAAGGACTCTCATCTCACGCTTTGTTGGGAGAGATATGAGTAGAGCAAATGGTCGGCGCGGCAACAACAGGCACAATATAGAGTTGAGGAGTTCTGGCAGTGGATCTACTTGATAGTAGAAATGGCAAAGGATTCAGTGGAGTGCGCTGAGTACTAAATGAATTGAGGAAATTTGTAGAAATGATATGCAACAGATTAAGGACTCAACTGGACTGTAAGAGAAAGACAAGAAAGAAGATAGGTGGGACCATTTGCAATTCAGTCCAAAATCAATGACAATGCTTATGTGGTGGAAATTCCAGCTTCTTGGAAGATGTCCAAGACATTCAATGTTTCGGACTTAACACATTACTCCCCTGATGATGATGGTTAATGCAGTACTCTACTGAAGCTGGAGCAGATCAATGCTGAAGAAGAGGGGGAAGGGATGATGTAGGGACATCTGCGTGACACGTGGCACCAGAATATATTATAAGACTTCATTGTATTTATTTTGTCTTTTTGCACCTAGTTTGTTAGGTCCATACCCAACTGGTATTAGCAAGCTACTAGTGAAGCAGTTCATATGGTCTCTATCCCTAAAATGAAGATAAAAATAGAGTTTACTCCTAAAATAAACTTTCCACAAAGCAGAGTCCATATCACTATTTATTTTTAGGGATATGAGCAGTGCGAAGATCCCTACTGTCATGGATGACTATTCACATCCCTAAACATATTTAATTATTAAAAATTATAGGGATATGGATAGGGATGCTGCTGGATTGAAATAATAAATATTTAATGTGTATAAATAGGGTTGTGAGGTAGAATATGTATTATTTAATATTATTTGAAATGTTATATGGATAAGGATAGAGATGCTGTTGTGGGGGTTTTTGAATTGACATGTTGTAAAATAGGAATATATATTATTTTATATTATTTTAGGGATAAATTTTGGGGCATCTAATAAGAGTGCCCTTAGAGGACGTTTTCTGCATTCTTCATTCACAAATTTTGGCATTGTAAAACTTGAATTCAAGAGCATTGTTGCTCTTTGCTGCGTTTTTTTATCTTTAATTAAGAATTCACTTCATTACTTGCTTGACGGGCAATTAGCTCAGTGGTAGAGCGCGCTCTATGATAATTGCGTCGTTGTGCCTGGGCCGTGAGGGCTTTCAGCATAGTGACACTCTTTGGACACCTAACAGATTTGATATTTGAGTCAAAATTTTAAGTGTCCTAAAAGTGTATCAATACAACATATCTACTTTATTTCAAATGATTCCCGATATAATTCAAACAACATTTCAACCAAACTTCACTAAATAAGAATCAACTTGACTAAATCCATGTCCAAATGAATATATATATATATATAAATGAATAACTCGTCAAATGAATAATTTTCTTTGGTTCCAACTTTGGTAAGAGGCTTAAAATAATATTCGATAAATGAATATCATCGCTAAACGAATATTTTTTTCTGGTCTGAGGGTATTTATTTATTGAGGTTATACCGTATATATAAAAGTTTGGTATAATTAAGGATGAATAGCCCCGGCAATGAGTCAAGGTCAAGGACTGAGACCTCAACGTGATGACCACTATACATACACTAGCATTTGGCAAATCCACAAATCTCAACCTATTTTTTTGGCATTACAAAACAAATAACAACACTACATCTTCATTTTCACCGTCTGTAATTAATGTCTCATATGTTTGTTTATAGTCATTATTGGTGTATATATCAAAGCTATATATCTATTAATTTTCATTCAAGAAATGTCTGTACGTAATAAGTAGGATTATCCATTGGTGCATACAGTTCAACATAATTAATTATTTTTTAGTCTTATTATTACATATGTGTTCATTACAAATGGTGAAACCTATTTTAGTAAGTCGTGTGAACGTGTTATTTATTAGGTGATGTTCAAAAGTTTCTGGGATTCTTCTTTTGGAATACCTTATGAACTTTGAAGATGAGTTGGTACCAACGGCGGACACACATGGGAGGGGCAGTACTCCACTGAAACCTGGAAAAAAAAAAAAAAAAAAAAAAAAAAGGGAAAATACAGATGACGAAAAAAATTAATAAATGGTTGGAAGGACAAAAGTTACATTTTCATGATTATAAATAACAAAAATCACAATTGTTACTTTAAAATTATTCTTTACGTGTTAATGTTCTTTTGTGTTTACAATTATTCTTCATATTTACTCTCTATTCCACATTTATATTTTATATTTATTCTTTCATAATTATTCTTTTATTCTTATTAAATTACAGTTTCCTTCTATCCCGATTTTTTGATAATTTTATCCTTCTGGACAAAAATCTAAAAAAAAAAATTGTAATATAATGTTTTAGTTTAGTTAATTAAAAATATAATACACCACTAATATCTCTAGTTGATATTTGAATTTACTCTGGTGTTTTACTGAGAATTTTTTTTTTTTTTTTATCTTTTTATTTTGGATGCGCCGCTGGTTGGTACGTTGCAAAACTTTAATTACTTCGTGGTTAATATAAAAATATAGATGTTTGCGGTTCTGATCGTTTCAACCGTCACTTCAACTCAAAATACACTCAATCTGCACACAAGTATTTCCCGAAAACGACACTACACAAATGTGTAGTGCATATTTCTACTACAATTGTCTCTGTCTTGCCTGACACATTGGCAAAGACACATCTGACCACCCCAAACTAATCATAGATGTCTATAAGCAAAACCACAAAATGCACATGCTATGCTCTTAGGAATAATCCAAAAACAGCATTTATAGCATTGGCCAACTAAAATCTGTTTTTTTTCGGATCCCACAAACACAGATTAAGATATATACAAAATCCAAACAGAAAATGCTACCCTAAAGACTCCAACATAGGAAGAACATCTGGATCATGATTTAATATGAAACTACTAGAAGTGACTGTGTTTATTCTGAGATAAATTCATGATCTGAGATAAGCACACACACACATGCGACTATGACTCTATGTTGAGCTTCTTTAGTAAAACCTCCCAATCCAAACATGGCATATACAAATGCCATAGGTGTGGAATGTCATAACAAAATCACCACAACACATTTTGGGGTCATTAATTATGGTGTGGAATCTATTGAATCATATGAGTCCCAAAAAAAAATTAAGGGAATGAGGAGAAGGATGAGTAAATATTTCATCAATTGAGTAGAATAATGAGTTTTGAAACTTTTGCATAAAGCGACAAAACTATTTATTCATCGTTAAATTCACTTGTGTTCAAATTCACCGCTTCGAAATTCACCGATTTAAATTCATCATTAAATTCACTAATTTTCAAAATTCATCGTCGAAATTCACTAATTTTCGGGATTATTTCATTAAATTCACCGATTTCGGGATTCATTGAGAGATTCACCGATTTTCTGATTCATTGTCATTCTTCTCATTATAAAATTATGCGATTGTCCTTCTCCTATAAAAAATATGTAGTTGTCCTGTTACTTAAAAATATTTCAGATTGTGTCCTTATCCCTAATTTTCCAAAAATTAATAATTTAAAAAATTTATTATGTAATTTTGTTATGGCGGAAGGGGGGGAAGAGAAATTTAAAAATACTTCATTTTATACCACATAAAACAAGAATTTAATATCATATAAAATTGCTGATGATGGTGAGACTGATAGATTCTCGTGATCAAAGCCGGCACTATGGATTACGAGGTCCAAGGCCGGCCTGCAGGATGAAATTTTATTTTATTTTAGTGCATAATTTTTTTTGCATTAAGAATTTAAAATTTTATAATATGTTACTTGCATTTTGTTTTTTATATCAATCATAAAAGATATTATGAAACATTGATACACATAATTTATACAATTAGATAGATAACAATCATTTGAGTTTGATTATAGTGATTGATGTATATTCAATATATACAAAATGATCCGTACCCATCTCTTTTGTAAATGAGCTTTACTTTAGAATGTGTATTTATTTTTATTTTTTTATCTATATTGAATTTTATACGAATTACAAACTTGTAACTGAAACGAAAATATAAGGGAGATTATGAGTCTTTAATTAGAGTTTTTACGAGTAAATCTTACATTTATATTAGGTGGTTTGTTATCTCATGTATATACCATCTAATAATCGATAGATTATGGCGAGAGTAGAATATTTAGTGGGAATTAATAACTCATTTTATTCTCATCACATTGATTTTTGGGGAAATTCGATTTATACCCTTTTTTTGAAAATTTATCAAATCTGGCGAAAATTTAAAATCTCTCTATCCTCAGCGCTAAAAGTGAACAACTCGCCGCATTTTTAGCGAATCGCGCCATTTTTCGCGCCCTTTCCCCGCCTCAACCGCTGTCCGTCCCGCCCACTTACCCGCCCCCCCGGTCTCGCCCACTGCAGTGGCATTGAGAGCTCGCCCACTTCTCGCCCATTTTTGAAATCTCGCCCATTTTCTGAAAATTACTTTAAGTGTCACATATGGACTTAAACTCTCTTAAATACTCATCAATCGATCTGCTTCCTTTCTTTCCCATCAGCATATTTTTCGAATTGCGTTCCTTCTCCACAGTATGTGGAAGCAATTGCCTGTCCAGGGATGCCCACACTTTGTAGGCCGTGGCTTCTTCTTCATGAACAAGGCTGATAACTTCCTCCTTGATGGTTCCCAGAAGCCACGAAGTCAGGAATCCATCATTGACAATCCATGGATGGTATGCAGGATTAATTTCTTCGTTAGCAGCGTTCTTGATCCTTTTCTGTAGGTGTATCATCTGTAGCAACATGATGATAAAGCTTCAGTTGTTTGTTGAGTCTTATGGAGAGAATTAAACAGTTTTTTGACGTTGTGTTTTTGTTTTTGGTTTTTTTTGATTGTGTTGTTGTAATAATCAGTTCAGTGGCTGGGATTTTGATTCTGAAAATTACTTTATATTTGTTTCTTTTTCTTATGAGAGGGTAGAAATCTGAAAAATTCATGTGGAATGGTGCAAACCCGACACTTAAAGTAATTTTCAGAAAATGGGCGAGATTTCAAAAAATGGGCGAGAAGTGGAGAGACGAGACCGGCGGGGCGGGTAAGGGCGGACGGACATGGTTGGGCGGGAAAAAGGCGAAAAATGGGCGATTCGCTAAAAATGGGCGAGTTCGTTGCTCACTTTTGGCGCGGGGATAGAGAGAGATTTTAATTTCAGAGTGTAGATTTTGGATAAATTTTCAAAAAAGGGGTATAAATCGAATTTCCCCTTGATTTTTTAATTATACATTAGTATAACTTTATCTAAAAAGCTATTTGATGTAATTGTGCCTGTTATTTTGTAATTGTGCCTGTTATTTTATCATTTTCCATATTCATACTATATATCTTTGTTTTTATCTTTTTCTTCTTACATGCACATACACATACGTATACACACACATGCACACAAAGTTAATTGTTTGAAAATGATTATATGATGAAAAATTAAAAATCAATTATAATTATAATAGTTATACTAGACAAAAACAATTATAATGTTATAATAGTTATACTAGACAAAAACAATTATAATCAAATATAAAGTTTAATTTCACCACATGTTTATGTAGGGTACCCTAAGGATTAAGGAGATGTTGAGTGGTCAAATTTATCCTTTACTTGGATGAAGACTTTGAGCTGTGTCGATTATGACAACATATAACTGTCTTCATATTGACGTGCCCTTAAACCAAAACTTTGGGTCCCTTAATTTAGGCACTTTGTGGCCTTGTTTTTTTTTTTTTTTTTTTTTTTTTTTTTTTGATTGATTCACACATCTTTTGTCTAATTTATAATACCTACCCAATTCAAATAATTTTTAGGGGGAATGAGGGAGAAGGACATAAATATTTCATCAATTGAGTAGAATGACAGTTTTTTGAAACTTTTGCATAAAGGACAAAACTATTTATTCACTATCGAAATTCACTTGTGTTCGAAATTCATTGTTTAAATTCATTTGACGAAATTATTCATCGAAATTCATTATTTTTCAAAATTCATCATTAAATTCATTTAATTTTTAGGATTCATTGTCGAAATTCATTATCGAAATTCACCGATTTGGGATTCATTAGTGAGATTCATTTGATTTTAAGGATTCATTTGTCATTCTTCTCATTATAAAAATTACGCGATTGTCTTCTCCTATAAAAATATGTAGTTGTCTCTATTCTTAAAAATATTTGATTATTGTCCTTATCCCTAATTTTCCATAATTTTTAAGGCCAATGATGTTTTATCATCAATCAACATTGATATTGATAGTGGAAAGATAAAGGATATCCTTGAATTATATCAATCAGGGAAAAAAAAATCATTAACCGGTACGTACCCAACTATTATTAACATTATTTTGGTATTATGTTGGCCAACCCTACACCTATCATAATAATTAGGCTTGTCCCCTTAATACATAACGTTATAAAAACAACACAGAAAAATGATCTGGGTCTTGCATTATTTACATAATAAGACAAAACAAATCGAATGGACAAGATCAAAATTCAGTAGCCTTTCGGGGATTTATTTATGTGAACGTAGCTTTTCCGAATACATAAGGTACATTATCATGTGGATTCATACTATTAATAAATTTTGAGATGAGTGTAACAATTATTATAATTAAATGGTATATTAAAAAAAGGGGGAATGAGGGAGAATGACAGAAATATTTCATCAATTGAGTAGAAGCCGGATGATCTTTTAAACTTTGCGATAAAAAGACAAAACTATTTATTCATTTGTCGAAATTCATTGTTTAAATTCATTGCTTAAATTCATCATTAAATTCACTAATTTACAAAATTCATTTTGAAATTCACTGATTTTCGGGATTCATTTGTTAAATTCACCGATTTCGGGATTCATGGGGAGATTCACCGATTTTTGGGATTCACTGTTTGTTCTTACCATTTGTAAAAATTATGCATTGTCTTTTCTCCTATAAAAATATGTAAATTTGTCGCATTCTTAAAAATATTCCAGATTGTGTCATTATCCCTACTCTCCCATTAAAAAAAATTATTATAAAATTTATCATATTCATCCACATTATTAACCTGAGTGGAAAAAACTCCGAAAATACGTTAAATTTTTTTTTTTAAATGAAAAAAAATGTAATGACTAGCGTGAACTAACGGATTGAGCTATAAACGGCGAGAAAAAAGCAAGCCTATGATCAATCAAGTTAAGCAAGGGCGGAGGTGTCGAGGGACGATTGGCCGAGGGGTCCCTTGTAGCTGGGTACAAATAGGCCGGTTAAGGACGAGTAAGCATGGTACGGCAAGCTTTCAGGTGACACATGGTTGTACAGCTTAGCTTTGGGTTGGAGATTGACGATTGATCGTCTGAGTGTGCTTTGTTGTGGTGGAGTAATCTAGTGCACTACATTATTGTGTCATGTTTTTGAATGAGTGATCGTGATTAAGCCACGTACGTGTGACGATATATACCGGCGAAAAAACAAAATTCTATTCGCTCTTTGGCGTGGGCCTTTCGTACTCAAGGGGAAAGGACAATTAATTTTGCATGGATACGGTTTCGTATACACAGAATTTGAGAGAAGATAATGTTTTTCTCATAGATAGATTCTGTAGTACACCACAACATTAATGATGCAAGCGGTTACAACTAAGTGTCACATGGCACAACCACAATTTACTAAAACACCCTCAGCAATAATACAAAATGACACATACACCCTTAGTTAATTATTCAACACCCCCTCTCAAACTAAGTGTAGTAGATATGACATTTAGTTTGCTCTAGAAGTGACTGAACAGAGTGACAGGAAGGGCTTTAGTGAAGAAATCTGCTAGCTGTGCTTCTGAGGGAATATAATTGATCTTAAGTTCTTTGTTGATGACTCTGTCTTGTATAAAATGCACATCCACCTCAATGTGCTTCGCTCTGGCATGATATACAGGATTTTGTGCTAATGAGGCAGCTCCTAGACTGTCACACCAAGCAACTGGTGTGCAAGACAAATTGAGTTTCATTTCTTTCAACAGCTCCACTATCTAGGCTATTTCTGCACTAAGATTGGACAGAGATATGTACTCAGACTCTGTACTTGATCTGGAAACCACAGCTTGTTTTTTTAGCACCAGGAAATCAAGGATGACCCTAGAAAAACACAGTACCCTGTCACCGACTTTCTGTCTGAAGGAAAACAGGCCCAATCATCATCAGAAAAGCCCTGCAAGTTTAAATTAGAACCAGCAGGAATAAAAAGACAATAGTTCAAAGTCCCTTTGACATATCTAAGCACTTTCTTTAAGGCAATCCAGTGGTCAACAGTTGGAATTGCATAAACTGACTCAAATAATTAACCACATAAGTGAGATCAGGCCTGGTGGAGGTTAAATATTGTAGACCACCAATAGCACTCCTGTAGAGCAGTGGATTCTGCAAAGGTTCGCCTTGATTTGGACTGAGATGGTTTCCAACTGTCATATGAGTGTTGCAAGGTTTAATGTTTTCCATTTTCAACCTTTTCAACAGCTGCCCTGCATAATGTTTCTGTGACAATAGTAAACCAGCATCATCCATGAAGGCTTGCATTCCCAGGAAGTGTGAAACTGGTCCTAAATCCTTTAAGGCAAACTTGGAATTCAAAAGATCAATAAATTGCGGAATCAGATCATTTGAGCTACCTATAACCAGTATGTCATCAACATAGATTAAGACATACATCATCTACTTTTTTGTTTGAAGAATGAACAAGGAGTTGTCTGCCTTGGATTGTGTGAAACCCCACTCCAACATTTGAGACCTTAGAGCATCAAACCAGGCTCTAGGGGCTTGTTTTAGACCATACAGAGCCTTATTTAACTTGCAAACAAACTGAGTTTTACTAGGATCTTTAAATCCTTCTAGTTGAGCCATAAAGATATTCTCACTAATGGGACCTTTCAAAAAGGAATTGTTTATATCAACTTTCCTAATGGACCATTTAAAGGTCACAGCCACTGAAAGGACAACTCTGATAGTGGCAGCTTTAGCCACAGGACTAAAGGTGTCTGTATAATCAACTCCACAGGTCTGGTGAAAGCCCTTGGCCACAAGTCTGGCCTTATGTTTCAAAATAGTGCCATCTGGTTTGAGTTCAATTTGAACACTCACCTGTTTCCTACCAAATGCTGCCCTGAAACAAGTGGCACTAAGTTCCAGGTGTGGTTCTGTTGAAGGGCTTGAAATTCTTCAATCATAGCTACTTTCCATTCTGGACACTCCAAAGCATCAGACACTCTCACTGGTTCAGTAAGGTGAGGTGGGACATTGGAGTGAGTGATGGAGGTATGATAGACTTTAGGTTTGAAGTGCTGGATATACAGAAACACAAATCCGAATCCGATCCATAATTGGATTGTCAGATCTGATTCACAGCACCAATCGAAACACTCGATCATGCACAGCGGAAACTACGAATCGAAATTCATTTTTTGATTTTACCACGATATGATTCGCATAATAATTAATAATCATTAAGAAGGTTAGTAGATTTACCCAACCGGAAAGAAGCCGTGATCTTCTAGATTGTATCTCCAACCGACGACTGGTGGACGTCGATCGATCCTTGTAGTAGAACTTCCTCGAATATGCTTAAGAAAAACCCTAGTTTTTCTTCTTCCAATGGCTAAGATAAGAAAACAAAATTTCTCTCTTTCATTAAAAAGGTGCGTCCCTTTTTTATCAATAATGGCGTGGTTTTTTCTGGTTCAATTTTGTGTTGGGAGAAACTCTTTTTTAATAGGAAAATAACTAATAATTTTTTAGAGTTTATCTTTTACACACAAATTTATCTTTTCCATTTAAGAAAATAAGAAATTTATCCAATAGGAGAACAAATTTCCTATTTATCTAATAAGAAAACTAATTTCTTATTTACAATTATTTAACACAAAAATAATTACATTATCCACATTATAATTAATTAAGAGAAAATTCTTTTCCCAAAATCAAAATAATATGGCGCCATTTTTATGTCATTTGGGATAATAGAAAATGTATTTTCTATATTACATATTATTTACCAAATAAATAATATTTGCATATTCATTAAATAGACCAACTATTTAATTTATTTTTGAGGTTCCACAAAACGAAAAAGCAATTTGCGTGTTTAGAGCCAACCCAGGGACAATGGACCATAACCGAGTAATTACAATATATTGAATAAAATATTCATCAAACAGAACATTTCTACACAAGTTATTAATTTCAGAATTACGCCACCATAAATCCGAAACTGAACTCTATCGATTATTGGATATTACTTATTCTCAGAAAGTCGAGTCAATAAGTGTCCATTGATATAATCAGTGCTGATCGCATGTAAGTCACTAACGTCGATATTACTAGCAAGAATACTAGGTACATCGTAGTATGGTAAATGCGAGTCAAGGTCGATCCCACAGAGACAATGCAACTATAAGTATAAACGATTCTAACTTAATTAAGAAGCAACATAGAGGCAGTCATTGACCAATAATAACATAAAAGAAACAAACATGGTATTCCTCTCCCTCTCCTCACCGATCTACTAACTTGGATTAGTTAATCGTTATGTTTACTTCCCCACATAATTTCCTTAGATTAATCGCGAGCTTTCGTTTTAATTATCATTATCAGCTATGGGTGCAATTCCTACTCCTATCTACTCCAACAATGGCAGTAGACAATCTATACGCAAGCTACCCACCTTAATTGGTCCGTAATAGCCCATACGCATAAAGAACTAGAATTGCCGATATCGAGCGCTAACTCATACCGTTAACCCGCCTAGACAGCTGTCGACATTGACCAGCACGTTCCTAGGGTCCATTCTAGACTATGTCTAAACTTAGCACTTCACTATTCGTATTTCATGCCAGTTTACGATTACAATAAGAAGATTGGCCAGATCTAACCTACTGTTAATTAAACCTGTCGATCAACGAAGCTAGAGTGAATCCCAGTTTTAGGTTTTCAAAATATTGCCTCGGTAAACCGGTATAGACCGCCGGGTTACCGAGGTCAGCTTTTCCTAATTTCTGGATCTACATTGCTCTGATACGATTAAAATAAGTAAATTATGGGGTCTTTAAACATGCAGATTAACTAAAACACATAAATACGAACAGATCTACCATATTGAAGACAATAAAGGAACGTTCAAAGCTTTATACCTTCAAAAATGGAGATCTAGCTCGATCTACTCAAGCTAGAGATGATGGAAGAATAGAGAAAACCAGAAATAACTCTCCAAAGCTCAAGAAAACTTTATTGCATAATAATAATTGTAATATATTCAAAGATATTCAAGATGTGTGTAATAATAAGTTGATGCGGCCTTATATAGATACAATGACCGACTTAAGACTCTTTAAAACCCTAACGGACCTAGTTGAGACGGCAGAATCAATTTTGTGTCGATCAAGTTGCCGGTTTCCCGGGCCTAGACCTTGGGTTATCGGGCCTACTTTTCCTCTCTTTCTTCAGCAGGCTTCTTCTTGGACTTAAATCACTTGGCCCAATGTACTTCTTTCAGTCCAGATCCATTCTCCAATGCTCCAGATCTGGTACATCCTATAAATCATGCAAAATGAGACAAACAGTACCAAAACCTCGGGAAAATAGCATAGATGCAGAATTACGACCCTGGAAACACTCGCATAGCATTTAACATATATTCCACATAATAACGGGTCTATTTATCCTCTCTTGAGCAGAATTTGGGGTGAATATAGGTATAATTATTGGTACCATTTAGGGCGTTATCAATTACATACATACTAACCCTCCAATGACTATCCGTAACGAAGCGGGATTATTTCCGTAAACTTTCTTCATTACATCTTATCCTAATTTACCATTAACCGACTAGTGATCAATTAGTTCATAACCAATAAGAACTCGGCCGATCGATTAGTTTCTAGGATCAATAAATAAGGGGATTGTCTTTCTACTTCCCGCAGGAAGGAATGGATTCCATATCAGTGGGACACACACTCCTCCCTCATTCCAGAATAGTGCCAACGTGAAAGTGATTCAGACCGTGCCTCTTAGAGATCCTTAACGAACACATCAAACCCTATCTTGAAACAAGCAGGTGTCTGTAATCACTTTAGGATTAAGGTTAATCCATTTATGATCATCTTGTGATTCAATAAGATTTCTCAGTCACGGAATTATATGAGAAACACAGATTAAATTGGTCCAGTCCTATATGACTACATCATATATAAATGCCCTACTTAGATAACCAATATTGACGTCCGGATAAAACGGTCACACCTTAAAGTGTTCTGGGCGTATTAATGGTGGTTTAATCAATAGACCCCATACTTTGATTAAGTTCACCACGGACTAATAGTTCAAGTGTATCACCATAAACTTAATCCTCATGTGTGACACACACTAAGTTATATGGCTACATATGATACAACTTGGGGTTTTCAGTAGTGTATTACTTATGAGCACGAAGCACATAATAAGATGAGAATAAATCTGTCATTTATTAATTATAAAAACAATCACATAAATTGTCTTTCGGGCGCTAATTCCAACAATCTCCCACTTGCCCGTATAGACAAGCAACAATTTTCTTTCGGGCACTACTTCCAACAATTCCCACTTGCCCGTAAAGACAAGCAATAATTGTTTTTAAAGCACCACACCCTTATTCTATATATCCACAACATTCTCTCACTTGCTCTATAGCAGATGAGACATATCTCCCAATTTCATACCCGCCAAGAGCTTATCAGTGACATTAGATGCCACGCGTCTTGGTAAACTAATCAGCTAGGTTGTCGGCTCGAGGCGATCTTTAGGACCGAAACGTCACCTCTTTGCACGAACTGTTTGACCATGTGGTATTTACTTTCAATATGCTTTTGACCTCTTGTGATTGCGAAGATCCCTTGTATAAGCTACCTCTCCACTGTTTTCACAGCGAAGTGACATCGACTTACCCAGAAGTGGAATTACTCCCAGATCAGTAATGAACCTTTCAAGTTATACTGCCTCTCTAGCTGCTCCAGATGCTGCTATGTATTCGACTTACAAAGTCGAATTGGCAGTGCTGGATTGCTCCAGACTATAGCTCCATCACTATGAGAAAACACTGAGCCCGAGATCAATTAACGATCATCCTTAATCTGACTTAAAGTAAGAATCAGTGTAATCAATACTCAGGTTTGCACCCGAATATACAAGCATATTATTCCTTGTTCTCCTAAGATACTTGTGGATGCACTATACTGCTACTCAACTTCCGAATCCTTGATTCGACTGTTATTGACTTTTAATAACCTGACTTTCTCTATCCAAAAGAGAATCTATCCTATTTTCTGTATATCCGAAGACTAAGAGAATTATTCCGTGAGGGGTTGGGTAGGAAACCTCTCGTTGAATATTGCATATGAAAATGCATTATCATCTTAACCAATTAGATACATGGGATATTTCCAACAACTTGTTCTCACGAATTAATTCGACCGAATCAAATTCTAATAATATAGTCTACATCTCTGGTTCAGAGAAGTTTGGCTAGTCAGTTCTTGACTTCAGATAACACACTCATGTTGTTCTCAAATGTTGCAGTGTTATCCCTTATAAACACTAACGTCTACTACTTTACCAATATTGATTCTCTGGTCTACAAAAGACTCATCAATATTCTGGTCAAGCCCACACATTTCAAGCATATGGCTTTTATTGACCTAGAGGTTTGCTTTAATCCACCGATGGATATAAGCATAGGCAGTCAATCTGTCATTGGCTTTAAGCTAAAAACCCTTCCGTTCCGAATGAATCTAAGCTCCAATGTACGGCAAGAAAGTTTCAGGGCATCACCCCTGGTAATCTTCCTGCTTTCCATAGAGTCAAGCAAGGTTGAATGGTGAGAGAGTTTCAGGGTATCACCCCTGGTTAACTCTCTACTTCTCAGGGAATTATCCCTGGACCACTTGGCTTTGCCTTGAAAAATAAACTTTCCTATTCATTCAACTCTTCATCACGTAGATCCAATTACTCCCACAAGTCCTGAGACACTCAGGTGGTTCTACAAGATTGTGAACAGAACTGGAGTACCAAAACCCCATTTATAGGTTTATGGCTTTAAACCAACCACCTTTTTATCAGAATCCTATACAGCCTTCCAAAGGGCCATATGTGTCAATCACCCCAAGCAGACTGTACAGACTGCATGATCACAGCGGGTCAATGGTTAAACCATACTCCCACTGCATTTGGGTGGTTAGATATTCTGATCTGGTTCAAGAGTATTTATCAGTGTTATCCCCAACAACCAATGTTGGATGTGGTCTGAATAAATCAGATAGTAACTCCTTAAGTAACTTTACTTCAAGGTCCAAGGTTGTTATTTTAACATTCTCTCAGAAAGGCTGTGACAGTTCAACCGTCATTGTCCGATCTTAGGAATCTTATAACAAATCTTTACTCATTGCATTAAGCTATTTCATGAACAGTAACCATCTGAACGTGTGTGCAAAATCTCTAGTTCTACCTTCAAGCATAAATGCTAAATGCCTCTTTTTGCGGAAGTGCAGTAAATTTACTTCACTCATCATCCACAAATTCATGAGCATCTTCTAAGGTAGACTTCTCAGTTTTACATGATCATGCGAACCGTTATTATGCAATCAGTATCTTAACCGAGTTAAGCAGTGTACTGTATCATATCAATAACTATATAAGGAAATCCATGGTTCATCCTTTCAGTGAAATTTCACTCGGAGGTAGGCCAAGCATCAGTGTCAAAACCATGCCATAGCCTATATCTGAGCATGGAATACTCGTTTCTTTGGTAATATCAGAGATTCCTCCAAATATTTAGATAAACTAATCGGCGTTTCGAGTAGTCATTAGACAAAATGTCGATTACTCAAAAGCTCCTACTAGCTTGTATCCTTCATAAGACCCCGAAGGTCAATATGAACAAGTTGTGATACTTCTTCAGCTCTATTACCTTTTCCTAATTGAAAGGTTACTTAGTCATTTTTCCTATGAGATATTGTTTTGAGACTGGGAAATAGGAATCACCCTTAGCCAGTCGTCAGATCTTATCTTTAGGATATATGCTCGAATTAATAGGTGCTGAAGAATTGTTTATCTTAATACGGAAACCATTTGTCTAAATAGTTTATGATGTGTTACATATACCTTTTTTAGCATTACTTAGTGGTTCGGACTTTATCAGACAAAAGTATGAGTCCCAGATTCGTACAACAAATGTCATATTCACTTTCTTTGAGGCAACTATATTATCGATTTGAAAGTGAATCCATTTGTTCCAACGAGTCTGAAAATAGAAATTAAATTTCTGTGATATTCAAGGATTAAAATTCAAAATTTATTTCCTTATATCACTCCACTATCTTAGCTAAAATAACTGCCCGTTGTTTACTCTTTAATCATTAATGCCTAGCTACCTTGTTCTTATAAAAGAACATAGCTTCCGGGTCATAATCCCGGTTAAGAAAGTGTTTAAAGATTCATAGGTTAGTGATCCGAAATCACTTTCCTTATCATTTATTTTCTTTTATTAATATTTCGGTTTAGCCTTTAACTTATTTAGTTTAGATGACTTACACTTGTAGACATTTACCTTCCCATTCTTAGCTTTCTATAAAAGGAAATGGCCGTGAACTAGCAGTTTATTTGAGTAGACAATACTCGTGAACTGTGGGATGTCTAGTGATATTGATACCAAATCATTCTCGTCATCTTTGCACTAATTTTGTTTGTCACCCGTTCAACACGAGTAACAGCAGTGACATACTTATCAATGTCACTTAAGTTTGTAGGCTCAAGAGGAACATCCTCTTCCGAAGAATTAATTTGCATTCTCGATTATTGAGTTCAATGTTCTTGTTACTTTTCCACTTACACGAAGTCATCATCAGTCAATTATATTCATTTTAGCAGTTTAGTTACCTTGAGATGACATGTAGTTGTAAAATAAATTATGACAGAAATATAAATCAAAACATACACCACAACAAATAATGATTTTAGGAATTATAAACGTGGTGTCATGCATGCAGTTTATCCTACCATTCCAAGGATTTAATCTCACACCTCAGTGCCGCCGTATGGTACGTCAAAGAAGTGACGATTAAATTGAGACAATCTCTCTCAACAATTAAACCATTTAAGACTCGAACATCTCCTATTTAATTGTTGGTTACCGTCCTTTTTCAGCCAAGGTATTTCCAAAAATATCCTTGTGAGTGTGACCTACTGTTTCAGATTTTTTAAGTACGCCCCGAGTATGCCGCCGTAGGGTAGGTCAGTGACCCGACGAGTACTCAAAATCCTACCCGTTCGGAAACCAAGCCTTGAATTTTGATAGCGGTGAAGGCCATCCGTAGGGGGCCGAAATCAAAGCGGCATGAGGCATCACCATTCTCTCACGTGCTTGTGTCAATAGTAGAGGTCGTGGGGTCGGTTGTCACCTTCCCCGCTCCCACTCGTTATTTTGAAAAATAGGTAGTCTTATTAGGATTTTCAGAATTTCTTCACAATCCGGAAAAACAATAAATCATGAATATTTAAATTAATCCTCCAACTAGTTCATTGGTTCCAAATACCGTCTAACCAGTGTCACTTATTCACGACTTTCCAATTTCTCGGATTTATAAATTTTGTGTAGACACTACACAATTAAAATTTGCCAAGAATTTTATAATCCTAATACATTAGGACTTCATGATTTTTCTAATAATTTGAAAAACAATAAATCATAAAATTTAAAGCTTCCACTAGTTTATCGATTCCAAATACCGTCTAACTAATGTCACTTTATTCATGATTTTCCAATTTTCCGATCATTTAGAAAAATCTTGTGTAGACACTACACAACAAAAATTCACCAATGATTTTTTTTAGTCCTAATTTTTATCTTGATAAAAATTTAGGATCTCAGAATTTTCCAATAAATCGAAAAACAATAAATCAAGAAAAAACAACCACCAACTTATCGGTTTCAAATACCGTCTAGTTAGTGTCCTATTTTTTCCTGACTTTCCAATTTTCCGGTTATTAAATTCTATTTAGGTAGACACTACATAATTAAAATTCTCAAAGAATTTTAGATCCAAAATCAAATTTACCATGTGAATTTTATATCCCGATAAAATTCCGTTTTCCTTTAATTAATTTAATTTATTATTAATCTAAATTAATTATCGTGTTCATACATGTCTAATTAATGTCAAAATTAATTTTCTATATGTATGCATATGCTAGGAGTGGAATTCATGAATATGATGAATGGCATGGTTATATCACATAAATAATCACAAAAGAAAATAAATGCGAAAAATAAACCACTGAAATGGACCGTTGGTACCCCGTATCTAATCTATTAAAAAAAACTTTAAACCCAATTTAATGGATTTACTGATTTCTAATTAAAATAATATGCGGCTGATCCGTATATTAGTTTGCTGGCCAAAATCTTCATCAATATCCTTGTAGCCGAACTGGTCAGCATGCTCTTCCTTCTTGCTGTAGGCCGAGGGTTCAACACCCATCAACAGCGAAACAAAAACAGAAATTCGGAAAAAAAAAGGAAAAAATTTGTATCCAATGTGACTTGAACCTTAGATGTTCACCTTCCTTGTTTGATCCCTATATCGCTGTACCACCAACTTATTTGTTTATTGATGTCGAACAGAAACAAATAAAACCAACACCATCGAAAAAATAACTATTATTCTAGGAAATTAAAATTACAACAATTTACATAATTTACTATACCCAAGAAAACGGGTTACAAAAGATCTAAAGGGTAAACAATATCAACCACAATCCATCTCGTCAACCATTAACATTCAACCATGCATATATATAATTAATAAACGTATAAAAGATGCAATTTTTATTCAATTTCACTCCTTATTAATTAATTATGCAATCAAGATCGCAAAATCTCTTTAACCTTTCTCTGATAGCACATGCTGGATATACTGAAACCCGAATCCGGATCCGATCCATAATTGGATCGTCAGATCTGATTCACAGCACCGATCGAGACACTCGATCAATCACAGCGGAAGCTACGAATCGAAATTCGTTTTTCGATTTTACCACGATATGATTCGCATAATAATTAATAATCATTAAGAAGGTTAGTAGATTTACCAAACCGGAGAGAAGCCGTGATCTTCCGGATTGTATCTCCAAGCGACGACTGGTGGACGTCGATCCTCATAGTAGAACCTCCTCGAATATGCTTAAGAAAAACCCTAGTTTTTCTTCTTCCAATGACTAAGACAAGAAAACAAAATTTCTCTCTTTTTTTAAAAAGGTGAGTCCCTTTTTTTTCAATAATGGCGTGGTTTTTTCTGGTTCAATTTTGTGTATGGAGCAACTCTTTTTTAATAGGAAAATAACTAATAATTTTTAGAGTTTATCTTTTACACACAAATTTATCTCTTCCATTTAAGAAAATAAAACCTTTATCCAATAGAAAAACCAATTTCCTATTTATCCAATAAGAAACCTAATTTCTTATTTAATATTATTTAACACATATATAATTTTATCCACATTATAATTAATTAGGAGAAATTTTCTTTTTCCCAAAATCAAAATAATATGGCGCCATTTTAATGCCATTTGGGATAATAGAAAATGTCTTTTCTATATTACTTATATAAATAATATTTGCATATTAATTAAATAGACCAACTATTTAATTTATTTTCGATGTTCCACAAAACGAGAAAACACTCGCGTGTTAGGAGCCAACCCGGGGACCATGGACCTATAACCAATAGCTACAATAAATTGAATAAAATATTCATCAAACAGAACATTTCTACTCAACTTATTAATTTCAGAATCACGCCACCATAAATCTGAAACTGAACTCTATCGATTATAGATATAACTTATTCTCAGAAAGTCGAGTCAATAAGTGTCCATTGATATAATCATTACATACAGACTAACCCTCTATAGACTATCCGTAACGAAGCGGGATTATTTCCGTAAACCTTCTTTATTACATCTTATCATTATTTACCATTAACCCACTACTGATCAATTAGTTAATAACCAATACGAACTCGGCCGATCGATCAGTTTCTATGATCAACAAATAAGGGGATTGTCTTTCTACTTCCCGCAAGAAGGAATGAATTTCATATCTGTGAGACACACACTCCTCACTCATTCCAGAATAGTGCCAACGTGAAAGTGATTCGGGCCGCGCCTCTTAGCGATCCTTAATGAACACATCAAACCCTATCTTGAAACAAGCATGCGTCTGCAATCACTTCAGGATTAAGGTTAATTTATATATGATCATCTTGTGATTCAATAAGATTTCCCAGTCACAGAATTATATGAGAAACACAGATTAAATCGGTCCAGTCCTATATGACTACATCATATATAAATACCACACCTAGATAACCAATATCGACGATCCGGATAAGACGGTCACACCTTAAAGTGTTCTGGGCGCATTAATGGTGGTTTAATCAATAGACCTCATACTTTGATTAAGTTCACCACGGACTAATAGTTCAAGTGTATTACCATAAACTTAATCCTCATCTGTGACACACACTAAGTTATATGGCTACATATGATACAACTTGGGGTTTTCAGTAGTGTATTACTTATGAGCACGAAGCACATAATAAGATGAGAATAAATCTGTCATTTATTAATTATAAAAATAATTACATAAATTGTCTTTCGGCGCTACTTCCAACATGAAGATCCCACTTTTGGATCTGGTTTGCATAGGATGACACACATGATTGGGTGGTGTAGGAATAGAAGAGTTAGAGGCAGGGTATGATTCAGACTCGGATTCTGGTAGAGATTTGTGAGTTTCAGGTGAAGATGGAGGTGGAGAGCTAGGTGAGGATAATGGGGGAGTAGGATTAGGAGTAGGACTAAGTGAGCCACAGGCACGACTAGCAGGATCACTATAAGATGGAACAGGTGGACTGGCATTTTGAGGAGAGTGAGCAGGACTAACATTTTGGGAAGATTGGAAAGATATGTCTTGAGGATCATCAGGGCCAGGCTTACTATCTGAAATAGGCAAATAGAAGGCATCAGTGAGAGCAGGATCAAGGACAACCTCTCTATGCTTTCCTTGCAAGAAACCTTCTTTGAAGGGGAACTCTTTTTCATTAAAAACCACATCTCTACTTATGTAGATTCTCCCACTAGAGACCAAACTTATATACTCCTTGTGATGAGCACTAAAACCCAAATTAGCACAATTGGTGGAGTGGAAACTGAACTTATGACTCTGATAGGGTCTAAGATTAGCATAGCAACTGCATCCAAACACTTTGTACCTGGCATAGTCAGGTTGGACATGTAATAGGATTTGATTTGGAGTGAGATTATCAAGAACAAGAGTGGGTAAGGCATTGATAATCTGGACAGCCTGCTCAAAACTATCATACCAGAATTTTAGAGGCATGGAAGCATGTGCAAGAAGGGTGAACCCCATTTCAACTATGTGCCTATGCTTCCTTTCTTCCCTACCATGTTGGCCATGTGCATGAGGACAAGGGTGCCTAAATGCAATGCCATGTTGTTTTAAATAGGACTCAAAAACTCTATACTCACCTCCCCAGTCAGATTGCACACACTTTATAGTGGTTTTAAACTGATTTTCAACAAGCTGTTTGAAAGTGAGAAATGCAGATAAAGCCTCATATTTGAGTTTTAAGGGAAATATTCAAGTGTACCTAGAGTGATCATCAATAAAGTGAATGTAATACTGATAACCAGAATTTGTAACAACAGGGGCATGGCCCCACAGATTAGTATAAATAAGATCTAAGACATATGCAGCATGAAAAGAAGATTTAGTGTAGGGCAACACATGAATTTTTCCAAATTTACATGCTTCACAGAAATCAATATTGTCATTTGAAAAGGGATATTACAATGATCCAAGACAGACTTCAAGACAGTTTGAGAAGGGTGTCCAAGCCTTTTATGCCAAATATTTAGGTCTTTCCCTGAACTAGAAGAACAAATAAATGAAGTACAAGGATTATTATTAGAAGAGTATGAAGTCTTAGATTGAAGTGAGGTCTGACAGCTTGAACTCTTGATGACAGGAATTTGATACAATCCATGCCTAAAGGCTCCTATTTGCAGCAGTTTCCTTGTGTCCTTGTCCTTAGCATAAACACATTTATCATAAACTCTATGACAACAGGATAATCATTAGTCAACTGTGAGACACTAACAAGGTTTTTTGTCATGCTAGGAACAAGAAGATAATTTTTTAAGTGTAAGGGAGTGCTATTTGTGGGAAGAACACATGTTCCAGAATTAGATATAGGAAGAAGCTCACCATTACCAACATCAAGATTGTCTGATCCAGTGTAGTCACCAGTTAAGTGGAGGTTGTTGATGTCTGAGGTCACATGATTAATTGCCCCACTATACATGTACCAGGTAGGATCTGCAGGGGCTTGAGGTCCAGCAATCATAGCTGAGGCTTGTTGTTTTGATCCATTACCAGCACTGGGAGGAACAAAGTCCTATTCAAACCTGTGCCAACAAGCTGTCACAATGTGTCATGTCTTACCACACAGCTGACAAACAGGTCTTTTGCCATTATTGTTTGTGTTCCTACCACCTCATCTACCCCTATTGCTCCTGCCACCTCTGCCTCTATTATTAGACCCTTGTTGATTAAATGGTCTTGATCCAGGTGAAACAGGCCTTTGATTGAAGCCACTAGCAAATTGGGCAAATGGACCATTCAGGAAATCACCAGTGGGGTTATTGAACCTTGCCAGAAGTCTCTCATGTATCAAAAGCTAGGACTGAACCTCCTGCCAAGTCATGGCACCAACCCTAGTTGTTAAATTCATACTCTCTCTCAAGACCTTCTAGAGTAGCCAAAATCAATTCAGACTTGGGTATGGGACAACCAGCAGTAGCAAGATTGTCAGCATAGGACTTCATTTGTGAAAGATAATCCGTCATAGATTTTGAACTTAGTAGCCCCAGTCAGGGCACTTTTGTATTCCAGCATCCGGGCTTCAGCTTGACTGTTGAACAATGTTTCGAGGGTTATCCATATTTCTCTAGCTGTGTTGCAACCAACCAGCTCCTGCAAAACTTGTTCTGTCATAGAACCAAGCAACCATCCGATTAAGAGTTGATCTGACAGATTCCACTCTTCAGCAGTCTGAGCTCGTTGATATGGTGAAGGTGAGACCGAGAAGGGGGAGTTCAACCTGTTTGAGGTATTGTCTATAAGGATATGCCCCTCCAATCTATGTCCTCGAATAATAGGCAACACAATAGATTTCCATAAGAGATAATTGGACATGTCTAGCTTCACACTACAGGTCTGACTTATATTACCAGTAAAAGGCATGGGTAATAAACAAGAAGGGCTCAAGTTTCCCAGATTTCCGGCAACCGGAGTTGGTGGTAAACCAGTAAAAGGTACAGTGCTAAAATTGCCAAAATTCTTACCAGTAGATAGTAGATTTGCTTGCATGTAGCTAAAAGGCATGCAGAATCCTGCACTGAGACCAATCTGTGAGGCCAGGCGTGGAGATATGGTGATCGGTGGAAATCCGATGGAGAGTCCAACAGTGAGACCAGTAAGACATGAGCGTCCAAGAATGGTGTTAGTTCCATCTGTGGTATGATGGGTTCCTTCTCCGACGGATGGAGCAACAGTTGTTGCAGGAACAGGTTCTCCGACAGATGGAGCAGCAGTTGCTGCAGGAACAGCGGAAGTCGGAGCTCCGGTGGTCATTACGCCGGCATTACTTGTCTCTGATACCAACACAGAATTTGATAGAAGATAATGTTTTTCTCATAGATAGATTCTATAGTACACCACAGTATTAACGATGCAAGCGGTTACAACTAAGTGCCACATGGCACAACCACAATTTACTAAAACACCCTCAGCAATAATACAAAATGACACATACACCCTTAGTTAATTATTCAACACGTATTATCTAAAAGAGTAGAATGTTCTTTAATGTATTTATATTAGGGTTCTTTAATGTAGTTAATCCTAGGAAAGTTGGTAAATAATAGTAACTTTTATATCTAAAAGAAAAGAATGTTCTTTAAGTTTAAGGTAGTTAATCACTTTGTCCCATTTTAAGTGTCCATATTTACCTGGATGTCTCAAAATACTTGCTAGTTCTATTTATTGGTTGACACAATTTTTTAAAAGCCGTTATAAAAAAAAATGAATAAATCTTTTTTTTTTGAATGAAAATGAATAATTTTAAACGTTTCATTCTCCGCTTAAACAATATAAATCATATCTTAATTAATGAGATTTAAAGTTGAGATCAACCGTATCTTTCTTAAAGAAAATGAAAAGTCAAAGAAACACTAAAAACGGGAAAGAGCGAGTAATACTCCATCCTTATTTTGTTTGGAAAATTAGGGATAAGGACACAATCTGAAATATTTTTAAGTAATGAGGACAAATTTCATATTTTTATAGGGAGAAGGACAATGCATACGATAATTTTATAGCGAGAAGAATGACAGTGAATCAGAAAATCGGTGAATCTCTCAGGTGAATCCCGAAATCGGTGAATTTTTGTGGTGAATTTCGACGGTGAATTCAGAAAATTAGTGAATTTCGACAATGAATTTTGAAAATTAGTGAATTTTCGACGAGTGAATTTGGTGAATTTAAGCAGTGAATTTGAACACAAGTGAATTTCGACAGTGAATAAATAGTTTTGTCATTTATGCAAAAGTTTCAAAAGACTGTCCTTCTATTCAATTGATGAAATATTTTTGTCCTTCTCCCTCATTCTCCCTATTTTGTTACTCCCTCCGTTTTTTTTATTAGTCGCTTTTGGTATGGACACAAGAACTAAGAAAGTGATTAATGTGTCTGAAATCTAGTATGTAATGACTGGATTGTCTTTTTTTTTTTTTTTTTTGAGGGTGATTGTCTTTCTTTAATACTTTGAATATATTTGTAATCATTAAATGCACTATATTGAAAATATAAATATACATTGATAGTAGTGTTATTGGAGTTCCAAAATGTCCTTTAATGTTTTTGGTGCATTGGAAATTTATTTTTTATTATTTGAAGTGTAAGACTTTGTTTAAATATTGTAATTAATATAAGGGTATAAGTGAAAAAATTAATAATAAATGATTTATTGATAGTCTAAAATAACAGATATTAGTAAAAAAAAACAAATTTTGAAAAATGTCAGTTAAAAAAAAAACCGAGTGAGTATCTAATAGTAATTGATGGGAGTGAACTAGTGAAGCACGAAGAAAGTGTAATAATAAATGTTGTTTTTATTATATTCTAAAAAAAAATAATTAAAAAAAATAAAAGAAAGGTGGTGACAGACAACACCTTTAGGACCACACTATTTCTTCCAATGATTCTAGTGTAACTGTTGATTACTATACAGACACAATTTGTGCACATACTTTAGGGAATACCATTCAAAACTTGGTAAAATTGTACTGCAGGGAATACTTATTTACGGAACTCGCGTTTTTACGTGTATTTAATTTTATAATAACACTATAAAACACTCGCGTTTTAAAGTTGTTTTTAAAAAGAGTTCGTATTAAGTACTCCCTTGCGCAGTAGAATTTCCTTCACAACCGAGGAACCGATTCTGAAATCAGACCCCCCCTCCCCCCAAGGCTTTTGAATTAAATATTGACAATATCAGGAACAAGCACAAGTATGATGGAAGAATAACTGAGCATTGGGTACTGATTGACATCAAGAAAGTGTGAGTATTGCCTGATGGCAATTTCTCTCTCAGGAAGGTCGTTCGGCATGAAATCGAACGGAGCTGGCTTCCCCGTATCAACCAATGGTTCCCATTTATAACCAGGTCGTTCTGGCAACGTGATTGTAACCGGTAAATGGCTTGTGTTGAAAGCGACGTATAGTTCCCCTTTCACCGAGTCGATCTGCAAGGATATATGCATAAAACAATGGAACAAAAAGATATCGAGATTTCGTTTACTAATTAACATGGAATAGAGTAATGAGTAAATTGAGTAATATAAATCAGGAAAGCATAAGCTCACAAACCAATGAAAACGCTACGAATCTGCTTGTGTCCGACCAATCCGGTGTCCCGGGAGAATGACCGTGCCACTGTAAACGCTCTGCTGTCGGGAATCCCTCCAAGCCAAGTGATTCACATTCACTTCAAGAGAATAAAAAACAATCTTATTGACACATATACACACAAAAAAAGAGATATTCAAAGTCATAAAACTTACCCACGGAATTCGATCATAAGTCTGCAAAATCTGAAGAAGTCCGATGATTCCATCTTATCCCATCTGAAATAATTTATCTGTATCCAAATCCAAAGCCACTGTTGGTCTAAATTTCAAAAGTTGATAACATTTTTACTTGAATATTTCAAACCAGTACTATAACTAATGCTATACATAGTTGTCATGGCAATATGTATTGTTGTTTCCGCCTTTCGTGTGGCCGTACTCATCACCCATATATATCATTGGGACGCCCTGATTTTAAAAGAAAATGACTCATTAATTGCAAATAGACAGAATCATTTATAATCAAGCATAAAGTAAAAGAGCTCGAAAAAAAACAACTTACTTGAGATACCATGAGAGATACGAAAAAGTTCTGCATTTGTTGCTTCCTTAATTTCTTCACAGATAAACTTGCAAACTCCCCCTCCTGCATCCATAAAGAAGCTATAACACCGGCAGGGGCATCACCGATTTTCATATACAGTTACTACTCATTCCCATTCCAAAGTATCATCAAATTCGCAACTATTATCATGTTATACCTCCATCACATAGTATAAGTCCATATGTATACAATTACCTGGCCGCAGTTCCAACTGTTATTGTGATTTTCGCCGTCATTGTTGTCTTCTCCATTTGCCATGTTATGTTTATTGTTATACGTCACTAAATCAGCCAATGTAAAGCCGTCATGTGCACAAACAAAATTTATACTGTTCCAGGGTTTCCTTCCACCTTCCTGTTTGAAACAGAAAACATAATTTCACATAAATGTGTATTATGTTATTGTTTTATAACTATGTGCAAATGTAACACTTATGTTGTTGTGCAGTAGACTTGAATGGTACAAAAATTATTAAGCAAAAGACAACTTCTAACACACTAGTTAATGGGGTGGGAAAGGAAAAAGAAGCAGATGGGCATGCAATCTAGAGCCCCCCAAAGAATACCTGGTATAAGCTAGGACTTCCACATAGACATTCTGCAAATGCCCCAGAAAATCCATCTGTACCTTTGATGAACTGTCGCACGACATCTCGATACTGAAAAAAGAAAATCGAACTTTTGGCTAAAATGAGGAAGATTTCAATTTCATGAATTGACACTAAAGACAAACTGCGATGCAAATTTACTAGTACCTCCGTTCCTATAAGAATTGTTTTAGAGGTTTTCATAAAGATTAAGAAAGTGGATGAATGTCAAGGTTTTTAATTTATTAAGTCTGAAATAACTTTTGACAATCATTAATGCAATGGTTTGAATATTCAAAAAAGTGTTGAATGGATAGTAAATTAGGGTAAGGGTCATGAAAAAACCTTTTGAATGTGATCTTTTGCTCATCTCTATTTCATATTTCCATAATCCAATTTTTAAGGAATGAATAAACCAGTCATGTTTAAAATAAAATAAAAAGACAGTAAAAACCAACCTTCCCATTCCACTCTGACCAAAGACCCCAATGAGGAAACATTCCAACCTGGTAAAGTCCTCCGCAATCCCATGCTTCAGCTATTAGCTGCACATTGCAATAAGACATTTCTTTATCTTAGCATTAGGCATCAAACATACTCTTGAAGTGCTGAAAATGGAAAAGACAAACAGAAAGCGAAGGTAATTAACCATATGGATGGCACCACTCGAGAATGTAGGTTAGCTCACTGGGACCTTCTAGGGTCGAGATATGTTTTGGAGTCATAGGTGGTTCATCACTTTTATTGATGACCACACTAGACTCACTTGGACATTCCTCATGAAGGAAAAATCTGAAGTTGGCACGGTTTTCAAGAATTTTTATACCATGATTCTAACTCAATTCTCAACTAAAATTAAGGTCCTAAAAAGTGATAATGCCAAGGAATATTTTGAGACTAATCTGGGAAAATTGCATTAGAAAAAAGGCATTGTTCACATTAGTAGTTGTGTTGAAACCCCTCAACAAAATGGCATTCTTTGAAAGGAAAAATAGACACTTACTTGAAAGGGCTAGGGAAATTAGGCTGGAAGAGTGAATCATCTTGAACAACCACTTTGACTAAGTCACAGGGCTGGCATGTTCGGCCTCCGCCAAAGTCTACCACAGCAGACAAAGTTCAAGACTCCTACCCATGTTGGATGGTAATCTAAACCAACACAGAGCACTCCGGGTATGTCACCTCCTCTGGATCGAAAATTCTCGACCTGCAACACCGAGGATCGGAGGTATGACTCAGAATCCTTGTCAACTCTCTTGGGATGATCTCACTATTGCTCTTGAGAAAGGTAAAAGCTGGCTCAAGACTGATCACCCTATTTACAATCATCTTTCTTATGAAAATTATCTCCTGCGTATTTCGTAAGTATGTTTAGCTAAAAGTTTGGGATAAGGAGGTCATCCTAAAAACATTAGTGAGACTACTTACATATCTGCTTGGAAAGATGCTATTAATACCAGTAAATGTCTGCTCTTATAAAAACCGGACTTGGACATTATATTAACAATTTCTCTACCACCGGGCAAGAAACTGCTTATTCAGAATGGCTTTTCTACTATCAAGTATAATCACGGATTGGTAGTTTGCATAAGTATAAGGCTAGACTTGTTGCTGGGTTTTACCCAAACTTATAGGTCTTGACTATCAAGAAACATTTGCCCTGTTGCTAAGTTAAATACTATTAGAGTTTTATTCTCTCTTGCTACTCAACTTGACATGGCCCTCTTCCAAGCATGTGTTAAGAATGCTTTTCTTAATGGGGACTCAAAGAGATGTTTTATGACCATTCCCCTGGTTTGATAAACCAAGACTAAGGGCATGGTCAGCAACTCGAGAAAATCTGCACTGGTCTAAAAACAGTCCCGAGAGCCTGGTTTGGGAAACTCACCTTCCGTGATTAAAGCTGCCAAGTTACTATCAATACAACAAAGGACTGACACACCGTGTTTGTTAAAACCTCTAATGGGATGAGATCTATTCTAATTGATGTGGATGACATAATTTTGGAGGAGATGACTCACTTGAAATATTCAAGCTAAGGCATTGTTGGCCAAAGCTTTTGAAGTCAAGGATCCAGGCAACCTCGTGAAGTATTTCTTAGGCATGGAGTTATAGAACCAAGGAGGGTATTTCGGTGGAGGAAAGTGAATCTGGATCTTAAAAGAGGCGGCATGTAGGTGCAAATCCACATCTCCCATTGATCCCGAAGATCAAACTCATTCATGGTCAAGGGGTAGTGAACATGGGAGGAGAGTGAGAGACTTGTTGGGAAACTCTCTACTTGTCCCACACACGGCTGACATTGCTTATCTGTATTGTTAGTCAATTCCTTGAGTCACTGCAGGAGCATTGGGATCTTGTATCCCCAGGGATTGACTTGGATGGCACCAAACATTTCTAACAAAGTATATAGGAAACAGGTGGAGCAACAAAAATTCATGCTTTGATTTCACTGGATGGAACCACCTATATGCACCTCCATCAGCATTATGTTCTATTAAATACCTTATCATCCCTTATACCCAAGTATACCTTTGTTCCGTACTATAAGCCTTTTTAGTACTTTTATTTGATCCCATATTCTTAGTCTTTTTAGAACACCCAAGTTCTATAGACATGTACATGCCATTGCCAACATGTCACAACACTCCCGTAATGCAGAAAACAGCATTCACGAAGAAGAAAAAAAAAACAAAATCCTCTCAGGGAGCAACCTAGAGAACGATTTATACAATTTCTCATGGGAGATCTTTTCATTAAGAGTGGCAAGACTAACCATGAAACCATCTTCTGTTACCTAAGTTAGGACCAGCAACAAATGATAATCACATAATAACTTTTGAAAATTCCCTCCTAACATGTAATAGAATGTTTCAAGAAAAGATAATTGCAGAAGGAAAGGAATCTATTGAAAGAACCTTTACTCCACGTAATATTGGATCATTGCTGATCATATCAAGTAACGGTGGAGTGCTGAGTGGAGTTCCAGTTGTAATTGTGTCACCATCCATTGGTTTCCCAAACACATTAACTGCATCCCATAGGCTGGCAGGTCACATACAGGGGAAATGATCAAATTAACTCCAGTTATCAAGTAACATAAAACCAACTACGTAATGCAAACCTGCTACTTCTTGCTAAGATAGCAGCAAGATCAAAGCGAAAGCCATCTACATGCATTTCAGTGACCCAATATCTGAAAATATGTCAAAACTGACCAAAGGTTAGCTAAATTCTAGACGATCAATTCATATAAACACAATCACGGACAGAAGCTATACACAGCACTCCTCCACACAAATGATATTGCCAAACAAGAACAAACAAATCTCAAAGAGTGATCAAATCAATTCAAATGGCGCTAAAAGCATGTAAAAATGAAAATGTGGATGTATCAGCATCGTGCACCAGTCACTCAAGTTATGCTTCCTTGTAACAGACTGTAAACCGCAAGGGGAAAAAGGGAAAGGTTTAAGACCACAGGGACTAATTGGTTGGTTCTCTATACTTAAAAAGGTTTTTGATAATTCTTCTCAATAAAATGATCGCTTTAGGTCACACCAAAAACATATTACATATGCTGAACACACCCTCAGAAACTAGTTAGTGAACAATCACAAAAACCTACCAGATAGAAACATGTAAAAAATAAAAATAAAAATAGCAGAGATGATACGTTTTGTCTAGAAAAATCTACCTTAGGCAGTCCAATATAAATTGCCGTACAAGAGGATGGTTGCAGTTGATAGTGTTTCCACAACCTGAATAATTATAGAACTCTCCCTGTCGAAAAACAATAAAAGTTACTTCCAAATGATTGCAACTCAGTAAACATAGAAAATTTTCCCAAAATGTCATTGGAAAAATATGTACTGATGTTTCAAAAATAACATTTAACAGGCTAACCCGATTTATTTGATATGGTATCTTATATGGGAAAGAGAGAAATATATACAGAGAGAGAAGGGAGGGCGAGGGGGATAGATAGTTTCCATGGAAGGGTCACTTATCAGTTTGATCTGCTGAAAAGAGGCCTTAAACATGATATGTTCCCAAGCCCCATACAAAGAAATTCAAATGCCTATTTTCATTTAAAAATCACAAAAAGGGATAAATAGTAATAAACCAGATATTAAAATGCCTTGGCAGGTATCAACAGAACGAAATGATTTACTCAAAAGGGAAGAAAAAAAAGATTTATTCATGTTAGAGGCATCAGCAGCGGAATTCTCTTCAAGCTAAAAGCCTCTCATGCTCATCACCTCATCAAATCACTCAATCATGACTAATCACTGCTAAATTTATTTGCATGTCTACATTTTGAATTTTGTTAATCCTTCATACCTAAGCCACAAAATTAAGGCATCCAGACAACATATTCACGATAGCATTCATTATGTATATAATAGAAAGCTTTGATAAACATTGTAAGCTTCTGAATTATTCTTTAGTAGCATTCATCATGCAGATAATAGAAAGCTTTGATAAACATTGTAAGCTTCTGAATTCAAACTCCCCTCTCACAGAAAAGGGCAAGTGAAGCACACATAAAACTCCATGGCAACGCACCCCTCCAACCCCCACCCCTCCCTATCCATTAAAGAAAATGAAGAAAATGGCAATAACTGATACCTTTGGAGCAAGCATGTAAAAGACACCATTGTCTACGCCTCGGAATGATAATACGGGACCATTCTCATTTCCTTCAGCAGTGTGATTGAAAACAACATCCATGATCACCTGCGAAAAACTTTATTGAGAAGACAATGACACAATTCATATGAAGAAGCTTTTGTCAGAGAAAACAAAGCAGGTTGTCACATGTCACCTCTATTCCCCTCTTATGTGCTTCTTTGACAAGATACTTAAATTCATTTATACCATCCAAACCAGAGTCTTCTGTACCAGCAGAGGAATATCTTGCCATTGGTGAAAAAAAATTTACAGTTGAATAGCCCCAAAAGTTCATCCTGGATAGAAATGTAAATTAAAAGCACTCAGTCAGTTAACACAATTTCAAGAAGGTTTCCAAATCAGTCAATGTTTTATCATACGTTATACTTTATAGACAGAAGTCTCATGCCTTCATACATTGAGAAAGATAGACACAAGCAAGTACAACAATGTCAATACTAAAAAGATGCAGGAAAAGTAAAGATCGTACAAGCAATCACAAACCATGACATGTGGTTCAGGAACATATTAAGAATTACGAGTATTCAAGAAAATTTCAAACTAATACATCATCTATAATTAATGATAAAGTTTCCTGGTCATGATAAAAATAAAATAGAAGGACAGAAAAGGGCTGAATAAATACTTGTAGTCACCCAAGATGGAATTGTAGCTGTAGTATTCAAGCTCATTGAATTCATGGCATGGCATCAGCTCTATACAGTTGATGCCTAGCTCCTGCGAAAAAGAAAGGAACATAATTCATGTCATGATCCACCATATTATTTATATTTTGTGAATAAGAAAGCGCCCAACAAGAAATTTTTACAGCATGTCAGCCTTAGCACAATCGTAAAATCTCTTTGCATGTGATCTTTTTCACAGTTTGAGCGAAGAAAAAGATGATTAATCCTAGGTTTGAACAGACAAGACCCCTATCAGGTCGCGTACATGTGGAATGTTTTACTGCATCCTGGCAGAACATTTGCAGCTCAAACAAACTCAAAGGTTATGTTACTTCAATTTATTAATCATGTTCAGTTTGCTTGACTACAGATGGGAAGGATGTGTATTTGCCTATAATTTACAACTTGTCTCGCTGGTGCAGACCAATGCACTATCAACTGTACGGACACTACAATAATCTACCAGTAAACACAACCCAGCAGCATGAATTCTAAATAATTTGTTTATCTCAAATTCAGTGGGGTATTCTTCTCTCCCAAATACTTGTAATTCCTAAATAAAAATGAATCCATACAAAAGACGCACTTATTTCCGTTTTCAAAGATAAAACAGATTGTGAAAATGTATATGTGCTATTTTTGTAATCTGAGGATTACAGTATATATTTGTATTCCTTTTATATATATACTTTTTTGTTTAGTTAGGAAGTTCCTAGTTAATCTTTATTAGTTGTCTTTGATTAGTAGTTAGCTTTTATTAGCCACCTAATTTAATGTACAAGCCGTTTGGGCTTCTATTTAACCTTCCCCGCATTTGCTGCGAAGAATAATGAGAAATCTTTCTCTTCCAATCTCTCTTCTCTAAAATTCTACACAGATCAAGAATTTGAAAGGCTTAACTCAATATCACGAAATAGATAAAGGGAAAAGTGCTCAGCTGAATAATGCAGCGTAAAACAACAAGAGTGAAGCCAACTTGAGGTTATACCGGATATGATTCTTGACACAACAATTGAATGCCAATATAATCAAGACATCAACCAGTTGTGTTAGCATTTACCACTCAAAACATCAAGCAAAAAAACATGAAATTCACCTTCAGATATTCAAGTTTTTCCACCACACCAAGGTAGGTGCCAGGAAATTTTGTATTGCTAGACTCATGCCTGGTAAATCCTCGAACATGCATTTCATAGACAACAAGATCTCGTTGAGTAATTTTCAGTGGTAAATCGCCTTCCCAATCAAACTTTTGAAGCGGCATAAAAAGATGTCAGAAAAGGAACAGGGTTAGTGACCGAAACTAGGTGAAGGTGATACGAATAGCCATAAACAGTGAAGTACAAAACAAATTATTCAGCAAAATGATTTTGAGATTCTTGAAACAACTTATAAGTAACATAACAGACCTAAACCAAAGAAAACGGCTATCAGAAAAACTAAACTTGAAAAAGAAAGAAATGAGAACAAAAGCAAAAATAGAAGATGAAGAAGATGTAGACCCCAGATGTTTGTTACAAAGCCTTGGGATCTAGGTCAAAGGTAGTAGAGGTAAGTTTCTATCATGAGCGCAAAGTCAAGACTCCAAACCCCACCAAAGTGAAAAAACAAGGATATATAAATTAAAAGCATTTCTGCCATTTATTAGGATAATTGTGACCCAGAAAGTGGGGACAAATGATTAAAGAACCTCAAAAGATAATGGCTTAACAACCATACAGAAAGAGAAGTAGATTAAAGGGACAAAAATTCATGACTTATCTGACATGATGAAGAATCAAGCAAGTAACTAGAATTCTAAGGACCAGTAATAAGTATGAAAACAAATCTTTTATGAGTTAACCACTGGGATGACTTCAGCATATTAGCATTCAAAGCTTCATCTTGCAGGGAATATTCACATTTCACAGTCTGCTTAAATCAGGTGAACCCAAGAAAAAATAATTAGTTAAAACTTATCTATGAAAAACAAATGTGCTACCTTATCAGTAGAAGAAGGAACTCTACAGGCCATTGGAGCCCAACATTCGCCTTCTTTTCCCAGAACACCAAATTCCTTGCGACTAACAACAGCCTAGATTTTACTCAAACTATTAAAGGGAATGGCCATATGGATAATAATGCAATCGTATCTACAACATTCCAAGCCCACAAACCTTGGCATATGGATCCAGTAACATTTTTGAAGAATCAAAGTAGTGTCCTTTCTCAGGAGAAAACTCCCCACCTAGTCTATAGCCATAGAGCATATTCTGAAAATCACCCTTCACAAACACATGCCAGACGTCTCCTGTCTTGTTAGTCAAAGGATCAAGCTCAATTTGCTCACTCACTCTTTCCTGCAACAGCCCAGCATTTAAGAAGCCAGGAAATTATTTTATCAGTAACTTTAAGTTAACAAACATCAAAACTAAAATTTGCTGAACTAATTCAAGAAAATCGAAGCAAAAACTATGCTCGAAAACTTAAAAAAGCTGTCAAATACGCTCCATTCTGATACATTCGAACTGTATGCTGTTGCAGGAAATAGCTATGGAATAACTACCAATTAGGTACGAAAAATGTACATATGCTAAACGTAGGAACTGATGCGAAAAAAGGTACAAACTGTAGTACGAAAAGGGTGTGAAATGCTGCGACAGTATACATTCCCGATGTTTTCATTTTGAAGCATATTTTACAAACAATTCACTTTTCAAGCATAGCTTTTCAAGTTTCCCTTTTATATCTAACCAAAGTGGCAGTGTCAGAAAATTTGTCATTTGACTCATTTCAAAGTACAAATCTGCAAAGGAGTTCAAAAGGTCACTTGAAGTAGTCTTTTTGATTAGTCTTTTTGATTACACATAAATGAAATAGAAGATGCATTACAAAACTAAAAGATGAAACAAATGAATTTAAACATTACACAGGTTCGGGATACGACCTGATCGACATTATATACTTAGTTTTTACTTACTGCATTCCTAATCCTATTCCTATTTCACTTAATCACTAACTGAGAGCGAGTACGATAAATGAAAAAAGAAGAAACTGACCACAAATAACTACTTTTTACCTCAGGCAAATCATCTGAATTGATGAAGCAAAGTTTAGCGGAAGTAGCATTAGCAGAAAAAAGAGCAAAATTAACTCCACCGTCTCTAGCCGTGGCGCCAAACGGTGTCGGAAGGCCATCAAAAACTTCAAACCGTGGCAATGCCGGCGGAGGAGGCTTCTCGACCACAACTGTAGTGTCAGCTTCAAGGCCTTTTCGATCACTGGTAACATTGGTCACCGGCGACAAATGCCTAGTAATTCTGGTAAAATTAATCCACGAATGCTTGATAATATTGGAATTTGATCTATATTCAAGATGAGTTTTGGTCTCGTTCAGATTTTTTCTGAAGAGAGATGGGATTGATGAGTATGAAAGGAGCTCAGTCATTGCGGAATGCAAATGAATTCACTGCATCAAGAAAAAGTTTTTGAGTGTTTGGGGATAATAAAGCGATATTATGGGGAAGAATGAAAGAGGTTCCTAACTAGGCGGGTGATTGTGTGATAGATGTACGTATGTAGACAGACGTGTTGCAAAATGTTAGACGAACAACCAAACTCGAGCCGAGTTCAAATATCATTGTTTTAGATGATTTGTTCAACTCGATAATGTAAATATTTGATTTGGATTGGATTGGATCGGATCATTTACGAAGCTAGTTTCGTATGACTCTTATGGACAGACTCCGTCCCTCGGGCATAGGCCATCAATGCCACATCTTAAGGCCCTCGGAAATTGATCAATATTTAAGGGCCCGGTTTTTCTTTTGATCTAATAAGTTGATTTAAACACTGTTCGTTTCTTTCGAAGGGTACTGTTTTGATTAATTAGCCTAGGACCTACCTATAAATTCTCAGGGACAGCCCTGCTTACAGGAGTAGAAGGAAACGTGTGTGTCTAACTAGGTCATGAATGTCGAGACGAGGGGGTTGAGACAGTTCAACATGCTTTGTCTCGACCCCGATAGCCGGTCCGTGGTCTCGTGCGATACCCTGAACTAAATACCGGCTCGTGCAATGAAAAGATCCAAATGTTAGCTCTCTAGATACTTTGAACCAACCAATATTTTGATAATGTTATTACAACACAGTTGTCATTTATTATTACAGAGCTGTAAACAGCCTACATACAAGTACAGGTGTTGAAAAGGCCTAATATTGTTACAAAGATCCTTGTACACTACTAACATTACATATTACTTCATTTCAAGACAACAACAACAACAACAACAACAGCAGTAAGACTAACAACAGGCTAACAACCTAGTATGATTTTACAACAAACAGATGTCACTCACAAACAATCACAACATCTAATTTTGAACAACATATTAAATACCAGTCCCCACTCGAAAAGCCGAAGAAAGTGAGATCTCAAAGGTTGCTGCTACCATTCTGAGTCACTTCTCCTTCCACCTTTCTGCTCTTATTTGCTTCGATATTATTGTGTTCACCGCCTTTCTCTTCATCATCCTTTACGGCGGTTCCTTCTTCTTCACCTCTTTTCACCTGCTGATACTCTTTAAATTCATTGACAGATTCTTGCACCACCACCACCTCATCCTCCTCCTTGTGATGGACGGGATCCTCCTCCATTGCCACCGTTTCGGCTTCTTTTTGGTTCATTCCATTAGACGAATCCTCGGCTTTGGATTGTTCTTCAGCTTTCTGAGCCATTTTCTCTGCTTCTTTATCAACTTCAGTGCCCTCTATGGGAATTTCTTTAACAACACGGTCAGAATTCTCAGGTGGTGCTACGGCATCTTCATGTTTCTTATCATCATCTCCAACGTTTTCTGTTACTACCGGGATTTCAATCTTGTCATCTTGTTTCTCCTCCTCCTGCACAGCATCCTCTACCTCGGTTTCAGTTTTTTCAGCTTTTTCTATCTCAGCCTCGACGATAGTTGCCTCAGTTTCTTCGATCTGAGCCTCGACGATAGTTGCCTCAGTTTCTTCGATCTGAGCCTCGACGATAGTTGTCTCGGTTCCTTCTTCTTGATGAGTTTCTTCTTTCTTCTTTGAAACAGATGTTTTTGACCTCTTCTTTTTTGGTGAAGAAAGTGGTGGTGGCGGCGGCGGAGCTTTCTTAGCTTTCTCACTGATCCTAGTGGATCTTCTAGGCGTATCGCCAGTTCCCCAGTCGAAATCTGCAACGGCAGGACCCCCAGGGTGCGATTTCAGGTAATTCTCCAACTGCCTTCTGGTAGTGATCTCATCCCCTGTAGGAGCAGTGAACACGATCTCGGCTTTCTTCGGGTTTCTGCCCGTTTTTGGTATAAACTGCATAAAAATTAAGGTTATACTTCACAATTCACATGATTTTTGTTTTTCAACTGCTCAACAGTTTCATCATAACGTAAATAAAACTAGACAATATGCGTCTCTGCGATAGTTTCCAGCTTGTTTCATCAAATCAAATAATTACTACAACAGAAAATCGATGCATGCCACGTCTAGCATCACAAAGTAAACAGAAGGTGGATTTATTCATTCAACCCAAAAAAAAAGGGTAAAAGATGTTACCAGACCAAGCAGAAGTAGTAGATTTCACAGGAGCAGCTTTCATCAAGAGTTATAGGCCAACAATTGACCTATGGTGAGGATAAGAAAGGCAACACCTTCCCGACTTTTGCCAAAGAGAATAACACAACCGTACACGAATAACAGTATATGTAAGATAAATGTGTTGAAAATTTAGTCCCAACAACATAAACGAGGAGAGACGTGTCAATCTTAAAAACAATTATATGCGGAGGGAAGATTATCTTATAATATAGTGGGACAAACAAGGATTTCTATCACATGGACTTGGGATATGATACCATGTCGAAAATATAGGGCCAACTATAAGGGGCCTCAACCTCTAAACCAAGCTATGAAGTGGAGGAAGTTCATTAATTAATATGGTGGGAGAACATCGATAAGTGACCGATGTAGGAGAAATTTACAAATTCTAACAAAACGGACCACAATGGATATATGTAAAACAAGAGGTTATAACACAAATACGGAGCTAAATCCACAGCAATGGGTTGTGCAAGAAACGGACAGAAGCTAGCCGTTTTAGCTAATAGGTACAAGTAAAAAACACTGTCAAAAACTTTTCCGTTATCTCTATTTTACCCTCAACCAAAACTACTTTAACCGTCGTCAACTTTTTCTTTTCTTTCTTCTTTCTTTGTTTCCATATTCCACCTAATTTGAGAAGAGAAAAGGAATATCTATTCAAATCTCCATGATAATAGGCCATTACCACAGATCAAAATAGTAGTGCACCTATACTTACTCGAGCATAAGCATAAAGTCTTCAAACAACAATAAGAAAGTAGATCAAGTCCAACCACCCCTAAAGTGTGACCTAAGACAAGGAATGAGTGTTCCAATTAAACACACACAGAGGGTGAAGAGAGAGAGGGGGTGAGAGAGAGAATGCAGTATTTGCACTGTCAAGCACACAATTTCTTGACTTTGTCCAATGTTGCATTATTTTCAAATACTACCAACCTGGGGGCTAGTTCTCGTAATTATTCCGTTAAGGAAATTATGCATTTCTTGCACTTTTCTCCACTTGGTCTTTTAATCTTCTAACCTAAATAGCTTGAACATAAAGGGGGTTGAAATCCAATGCACATGAAAGCCTTCTTTTTTTCATATTTACAAACTGACCACTACACTGGTGCCAAATAAAGATCAAATCAAATGAATGAGGAAAGTTGCAATTATTATATGGACGCCCTTAGTGGCACCACAACACATCTATTGCAACACCAAACCCGCGGTGTTAGGTTCGGCTTTTCAGAGATCGTAACCTCATTGTGGTGCCCCGGGAAAGGTTTTGGTGTGGTGCCACTAAAGACGCCCTTATTATTTTTAACCAAATTCCAATATGTTCAGTTTCTCTTAGAGAAAAAACTCTTTTTTTAATTGACAGATCTTGTTTAAAGTCTTGACAAATTTTCAGATCTTTCCACAGTTTATAATATAAATATGTAATATGCACCATTAACCAGGCTAACAGATACATGGTGACCTTCTCAAATGCTGCTTACCCATTGGCCTTCTTTCTTTTGCTTCCTTTTATTTCTGGAACTCATGTAGCAAAATTCAAAGAGTAAAAAATGATCCTGTTTATGGTTAGTTCACACCAGACCCTCACTTTTGCACAAAGCGGTCACATCTGTCACCATTAAAAATCAATAACAATTGTCTTTCCAAGCATAGGTTCTAATAGTCGAGGGATGTCATTAAAACATAAGTCAAAAGCAACAAATAGCAAGGTAATAGGCAAGAAGATGAAATTAAAAAAAAAAGACAAATTGGTCCTTACTCAAATTAAGTCGAATGGATAAAGACAATCGGTCCCTTTTGTATCATGAGTTTGCAATTATATCCCCAATGGTGACACTTTCACCCCTCAACTAAGTATTTTTTTTAATCTTTTCAGTCCATTTATGCCAAGTGTCCGGTTTTTATTGGTTGGAACTTGGAAATGCATAGATGAGGGGTAAAAGTGTCAAGATGAAACATTGAGGATGTAAGAGCCAAATTCATGAAACAAAAGGGATCAAAATGTCTTTAACCCTTTAAATCATATATCCTACCCCTCCAGCAATTTAACATAAATAATGATACTACAAGCACTTGTGCATACAAGTTGGACCGTTCCCCAAAGTATAAGTTCAGAGCTGAGGTTGACATATAACTTAATATTACCTCCGTCCCAAAATAAGAGTCACCTATGACTCAAAATGGTGTCCCATAATTAGTCACTTTAAAAGTCCATGATAACATTTATTAGGTTTTCTCGCACCATACCCCTAATTTATTATCAGTTCAACAACTTTACAAATACCAAAACAAAAGCATTAATGATAGTTAAGTGGTATTTTAGATTTTATCAAACTAAAATATATGACATATATCAACTTTTTTAACATTTTTGAAACCTCCTAAGGTGACTCTTATTTTGGGACGGAGGGAGTATCTCTTAGTAAAGATACTGAGCAAATTAAAGAATCGGTCTACTGGTATTAATCTTCCACAACATCTGGTATAAACACATTGTCATGGAGCAAAAGTTATATACTTATATTCCTCTTCGAACATCACAAAGAAAAGTGCTGGAATTCTTTTCCAAGCAATATGCATTGGAAAACCCTACAATACAAGTAAACTGTAAATCCAAAAACAGTGGAATACAAAAATCAAAATATTTCACTAAAAGAATTTTCTGAAGAGTCTTAAGGCTGTAAGTTCTCCTGCAAGTGTGCATCAATAGAACATTTGATCCTTTCAACAACAAAAAAAATGGAAATACCAAGCAGATAAAAGAATAACCATGTGGATCCTATCTGCAAGAACAAACAGAAAGCTAAAAAGGGGAAAACTACCGGAGTAACTCATAAAAGTGTTGCTGACTACTAAATACCAGTTACAGTTGAAATGATACGGAGAATGTGGAAATGCTATAAAAGGCTTTATCAGATTTTTCTTTATTTCATATTCAGAGGCATTCCCCAAGAAATTCTGCCAACTTGAAGTAGGACAACCGTAACAACAACAGTCCACACCATGACAAAATGTAAGCAAGTAGTTTATGGATATAACAACTTTTACCCACAAAAATGCCACAAGCTGACAAGTAAACAAAATCTGCAATAAAAAAAGGAGCACAGCTACGTGCTCAACAAAATAGAACCCTTGAGTGCTCAGCCAAATACATGATTTCACCCCTGAAAATGCATGATTCCGGAGTATCCTAAAACAAGTGAATCTTGATTTGCAGTAAAACAAATCAAATTCCAATAATGCACATTTTTCTCACCATTTTCATTCATAAAAGCCAAACTGAAACCCAAAAAAAAGGGGGGTTTTCTAAGAATGGACCAAAATAATGCTCGCAAATAGCCTTGAGACATATATACATGATTCACAAATTGAAAAGTAAAACAACAAATGGGGCCCAGAAAAAACTGGACCAAAATATGCAACTAAAGAACCCAAATCTGTCCAATACAATAACACTGATCTGATCACAAAATTGAGATGGGAAGACAACTTGTATTCTTCTTCAAAAAAAAAATCACCTTTAGGAGATGAAGTACAGCTAAAAAACTGTAATGAACAATTAAATTGGAGAGAAAAACAGAAAGGAAAAAACAAATGGGAAAAAGCTCAATGAAGCAGAAAGGTATGTATTATTTCGATGTTCCTTCTCTTTACACTGTTCTGCCTTAAGTAGGCTCAATTGGCAGTTTACAATAGCAGTTACAACCGCCAAATCAGCTAACTAACCACCTAAGTGACTTATTAATTGACTTATTAACTGCCCCTAAGTGTTAATTCTGCTATATACATGACAAAAACATCAATTAAAATATTAAGGGCATTAGAGCATGAAGAAACCCTAGCTTCAATAGTACTCAATTCATATTCAAATTTCACTGAACTCACTTCAAAGCGGCATTTAGGCATACAATTATAAGGCAAAAGAAAAAAAACAAACCAACCCAGCACAAAAATCAACTTAAAAACACCCCCAAGATTCCTAATTTACAAAACTTGAAGCTCGGCAAACACTATTTCTTCCCCCCAAACTCCAAAAAAATAACCATAATTGCATGAAACCCACGAAACCCAAAAGTTCAATTGACCTAGAGACACCAAAATCGAAGCAAATTGAACATTTAATCCCTCAATTAATTGTCAGACACATATTAATAAGTATAAGCAAAGCAGAGGGGGGAAAAAAAGATTTAAGGGAAGTAGAGGGGAGGTGGATGACCTTCTTCTTCCAACCAGGAGGAGCAGGGAGTTCCAGGGACACCGCTTCCATCTTCTCCTCCACCGCTGAGCTCGACATTTTTTTCTGCTAGCTTAGCTATGAAAATCTCTGAACTTGTGTATTATTTTAATAGTTAAATAGATAAAATGAAAATAAAGCGGACAAGAAACTTGAGGGGACCAACTAACTTTTAACTAATTTACAACGGATACGTATAAATAAGGCAATACGGAATTACTGATGCAAGATTCTACAGCTTCTAGAATGCAGTAGCTTACGTTTTTATAGCTGTTTTTTCTTTTTCTTTTTTCTTAAGGTAGCCTAAAATCATGAGTATTTATTTTCACGGGGATCGATGTATCATATCTTTCATACAACACATTTAATCGATATTTAAAATTTGATTTTTTTTATTTAAGTGTTGGCTTTTAAAATGTCGATTATTGTTAGACATGTTTTAGTTTTAATGATGAGTGACAAACTAGCTGTTATAGAGCAAAGACAAAAAGATGTCTTGATTAAATGCATAGGTTTACTAGAGTTTGATTTTTGCATATATTTGATCAAACAAGCACTGTAAAGAGGTCGGTGATTTGTTGAGAACCTATATAGTCGAGAGAGGTGTCTGCAAGTCATTAGAGTGTCTACAGGAACCTCTTGATAGTTGAAAGTGAGGTTCAAACTTCGGTAATGAAGGCTAAGGGATCAAACTTAGTATTTAAAGTCATGGATATGGGATCAGAATTTAGAAAAGTCTGTGATGACTTAAACTGATCACATATGCCTTGTGTAAAAGGTCTAAGTTCCATAAAGTTAAGTGGTGATTGGAACTTGGTTATGTTTAAAATGGTGTACTATAACTTCATAATAAAAAGTTAGATGAGAAGCAGTCAGCTGATGTGTTTATAAAACACAACAGACTACAAGCCAGCTGACAGATATGGACATCAGCAGACTTACACAACATGTGTCTGTTGAATGGAAAATTCGAGTTAATCCAAATTTCTTTTGGAAGATTAAATGGATAAGGATGAATTACAAGCATTGGATTAATCAGAAAATCAATGTCCAAGATAAAAGGAACGTTGTAATAAGTCAGATCTATATCTAATGAAAATAAGTCAATGGATAGATGGTGATTTGTCAAAAGTAAACTTGACCGATGTCGATCGACGATGCAGCAGAGGTAAAAGTCAGTCAAGACAAAGACAATTTTGAAACGGCTATATTTGAATTTCAAATTCAAGTCACATGATTCACACCCTATATATAGAGGACTCTTGTTTCAGATTGAAAGTGATGAAAAATATATGAACAAGAAAGAAAATAACCTAAGAAATTTATCAAGTGCAATCTTACCCTGCTGAGCACCACTAAGCTATCAATTTGCTGATCAAGATTTTCTTCAAGTGTTTTCTGCAATCAAGTTACATCTGGTATACACACTTGAAGACTACAAGCTACTGATCATGCATCATGATCAGAAGCCTGCTGAAAGCTGAATCACTTTCTTGATTCAACCCTTCTTTTTCAAGAAGTTTGTTAAAGACAGAGAAGCACTTTTGAAGTGTCAAGAACTGTTGTTTGTGGTGGATCTGGTGAAAAGGCAATCCTACCCTTCAAGGACCAGTGGAATACTTTGAAGCATCAATCCTACCTATTTCTAGTGTTCAGTTTGTGAAGCCATAGTCATTGGCCAAGGACAAACAATTTAGGGATTTTTGTAACAACAACCTCAAGAATCTCTAGTGAAATTCCTCCAACATCACAGGAGAAGAGTGGACTGTTGGACTTATTTTTAAGTTTTAGTGATGAGTGCCAGACTAGCTGTTATAGAGCAAAGGCAAAAGGATGTCTAGATCAAATGTATAGGTTTATTAGAGTTTGATTTTATATAGGTTTGATCAAACAAGCACTGTAAAGGTCAGCTGACTTACATCAGCAGACTAGTCTAGATCGATAGGGTATTTGAGTCAGTAGACTTGTCGGGAACTCTTGAAGCGAAGGGTGAGGCTCAAACTCGATGAATTGAAGGCTAAGGGATCAAACTTAGTAATTAAAGTCAAGGATATGGAATCAGAATTTAGGGAAGTCTGTGATGACCTAAACTGATTACATATACATTGTGTACAAGGTCTAAGTTCCACAAGATAAGTGATGATTGGAACTTAGTTATATGCAAAAAGGTGTAATCTAACTTCATAAATAAAAGTTAGATAAAAGACAATAAGCTGAAGTGGTTTTGAACACAGCATAATAAGGATAAGCTTACTGATGTGTATATCAGCAGACTTGTGTTCTCAGGAACCTGCTGGACACATATTTCGATTTAATCAAAATCTACATTCAAAGATTACAAAGAAAGGGACAACTAACAACCTCTGATTTTATCAAACAAATCAATGGTTAAGATCAAATGGACGTTGGAAAGATTCAGACCTTTATCCAATGGTTACAAGTCAAAGGGTGGATGATCATTGTAAAAGCTGTCAAAAAGGAATCGACAGCGATGTCGATCTAGAAACGATGAAAAAGCAAGTCAAGATGGAGACAAATCTGAAACGGCTATGTTTGAATTTCAAACATAAGTCACAAGGACTCCTACTTATAAATAGAGGACTCCTAATTCAAATACAAGTGATGAGCATTGATAAAAATTAAGGATCTGTCTTGAGCAATCAGAATTAAATCAAGAAAAACACCCTGCTGACCCTACTAAGCATAAGGCTACTGATCCAGAGAATATCTTCAAGTGTAATCAGCATTCAAGCTACATCAAGTTTACACACTTGAAGACATCAAAATTCTTGATCATATCATCTCGATCAAGGCTGTTTGAAAAGTGAATCACTTACTTGATTCAATCTTTCTTTTACAAGAAATCATCAAGACAGTGAAGCATCTTTGGGTGTGAAAGATGTTGGTTGTGGTGGAGTGGTGAAGAGGCAATCCTACCCTTCAAGGACCAGTGGAAGACTTTGAGCAAACAATCCTACATGTTCCAAGTGTTCAGTTTGTGAAGCCATAGTTATTGGTGAAGGACAAGCAACTTAGGGATTTTTGTAATAGCTACATCAAAGATCTCTAGTGAATTACCTCCAACATCACAGGAGAATAGTGGACTGACAGTATTACACCACCTGAAACCACTATAAAATCTGCCTACTTACTTTCTGCATTTATATTCTGCACTTAGTTTATCTAACACATCAATCTACTGAATCTAGCTACCGAATTCACACACATACACTACTGAGTATCTAATACTTGGTATCATATTTAACAACAAGTAATAAGGCTTAATTTTTGATATATTTCCGCTGTACAAATTCAGTAAACTCAACGATCGCCAGATTATCGAGTGTCACAGAGACATCTTGAAGTATCGCCAGTGTTGAAGTTCTTGAGTTTGTTAACTCCAAAAGTTTTAAGTGTTAAGTTTATTCACCCCCCCCTCTAAACTTAACCAAAGCATTTTCAAGGTACCAACATTGACTGACAGGATTACACAACCTGGAACCACTATAAATCTTGCATACTTTTGTTTACTGCATTTACATTCTGCAATTTACTTTATCAGCATACTTAATACTTCAACTTACAGCTGCTGAATCACACCACTTGCACTACTGAGTATCCAATACTTAGTATCATATTTACAAAAACAAGTACCAAGGCTTAATTTAATATATTCCGCTGCAACAAATTCAAGAGTTTCAATAGTCAGCAGACTACTGAGAGTCAGCAGACTGTTGACCCAACTGAGTTTGTCAACTCCAAAAAGTTTTAAGTGTTAAGTTTATTCAAACCCCCCCCCCCCCCCTTTCTAAACTTAACCAAAGCCTTTTCAAGCCACCAACAATTATAATTACGATGTGATGTACAAGTAAATTAGTGGGTGGATGGTAGATACACTGCGGCGAAAATAAATACACTCATAAAACTACCCATAGCTCACCGTAAGTTAAAACACTGCAGGGTAGAAACAAAAATATCCATGAGTCTTGTTATACATGACAAAAAATACCGTCATTAACGTTTCTCCCAATTTTACAGATGTTCTCGTAAGGTAAAGAACTCAAACCGGTGATTTTATTGCCTCAGAAAAAACTATTTAATAGAAACGTCGCTGTCATTGACTCTAGTTATACATGATTGGATGTCATTTGTGGCGTTAATATAAGCTCACTACTACAAAAAAGCATAAAGATCACAGTTTTTAAATGTGATATATTTACATTAGTCACGGCTTTCAAAGTGTGGCATATTGAGGTGTGACATAAAGTACTTTAACTCAATCACAGTTACAAAATGTGATCTATTATAATAATTATCACACTTAAAACCCGTGATCTATTATAGTTGGTATCACACTTAAAAACCGTAATCTATTATAATTTCATCACATTTAAAAACTGTGATCTATTATAGTTGTTATCATAGTTAAAAACCGTGATCTATTATAGTTGTTATCACACTTAAAAATCGAGATCTATTACAATTAAAACACATTTAAAAACCGTGATCTATTTTAGTTGTTATCACACTTAAATACCGTGATCTATTATAATTTAAATCACACCAATAAAAGTGTTTTTTTTTCAAAAACAATATATAAGCACACGTAATTTTTTTGTCTTTGTTGGGACTCGAACCCGGATACTCCGGATTAACAAGCCACACTTATTCCACTAGGCCGATGTTTTCTTTCTTCTAATTTTCGACCACACTAAATTAAAATCTCATTATAAAATACCATATTATTTTAATCACAGTCAAAAACTGTGATTGATTGATTTTTTGTCTCATTTTTCCTAAAAACCGTGATAATAAAAATTGTGATATATTTTAGTTGTTATCACACTTAAAAACCGAGATCTACTATAATTTCAACACATTTAAAAACTGTGATCTATATTAGTTGTTATCACACTTAAAAATTGTGATCTATTATAGTTGTTATTACACTTAAAAACCGAGATCTATTATAATTTCAACATATTTAAAAATGTGATCTATTTTAGTAGTTGTTATCACACTTAAAAACCGAGATATATTATTTTTGTCTCATTTTTCCTAAAAACCGTGATAGTAAAAATTGTGATATATTTTAGTTGTTATCACACTTAAAAACCGAGATCTATTATAATTTCAACACATTTAAAAACTGTGATCTATTTAAGTTTTATCACACTTAAAAATTGTGATCTATTATAGTTGTTATCACACTTAAAAACCGAGATCTATTATAATTTCAACACATTTAAAAACTGTGATATATTTTAGTAGTTGTTATCACACTTAAAAACCGAGATATATTATAATTTCAATCACACCTAAAAAAGTGTGATCATTCTTTTTTTTTTCAAAAACGAAATAAACGCACACATATCTTTTGTTGCCACTGGGACTCGAACCCGGATACTCTGGATTAAGGAACCACACTAATTACCACTGGGCTGATGCCTACTATATTATCATTTCGACCACACAAATCTAAGATATTATTATAAAATATCATATTATTTTAATCACAGTTAAAAACCGTGATTGATTGTTGTTCTTGTCTCAGTTTTTTTAAAAACCGTGATAATAAAAACTATGATCTATTTTAGTTGTTATCACACTTAAAAACCGAGATCTATTATAATTCAACACATTTAAAAACTGTGATTTATTTTAGTTGTTATCACACTTAAAAAATCGTGATCTATTATAGTTGTTATCACACTTAAAAACCGAGATCGATTATAATTTCAACACATTTAAAAACTGTGATCTATATTAGTAGTTGTTATCACACTTAAAAGCCGAGATCTATTATTATTTCAATCACACCTAAAAAAGTGTGATCATTCTTTTTTTTCACACATAATAACTGTGATAAAAAATTTAAGTGTGATATATATACATTTTACTTGTCTTGGTTCTTTTAAAAGTGTGATCCTTATCTTTAGTTAAGTGTGATCTATATCTCTTTTCTTATTAGTGGATATAATTTACCTCACTTTTCTATAATATAATTGTGACAAAAATATCATGAATTCAGTCATAGTTTAAAAATGAGATTAATTGATATAATTTATCTCGCTTTCTCAATAACCGTGACAAAAATATCATACCAATTTAGTCACAGATTAAAAGTGTGATAGTTTGGTATAATTTATCTCGTTTTTTCAATAACTGTGATAAAAATATCATATCACTTTTGTCACTGTTTTAGATGTAAGATTGATATATATAATTTATCTCGCTTTTTTAGAAACCGTGACAAAAATATCATATCAATTCAGTCACAGTTTAATAATGAGATTGATTGATATAATTTATCTCGGTTTTTCAATAACTGTGACAGAAAAATCATATCAATTAAGTCACACTTTAAAAATGAGATTGATTAATATAACTTATCTCAGTTTTTCAATAAGTGTGATAGAAAGCTGTAAGTGTGATATATATATTTTCGTTGTCTCGGTTTTATTGAAACTGTGATTATTTTCATATCTTAATTAAGTGTGACCTATGTCCTATTTTGTAGTAGTGGCTCTATATTTTAATGGGTAAGATTTTATGAACACATTTTATATTTTCTTTTTTTAATTTTTTTGGGAAAAGGGAAAGGGGATTTTTATTAAGGGCATGGATGAAAATCGAATACTGGTTCTCACCAGGAAGTGCAATGACTTGTATCATTAGGTCAGATCCGATTCCTGAACACATTTCATATTTTAATTATTTTTTTAGGGGAAGGGGAAGTTTTTATTATTATTAGGAACGGGGATTAGAATCGAATCCTGATTCTCACCAGGAATTGCAAATGGTTTGTACCACTTGCTACGACAGATTTGATTCCATAAACACTTTATATATTTGATTATGACGTTGATGTGATTCCCATTGAATGAAAAATAGATTAAGTTCATTATTTATGTTATTGGGCTTGTGAAGAATATTTGGAGTCTTTTATTACTTGTTGATGTTAATAAGGGCTAAGCCCATGAAAGTGGCGCCTAGTATGTTTTTCATTTGCTTGGAGTTGCTATGTATAATGTCCATTAAGGATTTTATTAGGTAATATACGCATTTTTAGTTGTTTTTATCCAATATTGCTTAGTTGTGCTGTTTACTTGGAGTCTGTAGGCTATATAAAAGCATTTGGAGTCATTGTTATGATATACAATCATTATTGAGTGAATTTATACTAAGCTTTCCAGCTTTTTGTGAACATATCAGCTTTTTGTGAATTTGCCCAGCTTTTTTGTGAATTTATACAATCTTTCGTAGAGTATTCGAAATCTGAACTTATCAAGGTTCTGAACATACCTTGTGGCGTTAGTATACCAAGGTTCTTAGTTACGGTTAGCTTAGGGTTGCGGTGCTCGTTTTTTATTGATACTTTTCATCGTTTCTTGGGAAAATTCGGATCTGATTCGTTTAAGGATCACATCAGTTGGTAGCAGAGCTCAGTTATTAAAGGCATCAGATATCCCCTATTTTTCTTTTTTCCCCTGAATCTTGAAATTTTTTCCTTTCATTATAAAAAAACAATTATCAGCCTGCTTCTTTTCTGCTTGTCATATTCTTCATTATATCACAAAAAAAAGCTTCCTAGCTTTATTCCGTCATAATACGTGATGCTCATGCTTAGTACAAAAAAAATCCAGCAACTAATTTCGGTTTTCTTTTCTTACCATCTCCATAAATTATTCAACCATCGTCATATCTTCATCCCAAGAACCCTGAATTTCAGCCCCATAAGTTTTCCTAATTCCAAACATACCAAGAACCCTAATCTAGAATTCAATAAACCTAATCTTGTGTTCAATAACTACATTCTTACAACATATTTTGCCAAACCACCTAGTTTTTAAAGTAATCCTTCAAGAAGAAAACTTTACGGCATACCCCCCCTCCCCTCAAGAAACCTTTGGCCATACTAAAAAAAGCCAAAAACCGAAGCCCTAGCTACTTGTATAGGTTCTTTGGTCTTGAATTGCTTCGGGTGCTCGTATTTTGAATTGTCTACAAAAGGAGAGTGTAAACACGAGTGTGTGAGGACATATCTATATGCTGAATTTAATCATGTCAAAAGAGCACACCGATGGAGAAGATAATTTTGTTGAATAATGTTTTAGGTCATTCGCGGAGGCACAAGATGCCGTGATGGATAGGAAATTTGAAGAGATGAATCAACTTCATGCTGATAGGATGAAGAAGATGATGGCTCAATTTCAGAACATGATAATGGGAAGAGGTGCTGGTAGAAATAACCGTAGGGTAGAGGTAATCGTGGTGACAGAGGTGATATGAGGAGAAGAGAAGTAGTGACCCGGGTTGGGGAGAATGATGACAACGTTTCTGAGTCTTCAAAGGCTGCCCATATTGTGAGAGTGGTGATGATAGAGATTACATACGGAAAATCATGATGAAAATCCGTACGAATGATCCTGATTTTATTTAGATTGGGTTCGTAAAGTTGAGCAGATTTTTCGTTGTAATAATTAATCTGAGGAGAATAAATTTGAATTGGCTACACTTGAATTTAAGGGTTACACAACCATTTGACGGGAGCAATTGATCATTAATCGTAGTAAGACAAGAGATGATCTTGTAAGACTTGGAATGAGTTGAAAAGGGAGATGAAACGTAGATTTGTTCTGGAATCCTATTACACTGAACAATATAGAAAATTGCAGACCCTTACGCAAGAGAATCGATCATTGGAAGATTATTATCAAGTGATGGAGCTTACATTAATTCATACGGGTACCGAGGAAGATGCTTAGGTGGCTATGACTTGTTTCTTGAGTGCTTTAATGCCTGAAATTACTCATTCGGTAGAGATGCAAGGTTGTGAAATGTTGGATAGAATGGTACATGCGGCTATTTTAATTGAAAAACACTTGAATAAAAGGAGTACCTTCACAAAACCATCTTCATGTAATTCTTATTCTTACCATTCATTTCATCCTAAAGATACTAGCACCCCTAGGACAACCCTTATGTCTTTCAATGAGGCTTATAAAGCTATGAAAAACAACAAGGGTAAAGCTCCAACCACCCCAAACAGCCTGCTCGTGAACTTAGATGTTTTAAGTGTAAAGGCATGAGGCATAAAGTAAACGAGTGTTCAAATAAATGTGTTGTGGTTTTGGTGGGTGAATCACTTAGGGAGGAGTATATGTCACAATCCGAGGAGGAGAGAAGGTTGATTTTGAGGAGGAATTTGAGCAAGAACCCCTGGTTGGAACTCTTTCAGCCACAAAAAAATCCTTAAGTACCAAAGTCAAAGTGAAAGAAAGTTTGCATTGCAAAAATATTTTTCAAATGTGTTGTCTTATAGGCGGTAAAGTGTGTAGTGTGATTATTGATCCAGGAAGTTGTGCTAATGTGGTTAGTACTGAGGTGGTGGAGAAGCTGGCAATTCGTACTACCAAACATCCCCAACCTTATAAGTTGCAATGGTTTAATGATTGTGGTGAAGTTCGTGTTACCAAGCAAGCGTTGATTTCTTTCAACATTAGGAACCTAGATGATGATGTTCTTTGTGATGTGGTACCTATGCATGTCACACATGTTCTACTTGGCAGGCCTTGGCAATACGATAGGAAAGTTATTTATAATCATTTTTTGATCAAGTATACGTTGATTCACATAGGAAAGAAAATCACACTTGTTTCCTTGTCACCACAAGAAGCGCATGAGGATCAACTTCGACTTGCTCAAAGTCGAGAGGAAGTGAAGCTAAAGATGGGAGAAATAGTTGGAAATGGTGCTAAATCTGTTATGAAGGGCAGGCAAAAGAAAGTTTGTCTCACTTTAATATCCACTTGTTCGGGTTCACTTGATATACACAAACCAGCCTTTTATTGAATATGGATATGGATATGGATATGCGTGATCATGTTAACCTTGGTGGGAAACCGGAGAACCATTTCATTGATCCATTTTCTGAGTTTGTTGCTACATTGCAGGGTGATAACACTTTAAATGCACCATTAAATTAACCCTTATTTACCCCGAATTTTGCTCAAGAGAATGTAGATAGACCCATTATTGTGAAGGAATATATGTTAAACACTGAGTGCATGTTCCCAAGGTTATAATTCTGCATCTATGTTGTTATTCCGAAGAATTGGTACTGTTTTGTCTTGTTTTATGTATTTTTCAGGATATATCAAATCTGGAACACTTAAGGATGGATCCGGATAAAGGAAATATAGTATTGGGCTGAGTGGAGTAAGTCCAGAAAGAGATATGCTGAAAGAAAAGAAGAAAATCATGCCCGGTTTATATTGAAATAGTGTCCCAAACCCAATCGGGTTGGACCGGATCCGACCGGGTCGGATCATTTCGACTATTTCTTTATGATTATACATATATAATAAATGGCTTTTCTGTTGACATGTATTTGTTCTTTTAAAGAACCAATTATGAATTGTTTTATAATAACGTCCTTAGTATTAAACTATGATAGAGAAACCATGATAGGCGATTATGGTTGATGAGATCTCTAATCACTTTAATAAGTTTGATACTTAAAAGTCTCTAGGCTGATGTACTATTAAACAGGGCATTGATAGTATGAACAAACTAGTACATAATAGATGTCTTATGTCTTTAACGGCAGGGATAGATCTCGTCTATCGAAGTGCAGAGACACTTGGACTGTATGTGGACGTGTATTAGAGAATGCGTACGTTAGACTGACCCACTTACACTGTTAAGTGTCACACTATGTGACGGTTGTGTAATTATCCTTAGGACCGGAGTCTACATGGCATCACTGTGTGGATTGTCATGCTTTGACACTATTGAGGTTTCCCTTAGCCATGGGACGATCATGCAGTAGTGATTAGGTATGATACTGAAGCATGCAGAGTATACATGTTAGGTCGTCTAGGAATCGTGTACCCTATGAGTAGGAGTGAATATCCGAAAGGGCCTTCCCATAAGAAATGTCTAGTTCTCATGAATCTTTGCAAAGTGGGAGTAAACGAGTTATTCCGAGAGAGCTTGATATCCAGATTATGGGATACGATCGTATGGATATTACTACAGCGGTAGGATTCTATTTACATGCTAACCGAGCACAAGAAAGGTAGTAGTCATTGCGTATTGACTCTTCTGATGATTGGGGGTCACGGACGTGTTGCTGGACGCTATCTGTGATCGTTAGATATGAAGGGCATTTTCGTAATTGCGCCTTATGTCTATGGCCAACATATTCTGAAGCCTATCGGGTCACACACATATGAACATCGAGTCGGATTAAAAATGTGGTTATAGTTGATGACCAAATAAGGAAATTTTTATCTCAATAGGTTATGGTGGTAAATTGATATGGTGGTATTTATTTATTAAGAATAAATTAAATACAAGATATTAATTATATTATTAATTAAAGAATATTCCGGAAGCCATTAAATTTGCAAAAGGGGCAGAGATGATGTAGTGTATAAGACACACTTGGATTGTGCAATTTAATTGATAATATTAATTTTGGATATTAATTGTTTTTGAAAAAAATAGAATTATGGTAATAAGATAAAGATAGTCAATATTAGATATTGACAATATCTTGGAAATATTTAATATAAGCTATTAAATAAAAGAGATAAATCAATCTAAGGGATTTTCCTTATTCTATTAGGAAAAGATTTTCTCTCTGATCAATCTACTAGAAGCTAATCACAATCAGTTGGGGAGATCTTTGGGGCGCCACTTTTCACTATTTAAGGGAGGCTTGGCTAGCTCTTTTGTACACCATAATTCCAAAAGCTAATTGTCCTTATGAAAAATAAGAGAGCTTCTTAGAGAGAGATTATAGAGAGAGAAAAGGTCGACCTAGCAGTCGTGTTTTTCTAGTAGCAATCATTGGCGGGATTCCGGCGAGGTGCTCGTGTGGATTACTGGTAGAGGCCGGACACTTGGACGGCTCGCTAATGACGGTTAAAATATACCTATTTATGTCATCAATTCTAACCTTAAATCGGAGTTAATTATATATATTTCATATTAAATCACTTGTTAATATTTATTATTTAATGTTAAGTGATTATTAATATGATTTTTAAGTATTTAATGCTTTTATTATTAAAGACCAATTTATTTGTGCGATAAATATCGATTTTGCAGATTGTGATAAATCGAGAGGATTAATGTCATTCAATCAGTGGATCTCAAGATAATAAGGAAGAAAATCGGAGCATTAATCAAGAGACAAATCAGATCAGCATAGAAGAGTGCAATGTGGAACAAGTTAACAAGAAAACGCGTTAAACACGTGCTGAGAGAGGCTCGGTCGACCGAGCCCCTTCATTTGGTCGACCGAGGCATGTGGTTCGGCTACCCGAAGCTATCCAGACCTAAAACGCGTGCATATCTTCTAGATCCATCCTATGTCGGCAAAATCCTCTATATAAGCAGCAGCTACGAAATTGAGAACACACACCATTACAACACAAGACAATTTGAGTTTTTAAGTTTTAGTTTTCTTTTCTTTATGTTCGTACATTGTGGATTCATCGGAGTCTCCGGTTGGGGAGCGCATTAAAGAGTGGGAGTCACTCTCGTCTTCGAGGGTATGACTATTCAATTATGCAATCTTTATTCGTAGATCTGATATATTTTATTATGGAGTAGTTTCTCTTGTATTGATTGCGTGATGTAGATTAATTTACGAACCCATGTGTTTAGGTTAAAAACGTTAAGAAGTAATCATGATTTGTACCAACACAGAACTGTGTTCGGTCGACCGAGACATGTCATTCGGTCGCCCGAGTGCTGTCATTCGGTTGACCGAGCGTGGTGATGTGTAGGGCAATGTTATGATCGGCCGACTCACGTCGATTCTACGATTTGGAATTAAAACGAGTAATTAAACTCGATCAACTTAATTATTTGTCATCATAATTTAACATGAAACCTAAAAAGTGATTGTTACTTAGGATATAGATTGAATCGGCATCTAAGAAGTACGCCTTACCCGAGGAATGTTGCTTAGATGAGGTTACGGTTTATAACGGCATCCCTAGTTTCGTAGTTGTGTCAGAAGTTATATGAGATGGAGGCACTTAAAAGGCGAAGTCACGTAATGGAGGCACGATGATTTAGATGGCCTAATCGGAGATAAATCTACCTTAGGGGATGACTCCCGTAGTCATAATAATTAATCTTTAACGTTTGTTTTATCTCGTTATCATCCTAATTCACATGGGGAAGTTATAATCTAATAGCATAATCAATACTGTTTGTTTAGATAATATCCACAGTATTATCCGTGTTTTGAGTAGTCTTTCGTTTGTCTTTGTGGTATTCTATGTCTTGTGGTTGTCACTATTTTATTTACTGCGTTTAGTTGGTCGTAGACCGCCCTTTCAATTTAGTTCTAATAGGATAAAGTTGTGTTTTGTTTGTGCCGAGTCTCTGTGGGATCGACCTCGACTCTATCTAGCTAAACTACGATTGAACCTAGTTCTCTTGCTAGTGTGTTAGTAGGCATCGAGTTAATAGTTTAACTTGACCTCAATCAAGTTTTTGGCGCCATTGCCGGGGACTCGAGTCATTAAATTAAGATATAGCTTATTTTGTTAGAACTGGATTCGTGAATATATTCGTGAATAAGAGTCTCAGATATTAAGCAAAGTGTCGTAAAAAAAAAAAAAAAAAAGAGTTCGGTCGACCGAACCACAGTTCTCGGTCGACCGAGAATTTATTTTCTTTTCTGTTTCTGTTCTGTATTAGTTTTATAATATTCTGCTTTTGTTTTATTTATGTTTTCTTTTCTCAAACTTATTTCGAGTCTGTTTTAGTCTTATTTAGTAAGTTAAAGGCCTAGCCTTTACTAGTGATTAATTGTTTTATTGTTGTTTATTATTTTATAGTACGCTACTCGGAAATCGAAGGAACCACTTGAGCCTTATAATCCTGAAATAGAGAAATTTGGGAGAAGGAATAGGAAGTTAGCTAGGGAACTGGCTAAGCAAGGAGAAGAGGATCCAAATCTTGAGGAAAGCGAGCACGAATTGGAAGAAGGACATATAACTGATCATCCTGAACATTCTGAATCTGAGGCAGAAATGGAAGGCATTCAGAACAATCCAAACCAGGTACCTAATCCTGTTATTAATCCTGCCAATAATGTGAATGCAAATGCTAAAAATGGAAACCAAGCCCTAGCTCAAGGAGCGAGGCGCACTTTGCAAATTTATGCAACGCTCACTATTGAGCAATTCATTCCCACTATCGTAGCACCGCAAGATGCTGCGGAAGTCTATCACCCTAGGCCTAACGTAATTCAAATGGTGACCAACTATTCCACTTTTCATGGAATCCAAAACGAGGGTCCTGGTGTTCACGTGACGAATTTCTTGGAAATCGTTAGCACAGTGAAACCAGAATTAATCCCGGAGGGGAACATTCGTCTTAAGCTTTTCCCTTTCACGTTGAAAGATAAAGCTAAGCAATGGCTTCTCTCTTTAGAGGCTGGATCTATCACTACTTGGGAACAATTGTTGCAAAAATTCATGAATAAGTATTTTCCCTTGGGAAAAACCTTTAAGTTACGCCAAGACATCCTAGGATTTAAGCAACAACCTGGGGAGAGTTTTGATCTAGCTTTGGAGTGTTTCAAGGAAGCTATGAGGAAGTGTCCTCATCACGACATCTCTCTTTGGCTTTTAATGCAAACTTTTTACCATGGGTTGAGAGAGACGCAGAAAATTAGAGTAGACGTCTCCAGCAATGGAGCGTTTGTTCTTTCATCTCCTGAGGAGGCACAAGGGAAGATGGAACAAATAGCGATGAATAGCCAATGGGGAGGCAATGACATAGCTACTGTGAAAATGGCTGCTGACATATTCGAGGATAATGCATCTACCAAAATCTTAGAACAACTTTCTGTTATCAGCAATAAGGTAGACGGAATGCAAGAGAGGATGGCAAAAGTAGAAAGAATTTGGAATCGAGGTAGCACCTCAAAGTGAGAATCTTTGATCTTGAAGAAGCCAATTATATCGGGGGAGGATATAAGCCTAATCATAACCATCCTGGATTCCGATATAGTGACCTTAATGCAGGAGAAAGACCTAAACCGCCTACCACTTATGTACCACAGCAAACTAAAACTTTTGGTTGGGAAGCTGCGATAGAAAAACTGAGTAATGTCGTTACTGACAATATGGGACAACATTCAAAATCTATGGCTGATTTAGCCACTAATTTTAGCCAATATTGTCAGAAGACCGATACTAAGGTGACCAACCAAGAAGCTCTAGTCCAAAATCTCACTCACCAAATAGGACAACTAGCTGAGCAAGTCTCAACTAGACCTCCTGGAGGGTTGCCAAGCAACACTGAGAAGAACCCTAAGGATTTAAATGCAATCATGAAAAGAAGCGGAAAAGAGGTAACTCCACCATCCCTGCAAGAGAAAGAGAAATTCACAAAGAGTAAGGATGGTGAGCCAAGCAATGAGACTAATACTTCCGAGACTTTGCCCGAGCAAAGAACGTATAAAGAACCTGCTGGCCCTAGAGTTGAACTATACGATAACAAGTATCCAATTTTCACTGATGTCGATCCTTCAACTCTACCTTATCCTCCACCAAAGCCGAAACCTAAGTTTGATAATAAGAGATATAAGAAATTCGTGGATATATTCAGTAAGTTACAAATCATTATACCTCTAGTTGAAGCACTAGCTGAAATGCCTGAGTACACCAAGTTTTTAAAGGACGCCGTCTCAACTAAAAGGAAACTTCTAGATTTAGAGACCATATGCCTTAATGAGGAGTGCTCAGCCATTCTTCAACATAAGTTACCCCCAAAATGCAAAGATCCGAGAAGCTTTCTCATTCGCTGCACCATAGGTAACGTATGTCTAAACAAAGCTTTGTGTGATCTAGGAGCAAGCGTGAATCTGATGCAACTATCTATTTTTCGGAAGCTAGGCATGAAAGATCTTAAGAAGACCTCAATCACATTGCAATTAGCTGACCATTCTGTCATGGAGTGGTTGAGGATGTACTAGTAAGTTGAAAAGTTTGTATTCCCAGTCGACTTTGTGGTCTTAGATATGGAAGCTAACTACGAAGTGCCCTTGATATTAGGAAGACCTTTTATGGCCACTAGTAGAACGCTAATTGATGTTTACAAAGGAGAGTTAGTATTAAGAGTGAACGAAGAGAGAGTTGCATTCAATGTTTTCGACACTATGAAGCAACCTGATGATGGAGAGGATGCATGTTTCATGTTGGATTCCATTGATAGGATCGTTCAAGAATTTCAACAACATGAAAGTATCAAGGATTTCTTGGATCTTTGTCTTGGAAGAAGAAGATGAAGTCAAAACGTAAGTAGTGAGGAGGAGAAGATGATATGGCCAGGATGTAGTAGAGGGACCCCTAGGCCTGTAGAGGAAGTAAGTGTTGCGGAGATTGAAAGATTCTATCATAGACCAACGTGGCATAAGTACTTCGAACTCAAACTCACTGGTCAAAAGTTGAAGACCTCTTTCGAAGAACCTCCCACAAATTTGACTTTAAAACCTCTTCTTGCAAATTCGAAGTACGTATTTCTTCAAGATGAGACTTTGCCACTAATTATATCTTCTTCCTTGATGGACTTACAAGAGGAGAAACTAATGAGAGTTTTGAGAGAGTACCACGGAGCATTTGGATGGACCATAGCGGGCGTTAAGGGCATTAGTCCTAGCGTGTGTATGCACAAAATCTCCGTGGACCCTGAGAAGAAAGCGGTTGCACAACCTCAGATGCGTCTAACCCCACAATTAAAGGAAGTGGTTAGAGATGAGGTTATAAAAATGCTAGAAATGGGAATTATATTTCCAATTGCTGATAGCGAATGGGTAAGCCCTATCCACGTAGTTCCCAAGAAGGGAGGATTGACGGTGCAAGCCAATGAGTTGAATGAGCTAATTCCTGTGAGGCTAATCACCGGTCATCGAGTATGCATAGACTTTAGGAAACTAAACGATGCGACTCGTAAGGACCACTTTCCTCTTCCCTTCATCGATCAAATGCTCGAGAGACTGAGCGGGCATGCTTTCTATTGTTTTCTTGACGGGTATTCGGGATACTATCAAATCCACATCTCACCTGAAGATCGTGAGAAAACAACATTTGCATGCCCATATGGGACATTTGCGTATAATCAAATGCCATTTGGATTGTGCAACGCCCCCGCGACATTTCAACGATGTATGATGTCATTATTCGCGGATATGGTGGAAGATTTCTTGGAAATCTTTATGGATGATTTCTCCGTGTTTGAAGACAATTTCGATTCATGTCTCACACATCTAGCACGAGTGTTGAAGAGATGTGAGGAAACGAATCTTGTGCTTAACTGGGAGAAGTGTCATTTGATGGTTACGGAAGGTATAGTACTAGGCCACCGCATATCAAAGAACGGAATAGAGGTGGATAGAGCCAAAGTTGAGGTGATAGAGAAATTACCCCCACCTACCAATCTTAAAACTTTGCGAGGTTTTTTAGGCCACGCCGGCTTTTATCGTAGGTTTATTAAGGACTTTTCCCTAATCTCTAGACCTCTTACAGAATTGTTGGCCAAGGAAGTGCCATTTGTGTTCTCTAATGAGTGCATAAAAGCTTTCAACGAAATAAAAAGTAGATCGACATCGCGACCCCGCTCGTCGCACCGGATTGGGATCTTCCGTTTGAACTAATGTGTGATGCAAGTGACACTGCTGTTGGCGCCGCTTTGGGTCAAAGAAAAGATAAGATCTTCAGACCTATCTATTATGCGAGTCGGACTTTGAATACTGCCCAAAGAAATTACGCCACAACGGAGAAAGAGCTTTTGGTCATTATCTTTGCTTTGACAAGTTTAGATCTTACTTGGTGGGATCTAAAGTCACTGTGTGGACTGACCATGCAGCTCTTAAGTATCTCCTAGGAAAGCAAGATTCAAAGCCTAGATTGTTGAGATGGATTCTGCTGCTGCAAGAATTTGACGTAGAGATCCGAGACAAGAAAGGAAGTGAGAATGTAGTGGCCGATCATCTGTCGCGCTTACAATTAGAGGATGGTGAGGAATTACGAGATAGGAGAATCTTTCACGATGAACAACTTTTCTCCATCACCACCATCGGGGACATGATGATTGTGTTGCGATTTCTTCACGAATAGAGGTTGTGAAGGAGAAGAAACAACCATGGTTTAGTTTGTTTGTTAATTATCTATCCGCAAAGTACCTACCACCGAATCTCACTGTCCAAGAAAGGAAAAAATTCTTTAAAGATCTTAGACACTATTATTGGGATGAGCCTTATTTGTTTAAGCTAAGATCTGATAATATCTTTCGAAGGTGTGTGCCCGAAGAAGAGTATAATGATATCCTGAAGAATTGTCATTCTTATGAAGTTGGAGGACACTACGGGGGAGAAAAAACTGCGGCTAAGGTCCTCCAATGCGGTTTTTATTGGCCGATGCGTGATAAGCACGGTGGTGAGTGGTGGCTCGGTGTGCTCAGTGAAGAAGCTAGTGGTGGTGTAATGCAATAGTAAACATAGTGAAGAATTTGGAAGAGTTTGCCTTCTTTATCAATTAGCAGCTTGTCTTTCAAATTACATTTGGAGCCATATTTATAGGGTGGGAACCGACTAAGTCCAACATAATTATAACTAAGGACATAGTACAATTAAATCTACGATGGTGGACTGGATCGCTATAGGATGACAGTAGAGCAGGTTCTTGGACTTGTGTTTTACATCCTTAGTCGGCTGCTTGTGTCGTCGGTCCATGCTCTCCAGATGTCTGGGGGGATGGCAATGGATCTCTTGCGGACCTATCACCCTTACTCACTGTGGGCTTTCCCCCAAGGCCCATCATGGAATAGGGATCTGACTTGTGCCGGAGCCTGGCCGTGTGTCGGTCCTCCGACCCCCACTCGTCTGTCCCTGGAAAGGTATTTCCGGGTCACTATGCGGGTCTGCGGGCCGGATAACTTAGCCGACCTATCAATTTGCGTAGTAAATTAGATCCAATAGATTAAATAATGTATGATATTGATTCATAATTAGTGCACAGAAAGAAAAAAAAAAGGGTAGAGGCTGCGGCGGCGGCACCACCGCCACAGCGGCGGCGGCACCACCGCCACATCGGCGGCGGCGGTGGCCTTCGGGCTGCCGGCAGCTGTCGGTACCACCGTCCCCCTCCCCTTCTTGTTTTGTTTTGTGCATCCTTATGTTTTCAATATTGTCCATGGTTGGCAATTTCTCTTTTGTTTAGTTGAGCCATGTGTAGGGCTGTAAACGAGCCGAATAAAACCGAACCCTGGCAAGATTCGGCTCGGCTCGAAAATTTTGTACCTCAAGGCTCAGCTCGGACGAACTTGATTTTTCAGGGTTCGGCTCGGGTTCGAAGCTTAAAAAATAAAAAAAATATTCGGCTCGGTTCGGTCCGAACGAGCCGAACGGTCCGAACAGGTTCGATCCGAAAAAAAAACAGAATGCAGGTTACATTACAGCAGAAATTGTCCAATATTACAAAAACATTTAAGATGGGTAAACATATAACAAAAACATTAAAGATGGGGAATACTATTAGTCTATTACAAAACATCATAAGTCCAAATGTCCAATTGTCCAATATTACAAAACATGATAAGTCCAAATAGTCCAATACTCCCAATTGTCCAATATTACAATATTCATGTAATCATGTTCTCCTTGTCTTTTTCTTCTGAATCTTAGAGTTGGTTTGTGTCTGTTTGCCACGGTCGAACTGAACTGTAAGGCAGGCGCCCAACAAGAGAATATGATAGCTTGTTTTGCTTCCATGTGACATCTTTTGATGATTGTGCAACTTGAGATGGAATGCATTCTACATTTTTAGAGCCACCGCCAGAAAGATCAATCAGTAAAGTCTATAATTTCTATTACAGACATAGATAAGTTACTAAGTTAGGCAACATTAGTTACATTACATAGATAAGTAAATTAACATAAATATATAAGTAAATTACCACTATCAATGGAATCTTTCATTTCATATTCGTTTTCATGTTCCAATTCAATTGGATCTTCATTTCCCTGAAAATAAACATTCTTAATTATTACCGTCATGTCACAATCAAACAAAAAATGATTTATCTAAACAAGATCCCATGACCATTACACGCCGTATAACACTACAAGATTAAGATTACGAAAAAATCATATAAATTACTAAATTAGTATAGTACCTCTTTCAATGAACGGATTCCATAAGCTTCCTTTATCCAGTCTCCACCACAAAGCAAAACCTCAATTGTATGCCTTCTCATAGAAGCTCTTTTTTTTTATCAACAACCCTACCACCGGCACTAAAGGTAGACTCTGATGCAACAGTTGTAATTGGAATAGACAAGATATCCATGGCCATTTTGGATAACACTTTGTATTTTCCCTCATTCCCTTTCCACCAAGCAAGGGCATCAAAGTTATTAACATTTGGAAAGCACCCTTCCTCAAAATAAAGCTCAAGGTCTGATTTCTCATTTCCTTTTGATTCTAATGTCATCACAAACTCATCAAACTTTCTTTTACCAATTGTGGAAGAGGGAGGTGTTTTGGAATTGGCACTATGGGATTTTAATCCTATCTCTTTCTCATCACCATAAATCTTAACATAATGCATAAATAGTTCATCAAACTTGGCCATAACAATTTTAATCTTGTCCTTATGATTAGAAGGGTACATTGTTTGATAAGCAAATTTGATCATTGCCTTCTTATATCTAGGATCCAGAATTGAACCAAAACAAAGCAACAAATCACACTCCTTCCAATACTTATCATACTTATCAGCCATTTTAAGAGCCATGCTTTGCATATGTTTCTTACAAGAGATGTCTAACTGAGCATTGATCAATTCTTTAATTCTAGACAACTCCAAAAGAAACAAATTCACAGTTGGATAATTACTCCCAGAAATAAGGTTGGTAACATCCAGAAAAATCTCCAAAAACTCACAAACTTCATTAACCTCCTCCCACTGGTTTTCAGAAGGAACATACTTTGCAAACGAATCATCATCTTCACCAAACTTACTAAAACACTTTGTTTGTACTTGTAAGCCGTGAGACAACATAACATAAGTTGAATTCCATCTAGTGTTATTGTCTAATACTAACTTATTTGGTTTCAACTTTAAATTCATTCTATGCTCATTGAATGAGCGAAGTCCGATTTCAACCAAATAAGTACTTCACTCCGTCTCTAACCGATTCAGTAACCTTTTCAATCTCTTTCAAACCATCTTTAACCAACAGATTTATGATATGTGCACAACACCTAACATGAATAAGTTTTCCATCCAACACAAGTTTTGAAAGAGAATTATAATCGTTATATGCACACATCATTCGCAGATGCATTGTCTACGGTCACAAAACAGACTTTATCAGTAATCCCAAAAAGATTGCAAACCCTATGTACTTCTTTTGCCAATGCAACTCCAAAGATGAGGTGGAGGTACACCGACAAAAGAGAGTACTCTCTTTTGCAAATTCCAATTCCTATCAATGTAATGAACAGTTATTGTCATGTACCCAATCTTTTGAACCCCAGAAGTCCAACAATCAGTAGTTAGGCTAACTTTGCTAACCTTGGCTAAACTCTTCTTAAGCTTTTCTTTTTCAATTTCATACACTTTGAAGCACTCTTTCCTAACCGTGTACCTAGTGATTGGTTTGTAGTAGGGAGTATATGCTTTCAAGAACACATTGAACACTTTATGTTTTACGATGCTAAAAGGATACTCATGGGCTAAAATCATGTGTGCTGCAAGTTCTTTAACTCTATCAAAATTAAATGTAAAAGTAGATATAGAACTTGCACCTTCAGAAGTGATCATACCAAGGAGTTGAGATTGAACGGTGAATCTTTCTCTTTCAATATCAATGGCTTAGGAAATATTTTATTTCTAGCTGGACAAGCCGATTTCAAATGCCTCATCAGATGGGATGTAGTTTTACCTTTCGAATCGATAGTAACCCGAGCAATGAATGCATTTGTTCTTTTTAACACCATTAACTGTCACTTCCTTCATATGCTGCCACACAATAGACCTTGGTTTGCCTTGATCATTGAGTTCATTTACTCCCTCAATCTCAGTCCCCTCTTGCTTCTTGCTCTTGCTCAGTTGCCTCAGTATCAAATTCATCTTAATCATAATCTCTGTCCTCAACCTCGTCCCCCATTATTTCAACATCATCTGAAGAATCAACAAGAGATTGAGTCATTACTCTCACTGTCTCACTCTCAACAGAGAGTCAGAGACTGTATTTTGTGTGTTTGAGTATATACTCTGTTTTACTATTTATACATTTACAACAATTACAATTTACAAGTAAACAACTTAATCGGTCTGTTTATAAAAAAAAAATTAAACTCATTGCAAGTTTGCAACATTGGCATCAAACACACAAAATGCAGCCATTTTCCAAACTCAAACCAAAATTACAATTTACAAAACACTGAATTTAATTTATAAATCATAAACGATAAAAAAATATATATATAAAAACACAAAAAAACACAAACTTGACCTTGAGATAATGGGGGATTCTGATTTTCAGACAATGAGGATATGAATTTGATATCGTAATCACGAATGAAGAAATCAATGAAACTATAGAAGAAGAAAGGGGTGGTCGGAGTGCTGCCGTGCTTCCGTGCTGCTAGCCTGCTGCAGTGCCGATAAAGAAGAAGGGGGTGGTCGGAGGAGTGGAGGGGAAGGAAGCGGAAGGCCGGAAGGGTCGAAGGGAAGGTGGTCGGAGGAGTGGAGGTTGAAATGTTGAATGGAACTATGGAAGGGGGCAGGGGCGACGACTTGAAGAATGAAGAAGAAGAATGAATTATGAATTCAATTAGGTTACTTTTCCTTTTCCCTTTCAGTATATAAACCAAAAAAATTTAATTAATTTATTATTATAAAAATAATTAATAAATATAATATAATAATAATTTAATATTTTAAACGAGCCGAACCTGTTCGATACAGTTCGGCTCGTAGGACAAATATCTGATTTTTAAGGCTCGGTTCGGGTTCGAAAATTCGAACCGGATCACGAATTGAGCTTTTTCGGACCGAATATACCGAACCGTATCGAATACTTACGTTCATTTACAGCCCTAGCCATGTGACTAACCAATGAGTCAAATAGTTCGGCCATTGGGAAGCCATGTGGCATAACCCAATTTGTTGGGAAGAAATATGTTTTGGTTATGAACCAAATCTAGGCCATTCCAAATTTTGGAATAGGCCTAGGCCTCTTCTAAAATATTTGATTTTGGAAAAAGCCTAAGGCCCAGGCCTTCTCTGAAAATATTTGATTTTTGGAAAAGGCACAGGATGCCTTTAAATTTGGTTTGGACCAAACCAAATGCATCTTTTTGATTAAGAATCAAAAGGAAGAAACAAAAGAGACCCACTCGATTTTAATTTTTATTTAAAATAGTTTAAATTTGAAAAGTTGAAATAAAAAGTTATTAATTAATTAAACGTTAATTAATTAATTGATTGGATGCTATAAGACGCAAGTAGTTAAAATTTAAATTTTATCTTTTTCATAAGATGTTGATTGTATGGATTAGATAGTAGATATAATATGATTATATGGACCCCGTTTGATCATGGACTCGACCAATAGGATAGATGTGAATGCTTTATTTTATGTTAATTTTATTGTTGTCCTAGACCGTTATGAAGAACGTGACCAAGTTTTATTTTTGCATTATCCTATTCCCGTTAGCTCCTCCCCTGTGCGCGGTGGGTGTAAAATTTATTTAGATTTATTATGTAAAAATAAATTGAAGACAAGGATGAAGACCAAAAGAAAGGCGATAAAAGATCCATGGAGATGGCGTATGTCAAAGATCCATTGGTGGTTGTGGCTACCCTTAGTTGTGGCTCGTCAGTTTGTATTTGAAACCGCACCTAGGAAAAGTCCATGATCATACCGGTTATATTGCACGTGGAATGTTGTGTGTGTTTTACTTTATATGATATTGTAGTAATATGCACGTAATTAATGAGACCATAATTAAATGAAATAATTAAGTGAATTAATTTAAAATTACTCCCATGACAAAAATCGAGTTATAATATGTCTCCCAATATTATAGTGACGGTGAAGAGCTCTTGTTCGGATCCAGCTGATCGGCCCACGTCGGGAGTTGGCCTACCTCGGGTATATCGTCATTATCGAGATATAATCGTTATGAGCTCTCATGAATACTTGGGTTACGACTTGACTAAGAATCTTGCGGTGATTGGCCCACGTCAGGACCGCTTGATTTTAGAGACACGAGGTTGACTATCACATAGACGATGTGAATTGTCAAAGAGTTGACTAGTCAAACCACTGGAAGTCGTGTTGGACGCGAAGGGTAAGAAGGATCGAGTCCAGTGGTTTGACTAGTCGATTGGCCCACGTCGGGTTTGACTAGTCAACTAGTCGTGTTGAAGTCCACTTCAAAGAATTCCAACACTCAAAGAGGAATCCTATCTAGTCAACTAGTCGTGTTGAAGTCCACTTCTGTCGTGTTTAAACCACTTCAAAGAGGTTGACTATCAACACGACTTACCCACGACTTACCCACTGGAAGGGTAAGAAGGATCGAGTCCAGTGGTTTGACTAGTCAAACCTACCCGTTGAAATTGACCTGGTCGATTGGCCCACGTCGGGGATCGAGTCAACTAGATAGGATTCCAGCCACTAAAGAATTTTGGAAAATTTTTGAAAGTCAGTTGGGAGTAGTTGACTAGTGGGAGCAAAATCATAATTTCAAAGATCATCTTTGATTTTGCATGTATAAACAACAACACTCTTTTATCTTTATTTTATGTTGTAGTTTTAGCAAATTATATTTATGTTTTAATTCTCGATTAGTAAAAGCAAATTATGATTGTTACCTTTTGAGAAACGTTCTCAAGTTGGTTAAGTAATTTTAATCCTTTTAAAATAAGCAATGACACGAACAATCGCGTTTTCGTAGTTGTAGACAAGGAGGCTACATATTTGATGGAGTCCTCTGAGACTTTAATTATTAACGTAAGCTCGCATATTGGATATAACGATTGCCAATATCTTATATTGAATATATTTATCTTATTACCATAAATCTATTTTTCCAAAATCAATTAATATCCAATATTAATATTATGGTAATCTTATTAATTAAAGTGCACAATCCAAGTGTATCTCATCCTTTGAATGTAGCGCCCCAAATACCAATTTGGCATCCGGAATATTCTTTAATTAATATAATTTATGTATAATTAATATCTTGTATTTTATTTATTCAAAATAAATAAATACCACAATATTAATTTACCACTATAACATTTATAGTCTAAAGATAGACTTTCCTTATTTGGTTATCAACTATAACCGCATTTTAATCCGACTCGATGTTCATATGTGTGTGACCCCACAGGCTTCCGAATATGTTGGCCGTAGACACAAAGTGTAAATTACAAAAATGTCCTTCAAGGCTAACGATCACGGGATAGCGTCTAGCAACACACCGTGACCCTCAATCATCAGAAGAGTCAAATGCAATGACTACTAACTTTCATGTGAAATAGTTACCGTGTAAATTACAATCCTATCACAGTAATAATATCCATACGATCGCATCTCGAGTACCAATACATTAACGATCGTATGTTATAATCTGGATATCATTCTCTCTCTCAGAATAACACATTTACTCCCACTTTGCAAAGATTCACGAGAGCTAGACATTCCTTATAAGATGGCCTTTCGGATATTTAATCCCAATCATAGGATACGCGATTCCCGGACGAACTATCATGTATACTCCGCATGCTTCAGTATCACACCCAATCACTATTGCATGATCGCTGTGGATAGGGGAAATCTCAATAGTGTCAAAGCATGACAATCCACACCGTGATTCCATGAAGACTCTGGTCTTTAAGGATAATTACACAACTGCCACATAGTGCGACACTTAATGTAAGTGGGTCAGTCTAACGTACACATTCTCTAATACACGTCCACGTATAGTCCAAGTGTCTATAGACGAGATCTATCCCTATCTTCAATAAGATAGAAGACATCCAGTACGTGCCAGCCTAATCATACTATCAATGTCCCATTTGACACTACATGCGACTAGAGACATTTGAGTATCAAACTTATTAAAGTGATTAGAGATCTCATCAATTATAATCACTATCATGATTTCTCTATCACAGTTTGACACTAGGGACGTTACTATATATATACAACCATTAACATGAAGATAAACAATATATAATAACAAAAGTGCTTTTATTAATCATAATAAAGTTATTACATGAACTAAAATAAACTATAAATGACCCGACCCGGTCAGATCCGGTCCAACCCGATTGGGTTTAGGACACCTATTCAACAATCTCCCACTTGGCCTAAAGCCAATTAATCACCCATATGCTTAAGCCCTTGCATGTGAACATGCTTCTCATGCTTTTCTTGTGACAGCGCCTTGGTTAACGGATCAATTATGTTATCATCCGTGAGGACTTTCTCTATCTTTACATCTCCTTTATCTACTATCTCTCTAATCAAGTGATAGCGCCTTAGCATATGTTTGGACTTCTGATGAGACCTTGGTTCCTTTGACTGAGATATCGCCCCATTGTTATCATAGTACAGGGGCACTGGACCTTCAATAGAGGGAACCACACCAAGTTCAGTAATAAACTTCTTCATCCAAACTGCTTCATTTGCCGCCTCTGAGGCTGCTATGTATTCGGCTTCCGTTGTAGAGTCCGCAGTAGTCTCCTGCTTAGAACTCTTCCAGCTCACTGCTCCACCATTAAGCATGAAAACAAATCCAGATTGTGACCTGAAGTCATCCTTGTCAGTTTGGAAACTGGCATCTGTATAACCTCATAATACTAAATCATCGTTCCCGAAAACCAGGAACATATCCCTAGTACGTCTCATGTACTTGAGAATATTCTTGACTGCAACCCAGTAACCATCACCTGGGTTGGACTGGTACCTACTAGTCATACTAAGAGGGTACGAGACATCTGGTCTAGTGCACAACATGGCGTACATGATGGATCCAATAGCTGAAGCGTAAGGGACCTTACTCATTTGCGCCATATCCTCTGTCTTAAAACTCATTCCTTTCGACAGATAGACCCCATGTGACATGGGCAACAATCCTCTCTTGGACTGCTCCATGCTGAATCTCTTCAGCATCTTGTCTATATAAGTGGATTGTGATAGACCAAGCAACCTTTTAGATCTATCTCTATAGATCTTGATTCCTAGAATATAGGCTGCTTCACCCAAGTCCTTCATGGAGAAGTTCTTGGATAACCAAGCTTTGACTGACTGTAACTGTTGGTCCCTTGAAAAGGCTTTGGTTAAGTTTAGAGGGGGGGGGGGGTGGGGGTGAATAAGCTTAACACTTAAAACTTTTGGAGTTAACAAACTCAGCAAGTTAAGTAGCCTGCTGACTGCTCAGTAGTCTGTTGACTGTTGATTTTACTGAATTTGTTGCAGTGGAATATATTCAAATTAAACCTTATTACTTGTTGTTAAAATATGATACCAAGTATTAGATACTCAGTAGTGTGAGTGTGTGATTCAGTTGCTAGTTTCAGTAGGTTGATGTGCTTAATATACTAAATGCAGAAGGTAAATGCAGAAAGTAAGTAGGCAATTTTTATAGTGGTTCCAGGTGGTGTAATCCTGTCAGTCCACTCTTCTCTTATGATGTTGCAGTGGAATATATTCAAATTAAACCTTATTACTTGTTGTTAAAATATGATACCAAGTATTAGATACTCAGTAGTGTGAGTGTGTGATTCAGTTGCTAGTTTTGAGAGGTTGATGTGCTTAATATACTAAAAATGCGAAGGTAAATGAAAGAAAGTAAGTAGGCAATTTTTATAGTGGTTCCAGGTGGTGTAATCCTGTCAGTCCACTCTTCTCATGTGATGTTGGAGGTAATTCACTAGAGATCTTTGAGGTTGCAGTTACAAAAATCCCTAAGTTGTCTGTCCTTTACCAATAATTATGGCTTCACAAACTGAACACTTGAAACAGGTAGGATTGCAGCTCCAAAGTATTCCACTGGTCCTTGAAGGGTAGAATTGCCTCTTCACCACAAACAACAGTCCTTGACACCTAAGTGCTTCTCTGTCTTCAGCAGGTTTCTTGTAAAAGAAAGTTTGAATCAAGTAAGTGATTCAGCTTTCAACAGCTTGATCAGGATGAAATGATCAGCAGCTTGATGTTTTCAAGTGTGTAAACTTGATGTAACTTGATAGCAGGTTACACTTGAAGAATTTACTAGATCAGTAGCTTTAAGCTCAGTAACGCCAGCAGGGTGATTTCTTGATAAGAATCTGATAGTTCAAGATTGATTGTTGTTTTTCATCAAAATTCATCACTTGTTTTTGTATCAGGGGTCGTCTATTTATAGGTGAGAATCCTTGTGACTTATGTTTGAAATTCAAAACATAGCCGTTTCAGATTTGTCCCCATCTTGACTTGCATTCGTCCTCAGACATAGAAATCGATTAATCGATTTACTTTTTGTGCTTTTAGATATCCACCCTTTGACTTGTATCTATTAGATAAAGCTCTGAATCTTTCCAATGTCCCTTTAATCTTAACCATTGATTTGTTGACAAAATCAAGAGTTGATATCTGTCCTTATCATTGTCATCTTCCAATGTAACCTTTGATTAAATCGAAATATATATTCAGCAGGTTCCTGTGTATGTAAGTCTGCTGAAATACTTGTCAGTCAGCTGTTCCAAGATTGCTGTGTTTATGAAACACTACATCTGACTTCTTTTCATCTAACTTTTTGTTATGAAGTTAGAATACACCAATTTGAACATAACTAAGTTCCAATCACCACTTAACTTATGGAACTTAGACCTTGTACACAAGGTATATGTAATCAGTTTAGGTCATCACAGACTTCCCTAAATTCTGATTCCATATCCTTGACTTTAAACACTAAGTTTGATCCCTTAGCCTTCAATAACTGAGTTTGAGCCTCAATTTCCGGTCTTGAGAGTTCCTAAACTAGTCTACTAACTCAGGTACCTCACTGACCTAGACAGGTCTGCTGATGAAAGTCAGCTGACCTTTTACATTGCTTGTTTGATCAAACCTCTATAACGATCAAACTCTAATAAGCCTATACATTTGATCTAGACATCTTTTTGCCTTTGCTCTATAACAGCTAGTCTGGCACTCATCACTAAAACTTAAAATATGTCCAACAGTAACATAGGCACATCAATCCCTATGAGCAATATGTCGTCTACATAAAGTACTAAGAACACAGTGTCACTCCCACTAACCTTCTTGTAAACACAGGGCTCGTCTTCGTTCTTGATGAAATCAAACCATTTGATTATCTCATCAAAGCGAAGATTCCAACTCGGAGAAGCTTGCTTTAATCTATAAATGGATCTTTACAGTTTGCATACCATCCTGGCATCATTGGTTGTGAAACCCTCAGGCTGTGTCATATACAGCTTCTCAGACAAGTTTCCATTAAGGAAAGTTGTTTTCACATCCATGTGCCAGATTTCATAATCATGGAATGCTGCAATAGCAAGTGGAATTCTAATGGATTTTATCATGGCAACAGGCGAAAAGGTTTCATCATAGTCAACTCCTTGTCTTTGCTTATAACCTTTTGCCATTAACCTAGCCTTGTAGGTAGTCACGTTACCGTCCATGTCGGTCTTTCTCTTAAAGACCCATTTGCACCCTATAGGAAATATTCCTTTGGGTGCATCAACTAAGTTCCAAACTTGGTTGTCTTTCATGGATTCCATTTCAGAATTCATTGCTTCTAGACATTTCTCTTTGTCATGCCTTAATATCTCCTTTTAATAAGTTCTAGGGTCCTCATCTTCTATGAGATACACGCCTGTGTACCTTTCGTGTTCACGGCATTCCCTGGTGAATCTTCAAAGTGCTAGTGTGTCCACGGTAGAGGTTGGCGTCACATCTGTTTGTGGTGTCTCCTCTACTTCCATCAACTGACTGTTATCTGTAAGTGGTTCTCGAATTTCTTCAAAATCAATTTTACTCCCACTGACCCTATCTAGAATAAACTCTTTCTCTAGAAAGTGGCCAGACCTGGGTTAATGCTGCTACAATTTTACTTACCCCGTGTGTTCTCTATCAATTTTACTCCACAAATAGACATTTGTTCGACCTGGGTTCTAATTTGTTAGGCATCATCCGCTTCAAGTAAGTCGGACAACCCCAAGGTTTTAGATGACCTAGGCTCGGTTTCCTCTTAGTCCATACCTCATATGGCGTAGAATCAACCGTCTTTGATGGAACTCGATTCAGTGTATAGGATGCGGTTTCTAGAGCATACCCCCAAAACGATTTTGAAAGAACTGCGTAGCTCATCATGGATCACACCATGTCTAAAAAGGTACGGTTCCTCCTCTCAGACACTCTATTCATTTGTGGAGTTCCGGGAGGGGTCCATTCAGGTATAATCCCATTCACCTTCAAATAATCTTGAAACTTGATAACGCCCTAAATGGTAGCATTAATTATACCTTTATTCATCCCGAATTCTGCTCAAGAGAGGATAGATAGGCTCTTTATTATAAGGAATATGTGTTAAATGCTATGTGTATGTTTCAAGCATCGTAATTCTGCATCTATGTTATTTTCCTGAAGATTTGGTACTGTTTTGCCTCGTTTTATGTGTTTTATAGGATGTACCGAATCTGGAGCATTAGAGAATGGATCTGGGCCAAAAGAAGTATGTTGGGCCAAGTAAAAGAAGTCCAAGAAGAAATCTGCTGATGAAAAATAGGAAAAGTCAGCCCGGTTTACCGAGGGCTAGGTCAGTAAACCGAGGGCCTTGAGGAACAAGAAATCAATTCTGCCGCATTGTCTAGGTCGGTTAGGGTTTCTATGAGTCATAAGTCGGCTGTTGTATCTATATAAAGCCGGATTAGCATAAGTTTATCATATCTTATTATTGAATCTTCAATTACATTATACAATTTGATGAAATAAAGTTATTCCAAGCTTTTGAAGAGTTATTTCTGGTTTTCTCCCTTTCTCTACCATCTCTAGCTTGAGTAGATCGAGCTAGATCTTCATTGTTGATATGAAGGTTTTAACGTTCCTTATTGTCTTCAATATGGTAGATCTGTTCGTATTTATGTGTTTTAGTTAATCTGCATGTTTAACGACCCAATGATTACTTAGATTAATCGTAATTGGGCAATGTAGATCTGGAATTAAGAAAAGCTGACCCCGGTAAACCAGCGGTCTATACTGGTTTACCGAGGCAAGATTTAGACAACTTAATCTGAAAGATTCACTACAGCTTTACAGCTACATTGATCAATCGGTTTAATTAATAGTAGGTTAGATCTGGCCAATCTGCTTATTGTAATCGTAAAACTAGCATGAAATACGAATAGTGAAGTGTTAGTTTGGACATAGTTTTGATGGACCCTAGGAACATGCTATCAGCGTCGACAGTGGTCTAGGCGGATTAGCGGTATGAGTTAGCGCTCGATGTTAGCGCTCGATATCGAAAATTCTAGTTCTTTATGTGTATGGGCTATTACGGACCAATTAAGTAGGGTAGCTTGCGTATAGATTATCTACTACCATGGTCGGAGTAGATAGGGTTAGGAGTTGTACCCGTAGCTTATAATTAAATCCAAAGCTCGTTTGATTAATTTAAGGAAATTATGTGGGGAATTAAACATAAGGATTAACTAATCCAAGTTAGTAGATCGGTGGGAAGAGGGGGAGAAATACCAAGTTTCTTTCATGTTTATTGTTGGTCAATGACCGCCTCTATGTCGCTTCTTAATTAGATTAAAATCGTTTCTAGTTAAAGTTGCATTGTCTCTGTGGGATCGACCTTGACTCACATTTACTATACTACGATGTACCTAGTATTCTTGCTATTAATATCGAAGTTAGTGACTTTCACGCGATCAAGATTTTTTTGGCTCCGTTGCCGGGGACAATGGCCAATATTAAAGATAAATGTTTTAATTCCGATTAAGAAGTCATTTTTATTTATTTTATTTTCTTTTGAGTCTTGAGTCATTCTGGATCAAACCTGAACCTGTTAATCTACCAGAATAAGAAATCTAAGGCCCGGTTTACCGAGGGTTACCCCCAATTTACCGAACCCTGGGAAATTGAATTCTGAACAGCCTTTGTTTTTCTGTGTTATTCCCAGTTGATTTTAGTTAGTAGGCCCGCAACAGTTGGGATCAACCCAACTGAAGCGGGAGTTGCTAACCTTTTCTTTGTTTTATTTTGTCTCTTTTGCAGGAAGTATCCGGACACTTCGGAAATTAAGTCAAGAAAAAGCAATTAAGGCTAGACGAGTCAAACACAATGCCTCGTACTGTGTTGAACATCAAACCAATCTCTTTGTACCCTAGATCAGAAGCTAGATAGCAAAATGAGGTTGACAATGAGTGAGTGGATGAGGAGACTGAAAAGCTTAAATGGGAAGCCGAGGAAAACATGAAGGAGTATGAGACTTATCGACCGGGTACGTTTCCTATCGAGCTAATTGATATATCGTCCAATTATGACTCCGATGATCCGGAGAAGGATCAGGACACCATGTTCTTAGATTCTGAGGATTACCTAGATTTTGACACAGTAGAAAAGTTAGGAGACTCTGGAACGTTTCGACTCTCAAATTCAATAAATGGTATATCTGTAGGTTTAGGTCTTTGCGATTCCGGTTCAAGTTGTAACATTCTACCTCTATCCCTCTGCCAGAAGATTAAGATTCCGGTCATTATGAATCAAACCCAAACTATGACCTTTGTTGATAGGACTAGATATATGCCTACCGGTCTGCTTCGGAAGTGCATGATAAAGGCAGGAGGGTTCACTTTTCCAATTGATTTCCTGGTTATAAACGTACCAGAGGACCCAAGTGCCCCAGTTTTGTTAGGAAGACCTTTCTTATTGACAAGCAAAGCAATCATGGTCTTTGTAAACGGGGAGATCACATTAAGATTGAACAATGATGCAGTATCTTTCAAAATCTTAGAGCCCCTAGATAATAGGCCGGAAAGTTGCAAGATGACTTATGATTTAGGCTAAGTAGAAGTCATGGTGATATGGAAGGAAGGGCATAGGCAATGAGAGGTTCTAGTAGAAACTTGTGAGCAAGAATTCATGAGATTAATGCTTAGAGAGAGCGAAGAGAAGGACCACAACAAGACGCTCATGGAAGCTAGTCCTTCCGTATTGTGTAGTGACGGATTAGAGCTTAAAGTGGAAAGTGTGGAATCCTTATGCTTAAAGATTAAATCTCAAAGCAAAGGACAACCTAGTACGCAAGCAAAGAGAGAGAGAGAGGCGTGCTAGGAAGATAGCTTAGAAAGTTTCTATGGAAAACCGTGAAAAGGCACTCTTGAAAAGTAACGATCAACGAGAAAGGAAGTGCATGACGGTTAAGACCTCGAAGATGCAAGTTTGGCGAGTTAAGGCCCCGACTTTTGATTGATTGAAGGTCCGAAGGTAAGTCGGGCTGATGACTTTAAACTCAGTACTATTCTCTTAAACCCTTAGGTAGATTAGGAATGAATAAAAGTAGTTGGATGAAGGGATGAGTTTTTTTTCATCCTACCGTACCCTTAGGCTTGAAACCGGTGGTTGTTATGAAGGTTTTTTTTTTACTCGTCATGGATTTTAGTGAAGTAGGTTAGGATTGAGTCGGAATTAGCAGCAAAAGGAGTAAGAGACTAGTCTATTTGAGGTCATGATTGAGCAGTGAGATTAATAAAGGTGTGCAGTGAAGGAGTACATAGAAATCTGGGGAAAAGAATCCCCGGTAAACCGAGGGTCACCACCGGTTTACTGAGCTAAGATTTTCAAGTTTCTGAATGTCAGATTGAAAAGCAGAATTTTTAGAGACACGTGGAGTACACACGTTGCATCAGAAAGCTACCAGTCAGCAGAAACCGTCCCATTTTCCCTATTTTCCACCTTTTCATCCTTTCCCACACTCCACCATAACTCCACCTCAATCCCATCAATCACCCCCTCAAATCCCTTGCCCTAATTACTCCTCTACCCACTATCCCACAAAATCCTTCCACCTTCCATCATTTCTCCTATTTAAACCACCTTTTCACCACCATTATCATCATTCTCATCTACTATCATCTTCTCAAATCAACACACTTCTTCCATTTCTTCTTCTTCCAAAAACATTTTGGCCACCATCACCACCACTATCACCACCATACCTCCACTAAAACCAAACATTTTTCTTCCATTTTACCAACCCAAAACACCAACCATATCAATTTCTCTATCCCTGTTGTTGAATACTGCTGCTGTAATAATGAAGTGATGCAGTTCGTCATTTTCCTGTATGAGAGCACAGTCCCAGAAATAAACCTAGAAAATTCAGGCCGGTAAATCGAGGCATACCTTCCGTTTACCAAGGGTACATTTTTCAGATTTAGCTTCATCATCAACCTCTGTTTTCATTTAGAATGGGTCCTAAACGTAGCAGAACAACCCCTCGTCCAAGTGGTCACCAGTTTGTTTACGGAGATGCTAACCCCTTGATAGATGGGATTGAGCAATTTCACTCGTTAGAGATCTATGAATCGTTTTGAGGGCATTGAAATGGAAGACTGGTTGCCCGAGAACGAGGAGTAGAATTGGATGATTGTGGTTCGATCTTGCCGAAAGCCCTACAAGTACAAGATATTTTGGATATGGCCGGGGCACCGACACGGTTCAATGCTACGGTGGTCAGAGAGTTCTATGCTTATCTTTCACACAACCCAAGAGCCACATTTGCAATGGTCCGTGGAGTTAAGGTTGATTTTTTGATTGAGCGGATCAATGCACATTTTGGGGTTCGCAACCCACCAATGGGCCTAGACGAGTACACATCCTCGAGCAATATTGAAGATCTCGAGATGATGAATATGATAGCTGATAACTTTGGGGTGCAATGGAAGCACAACCCTATGGGAGCCCTCACCATCTTCCTAGAGAGTGAATTATATTGGGATCGGAAGATGGTCAACCTATTTGTTTGTGCCCGCCTTCTACCGGCCAAGCACACGGTCACTGTCACCATGAAGAGGGTGGAGTTGATGTTCTATCTGGAGCAGGGATCTCCAGTCAACATCAGTCTACTGATGCATAGCCGCATTCATGAGCTTGCTGCCACATATGAGCGCGAGCAGTTGCCATATGGGCCGATGATTGACATGTTTGCTTTGGAGGACAAGGTGAAAGTTCTCGTCAGTGACAATTGGGAAGACCCTGAGCCAATGATCAGTTCACATTCGGTTCAATGCGTACTAAGACTGGTCGGGCAGAGAGCTGAGAGGGAGCGTACTTTGGTCCAAGGAGCACCCTGGACTCAAAGAACTATGTTGGAGGAGCACTAGAGAGAAATTGCGAGTCTGCATCGCAAGATGGATAGAATTATAGATTTTCTAGGAGTTCCTCCATCGACCCCACCAACTAGGACTGGCCCATGTCACCGAGCATCCTCTTCCGCCGCTGCTGCCTTCAGTTCTGCACCACCACCCGGTTTCGAGCCTAGAGATGACTGGGAGGATTATTATGAGGAGGACTAGTTTTTTTTCGTTCTATTGTTGTTATTTTCCATTTTCTTGTTTTTATTTCCGTACATGTAGCATATTTTTATTAATATAATGATTTTGTTGGCATACATTGTTTGGAGTTATTTATTTTCTCTTTTACTGCCGCGATATTGTTATCCGATTTCTTGTCACCACCATACTTCTTGGTTTGTTTGAGATATTTAGCGCAGATTCTTCTAGGACTACTTACATGAGCCCGATGACTTATACGACGATCCAATTCTCCTTTGGTTCCACCAATAACGAAGCTATGTTCCTTTTCGTTTTAATTTTTACATATTACACATTGGGGACAATGTTTCGATTAAGTGGGGGGGTAAGGGACGTCACTTAGCTTCTTAGCATTATATTCCGTTAATTGCGTGATTATCTTGATTCTCTTTGATGCACTGTTCACCACCTAAACTTTGATTCATTGACAGAATTTCAAAAAAATATGATATCTTTAATCTTTTCGAGTTAATTGACTTCATCTTTGTTCCACGATGTACAAGTGAAGGTAAGTGCCCACTTCTAAAGTAGTGGCGTATTAAGCGCATATTCTGTTATGAGCCACCATTTTAAACACGTATAACTCACTTTCCTTGGTATGTAGTCGATAGCATATTGCTTTGACTAGAGTTGACACTGTCTTTTATCCCGAATGATGTTTCACCAACGCTTATAAAGGCAAAAGAATTACAGATTCGGTAGTTTATCAAGAGTGACACCGTGAGGATAGATAAATCAATGAGAGTCCACCCACCAAGAAAGAGAAGTGCATTGAAATATATACATCTATATTCTCTTTGGCAAACATTGAGTCGATGGAGCGTAAAACGCACGACTTTGGCATAAACTGATAAACGCGAGCCTAAGAGTAATACTCGGTTCTCGATCCGCCTTGCCATCTAATTTAAATAATACAAAGCATGCTCGAGACTGGTTAGTTTGACTACGTGTTGACGTAATGTGAGATTGTTTGCATTACTAAGCGGATGTGAAAGTTATTGCACACACACATTGGCTCATGACGTGAATAGTGTTTAATACATTACTGATGGATATGAGTGGCATGATCTTGACCTCGACTTTGTGAAGCATAGTTGTCTTAATTAACTTGTATATTGATCAGAGTGTCGTTTCGTTTTAGCCTTTTTCCTCGGGACGATCAAAAGCTAAGTGGGGGGTAGTTGATAACGCACTAAATGGTACCATTAATTATACCTCTATTCACCCCGAATTCTGCTCAAAAGAGGATAAATAGGCTCGTTATTATACGGAATATGTGTTAAATGCTATGTGTATGTTTCAAGGATCATAATTCTGCATCTATGTTATTTTCCCGAAGATTTGGTACTGTTTTGCCTCGTTTATGTGTTTTATAGGATGTAACGAATCTGGAGCATTGGAGAATGGATCTAGGACAAAAGAAGTATGGTGGGCCAAGTAAAAGAAGTCCAAGAAGAAATCTGTTGAAGAAAAATTAGAAAAGTCAGCCCGGTTTACTGAGGGCTAGGTCCGGTAAACCGAGGGCCTTGAGGAAAAAGAAATCGATTCTGCCGCATTGTCTAGGATGGTTTGGGTTTATATGAGTCATAAGTCGGCTGTTGTATCTATATAAAGCCGCATTAGCATAATTTTATCATATCTTATTATTGAATCTTCAATTACATTATATAATTTGATGAAATAAAGTTATTCCAAGCTTTTGAGGAGATATTTCTGGTTTTCTCCCTTTCTCTACCATCTCTAGCTTGAGTAGATCGAGCTAGATCTCCATAGTTGAAGGTATGAAGCTTTGAACGTTCTTTTTTGTCTTCAATATGGTATATCTGTTCGTATTTATGTGTTTTAGTTAATCTGCATGTTTAACGACCCCATTATTTACTTAGATTAATCGTAATTGAGCAATGTAGATCTGGAATTAAGAAAAGCTGACCCCGGTAAACCGGCGGTCTATACCGGTTTACTGAGGCTATATTTAGACAACTTAATCTGGAGGATTCACTACAGCTACGTTGATCGACATGTTTAATTTAATGATAGGTTGGATTCGCCAATCGCTTATTGTAATCGTAAAACTAGCATGAAATACGAATAGTGAAGTGTTAGTTTGGACATAGTTTTGATGGACCACAGGAGCGTCTTGTCGGTGTCGGCCAGTTGTCTAGGCGGGTTAGCGGTATGAGTTAGCGCTCGATATCGGCATTCTAGTTCCTTATGTGTATGCTATTACGGACCAATTAAGGAGGGTAGCTTGCGTATAGATTGTCTACTACCATGGTCGGAGTAGATAGGGTTAGAAGTTGCACCCGTAGCTTATAATTAAATCAAAAGCTCGTTCGATTAATTTAAGAAAATTATGTGGGGAAGTAAACATAAGGATTAACTAATCCAAGTTAGTAGAACGGTGGGAAGAGGGGAAGAAATACCAAGTTTCTTTCATGTTTATTGTTGGTCAATGACCGCCTCTATGTCGCTTCATAATTAGATTAGAATGGTTTATAGTTATAGTTGCATTGTCTCTGTGGGATCGACCTTGACTCGCATTTACTATGCTATGATGTACCTAGTATTCTTGCTAGTAATATCGACGTTAGTGACTTACACGCGATCAAAACTCTCCATCTAGGTATTCCCCACCTCGATCGGATCGAAGTGTTTTGATTTCTTTACATAGCTGTATTCAGAAGTGAAGTTGAGAAACAGCTATGTAAAGAAATCAAAACACTTCGATCCAATCGAGGTGGGGAATACCTAGATGGAGACTTTTGATCGCGTGTAAGTCACTAACGTCGATATTACTAGCAAGATTACTAGGTACATCGTAGTATAGTAAATGCGAGTCAAGGTTGATCGCACAGAGACAATGCAACTATAACTATAAACCATTCTAATCTAATTATGAAGCGACATAGAGGCGGTCATTGACCAACAATAAACATGAAATAAACTTGGTATTTCTTCCCCTCTTCCCACCGATCTACTAACTTGGATTAGTTAATCCTTATGTTTACTTCCCCACATAATTTCCTTAAATTAATCGAACGAGCTTTTGATTTAATTATAAGCTATGGGTGCAACTTCTATCCCTATCTACTCCGACAATGGTAGTAGACAATCTATACGCAAGCTACCCTCCTTAATTGGTCCGTAATAGCATACACATAAGGAACTAGAATGCCGATATCGAGCGCTAACTCATACCGCTAACCCGCCTAGACAACTGTCGACACTGATCAACACGTTCCTAGGGTCCATCAAAACCATGTCCAAACTAACACTTCACTATTCATATTTCATGCTAATTTTACGATTACAATAAGCAGATTGGCTAGATCCAACCTACTGTTAATTAAACCTGTCGATCAACGTAGCTGTAGTGAATCCTCCAGATTAAGTTGCCTAAATATAACCTCAATAAACCGGAATAGACCGCCGGTTTACCGGGGTCAGCTTTTCTTAATTCCAGATCTACATTGCTCAATTACGATTAATCTAAGTAAATAATGGGGTCGTTAAACATGCAGATTAACTAAAATACATAAATACGAACAGATATACCATATTGAAGACAAAAAAGAACATACAAAGCTTCATACCTTCAACTATGGAGATCTAGCTCGATCTACTCAAGCTAGAGATGGTAGAGAAAGGGAGAAAACCAGAAATAACTCCTCAAAAGCTTGGAATAACTTTATTTCATCAAATTGTATAATGTAATTGAAGATTCAATAATAAGATATGATAAACTTATGCTAATGCGGCTTTATATAGATACAACAACCGACTTATGACTCATATAAACCCTAACCGACCTAGACAATGCGGCAGAATCGATTTCTTGTTCCTCAAGGCCCTCGGTTTACCGGACCTAGCCCTCAATAAACCGGGCTGACTTTTCTAATTTTTCTTCAACAGATTTCTTCTTGGACTTCTTTTACTTGGCCCAGCATACTTCTTTTGGCCTAGATCCATTCTCCAATGCTCCAGATTCGTTACATCTTATAAAACACATAAAATGAGGCAAAACAGTACCAAATCTTCGGGAAAATAACATAGATGCAGAATTATGATCCTTGAAACATACACATAGCATTTAACACATATTCCGTATAATAACGAGCCTATTTATCCTCTCTTGATCAGAATTCGGGGTAAATAAAGGTATAATTAGTGGTACCATTTAGGGCGTTATCAACTACCCCCCACTTAGCTTTTGATCGTCCCGAGGAAAAAGGCGAAAACGAAACGACACTCTGATCAGTATACAAGTTAATTAAGACAACTATGCTTCACAAAGTCGAGATCAAGATCATGCCACTCATATCCATCAGTAATGTATTAAACACTATTCACGTCATGAGCCAATGTGTGTGTGCAATAACTTTCACATCCGCTTAGTAATGCAAACAATCTCACATTACGTCAACCCGCAGTCGAACTAACCAGTTTCGAGCATGCTTTTTATTAATTAAATTAGATTGCAAGGCGGATCGAGAACCGAGTATTACTGTTAGGCTCGCGTTTATCGGTTTATGCGAAAGTCGTGCGTTTTACGCTCCATCGACTCAATGTTTGCCAAAGAGAATATAGATGTATATATTTCAATGCACTTCTCTTTCTTGGTTGGTGGACTCTCATTGATTTATCTATCCTCACGGTGTCACTCTTGATAAACTACAGAATCTGAAATTCTTTTGCCTTTATAAGCGTTGGTGAAACATCATTCGGGATAAAAGCCAGCGTCAACTCTAGTCAAAGCAATATGCTATCGACTACATACCAAGGAAAGTGAGTTATACGTGCTTAAAATGGTGGCTCATAACAGAATATGCGCTTAATACACCACTACTTTAGAAGTGGGCACTTACCTTCACTTGTACATCGTGGGACAAAGATGAAGTCAATTAACTCGAAAAGATCAAAGATATCATATTTTTTTTGAAATTCTGTCAACGAATCAAAGTTTAGGTGGTGAACAGTGGATCAAAGAGAATCAATATAATCACACAATTAACGGAATATAATGCTAAGAAGTTAAGTGACGTCCCCCCCCCCCCACTTAATCGAAACATTGTCCCCAATGTGTAATATGTAAAAATTAAAACGAAAAGGAACCTAGCTTCGTTATGGGTGGAACCAAAGGAGAATTGGATCGTCGTATAAGTCATCGGGCTCATGTAAGTAGTCCTTGAAGAATCTGCGCTAAATATTTCAAACAAACCAAGAAGTATGGTGGTGACAAGAAATCGGATAACAATATCGCGGCAGTAAAAGAGAAAATAAATAACTCCAAACAATGTATGCCGACAAAATCATTATATTAATAAAAATATGCTACATGTACGGAAATAAAAACAAGAAAATGGAAAATAACAACAATAGAACGAAAAAAACTAGTCCTCCTCATAATAATCCTCCCAGTCATCTCTAGGCTCGAAACCGGGTGGTGATGCAGAACTGAAGGCAGCAGCGGCAGAAGAGGATGCTCGGTGACATGGGCCAGTCCTAGTTGGTGGGGTCGATGGAGGAACTCCTAGAAAATCTATAATTCTATCCATCTTGCGATGCAGACTCGCAATTTCTCTCTAGTGCTCCTCCAACATAGCTCTTTGAGTCCAGGGTGCTCCGTGGGCGCGGGCACGCCCTCTCGACTCCGCCCGACCGATCTTTAGTACGCATTAAACTGAATGTGAACTGATCATTGGCTCAGGGTCTTCCCAATTGTCACTGACGAGAACTTTCACCTTGTCCTCCAAAGCAAACATGTCAATCATCGCCCATATGGCAATGCGCCGCGCCATATGTGGCAAAGAAGCTCATGAATGCGGCTATGCATCAGTAGACAGATGTTGACTGGAGATCCCTGCTCCAGATAGAACATAAACTCCACCCTCTTCATGGTGACAGTGACCGTGTGCTTGGCCGGTAGAAGGCGGGCACAAACAAATAGGTTGACCATCTTCCGATCCCAATATAATTCACTCTCTAGGAAGATGGTGAGGGCTCCCATAAGGTTGCGCTTCCATTGCACCCCAAAGTTATCAGCTATCATATTCATCATCTCGAGATCTTCAATATTGCCCGAGGATGTGTACTCGTCTGGGCCCACTGGTGGGTTGCGAACCCCAAAATGTGCATTGATCCGCTCAATCGAAAAATCAACCTTAACTCCACGGACCATTGCAATTGTGGCTCTTGGGTTGTGTGAAAGATAAGCATAGAACTCTCTGACCACCGTAGCATTGAACCGTGCCGGTGCCCCGGCCATATCCAAAATATCTTGTACTTGTAGGGCTTTCGGCAAGATCGAACTGCAATCATCCAATTCTACTCCTCGTTCTCGGGCAACCGGTCTTCCATTTCAATGCCCTCGAAACGATTCATAGATCTCTAACGAGTGAAATTGCTCAATCCCGTCTATCAAGGGGTTAGCATCTCCGTAAACAAACTGGTGACCACTTGGACGAGGGGTTGTTTTGCTACGTTTAGGACCCATTCTAAATGAAAACAGAGGTTGATGATGAAGCTAAATCTGAAAAAGGTACCCTTGGTAAACTGAAGGTAAGCCTCAATTTACCGGCCTGAATTTTCTAGGTTTATTTATGGGACTGTGCTCTCATACAGGAAAATGACGAACTGCATCACTTCATTATTACAGCAGCAGTATTCAACAACAGGGATGGAGAAACTGATATGGTTGGTGTTTTGGGTTGGTAAAATGGAAGAAAAATCTTTGGTTTTGGTGGAGGTATGGTGGTGATGGTGGCCAAAATGTTTTTGGAAGAAGAAGAAATGTAAGAAGTGTGGTGATTTGAAAAGATGATAGTAGATGAGAATGATGATAATGGTGGTGAAAAGGTGGTTTAAATAGGAGAAATGATGGAAGGTGGATTACTGGTATAGGCCGGACACTTGGACGGCTCGCGCACATCTACTCCTACTGGACTGTCAAAGCATCGATCTTTTAGATCAACTAAGGTATTATTACCGTCCCCTCTCTTATATGTTTATTGTTTAAATGAAAACGATCCTGGATCGGGAAATCAAATTTTAAATTTCCGTTGTGCTACACGATTGATTTCCTAACAGTTTACCGTGGGCTAGGCCCTATAAACCGAGGGTCTTGGGGAATACGAAACTGAATCTGCCGCATCTACTAGGTTGGTTAGGGTTTTTGTGAGTCATAAGTCGGCCAATGTATCTATATAAGGCCGCATAAACTGATTATAGCATAGGTCTCAATTATGTTACAAAATTATTATTATTTCATTATACAATTTTGATGCAATAAAGTTCTTTGAAGCTTTCAGAGTTTATTTTCTGGTTTCCTTCCCTTCATTGCCATCTCTAGCTTGAGTGGATCAAGCTAGATCTCCATTGTTGAAGGTATGAAGCTTTGAACATTCATTTATGTCTTTAATATGGTTGATCTACTTGTATTTATGTGTTTTAGTTGATCTACATGTTTAACAACCCCATAATTTACTTGAATGAGCAATGTAGATCCAGAAATAGGAAAAGCCGCCCCTGGTAAACCGGCGGTCTATACCGGTTTGCCGAGGCAAAATTTAGAAAACTTTATTCTGGAGATTCAGCGTCAGCTACGTTGATCGATAGATATAATTAAAATGAGTAATAGGTCTGGCAAATCTAGTATTCGTAATTTGTAAATTAACATGAAAAACTATCAGTGAAGTATTAACTAGGACATTGTATTGATAGACCCTAGGAACGTGCTAGTCATGGTCGATAGCTGCCTAGGCGGGTTAGCGGTATGGTTTAATGCTCAATACTGGCAATTCTAGTTCTTCATGCGTATGGGCCATTACGGACAAATTAAGGAGGGTAGCTGGCATATAGATTATCTACTACCATGGTCAGAGTAGATAGGGTTAGGAATTACACCCGTAGCTTAAACTGAAATAAAAGCTCAATTAGTTTAAGGAAATTATGTGGGGAAGTAAACATAAGGATTAACTAAACCAAGTTGATAGATAAAAAGGATGGGGAAGGAATACCATGTTTCTTTTATGTTCATTGTTGGTCAATGACCACTTATGTTGTCTTGATTGGATTAGAATTGTTTATGCTTGAGTTACATTGTCTCTGTGGGATCGACCTTGATTCGTCCTTGCGATACTGCGATTGACCTAGTACTCTTGATAGTAAAATCGACGTAAGGCCCGCGACGAGATAATAGGGATTTATTCACGTTTGTAGCAAGGCGAAAGAATACTTTGATGTTGCATTGAGGATGCATGGCTCCCCATCAAACCGAGCATTTGATTTGCAGTAGGGTGTTCACATTATGTTTGATCCCGGTGACTCATTGGTGCTTTAGTGTTGTCCGAGCTTTATGCATGATTGCTAATCCATTTTACGACATCCTTTTGATTCGAGGACGAATCTTTTCTGAACCGGGAGGGAATGATGTGATTCCTATTGAAGAAGTAATAGATTAAGTCCATTTTTATGTTATTGGATTTGTGAAAAAAAATTTATAGTGTTTTATTTGTTGTTGATGTTAATAAGGCCTAAGCCCATGAAAGTGGCGCGTAGTATGTTTTTTATTTTCTTGGATTTCATTTGGGGGGTTTTAAAGGCACCCCACTTTTTACTTCCGACACCCTTTTCTTGATTTATTTAGTTACACACACTACACACTTACTTCACACAACACATAAATATTATAACAATTAAACAATTACACTTTAACCCATAATTAATACAATAGTAACTTTCCCTTTTCTTCTTCAAACCAAAAACCCTAATTCATCTTCACCGTACTCCCCCTTTCAGCCGCCGCCTCCTTCCTCCTCCTCCCTCTGCCACCCTATCTTTCATGTTGTAAATCAAGCTCCCGAATCAGCCACCCCAAATCCCAGCTCTTCATTTTATAAGAAAATTTGCAACTCTTCTTCTTCCTCCTCCCTCAACCACTCCCTTCCTCCTCCCTCAACCACTCTGTTCCTCCTCTAAATCGCAACTCTTCCCCGCTTTAAAATGCGGCCTCCTCCTCTCCCGCTGGAAATCGGCTCTCCCTTCCCCGCTGCAAATCATAGCCTCCTCCCCTTACCCGCTGCAAATCGGCTCATCCCCCTTCACCGATGCAAATGGGTGTTGAAAATGGCAAAAATTGATGTTTTGAGTGAGATCAGTGTACACCATATTTGAGAAAATTAAGTTCCATCACTTAGACTTACTCACAGTCATCACAGACTTCCTTGGTTGTAAATCAGTCCATAAAGGTCTTCACTTGGCAGTCTTCACTGAGCTGGTCTTCTGCCTTTATGATGAACGTAGATCAAGTGAAATAAAAATACTTGACCACCAAAACCAATACTAGCAAGAGGACTAGGTCCATCGTAGTATAGCTATAGTGAATCAAGGTCGATCCCACAGGGAACCAATTGTGGGTCATTTATATACAAACAATTAATCATTCATGTCAAGGACACAAAGTGGTCTATGACCAACAAAAGACAAGAAAGGTAAAGGACACGACCCGACACAACACATAAACAACGTAATTAACCTCCCCAATTATCATGTTATCGTTTGGATCTAGAGATTCTATATAATTAAGCTAGACTCGACAACTATTAATCCGATTCGTATTTCTTTTATATTGGCTACGGGAGTCATCCCCTAAACTAGATCTAACTCCGGGTAGGCCATCTAGATCACTATGCTACATCACGTGACTTCGCTTTTTGGCCTCCATCTCATATGACTCGCACGCTTACAAAACTAGGGATGCCGATATTAACCGTATTCCTCAACTAGGCAACATTCCTTTGTTCAGGCGTACTTCCTAAGCGATCGCATCAGTCTCTGTCCTATTAACAATTACCTGGACGGTCTCATGTTAATCTATGATTTACGTATAACTAGGTGCTAGCAATTCCCGAATACAGAACCTATCTAGATCTCGCTGAAAGTCCCGGAAGATCAATTCATGAGCCGACCTAGGAGCCCTATATTGGTATTTCCTAATCATACGCTAATTAAAACAGACGAGCAACGTAGCCATAGCCATACCTACTAAGATAAGAAATTCTAGGTGGACAATCACACCATAAAGACGTGGCTAGATTGACGCGACGAACTACTAAATCTTAGCATTTCTACATACGTAACGGATAAAATAGAGAATCATAAAACAATTATATGGATCTACTAAAAACACGGTTGTCGATCATACCAAAGTCATCTATAGGTCACCGGATAACAGATCTGGGCGTGTGGATCCTTATAGACAAGGAATCCCCACTGCCTCATATCGTATCCTTAGATCTACATCGTTCGGTGATGAACGAACAACCTCAAACAATAAACAATAATTGGGGACTTAATTACAAAGAACTAAGAACAAATAAATACAAGAACTTACATTATTGCAGAACTTGCATAATAACTGCTCTAAGAAAAACTGAGGATTTTATTATAAACTGAGAAGTGTATATGGTCGTGTAGTGTGTTTATGGCGTGTATAACATGCCTTTATTTATAGGGGTTCAAGCTAATTAAGAGATATACTTCAAAATGTCAAAACAAATAAGAGATAACTCTCAGCCGATCAAGAAAATATGAAGTGCGCCCCCCTTCATGCATATCCTCACAGTTGGCGCCATCTTGGAGTGCCTTACTCCTCTTTTCGTGCTTATCCGATCTTTATCTTGAATTTCCTTTGATTTATCTTGAGATTTAATTCTTTCATTTGTATTTATCCTCCATAATTATCCAAATCTGCAAAATAGATATTTATCCCAAAATAAATCATATTTAAATAAAATGGATAAATATAATAAAAACGGATAAATACCGATTTATAAATAAAAACAGATAAATACCAATAAAAAATGGATAAATACCAAATTATATTTTATAAATCACAAAACATTAAATAATCCATATAAACATGTGATTTAATATAAAATACATATTATTAATCTCGATTTAAGGTCAACGTTGATGACTTTTACGGGTATAATTTGACCGTCATCAACTACCCCCCACTTAGACTTTGATCGTCCCAAACAAAGCATCAATAAGTCATTCCCCAAGACACATTTTCCGTGGTCAAATCATACTTATACAAGAAACTCGATTCAACTCATACCACTTATGCTCATAAGGTACCCATTATTCACTACTTGTCATGAATCGAAGTGATGTGTGCATGTGCATCTGGTTTTATCTATTCGTGGCAAGATTAAAGTTTATGCTAACTTCGCAGTCTTAACCTACCAACATCAGCATTCCCACTTCTTAAGCCCCGCAATGGGTAAAGACATGGTGCAATAAGCAAGAGCGTCATCCATAAGGTTTTTGGACTTGGAGACCGAGAAAAATACTCGAAGCCTCTTAAAAATTGAATTTTTTTCTCATTTTCATCATTTCAAACTTTACCACTTCTCAAGAAAGAAACTTGCTTTAAAATTAAAGTATGCATTGCAAGAATCCCTCTCTCACGGATTAGTGGAAGCATTGAATATTACCACAAGCGCGAGGCTACTTTGGTAATGTTACTACAAGCCGAGTGTTTAACGTATTTTCAAGACACAGATAAATCTCAAGCTTATTACTCCGCTTTGATGGCCAGAAGATAGGAATACATCAGCAGATAAATATCGACTCTAGGTCTGCATAACCAATCATCTATGCAATGTACACATAATTCTTCAGTTATTATAATTCATGTGATAAATTCGTCGATTCAAATTGAGTAATCAAATAATAAATAACTACTTGCAATAGTTGGCATGAATATCCTTAAGTTTACATTCACATAAGTATAAAATGATCACGTACTCATGCAACTTGGTTCCTTTCCTATCAATTCTTAGCTAGGAACTAACAATTCTAAGGGTACGAGATAAATAATATTGCATTTATTCAATTTTTTCACCGTTTCATTCAATTTTCAATTATAACATATCATAGCTAAGTCTCCTACCCCCCACTTAAACATGTCATTGTCCCCAATGACAAATAAAAATGAGAATTTAAGAAAAAGACTTAGCTCTGGAAACGGCTCTCAAGTAGATGCAGAACATCAGAGTAATCTAAGCACGTCGTGGATAAGCAAGTGAAAACCTGATTAAGCAAACCAAACAGAAACTCCACGAAACCGTTAATAACATGTCAGTGGAAGATATAAAATAATGTGACAGTAATTAGATATAAAATATCCAAAAACAAACTAAGCCACTTTATTCCATACAACCAATGACAAGGAAAACCAAAGAGTTAAAACTACTCGTTCAGACGCAAAAAGAAAAATACTAAATAGAAAGAAAGATAAACAGGCAACTAAAGATGGTAATCTTCATCTATAACCTCAACCGCTTAAATATTCTTAAAACCGGGTGGAGAAGACAAAGATCAATAAGCATTACCCCACGGGGGAAAACACGATATTTACCGGATTGATAAGGTATTTAATCCAGCGTAAAAGAGAAACTTGGTAAGGTATAACAGATTGAATGTGACCTATAGGCTAAAGAATAAATCAGATACTGAACGCAGACTCTTCACGCTTGGATTGGATATCAACAACTTAGGGAGATGTAGCTTCTCCTTGAAATTACTAATAACCCAATGTATCACGTAAAAGTCATAACCGTCATCAACAAGGTCAGATCAGTGTGATATTTTAGAACAAAACTCATCATCTATATGCCGGAAAGGGCGTAAAAGTGTGAAATTTAAAACTTCCGGTAGAAAGATAAGTTGTATTTTGATCGAACCAAAAACTTTTAAAATCGAGCTAGGGTCAGAGCTACACTTACCCCAGCTAGGATCATGAAAACCAAAATGATAAAAGATAATTATTAAAACTTAGCAATATTTCTAATTCCGCAACACAAGGGTATTTTGTAAAAAAAATTGAGGTTGAGAGTATGATGGGTTTAGAAAAAGATACATAAGGATGGTAAGAAAATATAAAGTGAGGGTAAGAAATTGTGTGTTGGGTGGGTATTGGTTAAGGGATTGGGTTAGGGTGGGAGAGTAAAATAGATGGAAAGAAAGAGAGGGGATGAAAGAATGGTTAGAAATGTGAACTGTGAGGCAGATCGGTGAGAGAATAGAAGAAAGGTTGAATGGTGATAAGGTACAAAGGAAAGGATAAGGGTAGTTGCAGAACGAATTGCACACAATTTTGGATTTTCACTCGGATCACCATTCTAAAAAGTTTTGGGAGTTGACCAAAAAGCGTTCTTGTTCGCACCAATCATTCTCTGTTACATTTTCAGTAATTCTCAAGATCTCTTAATGCTTCAATCTTAAGGTTGATTGATAAATTTCCTTTTCTTTAGCAATTTCTCGACTCTCCTACTGAACTCTAATTCACGTGGCCAATATTGAGAAAAAAAGTTTTGCACATCCTTAGCCCAATGGCCATCGGAACACGGCAAAATAAAAAACCTCAACATATGTCACGTTACTCTTATTGGACTCAACCTAAAATCCTAAAAAGTAATCCTAAGGGTTTTAAAGAAGTAGTTCTGAGTTTAAAGTCCCCAGCTTGACTTTCCAAAAAATATCCTTGTCAGTCATCCTTCTTGGATCGCTAGATGTTGACCCTTGAACATTATACGAGGTGGGCTCGTCACTTTTGTGGAGTAATACCCTTCCCTTGGTTGTGAGACCTAGGAAACGACATCTATCCATACCATTTATACAAAGCTCTTACCTCGGCTCTCGTTTTAGGAACTAGTGAATTCTAAGAAGATTTAGTCCTAAGGACCCATTTTAATCACATCCTCTATAATGCTGCTTCATTATGCTCTCTCAAAACTCAACGTCTTCTTTAGATTGCGAATGCTTAACTACACAAATTGTTGCTTCCATGGCCAATAGAAGCAATCTCATGCATAGGACAATGAGATTTTAACAGAACTACGAGGAACTCTTTATTCACTGCTTCCTTCAACTACTACATGTTTCCTTACACCCTCTAGATGAGATAGATTTGGGGCAGAACCTTCCACACTAATAAAATTAATCTTACAAACCAACTCCGGGCTAAGATTCATACTCAGGTTCATGTAAAGACTAACTTATGTTCAAAAAACCAAAAGATAGCAAAACATAAGCAAAAAAGGTAGTACCTTGCCTTTAACATTATACCACGAATAATTCGAACCTTTTAATATTTATTTCCTCGGAGCAATCTTGGTGCTTTAAAGGTATTGCTTCCATCGCTTTTCCCATCACAGATTCGTAGCTCCACATGTTGCTGGGTTATTTCCTCAGCGCCCGCGAAAAATTACTGACTCGGATTATTGCTTCCCTGGTTTCTGCAAACAGAAGAAAAACAAAACAGACCGTAGACTGATTTTAACATGGTTTCCCATGCTGCTATCAGATCTAGTGATTAAACATACGGAGGTAAACAGACACGCGAAATTCGAAATCGAACCGGACTTCTTTGGCGGTGAGAGGCGATCTTCTTTGGGAGCGAAACCAGCTGTTCCAGATTTTGGAATTTTTACACAGAGCAGACAACCAGAGGGACTCAAAAACGTAAAAACAGACTCTAAAACATAAAACTCGACATGAATAAAAAATTAGTTATATATAAAATTGACCGTTGGTTCCCCGGCAACGGCGCCAAAAACTTGATGAACGTAGATCAAGTGAAATTAAAATACTTGACCACCAAAACCAATACTAGCAAGAGGACTAGGTCCATCGTAGTATAGCTATAGTGAATCAAGGTCGATCCCACAGGGAACCAATTGTGGGTCATTTATATACAAACAATTAATCATTCATGTCAAGGACACAAAGTGGTCTATGACCAACAAAAGACAAGAAAGGTAAAGGACACGATCCGACACAACACATAAACAACATAATTAACCTCCCCAATTATCATGTTATCGTTTGGATCTAGAGATTCTATATAATTAAGCTAGACTCAACAACTATTAATCCGATTCATATTTCTTTTATATTGGCTACGGGAGTCATCCCCTAAACTAGATCTAGCTCCGGGTAGGCCACCTAGATCACTATGCTACATCACGTGACTTCGCTTTTTCGGCCTCCATCTCATATGACTCGCACGCTTACAAAACTAGGGATGCCGATATTAACCGTATTCCTCACCTAGGCAACATTCCTTTGTTCAGGCATACTTCCTAAGCGATCGCATCAGTCTCTGTCCCATTAACAATTACCTGGACGGTCTCATGTTAATCTACGATTTACGTATAACTAGGTGCTAGCAATTCCCGAATACTGTAAGCAGATCTAGATCTCATTTGAAAGTCCCGGAAGATCAATTCATGAGCCGACCTAGAGCCCTATATTGGTATTTCCTAATCATACGCTAATTTAAAAAGCAGACGAGCAACGTGTCGTAGCCATAGCTACTAAGATAAGAAATTCTAGGTGGACAATCACACCATAAAGACGTGGCTAGATTGACACGACGAACTACTAAATCTTAGCGTTTCTACATACGTAACGGATAAAATAGAGACTCATAAAACAATTATATAGATCTACTAAAAACACGGTTGTCGATCATACCAAAGTCATCTATAGGTCACCGGATACAGATCTCGGGCGTGTGGATCTTATAGACAAGGAATCCCCACCGCCTCATATCGTATCCTTAGATCTACATCGTTCGGTGATGAACGAACAACCTCAAACAATAAACAATAATTGGGGACTTAATTACAAAGAACTAAGAACAAATAAATACAAGAACTTACATTTTTGCAGAACTTGCATAATAACTGCTCTAAGAAAAACTGAGGATTTTATTATAAACTGAGAAGTGTATATGGTCGTGTAGTGTGTTTATGGCGTGTATAACATGCTTTTATTTATAGGGGTTCAAGCTAATTAAGAGATATACTTCAAAATGTCAAAACATGAAGTGCGCCCTTCTTCATGCATATCCTCAAAGTTGGCGCCATCTTGGAGTGCCTTACTCCTCTTTTCGTGCTTATCCGATCTTTATCTTGAATTTCCTTTGATTTATCTTGAGATTTAATTCTTCCATTTGTATTTATCCTCCATAATTATCTAAATCTGCAAAATAGATATTTATCCCAAAAGAAATCATATTTAAATAAAATGGATAAATATAATAAAAACGGATAAATACCGATTTATAAATAAAAACAGATAAATACCAATAAAAAATGGATAAATACCAAATTATATTTTATAAATCACAAAACATTAAATAATCCATATAAACATGTGATTTAATATAAAATACATATTATTAATCTCGATTTAAGGTCAACGTTGATGACTTTTACGGGTATAATTTGACCGTCATCACTTTACTGAGCTGGCCTACCAGTCTAGTACAGTGCTTGTCTGGCTGAACTTATACAGCATGTCAGACTTCTAAGTAAAGCCTATACAATTCATTCTAACTTATTGAATGACCCCTTTCATGTTCAAACACATCCCGATTTTTGGTTACCACTTATCATACTCCAGAATCCGCAATCATCATCTTTCTTCATTCTCAAAATCATTTCCATTTGAGTTACACTTGACATTAATGTTAAATCATACTGCACGAAGTGATTTCAATTTCTCATTTTCATGATCTGAATGGTAAATTGGTAATTCCCACCTTTTGGTTGTAGAATTAGGGTATAGGTTTTGTTGTGCCAAGAGGATTAGTTTTGAGAAAGTGTATCTTTATGTTTTTGTTCTTCCTAGGCTTAGAAGTCTGGTAGGAAGTTTGTGTGGGTTGTCGTTTTAACACTTTCCGATCGTGAGAAGAGCAGTTACCATCCATCACCCCTCGTGCGTTCTTGCTTCCTTTTGACCTTCACCAATCAAGTTTCCTTCTGAATAATTGCACCTTGGTTAAACCTTCCCGTCTTTTGTCTTGTTGTGACTAAAAATCAATTTACATTATGCTTTCTTTTATAAAGAGGTTCTCAATGTTTACCATTTTGAAAGAGAAACAAGCTTCATTATAGTTTTGTCATCGTTGTATTAAAATTTTCAACTTTTTCTCACATCAAGTCTGACAAACCTTTTTGTTTACTTGTGTTTACTATTAACTACCTTCTTTAAAAGGTGTTTTGTTATGGTTAACCTTTTGTTCTCAATAATGTAATCTAAGTGTGTGTATCTCTATGTTTGGTCAGATCTCTAACTTTTTTGTGAAATCTCTTTTTGGGCATATCCACAGTCTGTCTAGTATGAACTTTTAGATTCTCATTCCAAGAGAAGATAGTTGTTTATCGAGTTGCTTTCTAAATAGCTTCAGTTAATCTCAACTTCTATTTTGCACCGAATCTGACGGGAATCCTCATATTTTGCCTCCTCCTCCCACTTTTGTTTCCGGATTTGACGAGTCTCTACAACCGCTGCTGTCTTCTCTCACTTTTGTTGGCTTTCCTCGGTTTCGTGTGAATGTTTAATACATACCGCTCTGAAACTATAGTTGAATCCCTTTGGAACTTGGCTAAGATGGATCAACTATCAAACAACAATGACATGGATGAGCATGTGATATTTCAAGTTATATCAAAATCAGCGGAAGATGTAGTTTTGGTTTTTGATGCAACTCTGGTAGATTCTAGCTACAAGCATCCATCTTCTTTTCCATGTATCTTGGAAGTCCAATCAAAGGTATTGTGCTGAATTGGATCGAAACTTTTTATAGAATAAGGCCCCCAGACTATATCTAAAATACTGAAAAGCTATGATGCCTCTTGTGTTGCATTTGATAACTTATTTGTGTAAATCCTTTAAACAAGGTACACTTCAGGGTGTTTTCTACCATGGGTTAGAATATTCAAGTGGCAAAGGGTATCTAACAATATTGTGAATGACATTTGTTTCTTAGTGGGATGCAATCGCAAGAGTCTTCGACTGAAGGTTCCGATGCTGGTGTTATTGTCGGATGGTTACAATATGCATATAAAGGCGATGTGATCAATTGTTGTATAACAAAGGATGTTTGCCTTCCTAGCAATAAGTACATTGTTGAGGTTGGAACAATGCATACAGATGCCACATCTATTCTATTAGTAAAAAAGGATTCCATTTTGCGCTTATGATGAGTTTTACCTCAAGTATACTTGTATTATAATTACAAGGTAAATGTCAACCTGGGGTGGCCATTAAATGATTTTTACAAAAATTACGACTGGTTAAAAAATTGCCAGTGTTAGGGTTATTTGATGGCGCTATGTATGGAATTAATATATTGGCGACTTATTTGCTCGGATCAGAGATAATGTCCTATGACAATAGATAATTGGTGACACCGGGAATAAAGTGGATAAGAGTCAGACCGACAGATATAGAGATATCAGATTCCAATTGAGTCGACAATAGCTTGGCTACAAGATGGTTAAAGAAACAACATTTTACTGGTTCTTCAGAATGGGGGGAAGTTCAAGAAATTATCAATATAAATCAAGTTGTCGAAATAGACGGAGTGGATAGAGTAAAGATAAATTTTCTCACCGAGCAAATTTTGTCTGACAAAATCACGAGGCAATCTGAAATGGAGGTATGTGTATATTGTATCCCTTGTATTGTTAATATTTAGAAGAAAAAGCTTTAGAAAGTGTTACAAAAGAACCCTTGGCACATACCTCGGTGGGAAATTTTGTAACGCTTTCTAAAGTTTTTTCTTCTAAAAATTAACAATACAATGGATACTATATACACATACCTCTGATTCAAATCCAGTCTCGTCTCGCGATTTAGTCAGACAAAAATTGCTCGGTGAGAAAATTTATCTCCACTGCATCCAGTCCCTCAATTTCGACACCAAGATTTATATTGATCATTTCTGAAACTTCCCCAACCCATTCTGAGCGACTGGAAAAATGTTCTTTTTTTAACCATCTTGTAGCCAAGCTCTTGTCCTTTGTCGGTTCTTTTGTCGACTCAATTGGAATCTGATATCTGTCGGTCTGACTCATATCGACTTTATTCCCGGTGTCACCAATTCCCTACTGTCGTAGGACATCATCTCTGATCTGGACAAATAAGTCGCCAATATAATAATTCTATATATATCGCTATCAAATAACCCTAACACTGACAATTCTATAACCAATCATAATTTTCGTAAAAATAGTTTAGTGGCCACCCCAGGTTGACCCAGGATACTTGAGGTAAAAATCGGCACAAAATGAAATCATTTTCTACTAATAGAATAAATATGGCACATGTATGCATTGTTCCCACTCAACAATGTCCATGTCGCTAGGACGGTAAACACCATCTATTTTACAACAATTGATCATCTCGCCTTCGCATGCATATTGTAACCGTCGGACAATAACACCAACATCGGAAGCCTCCGGTCAAAGACGCATTCGATTGCATCCCACTAAGTAACAAATGTCATTCACAATATTGTTAGATACCATTGGTTCTTGAATATTCTAACCCTATGGTATTAAACGCCCCGATGTGTACATTATCTACGGGCTTTACACAAACAACTTATCAAACTCAACACAAGAGACATCATAGTTATCTTCTCAATTTTTAGATATAGTTTGAAGGTCTCGTTTGATAACACGTCTCGATCCAATTTAGCACATTACCTTTAATTGGACCTTCGAGCTATGCAAAAAAGTAAGGATTGGTGCCACTAGTTGCAACCAATGCATCACATTACAAAGCTACCTATTCCGGTGATTTTGATATAATTTAAAAATCTGATGCTCATCCACGCCATTGTTGTTTGGTAGTTGATCCATCTCAGCCAGGTTCCGAAGGGATTCTACAATAGTTCCAAAGCGGCATGGATTAAACTCGTACACACCCAACCGAGGAAAGCCAACAAAAGTGGAAGAAGACGATGGAGGCGGCGGAGGTAGAGACTCATCAGATCCGGAAAACAAAAGTGGGGAGGAGGTGTAAAATGAGGATACCCACCAGAATTGGTCCAAATAGAGTTAAATTTGGATGATTAATTCTGATACGATTGTTCATTCCGGCCATAAAATCAGCCTCCGTCACCGATATTTTTTCCAGTGAATTTTTTATGGGAACTTTTTGCAGCTAGGTTTAGTTTCAAACTTTTAACAACATACGGTATGCCCTTAGTACTATTATGCCCTTCAAATATGAAATCTTTTGTATTATTATTATTATTATTATTATCATGAGGGTCATGTGGATGTAAACCTCGATGTGGGCATGTAACAAACAAGAAGAAGAAAATGAAATAGAAAACAAAAGAAAAAGCAAGGTAAGAGCTCAATGGAGTCAAGAGTATGTATTTCATTTGATAGCCTTCTCATTTACAGTTATTGAGCTTTATATACACTAGCCCTTTCTACTAGCTATCTAACCGTTGCTAACAGTTTATCTAGCTGAATAACCAACTGCTGCCACGTGTGCCAATGATTGACTATTTGTAACAATACCCTCCCCTTAGAAGCTTCCATGTCCTCATGGGAGAGGTAGGGTTGGCTTGAACTGGGGGAATTGAGACTTGATGATAGTGGCATCCTCCCAAGTTACTGCGGAAGCATCCAAGTTGACCCATTGAATCAGCCATTACACAAAAGGATAGATACCCCTCTTAATGGTTCTGATTTGGAAGACAGAATCTGGATAGATTAGGAGTTGGCCATCTGTATTGACCTATGGTGGTTGAGTTGTGACTGGAACATTAGGTCCCACATATTTTTTTTAGTAGCGAGACATGGAAGACTGGGTGAATTCTAAACCCTTGTGGGAGATGCAATTTGTAGGCCACTGTGCCTACTCTTTCTTCAATGAGATAGGGCCCATAGAACTTAGCTGCCAACTTCACATTCCTCCTTACTACAACAGAGTTTTGCCTATAGGGTTGGAGTTTGAGGTAGACCTTGTCCCCCACCTCAAAGTGCTTATCTTGTCTGCCTTGATCTACATAATACTTCATCCTAGACTGTGCCATAGACAAGTGATCTTAGAGGTCTTTAATCACATGTTGTTTAGTAGCCAAGAACTCATCCAATGATTTAAAGGTGGATGGGGCAAAACTTCCCAAGGGTATAGAATTAGGTAGATAACCATAAAGTGATTCAAAAGGAGTTTTCTGCAAGAAAGTGTGGAAGGATGTATTGTACCAATACTCAGCCAAGGGCAACCAGTCACCCCATTTCTTAGGCCTATGGAAACACATGCACCGTAAATACATTTCTACACGTCTATTGAGTCTCCCTGTCTGACCATCTGATTGGGGGTGGTAGGCAGAAATCATTGTCAATTGGACACCTGTAAGTTTGAATAACTGCTCCAAAATTCCCCAGTGAAGACCTTATCTCTATCACTCACAATAGATTGGGGCAAGCCATGCAACTTGTAGACAGACTGGAAGAAGACATCAACAACCATTTCAGCAGTGAATCTCTGTGGTAGGGCAAAGAAATGTCCATATTTAGTGAATCTATCCACAACAACAAAGATGACCTCTTTACCATCCCACTTAGGCAGGCCCTCAATAAAGTCTATGCTGATATCAGACTAAGTAGATTTTGGTATTTTGAGTGGTTGCAAAAGTCCTGCTGGTTTCCCTTGCAAATCCTTAATTACATTGTTGGCATGTCAAACACTGTTGAACCATTTTGTGCATGTCCCCTCAAAGTCCAGGCCAAAAGAATAGCATGCTGACTCTATTATAGCTGGCCTAAATGCCAGAATGTCCTCCAATAGGACTAGAATGCAGTTGGTCCAAAATCTGAGACCTGAGATTCCCAGTAGTGCCCATATACATCTGGTCTTTGAATTTTAACACCCCTTGTTGTATTGAATAATCAGGATAGGATGATGGATTAATAAGGACTGCTTGTAATCTCTCCTGGGCCAAAGAATCTCCTTCATAACTCTGGACAAGTTGGTGAATCCAGTTAGGAACAGCAACTGTGATGGCACAAGATTCCCCTTCAGAAAAAGGTCTTCTGGACAAGGCATCTGCCACTATGTTTTCTTTTCCTTGTTTGTACTCAATCTTAAAGTCTAGGCCCATAAGTCTTGTGACTTCTTTCTGCTGCAAACTAGTATTGGCCCTCTGATATAACAAGAATTCAAACTTTGATGCTTAGTTCTTGTTATAAAAGGTTTGCCTTCAAGGTATTGTCTCCACTTAGTGACTGCCATGATGACTGCCAAGAGTTCCTTTTCATATATGGACATGCCCAAATCATTATTAGTGAAAGCCTTGTTAATAAAAGCAATAGGTTTGCCATGTTGTTGTAAGACAGCACCCATACCCTTCCTACTAGCATCAATCTCCATGCAAAAACCCTGTTGAAAAATATAGGCAAGACAAGGGACCTAGTGCATTATTAGATAATGATATCAAAGAGTCATAGTAATGCTATTTAATAAACCAGATAAATATAAAATAACCTAATGTGATAACTATAAGGTCCATGTAATATTATCTATATTTATTAGATAAATACGAGATAATTCCAACTGTATTAACATAACCATGAACAGAACTATACTATCACTTTAAGGACATTAACTTTTTGTTAACAATAACAAGAACCAATATGTTGAAAAGGTGTCTTAAACCCAATCGGGTCGGACCGGATCCGACCGGGTCGGGTCATTTACAGTCTATTTAGTTAATGTAATAACTTTATTATAATTAATAAAACCATTTTTGTTATTATATATTTTGTTTATCCTTTTGAACCAATTATGTTAATGGAATATATAGTAACGCCCTTAGTATTAAACTCTGATAGATAAACTATAATAGTGATTATGGTTGACGAGATCTCTAATTACTTTAATAAGTTTGATACTTAAAAGTCTCTAGTCGTATGTACTGTCATTCAGGACATTGATAGTATGATTAGACTAGCACATATTGGATGTCTTCTATCTTATTGAAGATAGGGATAGCTCTTGTCTATCAAAGTGTAGATACACTTGGACTGTACATGGACGTGTATTGGAGAATGAGTACGTTAGACTGATACACGTCCATGTACATGGACTGTACCCGTGGTTTAGTCAGTTTGTATTCGAAACCGCACCTAGGAAAAATTCATTATCATACCGGTTATATTGTTCGTGGAATGGTGTATGATTTACTTTATATTGATAACATATAAATATGCACGTTTAGAAGAGACCGTAAATAATTAAAAGAATTAATTATGTGAATTAATTTGAAATAATCCCATTACAAAAATCGAGTCAAATTTGTCTCCCGATATTATATTGACGGTAAAGAGCCCTTGTTCGGATCCAACTGATCGAGCCACGTCGGGAGTTGACCTACCTCGGGTATATCGTTATTATCGAGATATGAGATCTCATGAATATTTGGGTTACAACTCGACTAAGAATCTTGCGGTGACTGGCCCACGTCAGGACCGCTTGATTTTAGAGACAAGGGGTTGGCTATCACATAAAGATGTGAATTGTCAAGGAGTTGACTAGACAACCAATGGAAGTCGCAAGAGATGCGAGCGGTCAGTGTACCCACCTTTCGAAATTGACCCGGTCGATCGGCCCACATCGGGGATCGAGTCAACTAGATTGGATTCCATCCACTAAAGAATTAATCAAATTTTTGAAAGCCAATTAAGAATAGTTGGCTAGTGGGAGCAAAACCTAATTAAAATTTTAAAGTGCAATTTTATGGTTTTGAATGCATGAACTTTTACTTATATTATCTTTACTTTATTTTCGTAGAAATGCCGAACAAATTGAATCTTCGTTTTATCATGATAACAAGCTTGACAAAACAAACTTTCTCAACTAGGAAAGAAACCTCAAAATCTTTTTGAGACATGAAGGCATTGGCTTTTGGAAAAACCCTTAACAAGGACCCTAAAGATGCTACCAATGAGGAGTCGGTTAAGAAGCATGCGAAACACTGTTATGACAGTGTGGAAGCTACTTGCATCATGCTTGCTTCTATGACACCGGAAATTCAGAAACAACATGAGTCCATGGATGCTCAGACCATTATGGCTCACCTGAAGGAGCTCTATGCTTCTCAGTCTCGCACTGAGAGGTGCAAGGTCTCGAAAGCGCTCTTTGGTTGCAAGATGGCTCCAGGTACTCCGGTTGGGTCACATGTGTTGAAGATGATCGGTTACATAAAGAGGCTTGGCCATTAGATGGGGCGTGAGTTAAGTGTTGACTTGATTTTGCAATCTCTACCGAACTCATACTCGCAGTTTGTGATGAACTATCACATTAACAAGATTGATTCCTCCCTTGCGGAGTTATTGAACATGCTCAAGACTGTTGAAGGCACTGTTGGGAAGGGTAAGCAAGTGTTGCTCATGACTTCTTTCAAGGGCAAGAAAAAGGCCCAAAAGAAGACCAAGAAGGTGAAGGAGTCTACCAAGCCAAAGCCTAAGATAGCCAAAGACAAATCTAAGGATGCTTGATTCCATTGTGGCTAGCCTGGCTATTGGAGGAGAAACTGCACACCCTTCTTGAGCACCAAGAAGAACAAGCATAGTGATGCTTCGACTCCAGGTATGTTTATGATTGAGATCAATATTGCTTCTTCTAAGTCTAACCACTGGTATTAGATACTGGATGTGGTTCTCATATTTGTACGGATATACAGGGACTAAGAAGGACTAGAAATCTGAGGAAAGGAGAAGTGGACCTGCGCTTTAGGAATGGAGCACATGTTGTTGCCCTAGCCATATGAATTTATTTTCTTTCATTGCCCAGTGGGCTAGTACTATAATTAAATAACTTATTTTGTTCCCACTTTTACGAAGAATATTATTTCTATTTCTACGTTGGATGTTGAAGGATTTTCTTTTATGTTTAAGAATAAATGTTGTTCTTTTTCACGTGATGGAATATTTTATTGTACTGGCAAACTTGACAATGATCTCTACGTATTAGATATGTATGTTGAAATATATAAACAATAAGAAAGCCAAAAACAAGTGACTTGATCGAATCCTACTTGTGGCATTGTAGACTTGGCCATATAAATAAGAATCGCATTTCCAAACTCCATAAAGATGGAATGTTGAATCACTTCGATTATGAATCGTTTGATACATGAGAAGCTTGTTTACTTGGCAAGATGACAAAGTCACCGTTTAGGGGCAAAGGGACAAGATCCAACGAATTTCTTGAGCTCATACATACTGATGTCTGCGGTCCAATGTCAATTCAAGCCAAAGGAGGATACTCTTATTTTATCACCTTCACTGATGACCATTCTCGTTATGGTTATGTATACTTAATCAAGTATAAGTCTAAAGCCTTTGAAAAGTTCAAGGAGTTCAGAAGTGAAGTGGAGAAACAACTGGTAAGGAGATTAAGACACTTTGATCGGATCGAGGTGGTGAATATCTAGATGGAGAGTTTCAAGATTACTTAAAGGAGAATGGGATTCTACCTGAATGGACTCCACCTGGAACGCTTCAGATGAATGGCATATCTGAGAGGAGAAATCACACTTTGTTAGACATGGTGCGATCCATGATGAGCTACGCAGTTTTTCCAAAATCATTTTGAGGGTATGCTCTAAAAACAACATCTTATATACAAAACCGAGTTCCATCAAAGATGGTGGATTCTACACCATATGAGGTATGGGCTAAGAAGAAACCGAATCTGGAATATCTTAAACCTTGGGGTTGTCCAACTTATGTGAAGCGGGTGATGCCTGACAAATTAGAAGCTAGATCAGACAAATGTCTATTTGTGGGTTATCCTAGAGAAACTAGAGGATACCAATTTTACCATCCAGGAGAACAAAAGGTGTTTGTCACCAGGACTGGTCACTTTCTAGAGAAAGAGTTCATTCTGGAGAGGGTCAGTGGGAGTAAGATTGATCTTGAAGAAATTCAGGTACCACTCACGGACAATAGTCAGTTGATGGAAGTAGAGCAGACACCGCATACAGATGAGGTGCAAGCATATGCTCTAGAAACACAGACACCTCGAAGATCCACTAGTGAACTTCGTGAACCTAAAAAGTACACTAGCGTGTATCTCATGGAAGATGAGGACCCTAAAACTTACGAGGAGGTGTTGATGAGGCATGACAAAGAGAAATGGCTAGAAGCCATGAATTCTGAAATGGAATCCATGAAAGACCACCAAGTTTGGAACTTAGTTGATCCACCTGAAAGAATATTTCCTATAGGGTGAAAATGGGTCTTTAAGAGAAAGACTGGCATAGATGGTAATGTGAATACCTACAAGGCAAGGTTGGTGCCAAAAGGTTTTAAGCATAGACAATAAGTTGACTATGATGAAACCTTTTCGCCAGTAGCTATGCAAAAGTCCATTAGAATTCTGCTTGCTATTGTAGCATACCATGATTATGAGATCTGGCAGATGGATGTGAAAACAGCTTTCCTTAACGGGAATCTGTCTGAGGAAGTGTACATGACACAACCTGAGGGTTTCACAACCAATGATGTTGGGATGGTGTGCAAACTGCAAAGATCCATTTATGGATTGAAGCAAGCTTCTCGGAGTTGGAATATTTGATTTGATGAGACAATCAAACTGTTTGATTTCATCAAGAACGAAGATGAGCCGTGTGTTTACAAAAGGTTAGTGGGAGTGCCGTAGTTTTCTTAGTGCTTTATGTAGATGACATATTGCTCATAGGGAATGATATTCCTATGTTACAGTCGGTTAAAGTTTGGTTATCCAAGAAATTCTCTATGAAGCACTTGGGAGAAGCAGCCTATGTTCTAGGAATTAAGATCTATAGAGATAGATCTAAAAGGTTGCTTGGTCTGTCACAATCCACCTATATAGACAAGATACTGAAGAGATTCAGCATGGAGCAATCCAAGAGAGGACTGTTGCCCATGTCATATGGGGTCTATTTGTCAAAGGATGTGTGTCCTAAGACAGAGGAGGAAAGGGCACTATGAGTAAGATCCCTTATGCTTCAGCAATTGGGTCTATCATGTATGCCATGTTTTGCACTAGACCGGATGTCTCGTACCCCCTGAGTATGACTAGTAGGTACCAGGCAAATCCAGGTGATAGTCACTGGATTGCAGTCAAGAATATTCTCAAGTACATGAGACATACTAGGGATATGTTCCTGGTCTTCGGGAATAATGATTTGGTGTTACGAGGTTACACCGATGCCAGTTTTCAAACTAATATGGAGGACTTGAAGTCACAGTCTGAATTTATTTTCACGCTTACTGGCGGAGCAGTGAGCTGGAAAATTTCCAAGCAGGAGACTACTACAGACTCTACAACTGAAGCCGAGTATATAGAAGCCTCGGAGGCGGCAAATAAAGCGGTTTGGATGAAGAATTTCATTACTAAACTTGGTGTGGTTCCCTCTATTAACGGTCCAGTCCCACTATACTGTGATAACAATAGGGCAATTGCTCAGTCAAAGGAACCAAGGTCTCACTTAGAAGTCCGTTGGTCCCTTGAAAAGGCTTTGGTTAAGTTTAGAGGGGGTGAATAAACTTAACACTTAAAACTTTTTGGAGTTGACAAACTCAGTAAGTTCAGTAGTCTGCTGACCACTTAGTAGTCTGATGACTATTAAGGTTACTGAATTTGTTGCAGCGGATTATATTTAAATTAAGCCTTATTACTTATTGATAAAATGATGATACCAAGTATTGAATACTCAGTAGTGTATGTGTGTGATTCAGTTGCTAGTTTTAGTAGGTTGATGTGATCAGTATGCTGATAAAATAATATGCAGAAGGTAAATGCAATAAAGTAAAGTAGGCAAGATTTATAGTGGTTCCAGGTGGTTTAATCCTGTCATTCCACTCTTCTCCTGTGATGTCGGAGGTAATTCACTAGAGATTCTTGAGGTTTCTGTTACAAAAATCCCTAAACCGTTTGTCCTTCACCAATGACTATGATTTTATAAACTGAACAATTGAAACAGGTAGGATTGCTGCTCCAAAGTATTCCACTGGTCCTTAAAGGGTGGGATTGCCTCTTCACCAGCTCCACCACAAACAACAGTTATTGACACCCAAAAGATGTTTCTCTGTCTTTAGCAGGTTTCTTGTAAAAGAAAGATTGAATCAAGTAAATGATTCAGTTTTTAGTAGCTTGATCAGGATGAAATGATCAGCAGTTTGAGGTCTTCAAGTGTGTATACTTGATGTAACTTGATAGTAGGTTACACTTGAAGAAATTTCTTGATCAGCAAATTTAAGCTCAGTATATGTCAGCAGGGTGTTTTTCTTGATCAAAAACTTGATAGCTTCGTATGGATTATAATGTTGTTCATCATCTTCAAACTAAGTCAGGAGTCCCCTATTTATAGGCGTGAAACTTGTGACTTGTGTTTGAAATTCAAATATATCCGTTTCAGACTTGTCTCCATCTTGACTTGGTTTTTATCAATGTTCATAGTACTGACATTGTCAGTCAGCTTTTTGTCAGTTTTCAGACTGTCCACCCTTTGACTTATAACCATTGGATAATCCTCTAAATCTTTCCAACGTTCCTTTTATCTTGACCATTGATTTGTTGACAAAATCAAGGCTTGTAATCCATCCTTATCCATTAATATTTCAATGTAAACTTTGATTAAATCGAGATTTCCATTCAGCAGACACCTGGAGTATATCAGTCTGCTGGTGTACATATTTGTTAGCTGATTTTAGTCTGATGTGTTTTAATAACACTTAAGTCATTTGCTTCTCATCTAACTTTTTAGTGTGAAGTTAGTGTACACCATTTTGATTATAACTAAGTTCCAATCACCACATAACTTTATAGAACTTAGACCTTGTACACAAGGTATATGTAATCAATCTATGTCATCACAAACTTCCCTAAATTCTGATTCCATATCATTGACTTTAAATACTAAGTTTGATCACTTAGCCTTCAATAACTGAGTTTGAACCCTCAGCCTTCAACCATCAGCAGGTTCCTAGTTAGTCTACTAACCAAGACACCCTACTGACCTAGACAGGTCAGCTGATAAAGTCAGCTGACCTCTTTACAGTGCTTGTTTGATCAAACCTATACAAAGATCAAACTCTAGTAAACCTATACATTTAATCTAGACATCTTTTTTTCTTTTCTCTATAATAGCTAGTCTGGCACTCATCATTAAAACTTAAAATATGTCCAACAAAGTCCAAACATGTTCTACGGTGCTATCACTTGATTCGAAAGATAGTAGATAGAGGAGATGTAAAGATAGAGAAAGTCCACGCAGATGATAACATAGTTGATCCGTTAACCAAGGCATTTTCGCAAGCAAAGTATGAGAAACATGTTCACGTGCATGGGCTTAGGCATATGTGATGAAGTTTGTAGAATTACAAACAAACAAAAGAATATACGGAATTATTATTGATCAAGTAAAGATTACAAGGTAAGTTACAGTGCAGCTGATCATAGGGTATTTATAGCTTCATACTCCTCATGAATCAGTTAGAAATAAGTTACAAACGGTTATAACAGACTACAATAGAATAACCGTTTTCTATATTACAATATATTAAACTGATCAGCAGGATGCTGAGTCTTTATGATGTCAGCGGGCTGCTTGTGTTCATGCTGTCAGCAAGCTGCCGGTATTTTCATATGATAAGCAAAGTGCATTCAGTATTCCCTTCACCCTCAGGCTGCTGGTATCTTCATATGATTAGCAAAGTGCATTCAGCATTCCCTTCAGCCTTTATACTGTAACACCCCCCTCAAGCTGAGAGTGGTACATGAACAACTTGCACTCAGCATTCCCTTTACCCACTTGAATTCTGGAAGATCTTTGAAACACCCAATTTGTCTAGTAGATAAAAGAAAATAGGTGCATCCAAGGCCTTGGTGAGGATGTCAGCTATTTGTTCTTTTGTATTGACAGGAAGAAGTTTGATAAGTCCTGATTTGACTTTGTCTCTCACAACATGGCAGTCAATTTCAATGTGTTTTGTTCTTTCCTGAAAGACAGGATTATGCACAAAATAACACATTAGGCAACTGAACTAGAATCTGTAAGTCATGTAGTATGTAGACGTGCCACTAGATTTCACAAACTGCATTTGCCATGGCCCTGTACTCAGCTTCTAATGAGCTTCTAGCAATTGTTGTTTGTTTGTTTGTTTGCCTTCCAGGAGATTGGAGCATCTCTTAGGAACATCATATAACCTGATACTAATATTTTTGTTTCAGGACAACCATCCCAATAACTTTTTGTAAAACCCTTAAGTGCAATATTATTGTCTGCTGGAAAGAAGATTCTTTGGCCGGGATTGGTCTTCAAATACCTTAGCAGTCTATAAGCTGCCTTCATATGATTTTCAGTAGGAGTGTCCATAAATTGACTGAGTTGTTGTACTGCAAATGCAATATCTGGTCTGGTAAAAGTGATTTAAATCAATTTACCCATTAATGATCTGTATGCAGTGTTGTCTTCTAAAAGTGGTGAATCACCATATTGTAAAGTCTGCTTAGACTCCATAGGTGTCTTGGCAGGTTTGGCTCCCAAAAATTCATATTCTTCTAGGAGGTTAAGTGTGTATTTTCTTTGTGAAATGGATAGGCCTTTTGGACATCAAGAAGCCTCAATGCCTAGGAAATATCTCAATTTTCCAAGATCTTTGATGGTGAATTGCTGATGTAAAGTATCCTTAAATTATTAACTCTTCACTATGACTAATAACTATGATATCATCCACATATACCAATAAGGCAATGAATGACTGTCTCTGACCCTTTTGTGAATAGACTGTGGTCATGTTTGGATTGAAGGCATCCTTGAGCCTCCAATGATTCAGTCAAATTGAAATTCCATTGTCTGCTGGCTTGTTTGAGGCCATATAATGATTTCGTAAGTTTGCAAACTTGGTTTGGTTTAGTTGCTGCACATCCTGAGGGGGTAACTGCATGTATACATCTTCATGCAGATCTTCATGTAGTAAGACAGTGTTAACATCCATTTGATGTAGATGCCAATTATTGGTTGCTGCTGCTGCAAGTAAGGTTCTAACAGTAGTGATTTTGACAATAGGGGAAAAGGTTTCTTGATAATCAATCCCATATGTCTGAGTGTAGCCTTTTGCTACTAATCTAGCTTTGTATCTCTCTACTGAACCATTAGGATTGTGTTTGATTCTGTACACCCATTTGCAACCTATGGGTTTCTTTCCTGGGGGCAGATCAACTATCTCCATGTGTAAGTCTTTTGTAAAGCTTCAATTTCTTTGTTCATTGCCTCATTCCATTCATCATGCTTGATAGCTTGATTGTAGGTCTTAGGCTCTTTAACAACATCAATGGCTTTAATGAATCTGGCATAGTCAGCTGAGAGGTTATCCAGACTCATGACTGCACTCAGCAGATGTGGATTCTGTTGAACATTATGAGCACCCCCTTGATTAAAGGTTGGTGATTTCCTTGTTCTTGTGGACCTTCTTAGTTGTGTGAGTTCATGTGCCGGATTAACTAGTGCATGTCTTTCATTGGATGTTTCAACTGCTGCTGATCCCATTGTTGGTTGGTCTGCTGATTCATTCAGCAGGTCATCAAAATTATCCATTACTGGCAAAGGAACAGACATGTCAGCAATATATCTAGGCTTTCCCAACACCTGTTGAAAAAGAGGAAAATAAGTTTCATGGAATTGCGTATTTCTAACAACAAAGATATCTTTGTTGGTAATATATAAGAGAATAGCACCATTGGATGTATTTGAATTTCCCAAGATAGACACAAGTCCTACATCTTGAGTCAAATTTGGTCATAACTGCTGAAGTGTGCATGAAAAGACTAAGCAACCAAAAACTTTAAACACAGAATAGTATGGTTTGGTGCCATAAAGAACTTCATGTGGAATGCTTTCCTTCAGCAGTGGTGTAGGTGTGGCATTAATTAACTTTACAGCATGTAAAAGGCAAAAACCCCAATATTCAATTGGTAGATTACTCTGGAACCTCAAACCTCTTGCAACATTCAACATATGATGGTGTTTTCTTTCAACAATACCATATTGCTCAGGTTTACTTACACATGATGTATGATGTATGATACCCTGCTGAGCATAAAAGTCAGTAAGTTGAAATTCTGCATCATTGTCAGATCTAGTTACTTTAACAATTTTGTGAAACTGAGTAGAAACAAATTTAACAAAAGATTTAACAAGGTCAGAGGCTTCAGACTTATGGGTCATAAGAAAAACCCAAGTAAAATCATTTACAACAATAAGAAAATATTGTTGTCCATTCACAGTATACTATCTTAGGGGACCCTAAATGTCCATATGAACAAGGTAAAAAGCAGCATTTACAGCAGTAGTACTTAACAAAAAGTATGTTTGTTCAGTTTAGCCATAGGACAGGCATAACAAAGATCATGATTACAAAATTTGACATCAATAGACTGTGAACTAATGACTTGCAGTCTCTTATCTAGAAAGTGCCCAAGTCTGTAGTGCCATAAAAGTGCATCATCTAATCTATCTGATAAAGTGTGATTTTCTACAGCATTGGTAACATAAAGTCTTATTGGTTGATCCATGACATAAAGTCCTCTCTGTAACTAAGCTGAACCAATCATTTTCTTGTTCTTGTCCTGCACAACACATTTGTCAGCAAAAAAAACAGCTGCACCTTTTGTATGATTAATAAAAGAGGGTAGGGATAAAAGGTTATACTTAAAACCAGGAAGGCAAAACACATCATGTAGGACCAGTTGAGTGTTGATCCTCATTTTTCCTATATATGTGACAGAGACATTATTTCCATTAGGTAATCCCATTTTTATACCAGATGAAGGTTTGGGATTGCTTAACAGATCAAATGATCCTACAATGTGATCTGTGGCACCAGAGTCCAAGATCCATTGTATTGATCTTACTAAATTTAGGTCACCGGTTCCTGTAGTAGGTGAGTAATATGTGACAATATCAGCAGGTTGACCAACAGCAAATCCTACATGCCTAGGAGGATCATTCATCAGAGCCATCAACTTGTCAAGTTGTTGTGCAGTAAGATTGGGAAACCCTGATCTAGAAGACCTGCTTGGTGCCTGATTTTCTTTTGCTAATTGTTCCTCTTCTACCATATTTGCCCTTTTGATTTAAAGCCAGGAGGAAAACCATGCTTCTTGTAACAAGTCTCCTCAGTATGACCATTGAATCCACAAAAATTGCATTGCATCTTTTTGGGATTTTTAGGTCTGGGATTTGCAGCAGAGTTAGGTCTGCTGACAATCTGATTTTGTCCCTGTCCATTCTTCTGTAATAATAGAATCATGGAATCTTGAATCTTGGCCTTATTAGCCACATATAACTTCTGTCTTTCAAACTTGATTGCCATTGCAAAGGCATCATGAATTTCTAGAAAGAGCACCATGAACATTGCCTGTGAGACCATTGGCTCAAATTCATCCATTAACCATTTAAGGAATTTCATGACATGTTCAGCCTCCATATGATCCATAAGATTGCTGATTGCATTGCAGTGACATTGAGGATCACAAGAACAGACTGTTACAGCATGATGGTCTTGATTTCTTCCCAAAGAATCATTAATTTTGTGAATATTGATTGACAGAATCTGTGCCTTACTTCAGTAGATGCATTTCTTCAAGAAGATCTAAATGTCTTAATGCATCAACATTTGAAAATCTTGCTGCAAGATTCTTCCAAACTGCATATGCATTCTTGAAATACATCAAACTTTGTGCAATGGTGTTTTCAACAGAGTTGAAGATCCATGATATCACCATTGTATCACAGTGTCTCTATGCATGGAAGTCTGTTGAATCTGCTTCCGGCCTTTTAATTGTGCCGTCTACGAAGCCAATTTTATTCTTAGTGATCAACACCAACTCCATGGACATTTTCCATGGATTATAGTTGTTGTCATTCATCAATGGCTGAACAAGAACCAAAGAAGGATTCTCATTTGGATGAACATAGAATGGACTAAAGGGACTTATTTCTTGTTTCTTAGCTGCCATGGCTTCCAAGAACCCCAGAAGTGATCACAAATCAACAATGATAGTGAAAAAACGATCAAGAACTGATCAAAAAAATAGGGGAAAAGGTGACAGTTTACTCTCAAGAAACTGAAAACTTAGGAAAAATGAACAACACTCTCAAGATTCTTCAAACAATTGGAGAGAAAATGTTGGAAAGCATTCAGAAATTCTCAAATTTCTACTCCAATACCATGTTGAAGTTTGTAGAATTACAAACAATCAAAATAAAATGCGGAATTATTATTGATCAAGTAAAGATTACAAGGTAAGTTACAATGCAGCTGATCATGGGGTATTTATAGCTTCATACTCCTCTTGAATCAGTTAGAAGTGAGTTACAAACGGTTATAACAAACTACAACAGAATAATTGTTTTCTATATTACAATATATTAAACTGATCATCAGGCTGCTGAGTCTTTATGCTGTCAGCAGGATGCTAGTGTTCATGCTGTCAGTAGGCTGCATGTATCTTCATATGATCAGCAAAGTGCATTCAGATTTCCCTTCAGCCTCAGGCTGCTGGTATGTTCATATGATCAGCAAAGTGCATTCAGCATTCCCTTCAGCCTTTATACTGTTACATATGGGTGATTGGCTTAGGCCAAGTGGGAGATTGTTGAAAAGGTGTCCTAAACCCAATCGGGTCAGACCGGATTCGACCGGGTCGGGTTATTTACAGTCTATTTAGTTCATGTAATAACTTTATTATGATTAATAAAAGCACTTTTGTTATTATATATTTTGTTTATCCTTTTCAACCAATTATGTTAATTGAATATATAGTAACGTCCTTAGTATTAAACTGTGATAAAGAAATAATGATAGTGATTATGGTTGATGAGATCTCTAATCACTTTAATAAGTTTGATACTTAAAAGTCTCTAGTCGTATTTTCTGTCATTCAGGACATTGATAGTATGATAAGACTAGCACGTATTGGATGTCTTCTCTCTTATTGAAGATAGGAATAGATCTTGTCCATCGAAGTGTAGAGACACTTGGACTGTACGTGGACGTGTATTAGAGAATGCATACGTTAGACTGACCCACTTACATTAAGTGTCACAGTATGTGGCAGTTGTGTAATTATCCTGAGACCAGAGCCTACATGGCATCACGGTGTGGATTGTCGTGCTTTGACGCTATTGAGGTTTCCGCCATAGGGCGATCATGCGGTAGTGTGCGGGTATGATATTGAAGCATGCGTAGGATACATGTTTGTTCGTCCGGAAATCGCGTATCCTATTAGTTGGAGTGAATATCCGAAATGGCCTTCTTCATAATGAATGTCTAGCTCTCGTGAATCTTTGCAAAGTGGGAGTAAATGAGTTGTTCCGAGAGAGCATGATATCCAGATTATAAGATACGATCGTTGATGTACTGACACTCGAGATACGATTTCATGGATATTGTAACAGCGATAGGATTTTATTTACACGGTAACTGTTTCAATGAAAGGTAGTAGTCATCGCTTTTGACTCTTCCGATTATTGGGGGTCACGGTGTGTTGCTAGGCGCTATTCCGTTATCGTTAGAAATGAAGGGCATTTTCATAATTTTCACTTTGTGTCTACAACCAACATATTGGAAGCCTATCGGGTCACACACATAAGAACATCCAGCCGGATTAAAATGCGGTTATAGTAATAACCAAATAAGGAAAGTTTATCTCGACTATAAAGTGTTATAGTGATTAAATTAATATGGTGATATTTATTTATTATGAATAAATTAAATACAAGATATCATTTATATTGATTAATTAAAGAATGTTCCGGAAGCCATTTAATGGATGTATGGGGCGTCACTTTCTAGTGTATAAGATACACTTGGATTGTGCAATTTAATTAATGATATTATCATTTATTAATATTAGATATTAATATATCAATGAAAAATAGATTTATGGTAATAAGATAAAGATAGTCAATATTAGATATTGATAATATCTTGGATTTATTTAATATAAGATATTAAAATTAAATGAGATAAATCTAGAATATCTATTTTCCTTATTTTACTAGGAAAATGTTTTCTTTCTCATTAATCTACACAGAAGCTTTTCCTATTGGGAATATGACACAATGAGGTGCACCACTCCCTTATATAAGCAAGAGGTTGGCTAGCTCTTTTGTACATCACAATTAGAAGAGTTCAAATTTACAAAATAAACCGAGAGCTTTTAGAAAGAGATTTAGAGAGAGAGAAAAAGCCGGTCTAGCAGCGGATTTTTCTAGTAGCTATCCAAGGAAGATTTCGGCGAGGTGCTCGTGTGGATATTGATAGAGGCCGGACACGTGGACGGTTTGCGCGCACTACTACTCTCCTTAGACGGTCAAAGCGTCGACCTTTTAGATCGAGCAAGGTAATCACCGTCTACTAGCTCAATGTGTTTATTGTATTAAACGGAATCGATCTTGGCATCGGAAATCAAATTTTAATTTCCGCTGCGTTAAACTAGTTGATTTCCTAACACAATAAGCATGTGGACTTAATCTGATAAATCTTCAAATTAACACTGATAAGAATAGAAAGTGTAGCAAAAAGACATGAATCAATGATAACAAGAGAGCTAACTTCTGCAAAATCGGATAAATCTTCGACTTAGAGCAGCACTCATCCATCCAGAGCACAGAGGCATAGGACCACGACTGCTGTTGATCTGTCATCGGACCATCATCCTCAACTGATTTAATCAGAGTAGAGACAAAAACACAAAAGAACCAAAACGGCTGAGATCTTCAAACTCTACTACTGCGAAGTTGAAAAACATTGTATTGAAGGGTATTAACAATGAACCGAAGCTTCGAACACATAAATTAAACAAATCGGTGAAGGAAAAATGCTAGAAACAAAGTTTCTTCAATGGTTGCTTAGGGTTTTTTCCGAGTAGTTTAGTGAAAGAGGCTTTTTCGGGGAAAGAGATATTAGCTACTTCGATTTGTTTTTTTTTGCCAATTCCCGCTTAACGAATTCACGATGTGTAAAAAATGTACACCATAAATACTTTATATAACATGGTGTGGCATGAGCAAAACCCATAGTAACATAGGAAATATTTTCACAACGTAACGCAAATGTTATTACGCTATAAATGTTAAAATTATGACTTGCATGGAAAGCACGTTGTAAAACACGCGTCATAAATTTATTATTTCTTGTAGCGTAAATAATATATCTATAACCAAACTTCCATTTTATAAAATCCATACACGTATTCTATCGAAATTTTGAGAACTGGTAGACCAGTATTTTGATGGGTAGATTTATAAATGTTGATACAAATTTCTATCTCGTAAGGCACTAGTGTTCTATCAAATACTACCTAAACAATTATTTTGTTCAATTTATGCCCCTAGTTCATAACTGATATAAAATTAATTCTCAAAACAATGACAAAGTTGTCTTTTTCTCCTAACATATTCTCCATCTTCCATTGCACCTCCTCTTACCACGTTTGGAATTCCAAAACCCCAATGCCACAATCCAGCAAAACTGGATCTACCAAGACAGCATTTGCATCTACAATGTTTTGACTGAGTGTTTTTTTTTTTTTTTCTTTTGATAAAAATGGTCGAGTTCATAGTTCCAATATAGTTCTATTTCAATTTTTATTCATTTGCAATAAATTTCGGTGATTACTTCAAATTAACTCACCCTCGGTATATATAGTCCATTAGGTAAATTTATAAATGAAACTAACATTGAACGAGGTAAATGCTTATGTTCTGCAAATGTTAAACTGCATGCCATTGAGAAAGGTGCAATGAAGCCAACACAGTAAGAAACTAAGAATTTCTCTTGCGTAAGTGTTTTCATTTGTTAGCTCGGTTTCCATCTTTAATTTGTTTCAAGGGAAAGGAATCATATTCACATGTGGGTGGTGGGTTGTTGTTTGGCTGTGTGGTGATGGTAAAGATAAGCTGTAGTCTTGTAGAAGAAAGATGATGAAGAGGATGGCACGTGAAAAGACAAGTTTGCCCTTCATTTAAGTGTTGTCTTAGATTGGGTTGAAAACGGTAGTTTTATGGTGGTCCAGGATAACCATGTCATATTTGTTTCACCAATGAAAATTCTTATAAGAAAAATAAAAATGTAAAAGCATAGTATTTATATTTTACACGGTGGGGTTTTGTGTGTTTTTTTGTTTTCCTATTGGTCCTGAATCACCAAGTTATACTTGGTCGAGAACCATAATAAAATTTCCGTAGGTTGAATAACATGATTTTAATTGAGCACAATATTAGTATAAGGTCCTAAATTGATTAACTAATAGTTCAAGGTTATTAATTATACATGTGTGATAGTTTAGGGTTGTAAATCGTTTAAATAATAATTCGAATGTGTAAATTTTAAATGTAACATACTTTAAGGGAGTAATGTGTAGTTTTCCCTAGAAAAGTGATTTAGGCCAGAATTCATTTATATAAATCATCCAAACAACACTTTATAACCATATATTTTAACACTTAAAAGGAAAAAAAAAATAACAGAAAAATTCTAGACCATAAATCCATATTTTATGTGGATAGGTCGGGGATGAGAGGTTGTGTCTTAATCATTTTTCTTTTGACTTTTTATGTGAATCTGGTTGTAAGAAAGATCAAAGTTGGGCATACATTTAGCCTCTAATTTTTACTCTCTTTCACATAATACACTTTTATCAGGTTAGAAATGAATGGTTGTAATGTATGCCACTTATCTAACCCAACTTGATTTGTATTTAAATTTGTCTTAAAAAAACCGCGTAGAATTGCAAAGTTCACACGCATGCTGATGTTTTGAGAAGGCATTGGGCCTCTCTTTTGGGCCTAAAAAAAATCTGGATTCAGTAGGAATAAAGAGAGTATCCACACTCAAAAAAAAAAAAAAGAGTCCAAAAAATAATAATAATCTCCTAATATTAGGTTTTTGTAAAATAAGAAAATTTGTGTTGAGACTCGTCATTTTGATGAATTCAGTCAACGAACAAGTCTCGATAGAGTATTTACAAATATGATTTTTTTTTTGTAATGAATCAAAAATGTTACATTACACATTTGTTGCAATTTATAATTATTTGATATTTTCTCCTATTAATAATTACAAGGGTTAATGTCAAAAATTAATTATTATTATCCTTCCCTCAAAAAAATTATTATTATCCTTTTTTCACGGATACGAAATATACACACGCACGCACACTTTTATCTCCACTGGGACAAGAACCCGAACCTTCGGGTTAAGGTTCACTGCTATCGCTGGGCCGATGCCTTATGCCTTAAATTATCCCATAAATTAAAATTATACTCTCTGTTTCTATTTATCTGCCGCAGTTGTCAAAAACACACATATTAAGGATAATATTTAATGCTTTGACTTAACATCAAAATGACAATAATACCCATTGATTATAATTAATGCAATGTTGTTTTCAATATCCCACCCCTTAATAAATAAGGGTAGATGTAAAAAATTACAATAAATAATGCTTTGAAAATGTAAGTACGAAAGATAAAAATGAATTTTTACTTTTGACAACCACGACAGTTAAATAGGAACGGAATGAGTAAGAGATAATGTCAAATAATTAACAATAGATCTCTTTTAAAAGTTATAGATAAAAAATAATTAAGAGTTATGTTATCTATTTAAATAAAATAAAAATATATAATATCAAATAGAATTTCTTATAATCATTTAAGATAAAATGTACAAGATAATTAAAAACTCAAAAGGATAATGACTAAAAGTGATTATCTTATTAAGTTATAAATAAATTCCTCAAAAAAAAAAAGTTATAAATAAAAGATGATCATCACATGTTTATCCCTTTGGCTACCCCACACTGATAAATAGAGTGACTTTGATCATTTGCAAAAACACAATAACAACAATTGGAGAGGAAAGTCGAGAAAAAACATCAAATCATATGCTCAAACACCAAATGAGAAGATCTAAGAAGCAACAAAGAAGCATGCAATAACAACTGGAGTGGAAAGCAGAGAAAAAGCATCAACTCATCTGCTCAAACACCATAGGAGGAGATCTAAGAAGCAACAAAGAAGTATGCAAGTTTTTCAAACACAATTCAAACTTTATCCGCAAAATTTGGAGTTCTTTAACAACATTCGAAGTGTTAGAGTAAAAACCCTTGAGATGGGTTTGTTTATGTGATAAATAGTCAACTTTTGCGTTAGTTTTGGATAGGTTCCAATGTGTATCATCGAGAACTTTCAATGCCATTAATTACTACTACGGACTAGTTGATGTTTGACTTTTGTATCACTCAATCAAGATATCGCGTAAATTAAAAATTATCGTCTAAAGTTTGTGGAAAATGTGAGGGAAAAGGTGTTGAAGGAGAATCAATTGCTCAATCCCAAATTAATTAAGTGGGACATTTGTGTTCTATATTCAAGAGCCAAATTTGTTTCTATGTATGTGTCCCAAGAGGCAAGATCACTTTTGTATGGGAGAGAGGATCTAGATGATCCTTGGTTCACCACACGTGCGTGGGCCATCACTACCATCTGGCCGACTCAACTCGGTTTGGTTCGGTTCGTGTTAATCGGTTGTTAATTAAAAGAGATCGAGATCAAATAAACCAAGTTCAAACACTCGAAGGTATTAGGTTTGAGTTCCAGTGTGAACAATATTGTACCCTCTCCGTTTTTTTAACTGTCACATTTGATGTCCAGATTCATTCAAAAAATGATTCACTTTAAGCTAAAAAGTAATCAGGTTCATCCAAAAAATGACATCAAATGTGACGGTTAAAAAAAACTGAAGAGTACTACCGTATCTGAAAACCATAGTTCTAGCTAGAGACACGCACGGCAGTGAAGCTAGCTGCTTTATCTTTGTGTTGCGTGTCTTACATGTATTATGTACGTACTATTCACCTATCAATGGAATGGATCGATGCAATGAATCTGCATGCAGCCGTCAATATTGATCCGATACATTGGCATTGATGTCTGATGACTCTTACTGGTCGATCTATGGAAAGTACTGATAGTGCAACAATAAAATAGATATAATAAAGTACATAATATATTTTTAGAATATTGATCATGATATATGACATATTAATTTAAATGGGTCCTAGCCAAAAAGATTGTTATGATATTTGTTGTGTATATATATATATATTTTTTTGGCACCGACATTTCTTTAAAAGCTAATTAGTATACGAAAAAGATTCAAAGCCTTTACAGTATGGAGTCGGTCAAACATACAACACGAAATATATAACTTGATTCTCCTGTGAAGAAAATTTTTACACAACCCAAAATATCAGAATCATTGACCCCATACATTGTAGGATAATACATACTAGCTTTTCCCACTGCGTTTAAACTTTATTTCAAGATGAAAATGTTGTTCCGGCCTTTATTCACACCATAATGATAATGATGGTATTTGTACACCACAATAGAATCAATCTTGAAAAATGGATTATAAAACCAAAAATTAAATTCCCGTTGAGTCGATTCTAAATCGATCTAAGGAAATAATCGAATTTCTCAAGGTTGAATATGTAATATCTCAACCTTTTGTAAAAGGGCATACGTGTTTTTTTACGAAACACGAAATATTATATTTATTATTTATGGATTTAAGATTAAAAAGGGGAAATAAAAGCAAAAGGATTTATTGGAAAATTAAGGAAGTTTGGGGACTTATTGTAATTAAAATGGAAGTTAAGTGCAATTAAGGTGGGAAGTTTTATTTGGGGAATTAACTTCCCATTAAATTAGAGGTTGCCAAGAGTTATCAGAATTCTAACCTCCTGGCTTTTCACGTTGAAAAGAAAAGAAAAGAAAAGAAGAAAACAAAGGAGTCTTCCTCAAAATTCTCTCAGGTTCTTGGTCCGTTTTCAGAATCGATTAGAGTTTAAGAAATCAGCGTGAAGAGGGCTTCCTTTTGACATCAAAATCACCGAGGTTAGGAAAAGGTTTCTTGGAGAAGTCTTAGAAGTACCGCAGATGTTCTTGAGTTTCGCTTTGGTTTTCTTGCTTTTAAGGTAAGAGGCTCTTCCTAATGTTTAATTAAGGATTTATGATGTTAAGGTTGTGTTATGGTATGATTTGAGGCTAGAAATCATGTTTAGAAATCGTTGTGGGAATCCATGATGTTATGCCTTGTTAATAGGACGATTTTCTACTGTTTTTCTGAGTATTTTGGTGTTGAGAAAGTTAGGGCTTGGTTAGAAATCGTATGTGCAGCAAATCGTGTGTTTGGAGCAGTTTTGGCTCTCTTTGGTGCGCCCCCGAGGTTTTGGCGCCCCCCAAAGTGTATCAGAGGCCAAACCAGAATTTTTTGTTGTCATTTTGGCACACCCTGAAGGCTTTGGCGCCCCCCGAACCTGAACAGAGAGTTCAATGAACTCTCTGATGTGCTTTGGCGCACGCCAAAAGTCTTGGCGTCCCCCAACACTATCTAGATGTTGTTTGGAGTGTTTTAAGCTACGAGATGAGTTTTAAATGTTATTTCTTGATCTAATAACATTAAATGAACATGAACAAACCTTGATTAAGATTCTGATGCGTTTAGTTCCGGCACCGAATGTACTCCTCCACATAGTTGAAGTTCAGGACCGTTGGAAGAGTATGATTGGCTTGTGCTTTGGGGAATTAGCATTCACCAATGTCTGTGTATGTGCTAGGAATTGTCTGTGTCTAATGGTTTAGGTGAGAGGTTAGTAGATGTGAGGGAGCTTACTTGAAAATATTTAGAAGGCTAGTTAACAACATAATAACAAACATAATTGTGTAGTAAAAATATTAAACATCAATCCATTATTGGTAAGGAACAAATCTATATCGCAATGTGTGGGTGGTCAGATAAAGTGAATAACTCCGTAAGTCTCCTAGACTCCAAGTGCGGATGAACTTAACCCCGTAAGTCTATTAGACTCAAGGTGCCGAGGGACTTTGCCAAACGTGTACACTATCGGGGCTAGCCCGTGGCTATTAGTGTGATCCATCAATAGGTTGCACCCAGATACTTCGTGGTGAGTAGCATCATGCGTAGTGCCCTTGAATGTTGATGTAACAAAGATAAGCTAAACTAGAAACAGTTAGTCACGACATGTTGATTAGCATGAAGTGAACCATATAATTGAGTCGATCTCACAAAGATAACTTAATAATAATAAAGTAAGCCTTTCGTTATAAACTCTAATCATACATTAGTTTCTTACTCTTGCTAAGTATATTGTATTTACCTCCTTTGCATGTTTATGCATTGTGGGGTGAGAATATGAACAGGTTAAACTCGAGCTCGATAAAGAGTTTGATAGTGATACGTGACGATGATGCCTTGTTGATGCTTGGATGATGTTTCAGTTTTTCTTACTTATTAAATGTTGTACTAGACTTGTTGTTTAGCTTTTCTAGATAGATGTTGTACTTTCTTTTTCAAGGTTGTAAGACAAGTTTGTTGTAACTTTTCTTTTGGAATATCATACGTTGTATGTTACTTCGTTGTTGTAAGTTACATTTCTCTCTTTAGTATGTTAGGAGTTTCTATCTTAGTAACATTTATGATGCTTGTCGAGTCTTTTTAGCCTCCGTTTTCTAAACTCAATACGACATAGTAGAGGCTTATGTATAATATTAAAATTATTTAATATTATACGTGCCGAACGTTTCTTTCCGGATAAGGACTCGGTATCCGGGAACGGAACGTTACAGATTATGTGAAAACGGTGTGTTGCATTAGGGTGCGGCGGTAGAACATGTTATATATATATATATATATATATATATATATATATATATACATTAGTTTAGGGGTGATACTTGAGTCATATTAATCGAATAACTGATTAGGTCACTTGTGGATTAAAATGGTCGATCGAAGTTATCAGGTTCATTATCTTTCGATCTTATATCATAGTAATGTTTCTCCCGCATGTGAAACATTACGTTCTCCCATTTTTAGTGAATCGGCGTCTTTATCAGAACCCTACCAAAAGATTATATAGGTGACATCCTTGTCTCTCATGACATGACATTTAGTTACAACTGTTAGTCGGTGCCCCCGTCGTCTCTCAAGCCACTCTAATACTATTTTTAATGCCCCAAGACTTGATCAAAGCCTATAAAGCGTTCGTACATGAGCCATAATAGACTCAGTAACGGTTCGTCGTTTTGTTTTCGTTTGACTTAAAATGATACACCTTTGTTTTCAAGTCCATTATGTCTAAATTATATACCATGATAATGGGATATCACAAAATCCAATTCCAACCATGAAAAATCATGATTAAAAAACAAAGATATGACATATTGTAAACAAGGTAACTTCAAAAAGGACATGGTAGTAAAAGTATTTTATCAGGAAGCACTAATGGCTAGCTGTAAAGTTACAACTCCATAACAATTTTTTTTTTTTTTTTGAAACAGGCCTTCTTAATATAAAGCTAAGCTTGTAAAAAGAAGATGTAAAAACAAAAAGAAGCCATTAATTTTTCCCTTGGAAACAACCAAAAACCATAAATAATTAAACTACCAACTACTATACACACACTACATATGTTTCACAACTTTCTCCAAATACACATTTTGTCAATTCACACAGATAACATTCATGAGAAGATATCACATCTCCATAACTCCTCTATAAGCTGCTCAACACCACTTCTACTAAGCGATTTGCAGTTCCGGATATTCAACGCGGACAATGTTTCAGACAACATTTTAAGGTAACCACAACTCTTGTCTGAAACCATAGAACAACCAGATATAGAAAGAGTTTGTAAATTCGAGTGCACCTCATCACACAATGCAGCCACACCAGAATCTGTGATCGAACACTTAGAAACATCGAGTTCATTGATAACGATACAATAGTAAGCTATCGCGTTCAAGCTTGCATCGGTAACGTTCCTACATCCATCAAGATTCAAAAACTGAAGTGTCTTTCCATGTAGTCTAGCCAATACCGAAATTGATTCATCGGTCAGATTTTTGCAATCTTTAAGATTCACTTTAATCAATCCTGCTTCACATGTTTCTATAAATGGCATGATTGCCTCATCAGTTATCATATGAAGGCCACTGAGGTCTAAACGACGTAGTTGAGGACATAGCTTCATCACCATAGCCAGAGTACCGGTAGTGAATCCGGGACAGTAACGGATCGATAAAGATCGTAAAGATTGACAAGGAAACAAGGTCTGATCCTCCTCTAGACACACATTCTTGATTAATCCTAAGCACTTTACAATGGAAAAAGACTTGAACTTTGAGCTGCAATGTGTAAGGGCGCCTAAAACTCCGGTTTGGCTGATTCTGTTACACTCTTCCAATTGTAAGCTCTCAAGTAATTGAACAGATTTGGTAAAAGCCACCAGCCCATTATCCGATACGAAGCAGCATTTACGAAGACACACGTGTTTCAGATTTGGACAACCTTTAGCCATGGCTTCAATACTCATATCTGTTACCCCGTGGCATGAAGTTAATGTCAAAGAAGCCAATAAGTGCAAGCCATTAGCTTTAGCCATGGTCCAAAAGCCTCTTTGGCTTACTTTTTGTAGCCCACTTAGCACGAGATCTGTAACGACTAGCCCATAGTGTCCGATCAGAGCAAGAGATATATCACTAACATTTAGTCCTTGAAACTTAATTGTTTTCAAGATTGTAGAATTTGTTGACAGAATCCCTGCAATACCTTCATCACCAACTAAAGGACAGTTCTTGATAGAAATTGATTGAAGTTTAGGACAATGCTTCCCAATAGCTTTTAGACCTTTATTACATATACTAAAACAAGATTCAATACTTAAAGTACTCAAATTTGGACACTTCTCAGCTAATGCAGCAAGCCCTTTATCAGTAACATTAGGACATTGACAAAGGTCGAATCTTTCCAATAAACGACATCCTCGTGCAATCTCAAGCAAACCCTCATCATCAATAGTTGAGATATTCCATAAAAACAACTCCTTTAGAAAAGGGCAACCATGTCCAATCGCTGAAAGCCCGGAATTCGTAACCCCACGAAGAACATTGCTTCCTCGTATAGACAGCTTCCTAAGCCCCCCATGTCTACTAGTCCCTATAGAAATACCGTAAAGTCGAGTATCCGTTGCTTTCTTTCCTTCCAATGATCTTTCAATATAACTACCACAAACTTCTTCTTGATTATCATCTAATAAGGTCATGTTAATGTCTGAAGCGCGCATACTACTCAACAACGCGAGCCAACGTTTAGAAACAAAGGCCGAGACACTCCTCTCTCGAGGTCCGGGTAAGCGTTTGAAGATCTCGAATAAGCATTCATCTGGAAGAACTTCAATTGATGGCTTCTTGTTGATGTTATACATTACTCTATTGTTAACATAAGGCATATCGATACGTGGACGCTTTCTAGGAGAACAATAGATATCATTGAGCAAGCCTAAATCAGAGGAACACATTGACTGCCTAGAATACAATTCATATTCACCTGCAAAAACCATGTCAATAAATAAGTACAAGCTAAAATTGCCAATCGAATTTTTTTATTTCTTCTTCTTCTTTTTAATAACAATCTGCTTCATTATTATTAAAGAAATTGAGAAATGAACTACATATTAGTTAGAAACATATTTTCTCACTAACAACAATTCTAACAACTATTTCTCATATTTTTTTGAGGAAAAGAGCATATTCTATTTCTCATATTGTAGTAATAAAAAGAGCATATCAATAATAAGCCAAAAATCATAGTGAAGAAATAAAATAAAGTAAAATAATAAAGGAACAAGGAGCAAGAAAACTCACCACTGTAATTAACTAGAGCAGGCATTGCTGAGGATCAGAAGAAAATTCCCACAATAAAAGCTTAAAGATTCAAGCTTTTCAAGAAACTAACCAAAGCCCAGATCAAATATTCAATCAAAATTTTCAAGAAAACATGACACCAAAATTTCTGATAATCTGAATAATTAGAGAAAAAAAACCCTATAAATCAATAGGGAAAACTGAAAGCAAAAGAAGAAGTGAGTATGTTTAATTGTTGGTCCACTTTAGTTGAATGTATGAATGATCCCTTTATATACTAACACCACAGGAAATAATATATTGTAGGGGGTCATTTTTTTTTGTAGGGGGTCATTTTATATTGATAACGACTAAATTAAAAATGGGAAAATATATTCAAATTGAGGTTTCAAAAGTCTTCAGATGCATGCAAGAAAGGACTAAGGTTTGTCTTTATTCTCAATATATGTTCAATGTATCCACTCAAGGCAACTGGCCCGGCCGGTGCGGTCATTCTTGTGGGCCTACCCTCTCCATATCTCATCATGCATGTACAATTTGATGATGCAAGTGACAATATTTTTCCATCTCTACCTACTTATAAATTTGATGAGCACAAAAGAAGCACAAGAGGCCACGTCCCTCTTCTCTTGAGAATTTAAGAGATGCTCCACCACGTGTCGCTTCTGTTTGTTTGTTTTTTCTTTTTTCTTTTTTTCTTTCATATTACATGCTTTATATATCAATATTATATATAAAAAAAAGGAAATATAGAAGATAGACTCATTTTTTTTTTTTTTTTTTTTTTTTTTTTTTTTGTTATTATTCATATTACATACTTTATATATCAATATTATATATCCATAAAATGGAAATATAGAAGATAGAATCAAAATCTATGTTGCTGAGACACGCGTCTTGTGAACACGCCACATGTGACAACGCGATCATTTATTTTCAAAATTTAAGATACACTGACACATCACCGACAGAGTTATATATGCCACGCGTGTCTTCACGTATAACGCCTGCCCCTGAGGATCTCGCCGCTTATCAGGAGGAGAAGCGTTCGGTGGCAGATAAAGATTAAATAAATCTAACATTATCACGTAGTTCGCCTGCGTCGTCGTATCAAATAAAAACAAACTAATTTAAAAGACTTGGGTAAAAACATAAATCTACTATGAATGAAAAGTAACCATACTAAAGATGGATAGTTAAATTATAACGACGAAAAAACCCAAAACTTATACAATACGAGGTCTTAAAAGTAGAGTGACAACAAATCTAAGAAAAAAATCAACTAGTCTACAGCATCACCTTTTCAAAGAAATAAACTAAAAGCTTCGCCAAGACTTCAATGTCTTCAAAAGTCGTAATCTAAGCTTGGACAACTGCTTTCGTCTTCACCCCACAACGATCACAAAAAGAAAATGCAAAGGAGGGTAAGTAAAAATCTTAGTAAAAGTGAGAAGCTAATAAATAACTAAGTTATAACATGAATGGTTCTTTTTTAAATTATTAAATTACCTTTATGAGACCGACTTCGATCAGGGTTCACTTACGTGTCCATCAACATGTCAGCGACTAAAGGTTTCTAGCTTAACTTATCTCTGTTACAACCGCACTCAAGGGCACTACGCCTGATGTATATCCACCAGGAGATATCGATTGCAACCCATTGGTGGATCACACCAATAGCCCCAGTAGCCTAGGCTGGTAGACTCCGATGGTGCACACGTACGGCGAAGTTCCTCCACTTCCATTTAGCTGTTTATAGGCCAGCAGCGTTGTTCGCTTTATCTGCACGCACGCACATGCGATATTGTCTGGTGCCTATCCAAGAGTGGCATGTTGTTTAATCTTTTACTAAGCAAGTACGTATATATTAAATAGTTAACTAGCCGCCTAAGTGTTTTCAAATAATCTCCCTCACACATACTACTCTCTTCCTAAACCACTAGACATAAACAAGGCCTAGCAATTACACAGACATTGATGAATACTAATTCATCAAAGCACAAGCCCTTTCATGCCTTTCCGACGGTCCCGGACTTCAACTCCGCTTAAGAAATACGTCCGGTGCGGAACCAATGCATCATCGAAACTCAATCAAGGCTTGTTCATTTTCATTTATTATTATTAGATCAAGAAATAACCTTTAAACTGGACTCGTAGCTTAAAACAACATTTACCCAAAACTGGGCTGAATGCGTGCACCTGAAAAGCCCTAAACATGATTTTCTGCAACTTAACGATTTCTAACCCAAATCAAACATGTTTAACATCAACCATCACAAAGAAGCAGTAAAAACCTGATTTAAATATAACTAAACATTACGTAGCATCCAACATTTTAACTACAACATAAAACATGATTTATTGCTACAACTAACACTCAACCTAAACATTGTAAAACCATAATTATTTGTTAGGAAGAGCCTCTTACCTTAATTGTCAACAAACTGAAAGCAAAACGCCAAGCAACTGCAAAAACTGTTGATCCTCAAACCCCAAAACCTATTCGATCAACAAGAAACCCTAAAATCCTATTTTCTTGCAAAAACCGAAACTGAAAAAGTCTGAAAAACTGAAGATTACCTGGAATAACTGCTGTGAAACTATTTTTAGAATAATCTACGCTCCAAGACGACCGTTTTGACTACTCATGGCTGAAAAATAGAGCTACGGATTAAAAGATACGAATTTTTGAAGAAACGAACTCGACGATTACGAAAAACTAGGGCTAAACTGAAAACTTACAGAATAAGGATATTTTATTTTCCAAAGTTGCATCTCGTCACGGTGATCACTTTTCTCTCCTCCAGAATCTTGAAACGATGAACGGATTGGCCGTACGGTTGAAGTTTTCGTTCCAGGCAACTTGCGTTGCCTTCTGCGTTGCCGTCGTTCCTCAACTTTTGTTTTTCCAAAATATGCGTATGAATTAAAAGGAGTAATTTGGGGATTAATTCCTTTTTTATAGTTACTAATTAAATCCATTTTAAATAATAACTAACTCCCTTAATTAAATCCTTTTTAATTAAATAAATAGGATAAACAATAATTAGGTCGTCGTGGGTATGACCAAATTACTATTTTACCCTTTCTGAAAAGTCGGCATGTTACATTCTTCCCCCCTTAAGAGGAGTTTCGTCCTCGAAACTCGAATGTAACCGAGAGGTACTTGAACCCTGGACTTGCAAAACGTCTCGTCTTCTAACTCTCATGTCATCTTTGCCATTGTGTGTCTGCTTTATTGAACCAAGTCTAGTTGTACGTCTTCTTCCTTGACTTTCTTTATCCACCACTCCAAAGTGCACTTGTTTTTTCTGCATACATGAAGATCTCTCAATTACTACGAGGTCCACGCTTGCTTCCACATCAACATTGGTTAAGCATTAGTTCATCACTGGCACAAGATGGATGTCTTTAGATACACTTTATCTTCACTTCAGACCCACACCGTCTTATTCTTCCATCTTCACAACTCATCTGCTTGTCTTGAGCCAGAGGTTGCGACGATCCACTTCAATCTTTTTGTTGGCTTGCTGTATCATCTGATCTTGTATTATTTCATTGCTCCACTTCATCCTAGAAAACTGGCATTTTACGCTTTCTTCCATGCAGAGCTTCAAATGTTAACATCTGGACGTTGAAGTGGTAACCATTGTTGTAGACAACTCTTCTATGTCTATCTTCATGAAAGATCTTCAGTAGTACTGTTCCAACTCTCTGTGCATCTTGGTTGCTCCGGATGAACACTAGTGCTATCTTGTGGCTTCATTCATCTCTTTGACACAAACTTGTTGTAGAACCACAATGATCCCAGCTAAAGGACTTCTGAGTCTCGTTGGAATGGAGAACATGCATTTGCCATACTTTCTCTTGACGATATGATCCGATACTTATGCCAATAAGGGTTAGCTTGGAAAAACAAACAGAGTTTGAAGGTGACAGGTTGAGCACCAGGAAGACTAAACCATTTAGAAATCAAAAGAGGGCATAATCTCAACATGCCGGAGCTTTAGAGACAAAACGAGTACACCAAAAGGTCTCAGAATAAAATAAAAGGGAACTTGTCAAGGAAAAATCAAAGTCTGCATTATTCAAACAGAGGTTATTTCAAAATTGAAAAGGAGATAGGGTTTTCCTCATGACAATGTAAAGGAAAAATCAAAAGTTTGAAAAAGTATGTGATAAACGAGCTTTCAAGTGAAGGGGAAAAGACACTCAAGAATTTTTGGATAAAGTTTGGCTTCAAAGAATTAACTCAAAATTTCAAATGAAGTGTGAAAGATCATTGATGATCAAATTCAAAGTTTCAAGGTTGCACCACTCGAGAGGAATAGTACACTGCCGGGGAAATAAGGGTTCAAGGTTATTCCTCATGTGGGAAAAAAAAGGTTAAGATAAAATAGACTTTCAACTAGTATGACAAAATTGTAATAGAAACGCCAAATAGAAGATGGAATATCAAAAAAAAGTGTATCTGGCGGTTCATGGCTCTAAATGGCCTGAAAGGGAGTTAAAATTGAAGGTTACAAGGTACATTAATCTGAATTGGAAATCAGAAGTTTAGGAATTCAAAAGTTGATTGGCTAAGTAGGTTCGGAAGGCACCTTGGCAAAGACTACCTTCTGCTTGAAACTGGTTTAGCATAAATTGCTAGAAGGTTAAATATAGGTAACTGGAGATGGATGTCAAGGTAGGATTAAAGATCCAACTGGTAAGAAGATGAGATGCATACCTTGAAATAACAAGTAGCATTAGATGGACATATTACAAAATCAACACTACCCTTAGGAGGGAAGCTGAAAATCAACACAAGTAAAAAGAATGTGCTGACATTAAAATGTTCAGTCAATTTTTTACTTGAAAAGAAGAATGGGGGTGCAACAATGCAGAGTTAGAGGGAACTTGTTCCTTGATTTGACAAGTAAGGAAGGATGGTGACGATGGTGAAAATAGACCTGGCCACGTGTCACCTTTATAACACCTCAAGGTTAATAGAGAAAGATAGGAAGGAAGCTTTTAAGGCCAGGAGCCCCACAGTAGTAAGACCCTACCCCAGGAGGGAGGTCTATCCCATAGCCTTCCCGACCAGGACACTGCAGAGCAGCTTGGTCGAGTCGGGAGGTAGGACGCGCAGCTCAGGCCAAGACGGTCTGAGGAGCCCATCGAGTGCCGACTAGCTCTTTCCTTATATGATAATCCGCACTTGAGCCTATATTATAGGATAATCATTGGAGAATCCCTGGATCACCGGAAGGAAATCCCATAATTCGAATATAATCTTAATTATTTATTATCAAGATACACACGTGATGATCCTTAGGGTTTAAGGGTTCTACGACTTGTTTGACAAGAAACGCCCCCTATATAATCAGCCCTAAGGAACTACGAATGACTTGATTCCAATTTCACTATTGGATACGTAGGCAACTTGGGAGGAACTAACTCTCAGGCTCAGTCTTAATCTTGCACAAATCACAGTCCCCGTTGTTTTTGTTCTTGCTTGAATCGTCCTAGAGGTTAATTGGATCTATAGGTGATATCCGACATCATCACATGGATTTGTTCAAAAGAAAGGCTTATGGAGATATGTTTCTTAGGTAATTTATGAAAAAAAAATGAAGATGATTTATTGAGCTTAAAGATCTCAAGTGAGGGATTACATGAGAAATAAAATACCAGATAAGGTATAATTACAAAAGGGCACGAAAAGGGTCTGAACATCAAACATGGCATGCTCAAGGATAACATCTTCCTCCACCTCCCATACACGGCAAAAGAAGGTTAATGCTCAGGCCCAGGAGGCTGCTCGGGCGGAATTAGATGGAATTCTGGGGAAGAAAATGGACGATCTTTCAATTGAATCACCGTTCTCAGAGCAGATTTTGAATTACCCACGCCCGGAGAGATTCAAGATACCCAAGCTGGAAGCATATGATGGACCAAAGGATCCCCAAGACCATCTCTTCCAATACTTGACACACATGAACTTGGATTGTGCAGCTGAGGAGATGAAGTGCAAAGCCTTTCCGGCCTTACTTACAGGCAGGGCTCGTGAGTGGTTCCGGAAATTACCACCTCAGTCCATCGAAAATTTTGAAACCCTGGCAAGGAGATTTCTGCAAGCTTTTGTCACCGCCAAACCTTTCCAGAGGAATGTCACGTACCTCCTCACTATCCGTCAGAAAAAAGAAGAGACCGTACTGCAGTACCTGAAAAGATTCAACGAGGAGTCTAGGTAGGTCGGGAATGCAGAGGAGCACCTCTTGATCACCTCTTTCGTAGCAGGCCTACGAGAAGGTAGATTGTACGCTAAGCTAAATGGCCGAATTCCGAAGTCAATGGACGAATGTATGGATCTAGCCTACAAACACTGTCAGGGTGAGGAGGCCAACCGCCTAAAGAGGGAGTCGGAAGCTCTAAGAAAGAGAGGAGGATGATGATCGTGACAGAAAAGCGAAACCAAGTATGGGACCGAGTAACTGCACCTATAACAGACCGGCTCGGGAAAAAAGGGGCCCTTTAGGAAAGAGATTTTATCCCCTTTAAACATATCACGTGAGCAGGTTCTCGCAATAATGCAAAGAAAAGGCATTGTCTGCACTCCACCTCCTATGAGGGGTCCCCGGGAAAAAAGGGACCAGACCAAGTACTGTAAGTTTCATGAAGACATTGGTCATGACTCAGAGCAATGCCGGGATTTATAGAGGGAAATCGATGCTGCTGTTATGGAAGGAAAACTTGACGAGGTCATAGATAGATCCCGCAATCCAGAACCCTGAGGAAGACGGGAGTACAAGAGGAGAGACTTCGGTCATGACCGAAAGGATGATTATCGACGAAGGAGGGAACCATCTCCAGGACCTGAGGGACAGCCGGATAATCGTCCTATTAATACCATTAACACTATCTCAGGAGGTCCGAGTGCATCATCCCGGCCTGAAAAGCGATAACGGACACTACCGGTAGCAGAGTCGGGGAAAGAGCGAGAGGTTGTCCGGGGAGGTAATCTATGGTCCTCGTGACCCCCTTCCCCTCGTCATCAATAACGAAGGTTTGGTTATCGAGGCGGTAATCAACAAACATACTGTGAAACGTATTTGTGTGGACACTAGGGGTGCGGTCAACGTGTTATACTACAATGTGTTCCAGTCAATGAAGTTAAAAGACGCGGATTTAACGCCTGTTTCATCTCCATTATTCGGATTTGCAGGACCACCGGTCCATCTGTCATGGATTTATCTAACAAAGCAAACAAGTAATAAAATTTATAAATCCGGTATTCCCCAAGTGTAGGGATCGTAGTATAGAGATTAATACCGGAGTCGGTCATAGGGAATCGGGGTATCTAGTTCATTAATTTTCCTAAGATTGTTACCAATTATTTCTAAACCTAAAACTAAAACGGAAAATAAACTGGACAGAGGATTGTCAGTCCAAAGCCAGGAAGGATAAAAGCGATAATAAATAAATAAAACTGTAAACAAAAAGAACATAAAACAAAGATACATGGGATCAAACAATATACAAACCAAGTGATCTCAATCCTAGTTCATCTCATGATTTTCATTCAATATTGTAGTTTCACTTATCAAAGGTATGAATTCCTACTTCCGTAAGTAATCCGTCTATCAATCTCATCATCTCTCGATATATCGGATTGACGCTATCAAAACAAGGTGTAAGATCTCTCAATCTAGCAACCTAGATATCTAACCTATCAACTCTCGTTATGTCAAGATTAGAAATCCCATCTTCCCTATGGTGATCTAAGGTTTACACCGACTCTCGTCATACGGTAAACATCAATAACAATTCATCTTCCGATATTGATTGCATAGCACATAAGCATAGGGAGATACAAAACGAATCAAAGATCATAAAGATAAACAAAGGATTGAATAAATTAAAAGATAAACTCACATAGTCTGTACATTGGATGATCTCCATGAATCACAAATAAAACAAAAGCATCCTAATCTAACCCGGATCACCCGAGCACAAGGCTCGGGTGACCGGCCTTGAAAGCTCCCGAGATGCGGCTGCTCTCTTGGAAATTTCTGATGTGAAAATTGTGTGTTTGGTTTTGGGGCGCTGCTGCTATAAATAGGAAATAAGTCGGCTAGGTCAAAAACTAGGTCGGTTGTGCTTAAGTCGGCCGCGGACGCCCGTCCGGAACACTTGGGCCTTCGTCCAACTTCTTTGGGCGCTTGAGCGAGGCGCTTCGTCCGACCTCTGTCCAAACTCTCTGTTCAAAATTCTTCTCTGGGCGCTTGATCGACTAAATGGACGCCCGTCTGGTCTAGACGGGACATGAACGAACGTCCAGAATGCCTGGTAGCTGATTTCTTCATCTTTATCCTTTTCTTCTCATCCCTATCTCTTCTCTTCATCAGAAAATCTGAATGCAACCTCTTCTAATCCTCTTCTAGCTCGAAAACATGTATCTAAAAGATAGTAAAACATACCAAAGCGTAACATAACTCCAAAATAATATAAAATCACAATTTAAGCACATAATTCATTACGTTTTGCAATTTAACTATTGAAAACACCACTTGCTCAATATTTCAATATAAAGCTCGATTTCTATGAGAAACATACGCATATGGGGAAAATTGATATAAAACATATCCTTATAAAACGTATAAAATCACCCTTAACACCATCCCATGGGTATGATCAGCCTACCTACCACCTTTGGGAAAACACCTCGGGACAGGATCCTTATGGTGAATTACGTGGTAGTCAGGGCCCCATCAGCTTGCAATGTCATTATGGGGCGGCCTGCCCTGATAGGTCTACGAGCGGTAATCTCCCGGCTCACATAAGCATGAAGTTCCCGACTTGGGAGGGGACGGCAGAAGTTAAAGGTGACGTCGAAACAGCCAGGAGTTTTTACACGGTCACCGTTAATGGAAAGATGATGGTGCAACAAGTATCTGTGGAAGATTTGCTCCCAGAGGAAGAAGAAAATTGGTCCTCAGATGACAAAATCGAAGTGGTAAATCTGGGAAAAGAACAGGAAGACCTGTCAATCAACATAGGATCATGGATCCCAGACCAATTTAAGGCAGAACTTTTTGAAATCTTGAATGAGTTTAGAGATGTATTTGCTTGGAAGACAGAGGACATGCCAGGCCTGTCACCCGATCTGGCCCTGCACAAACTTCATGTTGACCCAGCCCGGAAGCCGATTCGGCAGAAGAAGAGGCAATTCGCCAAAGATCGAATGAAGGCTATTCAGAAGGAGGTGGAGAAGTTGCTCCAAGCCGGGATTATACGCGAGGTATTCTACCCGACCTGGCTTGCCAACCCAGTTATAGTAAAAAAACCAGATGGCAGCTGGCGAATGTGCGTGGATTTCACTGACCTGAACAAGGCGTGCCCCAAGGATTTCTACCCACTTCCAAAAATTGACAGGTTAGTCGACTCAACGGTTGGTTTTGAAGTTTTTGCATTTCTAGACGCATATAAGGGTTACCACCAAATTGCAATGGACCCAGGCGATGCGAAAAAGCGGCATTCATAATGAAGAAGGAACTTTACGCTATGTTACCATGCCGTTCGGATTAAAAACGCTTTGAGGGTCACTTATCAAAAACGATGAATAAAATCTTGAGAAGCGGATCGGAAATGCATGGAAGTCTATGTGGATGATCTCTTGATCAAGAGCAGGTCTCTAGATCTATATATGACCGACGTCCGAGAAGTATTTGGGGTACTCAGGCAGACCCAAATGAAACTCAACCCCAAGAAATGCACGTTTGGGGTAAGGTCAGGCAAATTACTGGGATACATGATTTCAAAAGAAGGAATTAAGGCCAACCCGGATAAGGTTGAAGCCTTAAAGATGATGCCACCACCCAGAAGCATCAAGGAGGTGCAAAGGCTAACAGGTCGCATGGCCGCCCTGAGTAGGTTCATATCCAAGTCAGCACAGCGTGCTTTACCGTTCTTTAAAATCCAGAGGAAAGCAAGTCCTTTCGAGTGGAATGAGGACAGTCAGAAGACATTTGAAGATCTGAAAAAGTATTTGGCCGAGCTACCAACCCTGACATCTCCTCGGAAAGGAGAAACTCTTCTTTTATACTTGGCAGTGGTTGACGAGGCGATCAGTGCAGTCTTGATCAGAGAAGAGGGACAAATACAAACACCCGTGTTCTATGTAAGCCGAGCCTTACATGGACCGGAGCTCAGGTACACTAACGTGGAAAATCTAGCTTTGGCTCTGGTACACGCCTCTAGGAAGTTACGACCATACTTCTAAGCACATTCAATCACTGTGGTCACAAATCAACCACTACGTCAAATCTTGGCACGACCAGACACCTCGGGCAGATTAGCCAGATGGGTTATCGAGTTGGCAGAATATGACTTGGATTACCAACCCCGGACTGCTGTCAAAGCCCAGGCTTTAGCTGACTTCCTGGCTGAAGGAATTCAGGTTGAGATAGAGAAAGAACAAACCGAGAGCGGTGTCGATACGGACCGCACCGTTGCGGAGCATCACGGAAAAGAAGGAAGCGAAGGCGGGCCTTTTGCTCCTTAGTCCAAGAGAGGAATAATTCCCGTATGCATTGCGTTTTAACTTCATGGCAACAAACAACGAGGTGGAGTATGAAGCTTTAATTACCGGGCTCAGACTAGCCACTAAGCTTAGGGCAGATAACCTACATGTATTCAGTGACTCCCAGCTGGTGGTCAATCACGTTAAAGGTGAGTATGAAGCAAAGGAGGAATCAATGAAGAAGTATTTGGCAACAGCACAGGCTTTGCTAAAAAACTTCAAGTCAGTCCAGATAGAGCAGGTCTCTCGATCCAGGAACAAAAAGGCTGATGCCCTCTCCAAGCTGGCATCCAATTTCTTCTCGGATAAAAAAGTCCTGGTGGAGCAGCTGGCCGAGCGAAGTTATGTCCTGAGTGAAGTTCAACCGATTAGCCAGCAAGCCACCTGGATGGACCCTATAACCTCTTATCTAAAGCATGGTATTTTGCCAACTGACAAGGCTCAGTCCAGGAAGATAAAGCTACAAGCAAGCAGATATGCTCTCTTCGATGATATTCTATATAGACGATCGTTTGTATCACCATGGCTTAGATGTGCTACCCAGGAGGAGGGAAACTATCTACTCAGGGAATCCACCTCGGCATTTGTGGCAATCACGCAGGAGCCCGGACACTGGCTCTCAAATGCCGCTTGTTTGGATATTATATTGGCTGACCATGCAGGGCGATGCAAACGACTTGGTAACAAGATGCAAGTCATGCCAGGTGCATGATAACTTGTCTCACCAGCCGGCACAGAACATGACCCCCTTGGTCTCTCCTTGGCCCTTTTATCAGTGGGGGGTGGATTTGGTTGAAACCCTTCCCCAAGCTCCAGGCAACTTACTGTTTCTTGTTGTGGCCGTCGACTACTTTACTAAGTGGGTGGAGGCAGAGGCCTTGACCACCATCACTGGCAAAGCCATACAGAAATTTTTATGGAAAAGTATCGTCTGCAGATTTAGGATACCCAAGATCCTGGTGTCAGACAATGGAACGCAATTCGAGGATAGAATAGTCAGGTCATGGTGTGCCGAACTGGGGATAGCCCAACACTTTACCTCTGTCGGTTACCCCCATGCCAACGGCCAAGTGGAGCAGACAAATAGGCAGCTTAAGGTTGGGTTGAAAAAGAGGTTGGAAGAAGAGGGACAAGCATGGATCGAGCATTTGCCCAACATCCTTTGGGCATACAGAACGACTCCAAACTCGGCTACCGGAGAAACTCCTTTTGCTTTAGCCCATGGTTGTGAAGCAGTTATTCCGGATGAAATAGGGCTCCCCTCCCCGAGGACCGAGCTCCATACAAGCACAGATCAAGACCTCGAGCTTAGACACGCCAAGGATAACTTGGAAGAAGCCAGGGAAGTGGCTTATATCCGAATGGCGAAGTACAAGCAGAGGATATCCCAATATTACAACTCTAAAGTTAAACATTCGTACTTCAAAGAAGGAGACTTGGTGCTGCGAAAGAATGAGATCAGCAAGCAGGGTCCCCAGGGAAAGCTTAACCCGAACTGGGAAGGCCCGTACAGGGTGGTAAAGGTTCATGGCAAAGGTGCTTACCAGCTAGCTAATGCGAGAGGCCAAACCGTACCGCGGAGCTGGAATGCCAGCAACCTTAGGAAGTTCTATGCCTGAGACAATTCCAGGCTTGTTTCTGTCTTTTCATTTATGTTGTTATTTTCAATAAAAGTGTTACCAAACACCATTGAATTCTAATAAAGATATTATTTTATACATTGTCGAGCTGTGTAATGCAACATATTTTTCAGCCGAGGCCTCTGAGGTCAAACTCGAAAGCTTGAATACCACAAGCTTCCCGAGTCCTCAAGTCGGAGACGAGGTTTTAAGCCGAGTCGAGTTATACTCGAGAAGGTTTGCAAAAGTCAAACCTCCTCGATCTGTGAGTTAGGCTAGAATTTAAGCGAGGCTGCAGTCGGACTCGAAAGCTTGAATACCACAAGCTTCCCGAGTCCTCAAGCCGAGGCGGGGTTTTAAGCGAGTCGAGGTTATACTCAGAAGGTTTGCAAAAGTCAAACCTCCTCAGTCTGCAGGTCAGGCCAGAATTTAACTGAGGCCTGCAGGTCAGACTCAGAAAGCTTGAATACCACAAGCTTCCCGAGTCCTCAAGCCAGGATAGGGTTTTAACTGAGTCAGGATTATACTCAGAAGGTTTGCAAAAGTCAAACCTCCTAAGTCTATAGGTCAGGCCAGAATTTTATAAAAACTTAGTATGTCATCCAAACCGTCAGTAATGCATGCCATACTGGGGGGAAGGGGACATCTATAAGACAGAATTCGAACATTTAAACCCAAAATAAACCAAATGAAGCCAACGTACAAAACATAGTGGGCAGGGCACCACAAAGTATAAGAAAAGTACATGAACTTGGGCAAAAGGTTTCAAAGTTTTTAGAAAAACAACATAAGGAGAAACAATCAGGTATGGGTCCTCGGAATCTGCTCTGTTGAAGATGGGGTGGGCACAACACTCTGAGAAACAGGACGACGTCTGGCATACTTGACACCAATATCTTCACCTGCTTTAAACTCCCTCAACCTGGCATCATAAATCTGACCTGCTCCTTCCTTGTACATGGAACGATAATGCATAAGGTTAGGGAGAACCAGCTCAGGGCACTGCTCTTTTGCTTCATCCACACCCGTCGTGTACCCATGTTGCATGACAGGGTTTAGTAGGACCTTCAGAGCTCCGGCAAGATGATCGGAGGACTTATACTCATGCACGACTCGGGCATCCCGAGCAGGAGAGAGAGGCTTCAGAGTAGCGATTCGGCTCGGACTTTGGCGGGCTTTGCCCGAGCTCAGAGTTCTCTACCACATACTCATCATGTTTGGCCTGGAGTTCGGCAGTACACTTGGCCTTAGTCTCGGCAAGTTCCTTCTTCAATGCCGCAACCTCCTGGTCCTTAGTCTTTGAGGCCCCTTTGTGCTTCTCACGACTCACTCGAAGCTCCTCGATAGTCCCCTGAAGAGCCTCCTTACTCGCCGCGGATTCAGCAAGGCGGTCCAGGAACTCCTGACCGGCCTGAGCTCCCTGAAAAAGGCAATAGGAAGGTAAGAAGGAGGTAAGGCAAATAGGAAGGACAGATATGTTTATTCAAGAACTTACCACAGCGGCGAGGTCCTGGTCGGACAACTCGTACAACCGATTGTGCCTTGGGGAGGATTGCTCCTCAGGAGAATCTTCAACATTTTCTATGGTCTGGCGAGCCGCCTTCCTTTTCTTTGATCGACCCTTTCGAGTCGAGGGAGAGACTACCTTCTTCTTCCGGCTAGGCTCGATGGCATCTTCTCTTTCTTCATGCTCGTCATCCACGTCTATCCGCTCAACTTCTCCTGAAGAGTCATCTGGTTGTCCGGACAAGAGTTGAGCCGAGGTGGTAGTCAGGACAGTCCCAGCAGCTCGGAGGCGTTCCGGCTCTATGTTCTCCTGCTTTGCTTTCAGTTCCCTGGTAGACTCGCCAGGGGTTGATTTGGAGGAACCACCGTCGTTAACATCCTCAGGGAGTTCGGCAAAGGAAGACTTTGCAAAAATGAATGACAAGAAATGTTAGAAAATATTTTCTGAGATAGTAAAGTATGGCAAAAGCAAGTATTAAAGCCTACATATCTTGTACTCCTCCTTATCTAATTCCTTGTAGAAAGTCGGGGCCCTTGGTGGGCAAGCCAGGCGGCCATGATCAACTCAGAGGAATATTTTTTCGCAGTAATGTACACCCCGCTTTTGCGAATGTCATCTAGCAGTTTCCTATCCACATCAGTCGGCCGTGGATCATTTGTCGAGTCGAGGAGTTCCACGCCAGGGATCGAGTCACCTCGGGACAGATAAAAAAGAATCGGGTTTTCCAACCTTTGTATGAAGTATCCCCCGCCTCAGTGAATTGAACGTCAGGCATGAAGTCCCTTCGACGTGGGAAGCAGTTGTACCCAGCCTGCCCAGGAACCTGTTTACGTTGGAAGAACAATCGAAATGTCTGGAATTTAAAGGGTATGCAGGCACATCTGCACCAAATGGCAAAGCCCACTATCGCCCTTATTCCATTAGGTACGATCTGGGCCAACCCTAGATCGTAGTGCTCTAAGATAGTCAGGACGGCCGGACAAATCGGAAACCTTAAACCACACAAAAGCTGCTCTCTGTAAACGGCGCAGTACCCGGCCGGAGCTTGATAGGCATAAGTGCCGGGAGCCGGGACGGTAGGTTTGAAAAGCGGGTTCACCAGATTGTACTGTTTACAGATACGGGTCACATCTGCAGCTTTTAACTTGGTGTCAATACCATGGCAGGCCGCCTGAGATTTCAGAGCCATAAATGCCTTTAAGGCAAGGACAAATCTGGAAGACGAGGAAGAAGGGGGAGGATTGAAAAAAGAGAGGGCAGGCCTCTCGAAATTGACTCCGGTACGGGTACTTTCTTCTTCTAATTCTGGTTCCGATTCAAATAAGGCCTCAATGGAACTATCAGTAAGGATTATAGGTTCGCTCATTAACAATAGAAAAAGACTTAGAAGAATGAGACAAGAGAGAAAGCTTACTTGAATAAAGAAATCGGAAAGATGGAAGAATGGAATGGCAACCGTCCCGACTTCATGCTTGATTTAAAGAGTAACGTCTGAAGAGACGTGATGAGACTAGGGAGTTATAAATCCAAAGATAAATCTTGGAAAACCGCCCCATTATTACGGTGCGTACAATGACACTTCGTTTCTCTCGCTCACTATGGCAGCCTAAACGGTAGCGGTGCCACGTGTCAGGGCAAGCATGTTATCTTGAAACATCTGAGCTGATCTCAGGTCTACCCAGCTCCTAGGTAGTCTGGCCAGACCTGAGGGGCTTATGACGATGGTGAAAATAGACCTGGCCACGTGTCACCTTTATAACACCTCAAGGTTAACAGAGAAAGATAGGAAGGAAGATTTTAGGGCCAGGAGCCCACAGTAGTAAGACCCTACCCTAGGAGGGAGGTCTGTCCCATAGCCTTCCCGACCAGGACACTGCAGAGCAGCTTGGTCGAGTCGGGAGGTAGGACGCGCAGCTCAGGCCAAGACGGTCTGAGGAGCCCATCGAGTGCCGACTAGCTCTTTCCTTATATGATAATCCGCACTTGAGCCTATATTATAGGATAATCATTGGAGAATCCCTGGATCACCGGAAGGAAATCTCATAATTCGAATATAATCTTAATTATTTATTATCAAGATACACATGTGATGATCCTTAGGGTTTAAGGGTTCCACGACTTGTTTGACAAGAAAAGGGGTGAGACGCCTCCCTATATAATCAGCCCTAAGGAACTATGAATGACTTGATTCCAATTTCACTATTGGATAAGTAGGCAACTTGGGAGGAACTAACTCTCAAGCTCAGTCTTAATATTGCACAAATCACAGTCCCCGTTGTTTTTGTTCTTGCTTGAATCGTCCTAGAGGTTAATTGGATCTATAGGTGATATCCGACATCATCACATGGATTTGTTCAAAAGAAAGGCTTATGGAGATATGTTTCTTAGGTAATTTATGAAAACAAATGAAGAGGATTTATTGAGCTTAAAGATCTCAAGTGAGGATTACATGAGAAATAAAATACCGAGATAAGGTATAATTACAAAGAGACACGAAAAGTGCGAACATCAAACATGGCATGCTCGAGGATAACATCTTCGTTCTTTTTACAAGCGCAAAGAACTATAATGTTGGCTTTACAAGCATCCTACTAAAAGGTTTACTCAGAAGGAGATCAGACTCGGGGAACTCCTAAACATAACAATCGTAACTTGCTACCCTCTTAGCCCCAACCCTAAGTCAAAGATGTGAGGATTCCTTTTAGGCTGCTGTGTAAGATTTTTACATCCAGACCTGTCGTTATCGACTTGTGTAGCCCAAACGAAAAGCAATTTGAGCATGATCAAAGAGAAAATATTTAGATAATGGAGTTTCCTAGGTGACAGAAAAATATTGGAATTTTTGAATGAGATAAAGTCGGTAAAAAACAGTTATTTAAGCGATTGCACAAGCTGTCAGAATTTCCAGATTAATAAACACTGAGTTGAATTGCAAATCGAGATCAAACAAAAAATAATATGAACTTAATTCCAAAATAAAAGTTGTAGATAAAATTGTTTCCTGCAACATATCAAAAATTCAGGTCATTTGAGGGTGTTTAACCTGTTCAAAACAGAAGAAGAAGTTAAAGTGCTGCTGCAGATTTTCTGGACAGAGTGTCCGTTATAAATATGAATTTTCTGAACAAACCATAACAATTATCGAGTTGGTGTAAAAGAGAAATTGTAGAAAAGACTTGGTCTATATTGTGGAAAATTTCCAGAATTTTTAGAGCACGGTAAGTGGTTTAACCTGAAAGGAAAACACGGAAACAAAAGCATTCACTCATGTTGGATAAAGCCAAACACGAGGATGATGAAAACTTTGTGCCAAAGTATGAGACCTTTAACACTAATAGTTGAAATGACTGAGGAGTACTTGGAAAGGATAAAATTTGCATATGGAGTTAAAGTGTGGAACCCATCTCGAGCAAAAGCAAGACCAAAGAATTTTGGTAAACATAAACCAAGCGATAGCGAAAAAGAAAGCGAAGGATTTGTTGAGTCGAGTCTTTAAACAAAAGTTTGAATGTACTAAAACATCTTGTAGGGGATGCATTAAGGGTAATCACTAGGATGCAAAAGTGTGTTGTCCCGAAATAGCTAAACATGATATAGTTGGAAAGATATGCAATTGTCAATTCAAATAGTTCGAAGGATGAGAAACTTATTTTTCTTAAATCAAGCATTTGACATGATGAAAACATCTTTAAAAAAATAAGGCACATCAAAAAATGTACACACTTGGAAAACAAAACTTCGTAATAAGGGACTTTTACTGAGTTTCTGAAGTTTCAAATGGAGGATTTAACGAGCATGGGTTACAATTAGTATGGATGGGGAAAGCGATTGAAATTGGGATGACCAAGTAGGAAACAAGATGATTATAAAAGAGAACCTTATTAATGAAGACATAATATTGGAAAATCACCACGCAATCGTTTTTTGCCATCGAGGAGCACTATAACGACAACACCTAGTCTCTACCTACCAAACTTCGTATCCTGGGTAACAACTAGCTTAAGAATCAGATAAATCAAAGTATTCTCATCTCCTATAACCTACTACACCATAATTTACAGGGTGAAAGAAAGACATATATCCTTTCTTGACCGGAGGACTTAAATGGTTTTGAGAAATTGAGTGCATACATAAGCCATGAAATAATTGATTTGTACAAAAAAAAATTGAGCTGATTTTGAACATGAGGCAAAAGAAAATCTTTGAGTATATAATTTTTACATATGATGTTCAAAAATCAAATTTTTGGGAAGCCATAGGTCGGTCAAAATAATTCTTTTCATCTACTGCTATAAGCTGTCAAAAATTTTCAGGACTTCATCAACTGTCGTGTGTTGCAGATTGTGCTCAAACCAAAATGAATTAACACTTGGTTCCAAAACAAAAATTATAGTGAAAGTTGTTTTATACAACATATCAAAAATCCAAGTCATTTGGAGGTGTTTAGCTTATTCAAAACAGAATGATAAGTAAAGTACCGCTGCAGAATTTTCAGAGCAGTACCCTCCTTGTTAAACAATTTGTGAACAATCCATACTGAAAACTAAATTGATGTAAAGAGAGAAATTGTAGATAAGAAAACTCTCTAAGTGGCTGAAAATTTACCGAATTCTTAGAATAAAAAAATGATATAACATGACATGTAGAAACGTGAACAAAATCGTTTACTCGTTTTGCATAACACCAAGTTACAAGGAAGTGATTTGAACCAAATGTAGCATTACGAAAGCATTAAAACCTCAAAAAGGAAGAAAATTAGAGAAATAGTCAAAGATTCCAAAAGGAAAGAGGATCTAATAAGGGTTCTCGAAAGGAACAAAACTTAAGAGGATCACATAAGAGATGTGAGCTTAAAAATCAACCTTCACACATGGAGACTTTTCACTTGGTCTAGTGCAACTTAACCACGTTCTAAGGATTCCTAATCCTACGAGAATTTACCACCAAGATCAGAGAGATCGGAAGGGTTCAAAAGGTCTAAAGAAATCTTATCTTAGAGGGAAGAAGCCTAGGAAAGAAATGACGCTTCTCTCTGATACCAACTGTAACGCCCCGCTCCCGGATACCGAGCCCTTATCCGGAAGAGAAACGTTCGGCGCGTATAGCATTAAATAAATCTAACATTATACGCAAGCCTCTACGTCGTCGTATCAAATAAAAAAAACGGAAGCTAAAAGGACTTGGGTAAAAATATAAATGCTACTATGAATAGAAAGTAACCATACTAAAGATGGATAGTTAAATTACAACGATGAAAAACCCAAAGACTTATACAATACGAGGTCTTAAAAGTAGAGGTACAACAAATCTAAGAAAAGAAATACAACTAGTCGAGTACAACCTTTTCAAAGAAATAAACTAAAAGTTTCGCCAAGACTTCAATGTCTTCAAAAGTCGTCATCTACGCTTGGACAACCTGTTCGTCTTCTTACCCCACAATGCATACAAAAGAAAATGCAAAGGAGGTAAGTACAAAGTACTTAGTAAAAGTGAGAAGCTAATGAATAACTAAGTTATACCACGAAAGGTTCTTTTTATTATTATTAAATTACCTTTATGAGACCAACTCAATCTAGGGTTCACTTCATGTCCATCAACATGTCATGACTAAACGTTTCTAGCTTAACTTATCTCTGTTACAACCGCACTCAAGGGCACTACGTACGCCTGATGTATATCCACCAGGAGATATCGATTGCAACCCATTGGTGGATCACACCAATGGCCCCGGTAGCCTGGGCTGGTAGACTCCGATGGTGCACACGTACGGCGAAGTTCCTCCACTTGCATTTAGCCGTTTATAGGCCAGCAGCGTTGTTCGCTTTATCACTTGCACGCGCACATGCGATATTATGCAGTGCTATCCAAGAGTGGCATGTTGTTTAATCTTTTACTAAGCAAGTGCGTATTTATTAAATAGTTAACTTCATTTGCCTAAGTGTTTTCAAATAATCTCCCTCACACATACTACTCTCTTCCTAGACCACTAGACATAAACAAGGCCTAGCAATTACAGACATTGATGAATACTAATTCATCAAAGCACAAGCCCTTTCATGCCTTTCCGGCGGTCCCGGACTTCAACTCCGCTTAAAAGTACGTCGGTGCGGAACAAACGCATTAGAAACTCAATCGAGGCTTTTTCATTTTCATTTAGTATTATTTGATCAAGAAATAACATTTAAACTGGACTCGTAGCTTAAAACAACATTTACCCAAAACTGGGCATGCGTGCGCATTGCACCTGAAAAGCCCTAAACATGATTTTCTGCAACTTAACGATTTCTAACCCAAATCAAACATGTTTAACATCAACCATCACAAAAGCAATGGTAAAAACATGATTTAAACATAACTAAACATCAAGTAGCATCCAACATTTTAACTACAACATAAAACATGATTCCTTGCTACAACTAACACTCAACCTAAACATTGTAAAACCATAATTATTCGTTAGGAAGAGCCTCTTACCTTAATTGCTGCATGGCGAAAGCAAAAGCGCCAAGCAAGCGCAACAAGCTGTTGATCCTCAAACCCCAAAACTTATTCGGTCAACAAGAAACCCTGAAATCCTACTTTCTTGCAAAAACCGAAACTGAAAAAGTCTGAAAAACTGAAGATTACCTGGATTAACTGCTGTGAAACCATTTTTAGAATAATCTACGCTCCAAGACTATCGTTTTGACTACTCATAGCTGAAAAACAGAGCTACGGTTTAAAAGATACAAATTTTGAAGAAACGAACTCGACGATTACGAAAAACTATGGCTAAACTGAAAACTTACGGAATAAGGATATTTTATTTTCCAAAGTTGCGTCTCGTCGCGGTGATCACTTTTCTCTCCTGCGGCATCTTGAAACGATGAACGGATTGGCCGCACGGTTGAAGTTTTCGTTCCATGCAACTTGCGTTGCCGTCGTTCCTCAACTTTTTTTTTTCCAAAATATGCGTATGAATTAAAAGGAGTAATTTGGGGATTAATTCCTTTTTTATAGTTATTAATTAAATCCATTTTATATAATAACTAACTCCTTAATTAAATCATTTTTAATTAAATAAATAGGAATATCAATAATTAGGTCGTCGTGGGTATAACCAAATTACTATTTTACAGCTTTACGAAAAGTCGGGATGTTACACTTCAGATTTCGTTTTTTTTAATATTATTTTTTTTCATAGTAGATACTTTATACATCAATATTATATATATATCAACAAAGCGGAAATATAGAAGATAGAGTCAAAATTTATATTCTTGTGACACACGTGCCTGAGATATATGCCTGTAGATCTGACAGTAGCCGCGGCGATCATTTATTCCAAAATTTTAGTACACGACACGTTATATATCAGCAATGCCACGTGTCACTACAACTTTCTATTCTATTATTTTTTCCCCTCTTTGTGCGGTTTTTTTTTTTTTTTTTTTTTTTTTTGTTTTCATATTAGATCTTTACATACAATAAAATGTAAATCCGTTAAGCTCTTGAATTTGTTCCATAATATAAGCCTATTTAGAATATCAATAGATAATTTATTACATTTTTCTTCCTTTTACCCATAATTTACTATACTTCAACATACTTTACAACTATTATATTAATGAGAGTCAAATGGTATTCTTGACTTTTACCGCTATAATTAATGACATTTAACAACTTTGTTAATTTGTGCGAAAAATCCTAAAGCGAACTACACGTTTTGTAGCGGGTGTAGTATTATTTTATATATCGATATTATATATCAATGAAATGGAAATATAGAAGGTAGAGTCAAAATCTATGTTGCACAGACACGGACACGGATATGCCACGACACGACGTGGACAGCAGCGATCGTCTAATTCCAAAATTTAAGGGCATGACACGCCCATGAGACGCGTTATATGTATATATATTATGATGTAAATAAGATTCAAGTTATCAAAAAAATCGTAAAATCTAACAAATGTAATCGTAGGCTACATGAATATCTAAAATAGATATTCGACTTTTATATGGTGCCAAAAGAAATTGTAATTGACCTTCAAAATACTACAAATTATAAAAATAATTGGGTTCAGGAATGTCGGTGCCGTGTCGGGGAGTGTCGACACCGTTGAAGGCGTGTTGGATATTTAAATTATAACTAATATTATTTTAATCAATCGACACGTGTCGGTCGCGCGTCGTGTGGGAAATGTGTCGGAGGTAAATATCGGTAAATAAGGAAGCAAAATGGTTGGCTATTTACGTATATTAGATCTCAAAATGCTTTCTACAACTGTATTTACGGATCTCAAGAATCCACATGTTCAATATAGAAGACATTAGAAAGAAAGAAAAAAACAAATGCATGGCTTTGTCACCAATGATGTAATATTTTGTTGGCTTTGTAACTTATTATGGGCACTATCACCTTTCTAAATACACTAGAAAAAAAACACTCTTTTGTTACATTATTGTTTGTCACACAACAACAAAAAATGTTGCTATATACTTATTTTTAGCCACATGAGCGTGGCAAAAAGTCTAATCAAGTATATATTAGCCACATTTTTTTTTTATGTATGACAAAAACTAGTGTAGCAATAGAGTATTTTTTTGTAGTGATAAATGCATGACTTTTTATTGTACTGTACATCTTTATAAATATGTATGACTTACTCTTCTATGTTTTTTGATGTCATTCAACATTCTCAAACATCTTTCATATATGTAATATATACAAATTCAAAAAGCTCAATATTACTTATACATGAACTTATAACAATAGTATATAATTGGAATTCCTTGGAAAGGGCATGCCGTGCCTTGCACGGCACACCCAAACACTAGTTTACAATATGTAATGTAATACACATTTTGATGATAAAAGGGGGCCATTTATACGAAAATATTTTATCAAATAAAATATTAAATATATGACAACCCGACTCGGATTTTATAGAATTACCCGGATCCAAATAGTTCGGCTATGATTTAAAACCAAAATTTAAAACCACAATGTCCTACTACCGAAAATCAGAAATTAAATTCCATAATAATTACTACATAAATTTTAACTTGTCATCTCACACAATATAAACAAAAAAAAAAAAAAACAATGTTACCATGGTCCATGCTCTAATTATCACTTGCAACCGGAAATCTCAAAAGTCTTCATAAAACTATTCATCTTTTAGAGAACATGTAACTTACTCCCACAAAGACTCTGTTTGTGGAATATCAAGATCAACGCTTCATCCCTTTAGGAAGGGAAAAAGATCCCCAACGGTGCATGTTGCACCTTCCCTCCCACAAGTGTATCAAAACGGTGTCGTTTTGATTCAAAACGACACTGTCTCGATGTGATTAAAAAAAAAAAAAAAAAACAGTCAAAAGCGGTGTCGTTTGGATCGAAAGCGATGTGCGTTTCGATCTTGGCCTCCTCTTGCCGCTCGACCTGCACAGTCGGGGATCGAGGTCCCTTCAGGAAGGCATAATAAGTCCAAACATTTTGGGTTTTGAACCAGACCGTAGGGTTATTAATAAAACTTCTAAGCAAACTAAATGGACAACTAAATTAAAAATTATCTGAAATAATATCATCTGTGATTTTTAATATTATTAGAGAGGTATTTTTTTCTTCTTAAAACTAATTTTATTCATAGAAACTTTTAAAACTCACAGAACCGATCGAGTTTCTAGCTTTAGGAAATGACTAAAAAAAAAAAAACCAGTAAAACTAGGTGGGTTCTATCGGTATCACGAAATCGCTTGTGGCAACACGAATACTTCCGGCACCCTATAAATTGCTTTCGGCACCACCATATTATTTGTATTATTATTTTTACTTCAAGCACAAACAAAAAAATAAAAAAAACTGCACCTTATACCACAAATTTAAAAAAATAAAATTTAGTCCTTTGATTATTTAAATTAAACATTATAATCCAAAATTATTAACTTATATCAATAACAAACCACAAACTTAATTTTCATCCAAATTATCATCTATATTTATTTCTTTATTGGCACCACCATAAACAACATTCATCTCCGTCTTCGTCTCCGTCTTCGTCTTCGTCTTCATTCTCTACAAGTTTCTTCATCATCAAAATTCATTTTCATCTTCTTCAACCTTCTTCACCATCAAAATTCATCTTCATCTTCTTCAACCTTTTTCATCATCAAAATTCATCTTCATCTTTTTAAATTTTCTTCTTCATCAAAATTCATTTCATATACTCCAACCTTTTTCACCCAAATATCATTTTCAAACAATATGGAATGAAAATTTATATTCCATGGCTTGAAACACCATTAACTAAGGAAAATGAAGTTTTTTAGAGTTTTCCGATCGGCCATTAGATTTTCCGTCCGGCATCAACCAACGCGCTTGATACAAGCGGCGTTTGTATGTATAATAAACATCGAGACTTGGTAGCGTCTTTTAGTCGAGAAATGAATATTTTGTTCTTCGCTTATAACGTCACCAACTTTGGCGTTGGAACCAAAAATAAGCGTCCACTACTCCGGCGTTTTGACTCGAGAACTTAACGAGTTTATATTTAAGGCGTTCGTAATAGTCTAAGGCGTCCCCAAAGTTGGCGTTAAGTTAGAGCGTCCCGCTCCGGCGTTACGAGTGCGAGATAAGCGTCACCCTCACCGCGAAGGAACATGTTACCCTAGTAGGCTTGTATGACTTGAGCGTCATTTGTCGCGTGTTTTATCCACATTAAAATGTCAATGTCGCTGACGTTTTACGCACCCGGTCATCTTCCCCAAACCTCCGATCGGAAAATGGCCGGTTGCTCGAAAAACACCTTAAAAACCTCCGATTTCAACCAACAACAAATACACATTTCAATGGAACAAATTACTCCATTAAAAATCGGAATGAAAACCTTCGAAATGCAACAAAACAAGATACTTACATGATTTGTTTCAAGTGGTGTTGTTCTTAGCTTCACTTCCGGTTTTCCGGCTCAATTTTATCTTTTCGGCGTCTTTTCCGACGAGAACTCTAGCGAAGTTAGAAGACGCATGGGAAGTTAAATGATTTTTAAAAAGTGGTGGGGTAAAAATTAAACATTAGGGGCTAAATTGTTTAATTTTTACAACATGAAGGACTAAAGCGTACAGTTTTTAAAAGTTATTATTTCAGGTGGTGCATTGAGTGATTAGGTGGTGTGGAAAAGTGAATGAAAAATAATAAATTAAAGGGTGCCGATAGTTATTTCGTGGTGCCAATAGAAGCCGCTGAAAACTAAAGATCAAAAACTTTCTTTTTCCTTCGAACTCTCTGAGCCGGAGTCAACTTCACCTTGGTATCCTTATTGACATCCCTATCAGATATGTAGCCAGTCAACTAAGCTTTTGGGCGATCAAAATCCATATTTTGTAGCTCAGCCAAGACAGAGTTGTGATAGACCTAAACCTAACCTTGGAAACGGCGCCAGAAAGCTGACGGACATTACAGGCTATCTGAGATCCTAACGGCGGTGTACCGGGTCAAATTGTAGCTCTAGTGCGGTGAGTCAGTCGTATTCCTCGGGAAAACATGGTAATTCTTTTAAGTGGGGTTAAACACCAAGAAGCTATTATTAACTCGATCTAAGTCATGATTTTACTTTTTCTGGGTTAGATTATGTTAGTAGTTAGATTGTTAGAGTTAGATGTTAGTAAAGCGGTAAATAAATACAAATAGATATATAGATATATTTTTGGATCTAGCCAAGAATACTTTCTTGAATCAATATCTTTTAGTAGAAATAAATGAGAGCAGATGTTCCTTTATTCAAGGTGTAAATTATATATGAATCGGTGTACTCTAAGCTAGACAACTCCTCCTCACACGGCGTATGAAATTGTCATATGTCAAATGTCATCGATCCAAGGTCCACAAGCGCCCCGTACTAATCTTAGTTAGTACGAGCAGTGCAGTACAAATCTACCCCGGATAAAAGAGGTTATTCCGTTCGTCAAGCGGTCAATTTTATTTAAAAGGCTCCGGTTGTCAAAGCCGGACGATTCAACTTTCGGTTTAAGTTTCAATTAAGCGATGATTTAACATTATTACGATCTCGAGTACAAATGTCAATAAAATTTATCTTTCCCAAGACAAATCGCCCCGGGTAGGAAATAGGATTCCGTTAATCAGGCGGCCATTTTACCCTCCGGTTTTCTATTTTTACTCATATCACGACTTCTCCGGTCGATTACATCGCCAGTTATATGTGGTATTCATCATGATTGATTATGTCATTCGAATATATTATCGTTACGTAGTGAAATAGAAAAAGATTCATTATAATTAGTTTTAATCATGATCACTTAGAGTTGATCATTCATTTTACCAAAAGATTAACTAATTGATTCATATCTTGGCTAGATATATTTTTAGTTATACATAGATATATATATCGATTCTGTCAAAATGTCATGGATGAAGCAATTTGGAAGTTTTCCATAATAGCCTTCATCAAGATGACAAAATTCTATTACAACCAAATTTAGCCTTTCGATCCAAACACTTATCAAATTCTCACATATATATATATAGATAGATATAATTATATAGAACAACAAAAGTAAAACTCAATAAAATTACCCGTTTACTTGGATCTAAGTTGTATTCTTGAAAATAGCAACTTTTTCTAAAGCATTTTCTTCGATAATTTTCTCAAGCATTACAACATTACTACTTTTATTTAAACAAACATATATACATACATAGACATATGTATATACAGACCCGAAAATAAAATAAAAGCGAGAAAAGAGATGAAGAAACGAAGATGAAGAAGAGGGAATGGAAGAAATGGGAGGAGGTGGTGGAGAAGAGATCTTGGCCAAGAGTGGCCAAGATAGAACAACTTTATGGATGGAAATGAGGGAGTTCTTATAGGGAGAGTTGAGGGAGGTTTGAATGAGGGAGGTTGTAGTTGAGGAGGTGTATATGGGGAGAAATGGTGACTCACCAATAGTTTGTTAGGATG